>CM042692.1:556052795-557252795 GCA_023614405.1 Avena insularis | reverse complement strand
TCATGCTACGGGGAGCTCGCGAGGACACCGGGGTCGGGCGGCGGGGCGGTCCGCAGAGGAGACGGAGCCGACAGCGACGACGCTGACGCTGGGCGGAGGCGCGCTGCTGGCGGCGAGGTCGGGTCGAGGGCCTCCCGTGGCGGCTCGGTGCTGCGGACGGGGCACTGGACGGAGGCGGTTGGAGCAGAGGACGGAGCTGGCGGGAGAGGGGACCCAGGAGGAGGGCAGACCCTGGCAGCGGCGGTCGGACGCGATGCGAGGCGGCAGGGGGACCGTCGGGGTCGAGGTGGTTGTGGCGCTCGGTCAACACGAGGCGGCAAGGCGAGGAGGAGATGGTGGCGGGACCGGCTCCGGCGGAGGGCGGCGATGGGGATCCGGCGAGGGGCCCGGACAACCGGAGGAGAGGAGAGGGCCAGGCGGCGGTGCGGGCTCGCGTGGGCAGCCGCGGGAGGAAGCGAGGTAGGCGGCGGTGGTTGGCGACGGGGGTCGGTGGGGGAGAGGAGAGAGACAAGAGGAGGATGAGCGAGCAGGGCGGGCGTGGTTGGTGCGAGACGCGAGGCCGCGTGGGGATCGGGGCAGGCGGTGGGTCCAGGGAAGAGAGAGGGGGAGGTGGCGACCAGGTAGAGAGAGAGGGGGATGGGGACAGGCGCGTGGGGGCGCGTGGCCAGGGGGGCGTGGACCGCGTGGTCGGGCAGGGGTGCATGGGGATGCGGGTGGAGACGCGGTTGGTGGGGAGGAGGTGGACGCGGGGCGTTGGCTGTCCACCAGGAGAGGTGGGGCCTGCGCGGGTGAGGTGGCAGGCGGCAATTGGTGGGAGTGAGGTGGACGCGGAGGCAGGTGGCGGCGCGCGCGGCTGTGAGTGTGGCGGCGGGTGAGAGGAAAAAGTGAGGTTTAGGTTGGGTTAGGGTTAGGTCTAGGTAGATTTAGTTTTAGGGTTTGGAGGTGGCCGGCCGGGCTTTCGGGCCTGGCGGGATGCCTCTCCCAAAAATAAATTAAATATTTTATTTTAATTTTTAAAATAGACTTTTGTAATTAGTTTTTAGACAAATAAAAGTCCCGGGAAAAACCGGAGTTTTGATTTGAAAGTAAGACGAGGAATAGTTAGAAAACAAAACTAGGCTTTTAGAAAATAGCTTCAGACAAACAGATGCATGATGATGACGATGCTCAAATGCAATGTGGCATGATGACATGAGCATGCGGTCATGATGATGCAATGCACAAAAACAACGCGATTTTCTAGTAGTGATTTTTACGGGGCGCCATAGATGTGATGCCCATATGAATGCTAATCAAACACATAATAAAGCTCTAAGTGATATTATATCATTTGTGAGCAGTTTTATGTCCACCACACTTTATGAGAGAGTAGACAAGTAAAACCATGAACCCCGATCCACTTTTTATCATAAGAAACCAGTTTTATTGTAGTTTTATATTTTCTGCAAGAATTAAATTTGAAAATACAAAAAAAATACTTTTACTTTCTACAATACTAAACAAAAATCCCAAAAAAACTTTACTTTTGTTTTTACTTTCTTGTTCTACTTGTAGTTTACTTTACTTTTCTCTTTCACTTTACTATTTTATTTCAGTTATACTAATATAAAACCTTGTGCTTGATAACCACACGGTGGAGTTGGGGACACAAACAAAAAAACTTTTTTTTACAGGTTGCTAGAAGGGGACAAAATACAAGTTCTTGCAATTCCCTGAGAGTTTGATATAAACCCTCGAGTCACCCTTGTGGGAAAAAGATGCTTGCTACAATACTCTGTACTTGGGGTCCCATAGAGTTGGTAGATATAGAGTTTTTTCCATCAGTACCTTGGCGAAATAATTGCGCACGAGCATCTCATGGCCTAGCATGCGGTTTCTCGGGATACACAAGTGGCCGACGATGGAGCCTCGATGCTTCGTCCTCCTCCTACAACCTCCCTCATGGGAGGTGAGGATCAGAATCTTCTGCTCAGTTTCGGTGTCGAATAGCATGTCTTTGATGTTCGAGTCGTTCAAAGACGATGAGTCCTTGAATAAGAACTGCTTGCTCGGGGTCAACTACGTATCCATTTGCAAATTGAAGGTCAAATCATCGGAGTCACGGCCAAATCCGAACAAATCAAACATATTTTTACCTTCGAACTCGATGTGGCGAGCGGAATGTGGTCGAATCCAAGCTCCACGCGGGAGCGGCAAATGCATTGGAAGGGCCGTGCAGATATGTGAGGTCCGCAGCCAAAACTGCAAGGAATAGTGGCAGCGGTTGCGAGCGTCCCTCCGGTGGTGAAAGGAACCAAGGGCGACCAAAAAATCATGAGCAGGAAGGGGCGAACGACATCAGTGACGGAAGTGGGGAGCACATGATCTGAACCTTGAGCACTTCGTGAGGGAAAAGAGGGAGTGCTCGGTTCGCTCTAGAAAACTGAGGAAGTAGTGCTCCACAAGGCGAAACGATTTTTTTATGGTTTTTGGAAATATATGGGATCTGCTAGGGACAGTTTTCCTCGCGGGAACCATAAAAAGCGGTTAATATATGGTTTTTGTATTTTTACGGGATCTGTTAGAGTTGCTCTTACAATCGCAAAATCTCAGTTGTAACCCCATTTGCAACACCACCTGCAACTCACATGCTGCACGAATAGCGATTTAAATCTAGTGGATGAGGATCTGACTAAGCTCGAACTTAATTCTCAGTTTAGCAAAACCCACATAGTAATATGCTGAAATGTTAAACATTTTTTGACAAACCTTATGTGACCTCCTTAGTCAAATTTCACTAGTCAACTAGCCATGAGAATTCTTTCTTTCTATTTGTCTGTTATTTTCTGTTTGCGTCTTTTATCTGACTAGCCTTCTCCTCAAATTTTCATGAGTGGCAGATCTAGGATACAAAGTTGTAATGTCAAATATTGTGTATTTGTATGAATTTTGTATTTTTATGTACGTCAAACATGCTTTCAATTTTCGTATGATGATCTGATACTTTCGATCTAGATTATGAATGTAGTATAGATTGCTTTTTCCCTAAAAGACATAAGTTCATCGAAGCTTGGAAAGAATTTGCTTTCTTATGAAGGGTTTGCAAGCTAATCTCGAAATCAGCCTCCCAACGATAAACACTCAGAAATAAATTATATAACTATGCAAGTGCTGCATTGCCCTATTAGAGGAAATTGACGAGTGATGCAGGCGTCTCTTGAGGCAACAAACGAGATCCTTATTATTGGACTGAATCGTGCTTTTATAGCCCCTCCTACCGAATAACAAGGCTAAGGTATTAAATAGTCGCGAGTGATTATTTAATCCCACATGGCTTGATTCCAATCTTGGAGAGATATTTAAGACCTTTTAATCTATCTTACAGTTTTAACATGTTTATTTTCTTGCCTTCATGTTAGTTTTCTATTCCAAAGTATTGCATAATTAGGTGTCAACGTTTGCTCCCTTGGAGGAAGGAATAAATTAAATCTATTGGATTTCGAGTTATTATTATACTTGAAGTATTTCAGTTTGTGGTTGTTTTATTAAATGTATGAATTAAAATGAGTTCCATTATACTTGTAATTTATAATGGTTTTAGAAACTTCCACACCATTAGTGCTAATTTGAAAGTTGAAGAGTTTTTGATAGTATGTTATAAGTCATTAGTTTGATTTAAAAAATGAATGAGACAATTAAAGAAAGATTTAAGAAAATAAAGAATGAGAAAAGAAAAACAATGATACTATCAAAAATTTAGAGTGAGTACAAGATGAGGTGGATATTCAAACCACAAACGTGAATTGCTTTATACTACGCTTGGAAATTGATGCTAAGTCTTGATCTATTTTGAGTATTCTCATGAGAACTAAAAATATGTCTAGCTCATTTTCACAACATTACAAAACAAATATTGTAAGCAGATATGTACAAAGAGAAAATAGACATGTAAGATAACCATGAGAGGAAACAAAAGAGACCGTTCAATGTTTTGAATCCCAAGAGGATGTGTGAAGTTCTAAGAAAGTTTTGGATCACCTCGCAAAGTTTGTTCAGTTAAACTTACTATTCTATATCATATTGCTAATTAATCTTCACTTAATGATTAGTGTCAAGGCGTGGAAGCCTTCGAAGTCATTCGATATGTGGAAGTGTGATATAACCCACAAGTTGGTTCTATATCTTTGATTACAACTATTCACTGCAATACCTCATCTATTTTAATGACTCGAGCTTCATAAACATGATGACCTTGTCCATTAAGATATTGTCATGCTTGGGGAAGAGAAAGCGTCTAAGCCTCGGTAAGTTGATGAGTGCATTTTTAAAGCATATTTATCTTATGTTTTTGCATTAGCAATGATAGCTTTTGGTATTTTATCGCGCTCGCACGCACCTTTTATACTTTTTTCTCCAGGATCCCAGAATGAAAGGAGTTGATGGATAAATCAATTGGATTAATCATCTTTGGGAACAAATATGATGATTGGAAGCTACTAAATCTTTCCAAACAATTATTCACACACTTGGGACAAAATACAAAGAGAAAGCAATGCATTTGAGGGGTTTAGGATATTTAATGACCATCAGTATCGCGGGGATCCGCCTATACCACCCGGTCGTACCATGTGTTGCCACCTCCACCTCGTCAAATACTTTCACCCCTCTATAGACCGATCTTAGATATAACATTCAAAGCCACCAAAACTCGCAAAAACCTCATCTCTAGAAGGGGTCTGGAGGGGTAACTCGCAGAAGGGCATTCATCTTCGCTTCTACGAAGATCATTGGAGGCATATGCATTATCCTCATCATCAACCGATGCATCTCCATCATCACCAACATCCCCTACATCGTGTTTACATTCATCTTATTGTAATACCTAAACTCCATTATGGATTTCCACGAGTATCCATCTATACATTTATATTCCATTCATACCATTATGATAATGTTAATTTCCTCCATGTGTGCGTAGTTTATCTTGTTCTTGGAGAGATGGAGAACCCTATCAACAACATTATGAATTTAAATAAATATAATCTATAACTTTAGTTGATGAGTATGTGTTAATTAACTCTCTTGATATTAAATGAATGTCGACCACATAATATTTGCCTCTTGGACTTGAGAGGGAATTACCGTTAGACATGTGGTGGTGTGATGGCGTTAAGTGACATGTCATGCCAGATCATTATTAATGTGGTCAATGGGGATAAGAGGGGATTCACAATTCTCATTATGCATAACCATGGGGTTAACGCTTTGATTGATAGTGGATCAGGATAATTGGCCTATGATCACTGTTGTGGTTGTGAGGGATGAAATAGCAGATGGTTGTATGTGATCATCCGGTTTGGAGCTCCTCCCATACATACACATAAAGAAATACATAGATCTATCATAATCATGATTAATCCAATTTCTAGTGGTGAATACAACACTCCTTGAGAACGTTTTAGTCCTAACGCAGTTTCGTATTATTTACAACACGATTCACTTTGTTTGCATCTTTGCAACAATGGGGAATAATGAGTGAAAGCCGCATCCATCCCTTGGGGAAGAAGGTTGCATTATATAGGTGCCCTCATAAAAGAGTGGTTGGTGCTGACTAACCCCGGACTCTTCGGGCTTAACAACCCGGAGCCTCCAGCAGGGAAAGTAAGGTCGGAGTCTCCGGTGGGGGAAGAATTTCCAAGCTAAGACTCTAAGCCAGTGTCCGGATCAACTTCTAGGACCTCCTCGACTCTAGGCTAGAGTCTGGTCCTGAGGGTTTCTTCCTCCATGTTGCTATAGGTAGGATGGTGGGTGCATTTGGGTATGGACAAGTGATTTGAATTCCCACGAACCTTTCTCTAAGCAACCCCTCTTGATAGTCCGGGTTTCTTATCAAACTAGCAAACACGCTAGGGAAACCTTCTCGATCCTTCTTTGATCTATTCATTTTTTAGGGTTCAATCACCATCTCTTGCTTTTCATCTTAGGATCTAAAACATGCTTAGCACACGTTGGTATCACTTGTGTTGTCAACAAATGCACAAAACACACTTAGGGAGGAAAATGCCCTTTCACCTATCATGGAGACAACGACATAACCAAAAATTATTTATGCAACTCTCTCATTTGTGTAGCTAGCAACTGAATCTATGTCGAAATACACGTATAGACGCGGTGCATGAAATGTACGATCAAATAGAATTGAGTTTTGCTAATGCATTTGCATGCAATCTTTGAGTTGTGGTTTGCTAGGTACAACTGTGTATACATGTGATACATGATTTTGATGGTACTGCTTGTTGTTGCATAGCTAAAACCTGTGTGATGTTTGCAATAAGCATACAACTGGTTAAAACAACCGTGTTCCATCTGAACTGAACACATACGACGAGTTTAACAATCTATTTTTTGTGATGCGCCAATCCGTTGAAAATCGAGAATAAAAATAATCATGTGAAGACCCTCCCTTCGCACATGATTGGTCAAACGTAATCGTGTGCAGATGTTCACTCTTTCACACACGGTTTACTAAACCATGTGCGGTTTGAAGGCCCATCGCCCACTCTCGCATAAGGATGGTTGGATAAATCGTGTGTGACGGACTATTTCAATCATGTGAAGGCTTGTTCTGTACTAGTGAGAGATGGAGTGCAGTTTTGGAGATGGGATCATGTGAGTCCATATTTTAAAAGATCAAAAAATGGTATTTAAAAGCTTCATATTGTTTGGAATGTTTTGTACAGATGCACAAAGATCATTTCTATGAACCATTAGAATTTTGTTAAAAACATGTTGTATTTTAGGTTACAAAGAATTTAGGAAAAGAAGTGCCTTTAGATAGGCATGATTTTTTTATTTTGTTTTCACATTTGTCTTTTTGTGCAGAGAACACCTGAAGATATATATTGACATAAATTTACGCATGCATATTAGACATCTATATCTGTATGGACTTGTATATTTTCTCTATAAATTGAAATGTAAGTTTTTTAAAATTTAATTAATCAGTTATCTTGTAGCCTAACCTCCATGTCAAGTAAAAAAAAGTTGCCAATGTCCATTGCTCAAGTGAGACAAAGTAATAAATTGGTTTTCCAACAAAGAAAAACAAAGAGAAACTCCAAATAATGGAGTTCGACAATCAAAAAAGTAACTACTCCCTCCGTCCTCGGAATATGTGTATATTTAGCTTGTGACATAAGTCAAACTATTACAAGTTTGACCATCTTTATACTCCAGAAAACATCAATCTTTATGACATGAAATTTAGATAATATAAAATTATTAAAATGCATCTAGTGATGTTAATTTTTTTATCATAAATATTGTATTATTTTTATGTAAAGTTTGCCAGACTTAAAACGTTTGGGGCTGACAGCTCACGGGCGACGTCTCTCATGGAATTGGCTGTAGTGCAACATCGTTGATAGAAATAGCTCACATGCGACGCTTTTGAAGGCACAAATAGCTGGTGTGCGACACAATTCACTAATTGTAAGAGACAGGTTAACAGTTCGAATCATGTGAGCCCAGCGGGTCCCACAACTTATCCACATCATCCCGGACCTACACTGGATGTCCTCTAATCGTGGGACCCACCTGATGTCCACCTCACACAGTAGGACCCACAACTTATCCAGCTCGTACAAGGCAGCATCCGGAGCCATCCTCGCCCGATCCACCCCGTGACCGTTGCTTCCCCGACCGCTGCATCCTCCCCTTCCTCTCTGGCGACCAAGCCGTCAACACCGATGAGAGATGCCGAGCTCCTCTTCAGCCTCCCGCCCCTCCTGGCCGCGATATGGTGCAGTGCCGATGACAAGGTGCCCTGATTGCCCACGTACCGCGCCTCTGAAGCGGCTGGTCACAACCACCGAGAAGAACGGAAACCTTGAGCGGGAATTTGTGAAGTGCGAGAGTCTGCCAGAGCCTGGGAAGGTTAGATCTTAGTTGTACCTCTGCCAATTTGTTGTTTCTGTCCTCAATTTCAGATTTTTCGCTGGATTTGGGAATTAGGGTTCATCTTTGCGATTTTAGGATCTGGGGAAATGCTCGCATTTTGAGTGGCTGGATAGCTACATTGAGAGGATTAAAAGGGAGGGCGCATCCCTGGATCTCAATTTGCAGTCCGCTGTGGAGGAAATTGGATCGGAATCTGCCACCCCCAATTCTTCTACGGTGGGAATGCTGAAGTGAAGGAAGAATTGAAGAAGATGTCGAAGCAGTTAAGGCAACTTGTCGATCTAAAGAAGCAGGACAATATGATGGTTGTACTTTTTTATTGTTGTGTAACTACTCTAGGGGTTGTTTATGTGCTGATCAGTGGTCATTAGGAAACTTAATTAGTTTTGCACTTGGCTTATCGATGCTTACTGATATGGATGATTTGATGTATGGATAAGACTAGAATAAAATGCAACAGAAATTCGATCGCTTTCTCGTTTCGTTGTTAGTCAGTCAGATAAGCATTAGATAAACAATGTCTAGAATAAAATGCAACAAAAAATCTAACTATGAGTGGGAGAAAAGGGCCAAGGCCCAAACAGAACGTGAGCCAGGCCCAATGGTAAAGAAGTGTAGCTTCGGCTATGAAACAAAGCGGACCGTAAGGTTTTGAAAAATATTATTGCCCTCATCTTAGTTTGTTCTATACTATGTTTTGTCTTTGCAACGACAATTTTGACCGGTTCATCCCGTAGTTTGTTATGCACGTAAAACATGGATGCACATTTGTTTTGCCCTCTTTTTCAGCATTTTTTAAGCGCAAGTGTGATAATATTTTTTTTGCATGCACATAAAAATCCCTTAGTTTGAGATTTTTGAATGCACAAGCGGGATTTATGAATGTACAAGTGAGATATAGGCGGAAGTGAGCGTTTTAAATGGCACAAGACAAATTTATGAATGCACACGTGAGATTCATGCACAAATGATCTTTATGAATGCACATGTGATATTCATGCACAAATGAGCTTTCCGAATGTACAAGTAGGCTTTTTGAATGCACATGTGCGATTCATGCATAAAAACATAGATAAAAAACTCTTTTGCTTTTCTTTTTGTGGCATGTTGGTCTTGCATAAATTTTTCTTTTTGAATGCACATGTAAGATAAATTTTTCTTTTTGCACGAACATCACGGCATAGGCAAAAAACGCACGGTAAACATGATTAAAATGATAAAATCACACGACACGGTTCATAAGTCCTTACATAGATAAAACATGGAGCCCATAAAACTCCTCATATATAGAACATAAATAGATGGGAGCCCTAAATACACACGACACGACAATGATAAAAACTCGACGAACATGACAGGACACGACGCGACGACATAGATAGAGGAAAACATAAAAACGATAAAACTTGGACTTGGGCTTGTCTGCTTCGCCTCCATCGCCACTTCACCACCGGGCCCTTCACCACCATTGGCTGCTTCCCCCTTCACTTGTCGTCGTCAAAGCGGTAGGGAAGGGTGTGCATCTGGTTCGGGGTGGGGAAGATGCAGTCATAGTTTGTGAAGATATCGCAGGTGATGAACGCTATGAACTCACATCCGCACCAGAATACTTCGCAGTAGGCGTCGTACGGATTGGTGACGTGGGCTAGGATGGAGATGAGGATGGTGCTAGTAGGGTCATGGTTGACGTCGAGGCGAAACATCGCCGGCGTGCCCCGTGGAAGATGTCGATAGCCGGTGGTGAGGAATGTGCGGGCGAGTTTGACCGGCCCCCTCCACATCGACATAGCCCACACACATAGTGTGGACTCCACAACGACCCCGGCAGGATAGCGCCGCTCGGGGACGGTCGCCGGGCCACGGTACGTGGGTCCGTTGAACTGCATCTTGCCTTCGAAGCGGGGGGCTTGGTGTGGAGAAGAAGGGGCGGCGCAGAGGATGGATCCGGTGTGTCGGTTTGAGTGGTGCTTGTAGTGGAGAAGATGGGGTGCCTGAGAAGATGCCCCATTTAAATAGGGATATACGTTCTGTTTAACCTCCTCGAGTGGTAAATATGAAAGGGAAACGATGCCCACGATTTTAATCGCGCACAATGATCAAGAGTTTAATAGCTCTGGTATGAATATGCTGCAGAAATCTGAAACGATGGTATGGTATCGACTGCACCGCAATGGCTCTCGTGCGACGCGCCTTCTTTGCATGCATGGTCTCGTCGCTGCCCCCGCGCATGCATGCAGGCCTGAGCCCAAAGCTGGACAACAATGGCTCTCGTGCGATGCGCGTACTTTGAATGCATGGACTAGTCGGTGCCCCTGCGCATGCATGCATGCCTAGCCCAGACGGCCACAGACGGCCACGATACCCACGACAACCACGATACCCACGATGGCCCAACTGTCTGTTCCCAATCAAATGCAAGAACGATGGTGTCGCATATCGGTCTCGCGGATTGCCTAGGCCGAGCATATCTCCGTCGTCCATGCGTTATTCCTTCTAGAACACGTAGATCGAACGTCCAACGGAGGCCGTTAGGGTTACAGACAGCAGCAATAGCCAGGCCCCGGGAATCCTTCTAGAAGATTTGATCGGACGGCCACTATAGGCCGTTAGGGATTATCCAACGGCCAGTATAGGGCTCTAGTGTTAGGAAGGGGTTTTGGTTGGGTCAACGGGGTTATATGGGAGTTGACCATTAATTTAAACGGGCATAACTAATTAAGAAAAATCGGAAAAATATAAAACCTTTGCACATAGTCTTGTTTTGTCACATACTAATGAGAAAAAAATATCAAACTTGTTATATTGATCATGTCTCAAAAAAACCTTCACAAAATGGCCTATCTCATTCGAGGTTTCCTGGCATTCGGGTCAAATGACCAATGTTATGGCTAAAATCAAAGCATAGTTTATGATAATAAGCTCATATTATTCATGCATGTGTATAACACTACTAGGAAAAACGCAATGCGAGGCGCACCAAATGCGAGGCGCATATCATATGCGCCTCTAATATTTTTTATGCGAGGCGCATAACGCATATTGATATGCGCCTCCCATACTCTGAATATGCGAGGCGCATATTGATGTGAATGCGTCTCTAGTATTCTGCATATGCGAGGCGCATACCGAATGCGCCTCTTATATTCTGCATATGCGAGGCGCATATTGATCCGAATGCGCCTCGAATATTATTTTTGAATTTCAAAAAAAAAAATTGTGGCCAGATCTGGGTCTAGCCAGAATTTCGTCGAAGCTCGTCGGAGGTCATGCCTTTGGCCACAACCTACCACCGCAGGCATGTGCGGGAGGCCATGGCCATGGGGGTCGCCGGAGATGGTGGAGGAGGATGAGGCCACCGGAGGTGGTCGTCGGAGGTGGAGGAGGTGGTCGGTGTGGTTGTGGAGGCCATGGCCGAAGCGATCGCCGGAGGAGGAGGAGGAGGAGGTCTCCAGAGGAGGAAAAGGTCACCGGAGAAGAGGAGGAGGATGCCACTGGAGGTGGAGGAGGAGGAGGAGAGTGGAGGAGAAGGAGGAGAAGGGGAGAAGAAGGAGAGGTGGAGGAGAAGGAGGAGAGATGGAGGAGAAGGAGAAGGCGAAGGAGAGGTGGAGGAGAAGGAGGAGAGGTGGAGGAGAAGGAGAAGGAGAAGGAGAAGGAGGAGAGGTGGTAGGTGTAGTAGGTGGCTGTTTCAAATTTGAATCCGGCTTCACTTATGCGATGATATGCGCCTCGAATAGTTTTTTATTTTTTTGTAGGAAAAATCTTCTGTCTGCCATAACTTTTTACTCTTTTCGAATTTGGGCAATCTATAAAATCTTCAACGGCTTGCAGCGTTGAAATTGAGTAGGAAATTTCGAGACGATCATTTTGATATATTAAACTTTTTTTCCAATATCGTATGCAAAAGTTAGGGCCGTTTTACCGTTCCATGACCTTTTTTTGTAAAATACATCGAAATTTATGTTTTTCAATTTTGTCTACAACTATACCCTAAAATCTAACTACAACTCAAAGGAACTATTTTTTTGAAATTTCTATCTTTTTGTTTATTTTTTACAAAACTTAAAAGGCAATCCCGAGGGGGGGGTGCCAGGTTATAGGAGGCACGTATGGCAATATGCGCCTCGCATATTATCAAGTATAGGAGGCGCATATTGCCATATGCGCCTCGCATATTTTCAAGTATAGGAGGCGCATATTGCCATATGCGCCTCGCATATTCGACCACAGATCTCCTCCTAGGCCCACGCAGCTTATGCGAGGCGTATTCTTCACACATGCGCCTCGCCTATCTGATATATAGGAGGCGCATATTATTAGAATGCGGCTCGCATAATCTGGGCTGCCAGATTTCGTTCGTACAGAGACTATAGGAGGCGCATCCTACAAATATGTGCCTCGCCTATTTTGATACTAGAGGCGTATGTCAGTGCAGTGCGCCTCGCCTATTTTATCAGAGGCGCATATAGTATAAATGCGCCTCAAATGAGCATGTCTCCTATAGCCTTTTTTCTAGTATTGTAATGGGATGGCAAACAATGTTGCAGGAGGAAGTTTTCCTTTTCGTCGCATGGAAAAATCATTTTCTATTTTTCGAGTGACAAAACCGAGGCGTTTTGTGAAGCAACCACCAGATGAAAGTTTCAAAATGATACCACCCCATTTAAAAAAAATACTATACCACCTTACATGAACAATGTCCTAACAGGGGAATCTGAAACCTTTACGTCCACCCCCGATGAAAAAGACAAATTCCCGCCGAATCGGATGGAAGTGGGTCAGATATGAACTACAGGTACATGATCACATGCTCATGATTTATTATAAAAATCATTTTTAGGTTCACAATATGCTATTTCATCATAGATCCAATGCAAGTTTAGCGAGGCTCGGCCCCGAGCTAAGAATCTTCATGCCCATTGTTCAACAAAGTTTGACGATAGTTTAAAACGGGCATAACTAATTCAAAAAATCGGAAAAATATAAAACCTTCGCACATAGTCTTGTTTTGTCACATACTAATGAGAAAAAAATATCAAACTTGTTATATTGATCATGTCTCAAAAAAAACCTTCATAAAATGGCCTATCTCATTCGAGGTTTCCTGGCATTCAGGTCAAATGACCAATGTTATGGCTAAAATCAAAGCATAGTTTATGATAATGAGCCCATATTGTGCATGCATGTGTATAATGGGATGGCAAACAATATTGCAGGAGGAGGTTTTCCTTTTCGTCGCATGGAAAAACCATTTTATTATTTTTGAGTGACAAAACCGGGCCGTTTTATGAAGCAACCACCAGATGAAAGTTGCTTTTTGGATTACCCTTTCTTTTTGGTTCCACACCAATAAGCACAACCATGCTCTTTGTTTTCTTTGCATCACTATATCTAGGCCTGCGCACAACACAACCAAAAGCTATAACTACATCAGTTTGCATAGCAGGACCTGGCAGCACAACTTCTAGCTCATCATCATGTGTCAGCTCAACAACATCACCTTGCAGCACAACAGCCAGATTGGCATCAGGTGGCAGCTCAACATCATCACCTGGCAGCACAACTTCTAGCTCATCATCATGTGGCAGCTCAATAGCATCACCTTGCAGCACAATATCCAGATTGGCATCATGTGGCATCTCAACAACATCAACTTGGAAACTCCTCTTTCTTCTAAAATCACCAACTCTTTTCTTTTTGTTTGGCCAGCACGTTTCAACAACAAGGGGCTCAAATGCATCATCCCTGAAGTCCAAAGCATTTCATATGTTCAATAAGTGAACAAAGCAGAAAAACAAGTGGATGAAATGAAAAAACTTTTACCTAGAAGGAGTGTACCGACATTTGGCTGATCCAGCTCGGTGCCCAAGTTCTTCACAGAGCTTGCATCTATTTTTGTTACCTTTTTGTTGCCTTTTAGGCTTTTATTTTTCTTTCTCTTCTTGCTACTCCCACCTTTCTGAAACCATGCCTTGAATCTACTCACTCTAGGCATGCCAACCTTTCTTCTAGTTAGAGGAGGACACAAAGAGAATTCAATGTCAACTTCAGGCCACTAAGACTGATCTATAGGTGCTGGAATAGGAGTTGCATATGCAGCTTTGAACCTTGCAACTGAATAATACTCATGCAAATATGGATGCATATTTATCCTGGGTTGGGAGGCCAAGAAAAATATGGCATGCTCACAAGGCTTTCCTGTGTGCTGCCACTCAAAGCAAGTGCAGTCATGTAGTTCAGTGTTAACAACATGCCTTCTACCAGTCTTAGTATCCCTAACTTCATCCCCCTACAAAGAAGATTTCTGAACACACAAATGTGAAAGATTTCTGCTCCTGTTGACTACCTGTTGCACCTGTAGAGGTTCCGCATATGAAAACAATAAAATTTTACCCTACACCCCTGATGTTGCCAGGTGATACGTCCATAACATATCTATAATTTTTGGTGGTTTTATGCTAATAATATGCTTTTGACACTCCTTTTTGTATAAATTTTATGATTTATTTGGACTAACCTACTAATAGTTACAAAAGTGTATAATGTTCTTGTTTTACACTTTGATGTGTAGGAATTACCAAGAATACAAGTGGAAACCTTGTTGGAGTCAAATTGGGATTTTTCCAGAAATCCGTCTCAGAACTCTTTTTGAAGATGGTCACGTTTCGGATCGAAGACAGCGTCAAACGGAAAACTCTTCAACTACAAAGTTGTTGGACATTTCGCGACAAACATTCTGGATATAAAATTTAGCTGATTCCGAGTCCAGACGGGCCTTTTAGACCCAATTTACTGCAGCCCAAGATGGAGTGACGGGAATCCGAGAAGCGGAGGAAACCTAATTCGCCCAGGGCATCTCGACCCACGAATTTGCAGCCATCAAAGCTGCTTTTTTGCCTCCCCCATGGATCCCATATCCATGGGGGAGGGCTCCCAATAAGCCATCAAGGAAGGGGGCTAAGGGGCGGTGCTCCCCCATGATACCGGCGGCGGGGAAGGAGTCCCCCGCGCCGCCGCCGACGCCACCGCCGCCCTCTTCACCATCTTCACTGCCATCTCCATCACCTAATCCTCCTAGTATGCAGTGGTTCATCCTCCCACACACCTCTGTACCATCCTATGTAAACATGGTGTTTGATGCTATAAGTTATAATCCTATGATCTATGTCATGTCTGCGTAGTTTCTTTGTTCTTAGATTGAATGGTTGAACGTCTTTGGTTCATTAGAGTTGTATGTTGATATGGTACAGTCCTTTGGTGTCCATTATATTTGTGCGCGCATGGATTAAACATCATAGGGCTTGTAGTATGCGTAAGAGGAAGGGGGGAAGTTCTGCCGGAGTGAGAGAAACCTGAGGACGCGAACCGGAACGTTGCACGTATGGGAGTAAGAGCACCATTAAACTTAAGCCTATGGTTGGGGAAACCTTAATGCATTGATTAGTACTTACAGATGTTTGCTAACAATTCAATCATATAGTACATGTAATTCCAAGTAGTGAAGCGCATGTATATTTAGCCTCTCCCACATAGAAAACTGCATCGAAGACAATGAACCCGATCTATTCACTATTTAAACTTGGACAAAGCCACCACAATTACCACCACTATTCCACACTCATGGTTATGTTAGTTTAGTGTATTTTATTGCTGCAGCAACTAGCTTTACTTTCTTGTTATTTATTATCATGCAAAGCTATCTCTACTACTCGTATTATTGCTCTAGTTTTATTTCCTAGATAATGCAAATGTTTAGTATGCGTAGAGTTGTATCAGTGGTTGATAGAACTTGATAGAATATTTATCCTACCTTTAGCTCCTCGTTGGGTTCGACACTCTTACTTATCGAAAATGCTACACACGATCCCCTATACTTTTGGGTTATCAAGACCTTTTCTAGCGCCGTTGCCGGGAAGCAATAGCGTGTGGGTGAATATTCTTGTGTGCACTTGTTTGCTTTGTCTCCAAGTAGGTTTTACTTTCAGTTTTAAGTTGTTCTCTATCTTAGTATGGATAGGGCATGCGAATTACAAAAAAATTAGTTGTACTTGTTACCTAAAAACCTTTTCAAAAAGGAAAGTGATTGGAAAGATGAGTAATGGTTAAGTGGGGGTCGACCTTGAACACGTGTGTTCATGCCTATGAAACCAAAATAAATATTTCCATGGAAGCTTTTTAGTTAAAAGCTTGTAGGAATGCATGAATCCTTGAAAAGAAAGATATTTCTGGTATTGATCTTAATGCTTATTCATTCAAAAAAACTTGAATCTTGATCCTATGCCTAACTTAAAGGCATTAAAGAAAAGTACTTATTGGGAGATAACCCAAAAGTTTTAGTTGAGTTTTGGAAGTTATTGCTTCAGTAATAACCTCTCCTTATCCTTTTTATTTGCTTTCTGTGCTAAGAGTAACCTCTAATGAGAGAGAAGTAATGCTTGGGAAAGTTGCTGCCCCGAAACATATTTTTGTGCTTCGCTATAAAAATTCGTGTAAAATCTCTGTACATCGGTTTAAGCTGTACTTTTTTGTGCTTCTGCCCAGGTTGTTATCCAACTTTCGTTAGTTCAACACTTTTCGATTTGAGCAACAGAAGGTCTTCGAAAAAATTGGTTTCTATCTGCTGGTCTGTTTTGATAGATTTCTGCCATTATTTGCATTTGCTTCTTGTTGATTCCTTTTTGGGTTCGCTCTGGGGAATTGAGATTTCTAAGGGAAGTGCTACAGTAGCTTGTGTTTTAATGGAAGTTTTATTGGTGTTAAAACTGAACCCAAAGACTTATTATCTTGAGTACACTAATGTTGCTAATGAAGATTATGTATGAAGGAAAAATTTCAGGTGTTAAGGAAAGAATGATGTAATGAGATGAAGACTGGACTAAAGCTCAAGCTTGGGGATGCCATCCCGTGTCACCCCAAGAAATATCCAAGAAGTACAAGCATCAAAGCTTGGGGATTCCCAAGGCATCCCCTTCTTCATCAATAAAAATCTCAGGTTCTTCCAAACACTTCATTTTTATTGTTTCATGCACAATTGTGTTGTTCTTGGAGCATCTTTGTTTTCGTTTTTGGTTTTCATTTGCTTGGTTTGTTTAGTTTGCTTGAATAAATTGGTTGGACCCCCTCTTTCATACATTAGTTTTCAAATAAGTGTGGTTTGGATTGGAAAAGAGTAGGAAAAGTTCATGCTTAAGTGGTAAAAGGAGCTCGTTTTTACGGTGGCCTATGCTTTGTCATGTCATGCTTGATATTGTTTTGGATTTATTCTTAGTGATTTTTGCTGTATCATGACATGTTATAAACAATTGAGATTGCTTAATGTGCCTTGAAAGAATCATGCGTTGTTTTAGCATATTAAAGCATAGTATTGTGGTATTCCCTTTGATGCTTTATTTGGGTTGACTTGGCGCATGCTCACACCATGTTATGACCATCCCAAGTCACCATAGCCTTTATGATCCTTTAGTTTTTTACTTGTAATATCACTTTATGCTTTAATTAATGATCTTTTGTCGCTTTGCATGATTATGGCCATTATTGCTCTTTTAGTTGGTCGCTCACAGTCTTTCGGTAGCCTCCATAACCAAGTATGAGTTCCACTCATGCATCCAACTCCAAATAAAACCAAGTTATCCCAAAGAGTCCACCATGCCTACCTATTAGCATTTGCTATTCCAAGTATATTCATGCTTTTATCTACCTTCCGAATTAAACTTGTTATGAGAAAACTACTGATTAAAGCTCTCACGAACTTGATGGCACACTTTACTTTTCTTGCCCCTAATAAACTTGAACCATTGTGTCATCTATGTTGTATATGCTTGCACTTATATGCTCAGGATTAGCAGAACCATGCTGTCATGGGGAATGCTTTCAACATTGCACTTGTACATTGTACCTAGTTTATACCATGCTCTTTTGTATATGGATGTCATCGGTGTGAAATGAAAGGGGAGCTTGTAAGTCCATGGAGTTATGTATGTGTGTTAGAGAAACGCCTGGGCCGCCAGTCTAATCCATGCCTAATCATGGTAGAAACCTGCAGCGTAACCATAATGAGCAATCTATGAAGCATTCTTCTTATAAAAAAAGAGATAGAGATTGAGAAAAAAGGAAAAAAAGATGAGAAAAGAGGAAAGAGAGAAAAAACCACCATTTTCCCATGGTAAATAAGAAGATTGCTAAGATGCTCGTTGTCTGCTTGCCTTGTCATTTTGATATGGGGATTCTTCCGTATCATCGGGAAAGGGGTACCCCGTTGGCGGTTCTCTATGATACACATGTACTTACTATGACAAGAACTTACCGGTAACTAAACTTGAGTAGCATGAGGAGCGGCCCTCGTATTCAAGGGACATGAGATTTCCAACTTATACTTTTTCAAGCATATACTCCATAGTTTGTTCATTTTAACCTTAATCACTTCAAGATGCTTATGATAGGGGCAATGAGAGATGAAAGCTAATAAGTACCATAATTTTTGGAAGCTCTTTATGAAACTTGAATCCCTACTTCCTTCTATGAAGGCCTTTCTTTTATATGTTGAGTCTCCACCTACTATCTTTATGCACCTATTGAGAGAGCATAGTGGCCATTCTTAGTTCTATGTGCATTGTCCCAAGACTTGTTGATTGATGCATAATTTTGATATTACTTGTTCTTAAACTATTTGTATCTAGTCATCCTTATGAACTTTGAAGGTGTCCTATGCATTTATGTTTTGCTACTCTATGAGGGACAAGCTGAATATCATTCTCATTATGCTTTATTTATGTGAAACAAACAAACGTCTTGCAAAGCATTGTTATTCATGAATCTTTTGTTTGTGTCTTTTCATGTTACAACATAGTTGCTATGTCTTATTGTTAGAACTCTATCTTTCATGATTCATGTTTAGAGTACCTTAATCTCAGCTATCAATACTTTTACAATAATGATGATCAAGATTGTGTTGTCTTCATGTCACCTCAAAAATTATATTGTTTTGATCGTTTACCTACTCGAGGACGAGCAGGAACTAAGCTTAGGGATGTTAATACGTCCATTATGTATCTATAATTTTTGGTGGTTTTATGCTAATAATATGCTTTTGACACTCCTTTTTGTATAAACTTTATGATTTATTTGGACTAACCTACTAATATTTGCAAAAGTGCACAATGTTCTTGTTTTATACTTTGATGTGTAGGAATTACCAAGAATACAAGTGGAAACCTTGTTGGAGTCAAATTGGGATTTTTCCAGAAATCTGTCTCAGAACTCCTTTTGAAGATGGTCACGTTTCAGGTCGAAGACAACGTCAAACGGAAAACTCTTCAACTACAAAGTTGTTGGACATTTCGCGACAAACGTTCTGGATATAAAATTTAGCTGATTCTGAGTCCATACGGGCCTTTTAGGCCCGATTTACTGCAGCCCAAGATGGAGTGACGGGAACCCGAGAAGCAGAGGAAACCTAATTCGCCCAGGGCATCTCCACCCACGAATTTGCAGCCACCAAAGCCACGTTTTTTCCTCCTCCATGGATCCCATCTCCATGGGGGAGGACTCCCAAGAAGCCATCAAGGAAGGGGGCTAAGGGGTGGTGCTCCCCCATGATACTAGCGGCGGGGAAGGAGTCCCCCGCGTCACCGCCGGTGCCGCCTGTTGGGGGGATACCCCCGGGTAGGGTCACTCCGGGGTATAACGGCCGAGTTAGCCGAGGTCCGGCAAGGTCAAAGCGGATGCTGACCGGGTCACCTCAAGGCAGTCCGAATCACGGAGTAACCCGGACCAGGGGGGTCGCCTAACATTGTCTCATCCGACTTAAGGAGTAAGTTAGGAGTGCTTGTCTAACTTATGTGCAGGAACAAGTGTGGCCTGATCTACTATGATCCGGATCCTCGCTTAGCTTCTGGGAGAAGGAAGGAATCTCTCTGGTCAAAAAAGAAGGTCCGGTACGCACTGCATGAGCGAATAAAGCAAGGGCAGGACCACCGGGTCATGGCCGACAAGGTTGACGACGCTCACGTCAGCTGACGCGGGCGCCGCAGAGGCTTACATCGTTAAAGCATGTGTGACGTGGGGGAAAAGCACCCCGGTCGGGTTACCACTTTGGGAGGGGGCATATTCTTAGGAATATGCCTCCACGTATGCCCTAGGCCAGGACCGAACCTCCTCTATATAAGGGGGGTTAGGGTTCTGGTAGAGGGGGTTGGTTGAGCACTAGTTGGTTTGGTGATTCCTTAGGGCTAGTAGATCTAGGCAAGAGTAAGAGAGCTCCTTCTTCCTTCTCTTGCCAATACAGCTCAAGGAGCACTTGTAATCTTGAAGATATAGCAATACAAACTTATGTGTGGAGAATCACTCTACTATCCCTCCCTGGATTCCCCTAGGGCATATTAGTCCCCACCTTTAGCCTATCCATGGCATCTGCCGTGACTGTTGGGTCCGCAGCATAGAAAACAAAAAATTTCCTACGGTGTGAACTACACGCCAAGATCTATCTACTAGGTACAAAGCAAACAGGTGGACATACATCCATAGAGAACTTACCCTCGAAGACAACAAGCTTTGTTAACGAGTAGGAACTCGTGGTTGATGTAGTCGTACACTTGCCGATCTCAAGATCGTGAGGAAGTCCGAGCCATGAACTCAGCAGCGCATCCGCACTGCACACACGTTCAAGCCACCAGACAACCTCCACCTCCTTGCTCCAACGATCCAAATGAAGCAAGAACTCCTTCCGCATTTAAATGCCACCGGGAACATGTATCTCGCTAATCCGAGACCATGGGGGAATAATTCTAGAGGGGGAGAGAGATCCTTCACAAGGAGGTGTGAGGATGAAGGAGGGAATGCGTGGCCTTTTATAGGAGTAGGGGGGTGCCCCTCTCTCCATGGACGGCGCATGGAGGGGGGGGGGGGTTGACCCCTCACCTCCCCCATTCATGTGGTGGTAACTCCACCACATTAAAATGCCTCTTCACATTCCCTTTTAAAGTCTCCACTTTAAATGCATTAAGTTTCTCCAAATTTAATGCTCTCTCATTTAATAAAAACTCTTTTATTAAATTTATTCAGAATTTTGTTATTTACTTTAATTAACAAACATTCACATATAGCCCCTTGCAATATTTCAATATCACATGCAGAACCACCTTCTGCAATTTCACCCGAAACAATTTCCGGTTTCTATCGAAACAATTCCTGCGCTTTGCAATTCTTTCGTCTGAAACATATGTGCTCCAAAATGGTGTCCGGTAACTCTTAAGTGTGCCACCCTACGGTTAGCGAATAATGCAGACATGATCGAGACCCTTCTCCGATCAATAATCAGCAGCGGGACCTGGAGATCCGTACTGACTCCTACACATTCAACAATGGCTCCTGTGATCATGAGAACCTTTAACGCTTGTAACTAAATCCCTTTGTCTCTCGATATATTACATGTCCGAGATTCGATCATCGGTATCTCCATACCTAGTTTGATCTATCGACATGCACTCTTTCTCGTTCCCGTGATATAACATTCTAGTGATCATATCACTTGCTTGCAAGCTATCCTAATGTGATATCACCGAGAGGGCCCAGAGTATATCTATCCGTCATCTGGATTGACAAATTCCACTCTTGATCCATGAGCCTCAACATAACACCTTCGTAGCACTGAACCCATCTTTATAGTCACCCTGTTACGGTGTGATGTTTGATGTTATCAAGATACTCTTCCGGTGTTAGCAATTAACATGATCTCATGGTCTAAGGATAAAGATTACTTCGTATGATGTTATAGCAATATAAACACAATGACTTGATCGTAATGCTATACTTCGGATGAATGTTCATCACATCATTCCACCAATGGTGTGACCTTGTTATTAACAACATCCAATGTCCATGATCAGGAAACCTTGATCATCCTGTTAATCAACAAGCTAGTCTATAAGAGAGGCATGACTAGGAACCCTTTTTGTTTATTAAGCACACATGTATTGATGTTTCCTATCAATACAATTATAGCATGCAAAATAAACATCTATCATATACAAGGAATACATAATAACAACTTTATTATTGCCTCTCAGGGCATATTTCCTTCAGTCTCCCACTTGCACTAGAGACAATAATCTAGTTCACATGGTGATAAATCTAACACCCATGGAGTTCTGGTGTTGATCATGTTTTGCCCTAGGGAGTACTTTAGTCAACGATCTGCTACATTCAGGTCCGTGTGCACTTTACAAATCTTTATATCTCCATCCTTGACATGTTCGCGGATGGAGTGAAACCGGCGCTTAATATGCTTGGAATTCTTGTGAGACCTTGGTTCGTTTGCGTTGGCTATGGCTCCATTGTTGTCACAATAGATCACCATCGGGTCCAATGCACTGGGAACCACACCCAGTTCCGTTATGAACTCCTTCATCCAAACCGCTTCATGCGCTTCAAGCAAGAACATATTCCGCCTCCGTTGTTGATCTAGCCACCACAGGTTGTTTGGAGCTCCTCCAACTAACTGCTGCTCCGTTCAAGAGAAATACGTATCCGGATTGAGACTTAGAGTCATCTAGATCAGTGTCAAAGATAGCATCAACATAACACTTAGCGACTTATCTCTTCTTCACCTCCGTATATAAGAAACATATCCTTAGTTCTTCTCAAGTACTTAAGGATATTCTTGACCGCCATCCAGTGTTCCGAACCTGGATCATATTGGTACCTACTAGTCAAACTAATAGCATGTGCCACATCCGGTCTTGTACATAGCATGGCATACATTATAGAGCCTATGGCTGAGGCATAGGGGATCTTATCCATTATCTCTCTTTCTTCCGCAATTGTCGGACTTTGAGTCTTACTCAATGTCTTGCCTTGCAACATAGGTAAGAACCCCTTCTTACTTCCGTCCATATTAAACTTCTTTAATATCTTATCAAGGTATGTACTCTGCGATAGCCCAATTAGGCGTGTTGATCTATCTCTATAGATTTTAATGCCTAATATATATGAAGCTTCACCAAGGTCCTTCATCGAAAATTTGTTGTTTAGATAACTTTTAACACTGTTTAAAAGATCTAAATCATTTCCAATCAATAATATGTCATCCACATATAATATCAGAAATGCCACATTGCTCCCACTCACTTTATTGTAAATACAAGCCTCTCCATAAGTTTGGACAAATCCAAACTCTTTGATCACCTCATCAAAGCGGAGATTCCAACTTCGTGATGCTTGCTTCAGTCCATAGATGGATCGTTGAAGTTTGCACACCTTATTAGCATCCTTAGGATCGAAAAAACCCTTAGGTTGTATCATATACAACTCTTCTTCAATATTACCATTGAGGAACGCAGTTTTGACATCCATCTGCCATATTTCATAATCGAAATATGCAGCAATTGCTAACATAATCCTAACCGACTTAAGCATCGCTATGGGAGAGAATGTATCATCGTAGTCAACTCCTTGAATTTGTCGAAACCCCTTTGCGACAAGTCGAGCCTTATAGATGGTCACATTACCATCAGCATCAGTTTTCCTTTTGAAAATCCATTTATTCTCAACGGCCTTTCGGTCGTGAGGTAAGTCCACCAAGTTCCAAACTCGGTTCTCGTACATGGATTCCATCTCGGATTTCATGGCTTCTAGCCATTTGTTGGAATCCGGGCTCATCATCGCTTCTTCATACGTCGCAGGGTCATCCATTTCATCAACCATGAAATTCACAACAGGATTGCCGTACAGTTCAGGAGCTGCACGTGTCCTGCTTGACCTGCAAGGTTCGGTAGTGTCCTCTTTCGGAGTTTCATGATCAATATCATTAGCTCTCTCTTCATTAGGTGAAGTCAACTCCGAAACAACTTCTGGAGCTGCGCTACTCGCCATTTCATGAAGAGAAGGTTCAATAACCTCTTCGAGTTCTACCTTTCGACTACTCACACCTTTCGCGAGAAACTCCTTCTCAAGAAAGGATCCATTCTTGGCAACAAAGACCTTGCCCTCGGATCTGTGATAGAAGGTATACCCAATCATTTCTTTAGGGTATCCTATGAACACGCATTTTTCCGCTTTGGGTTCGAGTTTATCCGGTTGAAGTTTCTTCACATAAACATCGCATCCCCAAACCTTAAGAAATGGCAGCTTAGGTTTGTTTCCAAACCATAATTCATACGGTGTCTTTTCAACAGATTTAGATGGTGCCCGATTTAAAGTGAATGCATTGTTTCAGCATAACCCCAAAATAGCGGTGGCAAGTCAGTCAGAGACATCATAGATCGAACCATATCCAATAAAGTACGATTACGACATTCTGACACACCATTACGTTGTGGTGTTCTGGCAGGCGTGAGTTGTGAAACTATTCCACAGTCTTTCATATGTATGCTAAACTCGTAACTAAGATACTCTCCTCCACGGTCGGACCGCAGAAATTTGATCTTTCTGTTACGATGATTTTCCACTTCATTCTGAAATTCTTTGAACTTTTCAAAAGTTTCAGACTTGTCTTTCATCAAATAGATATACCCATATCTACTCAAATCATCCGTGAAAGTAACAAAATAACGATATCCACCTCGCGCCGACACTCATTGGTCCACACACATCAGTATGTATGATTTCCAATAGATCTGTCGCCCGTTCCATTGAACTGGAAAACGGTGTTCTAGTCATCTTGCCCATAAGGCATGGCTCACATGTATCAAATGATTCAAAATCAAGTGATTCCAAAAGTCCATCAGAATGGAGCTTCTTCATGCGTTTAACGCCAATATGACCTAGACGGCAGTGCCACATATATGTAGATATATCATTATCAAGTTTAATCCTTTTAGCATCAATATTATGAATATGCGTAATACTGCTAGCGAGATCCAATAGAAATAAACCATTCAACATAGGTGCATGACCATAAAAGATATTATTCATATAAATCGAACAACCATTGTTTTCAGACTTAAATGAATAACCACTTTGCATCAAACACGATCCGGATACAATGTTCATGCTCAGTGCAGGCACCAAATAACAATTATTTAGGTTTATAACTAATCCCGATGGCATATGGAGAGGCAGCATTTCGACGGCGATCACATCAACTCTTGATCCATTGCCGACCCGCATCGTGACCTCATCCCTTGCTAGTTGTCGCTTGTTCCGCAGCCCCTGAACCGAGTTACATATATTAGCAACCGATCTGGTATCAAATACCCAGGTGCTACTGCGAGTACTAGTCAAGTACACATCAATAACATGTATATCACATATACCTTTGTTTGCCTTGCCGGACTTCTTGTCCGCCAAATACTTGGGGCAGTTGCGCTTCCAATGGCCAGTCCCCATGCAATAGTAGCACTCAGTGTCAGACTTAGGGCCAGCTCGGGGTTTCTTTTTAGGCGTGGCAACAGACTTGCCACCCTTCTTTCCCTTGTGCTTGCCTTTCTTGTCCTTCTTGAAACCGGTGGTCCTATTGATCATCAACACTTGATGTTCTTTCCTAATCTCCACTTCTGCAGTCTTAAGCATTGATAGAAGCTCGGGAAGAGACTTCTTCATGCCTTGCATATTATAGTTCATCACGAAGCTCTTGTAGCTAGGTGGCAGAGATTGGAGAAAACGATGTATGCCTAAGTCAATGGGAATCGTTATTCCCAAGGACACAAGCTTATCGGCGTACCCAGACATTTTGAGTACGTGCTCACTAACAGAGCTGTTTTCCTCCATCATGCAGCTAAAGAACTTTTCTGTAGCGTTATAACTCTCTACGGCAACATGGGTATCGAAAATCATTTTCAATTCTCCCATGGTATCAAAGGCATTGCCATTTTTGAAACGCTTTCGAAGTTTTGGCTCTAGCCCATACAGTATGCCGCAATGAACTAAGTTGTGGTCCTCCTAACGAGTTATATAGACGTTCTTTTCCTCGTCAGGGGCATCAGGAGCTGGTGGGGGGCCTAGCGGCGCATCTAGCACATATTTGGCAAGTGCTACTATGGTAGTATGGTGGAGTCTATCATCTATATGCATTTGGCTAAGTGGAGTTGAGGCTTGCATTGCTCAAAATAGATTTTCCTTATCATTTTGAAAATACTAAGTTTTTGTTTTGACAAAACACCTAAGGCATCTACCAATCAAAGATTGAAGATCCTCTCAAGGCATCTACCAATCAAAG
This sequence comes from Avena insularis, assembly GCA_023614405.1. NCBI lineage: Eukaryota > Viridiplantae > Streptophyta > Magnoliopsida > Poales > Poaceae > Avena > Avena insularis. The sequence goes on along the minus strand of CM042692.1, from coordinate 557,226,709 downwards.
ATTGAAGATTTCAACCCTTGTTCAAACCACAAATTTTACTTAGAAATTTGAATGATGAGATTCTTGATTGCTTCCATGTCTTGATGCTCAAATTGTCCTTTACCAGGGACATGGCTAAGTACTTAGGTTTTACACTCTGCAGAGGTGGTGCACTTTCCCCACAAGACTTGGTTTCCCAAGACAAAATCTTTCAGAAGCCTTCCCTTAGACCATCATGGACGCGTTCCAACCTATCAAACACTACCACCAACTGTCCATATGGCTAAGTTCTTGCAACCTATATGATCATGGCAGAGCCCATATTGCCAAGTGGTTGCACTTGAAGCTTCTCAACATTTGACATCTCAAATCTCTTTGTTCCTGGGTGGCCATCCACAAGTGAGATACACTAAGGTAAACCATAAACATGGGACTTGTGAACCACTCAACCAGAAACCACCAAGCAAGTCCCATTCCACCCAGGTGATTCATTAACTTAGTTGTTTTATTAAACAAAACATAAGTCCTCAGACTTAGAATATTTTTCCATAGTGTGAATATATATTCCACCCATGTTTTCTATTAGCTAGGCTAAGCTTGATAGTAATAGGATTCTTAACTTAGGAAAATCCTACTAAGGATTCATCTACTAGGTTTTCCTATAGCAAGGTCTATACTTAGCAAAATAAAATCCATGCAAGTTTTACTTAGCAAAATCACTAATGCATAGTGAAAGTAATGGGACAAAAGATATGAAGCATCACTTGCCTTTTTGGTAGAGGGTATAGGTTCACTCCTTGTCCTTGCAACAATCACACTCTTCAAGTCACTACAAATCAATCAAGCAAGGCACAAACTCAATCTACCAAACAAGCAAAACAACACACATAAAAATAACAAAGTCAAAGTAATGCATGCAAGCATGCCAAGCTTTGTTTTGTTTGAAAAGTGGTTCCTAGTGGGTCATAGACATTTGGGTACATCTAATGGTCATTTTGTCAAGTGGCAAAAGTCACTTGCAAGAGGTTTCACTTTATAAACCATTTTCAAAACAAAGTATCATTTTATGTGGTGTAGAAATATTTTTACTAAGGCATTAACCTATAGGGTCCACCAAATATGTTTTCAAACTATAAAACTTGGTGTTTGTGGTCAGAGAGTTTAAAACAAAACATTTCCCAAAGGTTTTCTTCCAAAACCATTTTTAATAAATGAACCACATTTCTATTTGACTAGAAATGGTTTTAAATCAAAGAATCATTATTTTGTTTCACCAAATGAGTTGCTATTGCAAAACTTGGTGTTTTGGGTCAGTAGGTTTGGTCTAAACCATTTTCCCAAAGTTCTTTACTCAAAATCATTTTCATAAACAAATCAATAGTTTTAATTAGCTAGAAATGGACTAAACTAATTAATCCATTCTAATCTTTTCCAAATTCATTTTCAAAACCATGGGTTGATTCCTAGGGTCAGTAAGGTCACAACAAACCAAAGGTTTTAACCCAAAATCATTTTTAAACAATTTTTCTAAGCTAAACTAGCACACAAAAGAATCTGCAAGAACAAGCAAGCTAACAGATACTATTTGCTAAACCAAGGGTATGGTTGGCTAGGGCTTGCTCTCCTGAATCCAACGACATAAAATTTGTAATTTTTGGACGTGTGGATCCAGAGTTATAAGGGTTTGAAAATGGCATTTAAATCTGGTTTCTAAATCTGTTTTAATCAAACACTGGCCACGCGTCAGTATCTTACTGGACGATACCGGTTCGGCCGGATCGGGCTCTCTGGACCGCTGGATTTCATTTAAATCATACGGCGCAGATTGACTGATACCTCTTCGTTAAGTGATCCGTTCCTACGCGTCGGATTGAAATCTAACGGTGCAGATCTATGCGACCAATTAGTGGCGTATTGGCGCGCAGACGGAATGAGCATGCTTGCTCATGGCGGGCTGGCGTCTGAGAAGCGAGGGAGAGGGGGAGATGGCTCACCGTGATCACCGAAGCACGGGGATGCTCAACGTGCTCTTGGTTGGTGGGGGGTGCACGGGGACGGGCAGGATTCCTCGCCGGAGTTGGTTCGGGCGACGGACGCACGCGGTCGAGGTCGAGGACGACGCTAGGGGTCACCCGGAGACAAACGAAACTCACAGTCAGGAGCGCAAGGACACGGCGAAGGTGTGTGCGTGAATGAGAGGGGTCGGGGTAGTCTGGTTTACCAGTGAGGTTCCGCCGGAGAGGTTGCAGACGGTGGCGTCGCAGGTCGTCGTTGTTGCCGACGCTGGAAGGCACGCACGAGTGATTGGCGAGCACCTGGAGATGCAGAAGACGCAGACTAAACAAACGACACGATTCACTGATCAAGGCACGCACGGAGTCGAGTGCTAGAGCTCACCGGAGTTGCGGGGTCGTCGGTGGCGTACAGGTGGAGACGTTGCCGACGTTCTAGAGCGCCCGCGGTCGAGTGGGTGGTACTGGAAGATGCGTCTGGGAGTGGAGAACGTGCTCGTGTGCTTGGAAAGGCAGGGGGTGGTGTGGCTTGGCCGGAATCGGCTGGAGACGGTGGTCGGAACTGGGAGTGTGTCGAGTCAAATTGGGGCAGCCTCGGGGCAGAGAAGGAGTAGCGACAGAGGGGAAAGGTGGAGAAGGCGCTGGCGCTTAAATGGGCGTGGTCACGGCGAGGTTTAATCCATCCTTTAATGCGAATTACGTCGGGTTTAACTCGCCTGCAACGGCCGGCGAGGGGGGAGGCGTAGTTCGCGGGTGAGGAAGAAGAAGGACGTGGCGATGGGGTCCTCTGGTCAGTGGGAAAGGGAGTGGGAACGGGGTCCACTTGTCATTCACTTAGTGGGTTAGTTCGAGTGTGAGGAAAAACGGTTCGGGGGCGAGTGGGTCCGCTTGGCAGTGAAAGAAAGGGAGTGGGGGTGGGGTCCAGATGTCACTCTCTGTGCGGGTTAACTAATTGGTGCGAATCGTTTTTCTGAGGGAAAAGAGAGGTGGGCTGGAGTTGGGCCTATTGGGCTGGCCGGCTGGGCTAGTCTGTTTTCACATTTTTTTTCTTCCGAACTCTTTTTCCTTTTCTAATCCTTTTTCTGTTTTGAATTTCAAACAAATATTCAAGCATTCAAACAACAATCAAATTGATTCAAACAAACAACAAACTTTTCAATTGAATTTGGTTCTGTTTATCAACATAATCCAAATCCCAAAATAATTTAATATTTTTATTCATTTTAGGATCCATTTAATAATTAAATAAAATGGATCTTTAGTTATTTAATAAAATAGGGTTTGATTTGATTTCCATTTGAAATCCAAATATTTTCAAAACCAAATCAGTAGGTTTTATTTGAAAATAAAGAATACTTGGAAACTTGTTTTAAAACAAAATAACCTTTTATTTTAGGTTCCATTAATAAATAAATATAATGGACCTTAGTTAATAACTCAAATAGGATTTGTTTATTTAAAAACTTTATTTTGAAAATCTAAAATAAACCAAAACACTTCAGTAGGTTTTATTTGAGAAAACAAAATACTTGGAAAACTTATTTTAAAAGAATAAATAAGTTTTGATGTTTTTGGAAATAGTAAAACCTTTATTAATAAAACTTGGATATTTAAATCCTTTTTTATTTAAATAAACCTCTACTATTTTAATCAAAGCAAAACCTTTTGTTTCAAAATCTTGGCCAAGGTTTAATTTGGCTTTATAAAATAATCTTAATTTAAAATATTTCTTTTCATTTTGAAAACCAAAACCTTTTATAAAAAGATTTCAAAGTAGTAATAAAATACTTGGAAAACTTTATTTAAAATAAATAAATAAGTTTTAGTGTTCATTTAAAATGGGAAAAGCATTTACTTAAATAAAATTGGATATTTAAATCCTTATTATTTAAATAAACCTTTACACATTTTATCAAAACAAAATATTTTATTATAAAAGCTTGGCCAAAATTAATTTGGCTCTTTAAAATATAATCTTTATTTATAAATCCACCTTTTCATTTGAAAACAAAGTCTTTTCTTAAAAGATCCCAAAATAGTGTTTCCAAAATATTTTATTTTCCTTTAATAAAAGTTCATCTTTATAAATCCCTTTAGGATTTAATTGTTCAAAATAGGTTTGAAGATTCCCAATTGGATTCAAAAAGTTTCTTCTGGCCCTGAAAATCAAACAAGGTTTTATTTTATTCATTTTATTTTCACATTACAAGATTTGGAAAATCTTGGGATGTGACAAGACTACCACCCTTAAAATAAATCTCGTCCCGAGATTTCGGGAGGCTAGGGGTTACAAGTTGGCTCAAGGCAATCTAGGGTACTACCACCCTTATAATTTTTCCAACAAAACTACATGTTGGCCTTCTTGGGATCCTGGGGAAACTTCTCTGGGCAAACTTTTGCATTGAGTCCTTTGTTTCCATACTTGAAACATGTGACAAGGCTGAGATCCTTCATAGGTTTGTTCAACTTGTTCTTCATCTTCTATGGACAATTGCTTGCATAGTGTCCTGGGTTCTTGCAATTGAAACAGTGGATATCTTGGAGTTCTTTACGTTGCTCTTGTGGACAAGTTGCTACATAATGGCCCGGTTCTTTGCAGTTGTTGCACACCACTTGGTCAATTCCCTTATTCTTCAGGTTCTCTGGGCATCCACTGGGGTAGTGTCCCATTTCCTTACATTTACGACATTACACAAGGCTCATGTCATGCTTTGGTTTCTTAGGTTTCTTTAGTCCTTTGAATTGGGTTGTCTTGTTTGGAGGTAGGAGTGGTCCTTTTCCTTTGCCATCCACATTCTTGGCATACTTGGATCCTTCTTGTTTCATTTGTTCAACAATGGCATAGATGGGGCATTGGATAGGGACATGGTCGTTTCCTTCACAAAGGTAACAAGTAGCTTGAGAGGTAGGACATTGTCCAATAGTGTGTTTCTCTTCACAGTTAGGGCATTGATCTTCATGCTCCTTGGAAGTATGATCCTTGTCTCCACAAATAATGCAAGCTGGTGCTCCATCTAGAATAATATTTCTGTCATCCTTGTTGTCAAAGACTCTTTTGGGATAGCTTTCTTCCATGTTGATCATTTGATCAGTCACCTTAAGCATCAGTTGGGATTGTTCTTCCAAAAACTTTTGCAGTGCTGGATCTTTATCACTATTGCTGGCTATGAACTGAGCTGTTAGTTGATTCAACTGGTGTTGGGTTGCTATGAGCTCTTTCATGCTGTCAACTTGGTTGTTCTTGATGTCATCAACTTTGATGTTAGAGTCTCTTGGAGAAGTCATCTGTTTGGGTTGGGTAGGGATTAGAATAGGCAAAAGATTTCTAGGGGAATAGTTCTAACCACACACATCACAATTCACACAAGCAATGTGCAAGCAATCACAAACAAACAATTCACTCAAACAACAAAGTTTTCAAGCATATCTTTAGGCAACCAAAAATAATTTTGTTACACCACATAAGTTGGTGTGTTTGACTTAAACTAAATATGGTGGTCCATCTATATGGTTCACTTGTGATTCTTTCCATCCTTCTTTGGTTGATTCTTCTTTACATGAGATCATAGTTTCCTTGGGAAAATTCTTGTGTCTTGGTCACAAATACTTCAAAGGTGGTCATGGTTCTTTCTAAGTTGTGTTTCCTTAGTCCTCAAGTCTTGAGAAACATTTCTTGTCTCAATTGTAGTCTTTAGTGATATCCAAGTTGGAAGTCCTTGGTGAAAATGTTGAAGATGTTGAAGTCATTTGAGTTGAAAATGTTGAAGAAGTCCTTTGTACATAGTGTAGTCTTTGGTCATGGGTAGGTTTTTCCATCAAGTTTGAATATAGATGAGATGTAGAGTTGAAACCAAAATGGTTGAGGAAAGAGTTTACAAGATTGTTTGTAAATAAGTTTTGGAACAAAATACAACTCCTATATTTTCTAAGGGTTTTTGTCCAATCCTAGGTTTACAAATCCTACAGGCAACACAATGCTCTGATACCATTCTATAGGGTTCCCAATCTTAAATAAGATAGAGCCCCCTGTGTTTACAATGCTAGTCCCTGGATCAATAGCTAGCATCCACAGTTTAGATGTAATATCAAGAAACAAAGGTCATAATATAACTTTATAACCAGGAATAACATAATTTTATTACATCAATACATAGCTCATTTGGCTATTACATTACATTGCAGCGGAATAACTATAGTCATGGGGTCCTTAATCTTCAAAGTGCCACAGGCAGATGTTGGTTGTAGACTTTGTAATCCTAATCAATCAACCTTCACTAAAATCAATCAAACCTGCAACATTACAAGTTACAGCCACAAGGGTCAATACATTTGAATTGTATTGGCAAGTGATACTATGGTAGTATGGTGGAGTCTATCATCTATATGCATTTGGCTAAGTGGAGTTGAGGCTTGCATTGCTCAAAATAGATTTTCCTTATCATTTTGAAAATACTAAGTTTTTGTTTTGACAAAACACCTAAGGCATCTACCAATCAAAGATTGAAGATCCTCTCAAGGCATCTACCAATCAAAGATTGAAGATTTCAAACAACCCTTGTTCAAACCACAAATTTTACTTAGAAATTTGAATGATGAGATTCTTGATTGCTTCCATGTCTTGATGCTCAAATTGTCCTTTACCAGGGACATGGCTAAGTACTTAGGTTTTACACTCTGCAGAGGTGGTGCACTTTCCCCACAAGACTTGGTTTCCCAAGACAAAATCTTTCAGAAGCCTTCCCTTAGACCATCATGGACGCGTTCCAACCTATCAAACACTACCACCAACTGTCCATATGGCTAAGTTCTTGCAACCTATATGATCATGGCAGAGCCCATATTGCCAAGTGGTTGCACTTGAAGCTTCTCAACATTTGACATCTCAAATCTCTTTGTTCCTGGGTGGCCATCCACAAGTGAGATACACTAAGGTAAACCATAAACATGGGCCTTGTGAACCACTCAACCAGAAACCACCAAGCAAGTCCCATTCCACCCAGGTGATTCATTAACTTAGTTGTTTTATTAAACAAAACATAAGTCCTCAGACTTAGAATATTTTTCCATAGTGTGAATATATATTCCACCCATGTTTTCTATTAGCTAGGCTAAGCTTGATAGTAATAGGATTCTTAACTTAGGAAAATCCTACTAAGGATTCATCTACTAGGTTTTCCTATAGCAAGGTCTATACTTAGCAAAATAAAATCCATGCAAGTTTTACTTAGCAAAATCACTAATGCATAGTGAAAGTAATGGGACAAAAGATATGAAGCATCACTTGCCTTTTTGGTAGAGGGTATAGGTTCACTCCTTGTCCTTGCAACAATCACACTCTTCAAGTCACTACAAATCAATCAAGCAAGGCACAAACTCAATCTACCAAACAAGCAAAACAACACACATAAAAATAACAAAGTCAAAGTAATGCATGCAAGCATGCCAAGCTTTGTTTTGTTTGAAAAGTGGTTCCTAGTGGGTCATAGACATTTGGGTACATCTAATGGTCATTTTGTCAAGTGGCAAAAGTCACTTGCAAGAGGTTTCACTTTATAAACCATTTTCAAAACAAAGTATCATTTTATGTGGTGTAGAAATATTTTTACTAAGGCATTAACCTATAGGGTCCACCAAATATGTTTTCAAACTATAAAACTTGGTGTTTGTGGTCAGAGAGTTTAAAACAAAACATTTCCCAAAGGTTTTCTTCCAAAACCATTTTTAATAAATGAACCACATTTCTATTTGACTAGAAATGGTTTTAAATCAAAGAATCATTATTTTGTTTCACCAAATGAGTTTCTATTGCAAAACTTGATGTTTTGGGTCAGTAGGTTTGGTCTAAACCATTTTCCCAAAGTTCTTTACTCAAAATCATTTTCATAAACAAATCAATAGTTTTAATTAGCTAGAAATGGACTAAACCAATTAATCCATTCTAATCTTTTCCAAATTCATTTTCAAAACCATGGGTTGATTCCTAGGGTCAGTAAGGTCACAACAAACCAAAGGTTTTAACCCAAAATCATTTTTAAACAATTTTTCTAAGCTAAACTAGCACATAAAAGAATCTGCAAGAACAAGCAAGCTAACAGATACTATTTGCTAAACCAAGGGTATGGTTGGCTAGGGCTTGCTCTCCTGAATCCAACGACATAAAATTTGTAATTTTTGGACGTGTGGATCCAGAGTTATAAGGGTTTGAAAATGGCATTTAAATCTGGTTTCTAAATCTGTTTTAATCAAACACTGGCCACGCGTCAGTATCTTACTGGACGATACCGGTTCGGCCGGATCGGGCTGTCTGGACCGCTGGATTTCATTTAAATCATACGGCGCAGATTGACTGATACCTCTTCGTTAAGTGATCCGTTCCTACGCGTCGGATTGAAATCTAACGGTGCAGATCTATGCGACCAATTAGTGGCGACAGGGAAGCGAGGGAGAGGGGGAGATGGCTCACCGTGATCACCGAAGCACGGGGATGCTCAACGTGCTCTTGGTTGGTGGGGGGGGGGGTGCACGGGGACGGGCAGGATTCCTCACCGGAGTTGGTTCGGGCGACGGACGCACGCGGTCGAGGTCGAGGACGACGCTAGGGGTCACCCGGAGACAAACGAAACTCACAGTCAGGAGCGCAAGGACACGGCGAAGGTGTGTGCGTGAATGAGAGGGGTCGGGGTAGTCTGGTTTACCAGTGAGGTTCCGCCAGAGAGGTTGCAGACGGCAGCGTCGCAGGTCGTCGTCGTTGCCGACGCTGGAAGGAACGCGCGAGTGATTGGCGAGCACCTGGAGATGCAGAAGACGCAGACTAAACAAACGGCACGATTCACTGATCAAGGCACGCACGGAGTCGAGTGCTAGAGCTCACCGGAGTTGCGGGGTCGTCGGTGGTGTACAGGTGGAGACGTTGCCAACGTTCTAGAGTGCCCGTGGTAGACTGGGTGGTACTAGAAGATGCGTCTGGGAGTGGCGAACGTGCTCGTGTGCTCGGAAAGGCAGGGGATGGTGTGGCTTGGCCGGAATCGGCTGGAGACGGTGGTCGGAACTGGGAGTGTGTCGAGTCAAATTGGGGCAGCCTCGAGGCAGAGAAGGAGTAGCGACAGAGGGGAAAGGTGGAGAAGGCGCTGGCGCTTAAATGGGCGTGGTCACGGCGAGGTTTAATCCATCCTTTAATGCGAATTACGTCGGGTTTAACTCGCCTGCAACGGCCGGCGAGGGGGGAGGCGTAGTTCGCGGGTGAGGAAGAAGAAGGACGTGGCGATGGGGTCCTCTAGTCAGTGGGAAAGGGAGTGGGAACGGGGTCCACTTGTCATTCACTTAGTGGGTTAGTTCGAGTGTGAGGAAAAACGGTTCGGGGGCGAGTGGGTCCGCTTGGCAGTGAAAGAAAGGGAGTGGGGGTGGGGTCCAGATGTCACTCTCTGTGCGGGTTAACTAATTGGTGCGAATCGTTTTTCTGAGGGAAAAGAGAGGTGGGCTGGAGTTGGGCCTATTGGGCTGGCCGGCTGGGCTAGTCTGTTTTCACATTTTTTTCTTTCGAACTCTTTTTCCTTTTCTAATCCTTTTTCTGTTTTGAATTTCAAACAAATATTCAAGCATTCAAACAACAATCAAATTGATTCAAACAAACAACAAACTTTTCATTTGAATTTGGTTCTGTTTATCAACATAATCCAAATCCCAAAATAATTTAATATTTTTATTCATTTTAGGATCCATTTAATAATTAAATAAAATGGATCTTTAGTTATTTAATAAAATAGGGTTTGATTTGATTTCCATTTGAAATCCAAATATTTTCAAAACCAAATCAGTAGGTTTTATTTGAAAATAAAGAATACTTGGAAACTTGTTTTAAAACAAAATAACCTTTTATTTTAGGTTCCATTAATAAATAAATATAATGGACCTTAGTTAATAACCCAAATAGGATTTGTTTATTTAAAAACTTTATTTTGAAAATCTAAAATAAACCAAAACACTTCAGTAGGTTTTATTTGAGAAAACAAAATACTTGGAAAACTTATTTTAAAAGAATAAATAAGTTTTGATGTTTTTGGAAATAGTAAAACCTTTATTATAAAACTTGGATATTTAAATCCTTTTTTATTTAAATAAACCTCTACTATTTTAATCAAAACAAAACCTTTTGTTTCAAAATCTTGGCCAAGGTTTAATTTGGCTTTATAAAATAATCTTAATTTAAAATATTTCTTTTCATTTTGAAAACCAAAACCTTTTATAAAAAGATTTCAAAGTAGTAATAAAATACTTGGAAAACTTTATTTAAAATAAATAAATAAGTTTTAGTGTTCATTTAAAATGGGAAAAGCATTTACTTAAATAAAATTGGATATTTAAATCCTTATTATTTAAATAAACCTTTACACATTTTATCAAAACAAAATATTTTATTATAAAAGCTTGGCCAAAATTAATTTGGCTCTTTAAAATATAATCTTTATTTATAAATCCACCTTTTCATTTGAAAACAAAGTCTTTTCTTAAAAGATCCCAAAATAGTGTTTCCAAAATATTTTATTTTCCTTTAATAAAAGTTCATCTTTATAAATCCCTTTAGGATTTAATTGTTCAAAATAGATTTGAAGATTCCCAATTGGATTCAAAAAGTTTCTTATGGCCCTAAAAATCAAACAAGGTTTTATTTTATTCATTTTATTTTTCACATTACAAGATTTGGAAAATCTTGGGATGTGACAATAGCCCAGTTGGTGAAGTTGCTACCATTCGCAGCAAGTTTCTCTTTCTCCATGAACACATTGAAATTAAAAGTAGGTGGTGCCATCTACAACAGAATTTGTAAAGTATATTTAGACTAAGTTTATGATAGATTGAGTTCAGCTAATCCAAATTACTAATGAACTCCCACTCAAAAACGACATCCCTCGTGTCCTTTTGGTGATTACATGAACCAAATCCACTACACCAAGTCCGATCATCACGTGAGTCGGTGTAGCTTCAATGGCGAGCATCTATATGGGCATCATATCAACTATATGACTCATGCTTAACCTTTCGGTCCGTGTTCTGAGGCCATGTCTGTACATTCTAGGCTCATCAAGTAAGAACCTTAGTATTTGCGTGTGTAAAACTGTCTTACACCTGTTGTATGAAAGCGTAGAGTTGAAAACACCCGATCATCACATGATGCCTCAAAACACGATCCACAAAACGGTGCATACTTAAGGAAGAACACATTTTATCTTGATATCTAAATGAGGGATCATCTTATAATGCTACCAAACGCGCCAAACTAGCAGTATAAGATGCTAACATCTAATGTGTGAAGTGAGATGATATGGTCCATGCATTTGATCTCTATCATTTGCATCGTGGTATGATCTCTATCATTCCTTTGTGTGTAAGGCCAATGTCTATGGAACTTACATGTTAAGTGAGTTGTAAGAGTATCTATCATACATCTACTTACAACAATACCATATCAAGACACTAGCCCAGCAATGATCTAAACTAGACGCCTCTAATTTATCAATTGCAAGTTTTACGTGGCTTAGGGCTTTCGGAGATAGAACCTGTCTAACCTACGAACATGAACCACAACAAGGATAACCAAGTTATTAGCAACTCGTTGTAAATCAGATATTGACTATAGTAGGAGAGACAGACACCCGCCAGCCACTTATGCAAAACAAGTTGCATGTCAGTCGTGGAACCGGTCTCATGTACGATGACATGTAAGGTTGGTCCGGGCCGCTTCATCTCACTATGCCACCAATATCCAAAGTACATAGAAGATGCAATAACATGATCATCATCGCCCACATATAAACATATGTGTACTACCCGTGCAAAGCACCTACGCATAGATCAGGCTCTGATACCACTGTTGGGTCCGCAGCATAGAAAACAAAAAATTTCCTATGGTGTGAACTACACGCCAAGATCTATCTACTAGGTACAAAGAAAATAGGTGGACATACATCCATAGAGAACTTACCCTCGAAGACAACGAGCTTTGTTAACGAGTAGGAACTCATGGTTGATGTAGTCGTACACTTGCCGATCTCAAGATCTTGAGGAAGTCCGAGCGCCGCAACTCAGCAGCGCATCCACACTCGCACACACGTTCAAGCCACCGGACAACCTCCACCTCCTCGCTCCAGCGATCCAGCGGAAGCAGCAACTCCTTCCAGACAAAATGCCACCGGAACATGTATCTCGCTAATCCGAGACCATGGGGGAATAATTCTAGAGGGGGAGAGAGATCCTTCACAAGGAGGTGTGAGGATGAATGAGGGAATGGGTGGCCTTTTATAGGAGAAGGGGTTCCCCTCTCTCCATGGCGGCGCATGGGGGTGACCCTCACCTCCCCATTCATGTGGTGGTAACTCCTCCACATTAAAATGCCTCTTCACATTCCCTTTTAAAGTCTCCACTTTAAATGCATTAAGTTTCTCCAAATTTAATGCTCTCATTTAATAAAACTCTTTTATTAAATTTATTCAGAATTTTGTTAATTACTTTAATTAACAAACATTCACATATATACTGCAATATTTCAATATCACATGCGTAACCACCTTCGCAATTTCACCGAAACAATTTCCAGTTTCTATTGAAATAATTCCTGCGCTTTGCAATTCTTTAAATCTGAAACATATGTGGTCCAAAATGGTGTCCGTAACTCTTAAAGTGTGCCACCCCTACGGTTCGCGAATAATGCAGACATGATCGAGACCCTTCTCCGATCAATAATCAGCCAGGACACGGAGATCGTCGACTCCTACACATTCAACGATGATTCACTGATCGTGAGAACCTTTAACGCTTGTAACTAAATCCTTTGTCTCTCGATATATTACATGTCCGAGATTCGATCATCGGTATCTCCATACCTAGTTTGATCTAGATTCGACATGCACTCTTTTCTCGTTCCCGTGATATAACATTCTAGTGATCACATCACTTGCTTGCAAGCTATCCTAATGTGATATCACCGAGAGGGCCCAAAGTATATCTATCCGTCATCTGGATTGACAAATTCCACTCTTGATCCATGAGCCTCAACATAACACCTTCGTGTAATCGAACCCATCTTTATAGTCACCCTGTTACGGTGTGATGTTTGATGTTATCAAGATACTCTTCCGGTGTTAGCAATTAACATGATCTCATGGTCTAAGGATAAAGATTACTTCGTATGATGTTATAGCAATATAAACACAATGACTTGATCATAATGCTATACTTCGGATGAATGTTCATCACATCATTCCACCAATGGTGTGACCTTGTTATTAACAACATCCAATGTCCATGATCAGGAAACCTTGATCATCCTGTTAATCAACAAGCTAGTCTATAAGAGAGGCATGACTAGGAACCCTTTTTGTTTATTAAACACACATGTATTGATGTTTCCTATCAATACAATTATAGCATGCAAAATAAACATCTATCATATACAAGGAATACATAATAACAACTTTATTATTGCCTCTCAGGGCATATTTCCTTCAGTGACACCACCACGACAGTTGGCGCCCACCTTGGGGCTAGCGGCGCTAGCAGGGGTGAAGATCCGGACGGGAAACTTCATCAGCACCGGCGAACGCATCGTCTCCGGGCTCGTTCAGCGCTTTGGAGCGCTGGATTTCGTCTGCGACAACGCTGGCTTGCCGCGCGCTTCGCCCGCCATAGCGGCCTCTTCGTCAAGCTCAGCGCGCACAAGGTCTACGTTGCTGTGGACGTCTCGTGCGTTCATCTGCGTCGCGTCGTCGATGCGGGGGAACCACCCCTCACTGTGGCTCGCGGGGCACGTATCGCTCGCTCCCCGGACCATGCGGAGGTGATGATGACTGCGCGGTAGTGCGCGCAAGCAAGGACCCAAGCACCGGAGGTAACACCTAAGGCACCAAGGAAAGGTAGAGGACCTCCACTAGAGGCACGAGCGTCTTGAGGGAAGCTATGGATAGCTTGGCTAACCCGGTAGCAGCAGTGGTAGATCCGGCTCAGGCACAGGCCGAGCTAGAGGAAACTCGGCAGAAGATACTTGAGGGTGCAAAGAAAATATCCGCGGCTCAGCAGTCGCTGAACATGACGCTGCGTGAGTACGCAAAGGCAAACAAGGTTGATGCAGTAAAGGTAAAAGGGAGAAATCTCATAAGTGAGATGAACAGAGAAGGTGATGATGGAGCAGAAGGGTCGAAAAACTATCTGTCTATGGGGTTGCCGAAGTATAGTACCCCGGCGAAAAACCTCAGAGCAGCAGATGCGGCTGCATCCGAGATAGAGGGTCTGACGGGTGAGGCCCGTCAAAGACATCAAGATAGGGTTAACGAGCTGGTTCGGATCGTGAATAGGCAGAACGAGGAGCTGCTGAGAGCTAACCCGGAGAGAGCTGGGGCTTCCAAGATTGTCCATTCGGTGATGGGCGACCCGGAGAAATCCGCTGGAGCCGCATCATCGCCTCATGGCGGTCCAAGGAGAGAAGAGGTAGTAACCTCGGCCCGACGGAACAAACAGATTGTCCCGTACGACCCGAGATCGATGGAGTGTGAGACGAGGTGAAGCTGGCTGAGGTAATCACGACCAAGGCAATGCCGGTCAAGGGAACGCTGCCAACAGCAATGCCGGACAGCGCAACTCCGCAGGAGCAGGACAACCGCAACAGCGGAATATACCGAGGCAAGAGCAAAGCACCGGCCGAGGTATGCAGCAGAAAGGTGCGCAACGAGAGCAAAAACGATACAACGACGGTGATTCGGAGATGGTGAACGCAGGGTACCCCAGACCAGACTACCATGTGATAGGATCGAGATTGGGAAGCAGGGATTTAATGCCGGATGACGCCAGGTTAAAACTGGATCGCCTGTATAGGTCGGAACAGATCGAATGTCAAGGTCCTCCGGGTCCAGGGTGCTTCGGACCCCGGATCATGAAAGAGCTACCGGTACCTAACTTCCAGTTACCCAGGGGCACGAAGACGTATGACGGCAGCACCAAGCCAGAGGATTGGCTGATAAACTATGCTATGGCGGTGAAAATTGCAACTGGCAACTTGAGATGGGATGTGCGTTACGTGCCCCAGATGTTGGAAGGCCCGGCCAGAGTATGGCTGAATAATTTACCACCTGGAAGCATCAACTGCTGGATAGATTTTGAATAAATGTTTATCAGCAACTTCTCAAGTACATACCAGAGGCCGAATAGACCGCAGACCCTGGCAACGTGCAAGCAAATACCCAACGAGACGGATCGTGAATTTTTGACCCAGTGGTGTACCGTGAGAAACTCGTGTGAAGGTGTCATAGAGTCGCAGGCCATAGCATGGTTCACGCAAGGGTGCAGATATGGCAGCGAGCTGTGGATGAAGCTGCAAATGAAAATGCCAGTTACGCTGGCAGAGATGATCTGGATTGCTGATTCGTATGCTTTGGGCGATCCGACTCAACCTAGTCTCGCCTCAAACGAGGAATACTATCAGAGGGACGCAGCTAGGTCGTCCCGGAGGAATGATTACAAAGGAAAAAGGAGAGATGATAGACCGGATCATCGCTACGGTTCGCAGCAGGTTGCAGCTGTGAATCAAAATCAACTCGGATCAGGGAGTAACCAACGCCAGAGAACTGGAGGGCAGTGGACTCCAAGAAATGATGGCAAGAAAACATGGAATCCGGAGCAGAAGAAACAGTGGCAGGAAAAGAAGGACCGACCGAGGTATACCTATGAGTCGATGCTAGACCAGCCGTGTAAGTTTCACACGCCAAATCCGAATAGCCCAGCGGGTCACACGACGAGGCAATGTGAGTGGATGCGTAACATAGATCAAGGTGGTTCGGGGAATGCTCAGGCACCCCGGAATGATCAACCTTGACAGGAGTTACCCCGGCAGCAATTGCTCTCCGGAGCAAACACGCAGCAGCTAATGTTGCCTCCCCCTCCGCCGAGGTATGACAAAAATGAGAGAAGGGATGCAGTGCATCAGGTGGAAAATCAGCAACAACCGGATCAGAGGTACCCCGGAAACGAGGGAACGAATGAGTCTGAGGAACATCACGAGTTATTGTGTGTTCACGACTGAGGAAACAGATAGAAAGAGCTTGCAGCGCCGACATATGGAGGTCAATGCGGTCATGCCATCGGTGACGAGGTACATGCCTTGGTCGGACCAGAAAATCACTTGGAACATCAAAGATCATCCTAAGCTTATGTCGAGCCCAGGTTCGTATGCGCTAGTACTAGATCCGACATTCATTGGACCGAACATCAATGTGAGGTTCTCAAAAGTTTTGATTGATAATGGGAGTAGCATTAACATCATGTATGCGGATACGATGTGCAAGTTGGGCATCTCGGAGAACATGCTCCAAGCTACGAGAACAACTTTCCATGGCATTGTACCAGACATTTCTTGTGAGCCCATAGGCAAAGTCTGGGTCGACGTGTTGTTCGGCACAAGGGATAACTGCCGAACTGAAAATCTAGAGTTTGAGGTGGTGAACTTGGAAAGTGCATATCATGCGTTACTCGGAAGACCAGCATTGAACAAATTCATAGCAAGCTGTCACATCAGTTATCTGAAGATGAAGTTGCCCGGGCCAAATGGAGTGATTACCATCGCTGGAGATTTCCGACGTTCTATGGAGTGTGCTTCGGCCAGGTCTAACCTAGCCGAGTCACTCGTGATTGTGCAAGAGAAAAGAAAAATCCAAGAGGTGGCGGCATTATCTCAGTCCGCGCAGCAATATATGTCGGCATTAAGTAACCCGCATGGCAGCGTTTCATTTCAAGCCGCAAAGGACACCAAGAAGATTCCAGTTGATAACATGTTCTGGCGCACTGTAACAATTGGTGCGGGTTAATCGACAAATAGGAAGCGAGCTCGTCAACTTCCTCCGTGAGAATCGGGATATTTTG
Source organism: Avena insularis (assembly GCA_023614405.1). Classification (NCBI taxonomy): domain Eukaryota; kingdom Viridiplantae; phylum Streptophyta; class Magnoliopsida; order Poales; family Poaceae; genus Avena; species Avena insularis. Next base: position 557,209,817 of record CM042692.1, on the reverse strand, counting down.
CTTGGTCTACACATGACTTGCAAGGTGTTCAAGGAGTTGGCGAGCACTCTTTGAATGTAAGACCGAGCAAGGCGGTGAAGCAACCTCTCCGCCGCTTCACGAGGATAGGAGAAAAGTCATTGGAGGCGAGATAGCTCGGTTACTAGCAGCGGATTTATCATGGAGGTACTATATCCGGATTGGCTCTCTAATCCGGTCTGGTAGAAAAGAAGAAGGACGATCCGAACGTGGCAGTGGTTTGGCGCATGTGTATCGATTACACGAACCTGAACAAGGCGTGTCCAAAAGATCCATTTCCACTGCCGAGGATAGATCAGGTCATAGACTCAACCGCGGGATGCGAACTGTTGTCATTCATTGACACATATTCTGGCTTCCACCAGATACCTCTGAACCCGGATGATCAAATAAAAACGGCATTTATTACCCCGTACGGGGCTTACTGCTATCGCACTATGCCGCTCGGTTTACGTAATGCAGGTGCAACGTACCAAAGATGTATGCAAAAATGTTTGCACGGCCAAATAGGTCAAAATGTACAAGTATACGTGGATGATGTGGTTATCAAGACCAAGGAAAGCGCAACGCTCCTTGACGACATAAGGCAAACATTCACCAACTTGAGAAGGTTCCGGATGAATCTTAACCCGGAAAAATGTACCTTCGGTGTCCCGGCTGGAAAATTACTCGGATTTCTCGTCTCCAGCCGAGGTATTGAAGTTAATCCAACTAAGATCCGAGCCATCGAACTAATGGAGCTGCCGAAGTGTCTCAATGAAGTTCACTGGATGCCTGGCATCATTGAGTCGGTTTATATGTCGGTTGGGAGAAAAGGCACTGCCTCTCTACCAACTCATGAAAAAGTCGGATAAATTCGTTTGGACGCCACAGGCCGATGAAGCCTTTGCCCACTTGAAAAAGATGTTGGCCACTGCGCCAGTGTTAGCCTCTCCACTATCAAAGGAGCCAATGTTGCTCTATGTAGCCGCAACCAACCGAGTTGTAAGTGCAGTAATCATAGTGGAGCGCAATGAAGAGGGTAAGTCGGTGCAAAGGCCAGTATATTACCTGAGCGAGGTATTGTCTGCCTCAAAACAGAACTACCCACACTTCCAAAAGGTGGCATACGGTGTCTATATGGTGGCGAAGAAGTTAAAGCATTACTTTGAGGAGCACCCCATCAAAGTAATATGTGAAGCTCCCATATCCGAGATAATGGGTAACAAGGATGCGAGTGGCAGAATCGTAAAATGGGCAATTGAGCTAGCCCCTTATGCGCCTGACGAGAGAAGCGATCAAATCTCGGCTGTGGCGGACTTTTTGTGGATTGGGCGAGGTAATGTCTGAACCACCGCCACCAGATCCGAATTACTGGAGGATCCACTTTGACGGGTCGAAAACCAAAACCGGATTAGGCGCCGGGGTTGTACTTACCTCGCCAAAGAAGGATCAGCTAAAGTACGTATTGTAGATCCATTTCGCGGCATCAAACAATGTCGCTGAGTATGAGGCTCTTGTGCATGGGCTCAAAGTGGCAAAGGAGATTGGCATACGTCGGATCATATGCTTTGGTGACTCGGACCTGGTGGTGCAGCAGGTGTCCGGAGTGTGGGACGCCCTGGATCCAAACATGGCACTATACAAATTTCACATGCAGAAGATATCTGGTTACTTCGAGGGGTGTGAATTTCACCATGTACCCAGGCGGAAAACGAGGCTCTGAGACATGTTGTCGAGCTCGGATCGACCAGACGAGCAATTCCACGGGTATAGCATTGGAACACCTCAAAAACCATCTATCGGCCGTCCCGGGGAACCGACTCGATCTATGTCCCGGAAAATACGGAATCGGAGCTGAGCCCATGGACATTGACACGGGAGGTAGTCTGTGAAACACGGCGACATCAAGAAACCGGGGACTGCCTTGGCAAACCCGGGGACTACCTCGCTAGACCCGCATGCCAAGCATGATACGGCTGAAGTTATGCAGGTGCATCAGATGGAAATTGATGAGGAGATGTTCCCTCCACGAGTAATACTAGCTTGGGCACTACCTATATTCCAATTCCTGAAAGACGGAACGTTACCCGCTGAGGAGGTGTTAGCCAGGCAAACTCAGAGGAGAGCAAAAGCATACACAATCATCAATTCCGAGTCATACAAACAGAGTGTAACCAATGTTCTCCAAAGATGCGTTGACCCGGAAGAAGGGCTTGACAACCTCCAAGATATACACCAAGGAGAATGCGGGCATCATGCCTCATCCCGAGCCTTGGTGGCAAAGGCGTTCTGGCATGGATTCTACTGGTCAAGTGCCTTGGAACAAGCAGAAGATCTGGTGAGAAAATGCAATGGTTGTCGATGCGCCACCAAGACACATATGCCTATGTCGGAACTCAAGACCATACCAATTACGTGGCCATTTGTTGTATGGTGCTTGGATATGGTTGGCCCGTTCAAACCTGCGAGAGGAAACATGACACACATTTTGGTCATGGTGGAAAAGTTTACAAAATGGATTGAAGTGAAACCTATAAGAAAATGTGATGGAGCTACGGCCGTAACATTTCTCAAAGACATCATCTTGAGATACGGTTATCCACACAGTATTACAACTGATAATGGAACAAATTTTGCGGAAGGAGCATTTGCGCGCTTCTGCCGAGATAAGAAGATCCGACTCGATGTCGCCTCGGTAGCCACCGCATCGAGCGGACAAGTGGAAAGATCCAACGGATTAGTATTATCGGGAGAAAACCCGGCTCATTGAGCATTGCAAAGATCAGCGGGGTCTGGATAGAAGAACTACCAGCGGCTTTGTGGAGCTTAAGAACAACTCGAATCGATCAACAGGCTATCGCCATTTTTACGGTATATGGGGCGAAGGCGTATTACCAGCCAACATAGAGCATGATTCGCCTAGGGTCACCCAATACACATAAGCCGAAGTGCAAGAAGCCCGACAAAATGATGTTGATCTGCTGGAAGAAGCGAGAAGCGCCCTGTCAGATTCGCCATATATCAGCAAAATCTCCGACGCTATCATAGCCGGAAAGTGTGCCCCCGAGTCTTCCAGGAAGGCGATCTGGTGCTCCGGTTGGTACAACGTACTACTGGCATGCATAAACTATCCCCCCCATGGGAAGGGCCGTTCATTGTGAGCAAAGCATTGCACAATGATTCTTACTATCTTATAGATGCAAAGCCACAGGAAAAGAACAAGGCGGACAGGTCCGGAGAGGAATCCAAGCGACCGTGGAATGTAGCACTACTTCGTCCCTTCTACACTTAGCTAAGAAGTGTATGTATCCGAGTCATCTCATATGTCGGTATGTATGTCGGCAATGAGCTTATCAATGAAATAGCAGCGCCTCGAGCAGTAACTCGGGGACTGCCTTAATAATGTTTGTCGTAATTTCTTATGCGGTAGCAGGAACAAGTCGTTCTACTTAACCCGGATTAGTAATGTGTGAGCACCAAAAACCCAACCCTTCGACTTGCTGCTGTCCAACAAGAATTGGCTTCATGGCAAGCAAGGGAACAAGTTCGAATTGCGTAGCACATGAAAAACGACTAAGGAAACGAGTTTATTCGAGCTAACGTTTGTTTTTTTTCAGACTAACCCTGTATTTATTTTCAAGTTATTATGCTGAATTATTTTGAGCCAAGCCTCAAAGTTTCTAAGTATTGTTAAAACGATTTTTGAAGCTCGGATTCGTAAGTCGTAAAACCGAATCAAGGTAGACACGGACCGAGCCAAAGAATTGGACGAACAAGAAAATGAAACTCGGGGACTACGCCCAAGTTAATCCGGCATGAAAACGTAGTAGCAAAATATCACATATCCAGCATACAATTGCACCCGGCATACTCGTCGATGTCTTCAATATCTGAAGCATCATCTTCCCCGTCCTCATCCGACCCATCCTCAACATTCTCATTCTGCTCGTCCCCAGGGGATTCTAGGAAGCTCGGTCCTTCGACCCAATCATGAATAGGAGAATATTCGACGAGGCTGTAGTCGTAGGCCTGACGCCGAGCTACCCACTCCGGATCATCGGTCCATCTGGATCCGGTGCGCCGGCGTGTAAGGAGGCTGAGGTCGATCTTCTCGTACCATGTGAGAATATGATGAAGGATGGTGTCAGCTGCAGCACGACTAGCAGATTCTTTCCAGAGGTCAACCTGGGTCTCAACTTCCATTAATTTCTCGACGAAAGTTGCGATGGTCTCCGGGCTACTCTCTCCGGGACAGAACGTATTGAAGATGCGAACTGCAACATCGAGGATATCTTTGCCATAATTCTTGATGGTCTCCACGCGAGAGGACAAGCTGACCAATAGGTCCTCCATGTCCAAGGGAATGTTCTCACCATCAGGAGCAATGGGGGTACCCCTCTCGTGAAATTTGGCAGCAAGGCGGCAATCGTGATACCCTCTGGAAAGTGGTCTGGAAACAAGGCAAAAGAAGAAGGTAAAGAAAAGACATACGAGGTAACCCAGAGAGTTATGTCGGACAAGGGAAAGGAACTTACGAGAAATATGGCTATGGATCCGGTTCAACTCCTTGATGCAGGCATCGCGTCTTTTGTGAAGTTGCTCAAGCTCAGCGTTTGCCGACCCAAGCTGGAGGTCGGATTCTCTGAGTAGGTCCTGGCCCTTGGAGATCTGGAGAGTAAGGCGCTCACGCTCTTTTGTGAAGTCCTGGCCAACCTTTTGGAGCTCGGTTCGGTGCTGGGCCTTCATCTTCTCCATCTCGGCCTTGATCTTGGCAATCTCGTCGTCCTTAGTCCGGAGGAGAGCAAGCTCATCATTCTTCTTCTTCAGCTCGGCCTGATGCTGCCCTGTTGTTCGAGAAAATGCAGCATCATATCAGGCACGGGCACACTATCCTCAAGCGATGCTGAAATAGTATGTTGACCCGGCAGAGCCGAGGAGTGAATGTTTGCCGAGCCAAGGAGAAGAAGAAATGGAAAACACAACAAGGTCGAACAAAAGAGGACATACCCCGGATTTCCTCCAAGTTCTTCCGCATAATTTTGTTCTCAGCCTCCACCCCAGCTGCAGAAACCGAATGAAGAGATTAGTCCGGCGGAAAAAAGAAAAAAAACAGAGAGGTGCCGAGGGAGAAAATTACCCCTCTTTTCATGTTCTGCGCCAAGTGCAACATGTTTTGCACGTAGGATCTTGTGGGTATCAAGCAGGCGTTGGAATTCGGCGCTCCGGCGATTGGTAGTTACCTGAAAAAAGTACAGAAGTGTAAAATTAGCTTGGTGCATATTCGAAGTGTACAAGATCCGAGCCAAGTGGACCTTAACCCGATTCTAGGTGTGTGCATATTCGAAGTGTGCAAGACCCGGGCCGAGTGGAACTTAACCCGGCTCTAGGTGTGTGCATATTCGAAGTGTGTAAGATCCGGGCCAAGTGGAACTTAACCCGGCTCTAGGTGTGTGCATATTTGAAGTGTACAAGATCCGTGCCAAGTGGAACTTAACCCGGCTCTAGGTGTGTGCATATTCGAAGTGTGTAAGATCCGGGCCAAGTGGAACTTAACCCGGCTCTAGGTGTGTGCATATTCAAAGGGTACAAGATCCGGGCCAAGTGGAACTTAACCCGGCTCTAGGTGTGTGCATATTCGAAGCGTGCAAGATCCGGGCCAAGTGGAACTTAACCCGGCTCTAGGTGTGTGCACATTTGAAGTTTACATGCAGCTATGTTAGTTTTCTAATGAGCATCCGGCCGAGTAACAAGCTACTCCACCGGAGGCTCGGGGACTAATGGTTATTATCTACAGCATGTAAAGGAGAAACGACATACCTCCATCATTCGCCCCGCGAGGTTAATTGCCTTGGCGGCAGTATTCATCTGGGTAGAAAATTCTGCGGGGCCGAACTTTTCCAGGAGATCGTCGTTGTAGACGAACTCCGCCTTGTTCCAGTTCATGACGAACTCGATAAGGCTCGGAGGGTACCGTTCGCCAGTGGGCATGTGGGGTGCCACCAAGCCCTTCGCATGAGATTCCTTCCTCTCAGTTAGGGCAAGAGCTGGGCTGGTGTGCAGGACCATCTGCTGCGCATCGGTTGGCTCGGCAGGAAGATCCTTCGCTGCTGGTGATTTCTTCGGAAGCATTGACGATAGAGTTCGCTGCCCGGCCTCGATGGATGCAGATTTGGTACTATCTGGGGCCTTCTTGCCTTTAACTTGCTCAGAAGAAGTAACTGCGGTGGACTTCCCTTTATAAGCTGCTGGAATAGTTCCTCGCCGAGGCTGAGATGACTCGGACGAGGCAGAAGAACTTTGCACTGGAGCTGCTATGGCTTTCCTTGGTGTCGGGACAGGTGCTGGCTCGGTAGCTGGTACTAGAGCTGCTGCTGGTGCTGGTGTTGCGGTAGACTCGGTGGTTGCTGGTTGCGGCAATGCCGAAGTGGTGGACGCCGTCGCCTCGGCCGAACCGACACCTCCCGCTTCGAGGTCACGTTCCTCTCGATGAGGTACTGCGGAACCCGGAGCAGCCGCCCTCCAGAATAGGGCTCAACGAGCGTGACTCGTCGTCACGAGGAGGAGAAGGGCCGGACCGAAGGGGAGAAGAGATGCTCGATCCGCTCTGAGGGACCTCCACAGGAGGCCTGGAAAAGAGAATAATGTCAGAAGAGAAATTACCGCGATGCAAGGAAAAGTGAGTTACGCAATGAAAAATAACTCACACATCCGAGGTCTCGGCCTCCTTGGGTTTCCGGGCCCTCCGTGCCGGGGCTTTGCCTGCTCGCTTGGAGGCAGTCTTGTCTCCGGCCTTATTTTGCCTTTTTGTGGGCTGAGAAGGTCCGGAGGAAGAACTCGATGCGGCTCCGCGCTTCTTCTTTGACGCCACCAGAACCGGCTCGCCCGTGGCAAGTGGAGGATCCTCGTGGATATGCCCACCGGGGTTAGCTGATGCCAGAAAGGCAAAAGAAAGAGGGACAGCCTCAACGGGTTCAATCACGTCGATATCCGAGTCATCCTCATCATCGGGCCAATCTCTAAGAGAAGAGAATTTACCGCTGGGTCGTTTGGTGGCATCGGTCATAGGGAGGAACATCTCCTGGTCTGGCTCCTCCTCATCCGGGATTTCTCGGTCCGGCGCCCACTTGAGGGTCGGGTCCGTACCATCCTCGAGACTTTGCTGAAGGAACAACTGAGAAAAAGCATGAAGAACAGAGTCAGAAATATAACAAAAACCGACACATACTTGATCCGAAATAAGTTTGCCCGCGAAGCATACCGCGGGAGGGAGCCTGTCACGGCAGTACTGCTCGATTCCCCACGTCCATTCGGCGGAGAAATCCTTGTGAGTGGTGAAAAGAGCTTTAACCTGCCGAAAGATCTCGGTGTTGCTCAATTCAAAGGAGGAGGTTCGGTTGGGGTCACGTCCGAAGCCCATGTGGCACAACTTGTGGGTGCGCTTCTGGAGGGGAGAGATTCAGTTGCGCATGAACATGATCATAGCATCCTCGTTGCGCAATCCGAGCTTCTTCAGCTCCGCGAACCTCTTGTTAACTTGGTTGGCCAGAGCTGCAGGTTTCTTGGGGACCTCCTCCCAGAAATCCGTGTCAGGTGGGCCCGGAGCATAGGGCAGCAACCGAATCAAGTCTTCGGTACCCTCGTTCCGGACGTAGAAGAAGGTTCGGGCCCATCCTTTGCAGGAGTCAAGCCCGGTGACCCGGGGAAAGACTGAAAATCTCCGGGGCAAGATGGAGGCAGCTCCGAACTGGGTGAGCTGCTTGTCCTCTGACTCTACGTGGATATTGGGGACGCCGTTGCGACGGAGGCCGAAGAACCGGATCCACAGCTCCTTCGTGGGCCATAGTCCGGTATAGCCCTCGATCGTAGAGGCAAAGGCAGAAAGAGAGGTGATTGCATTCGCTAGGAGATGGTGCGGCTGCAGGTGATACGTCCTAACCCAATTCCGGAAGAAATCGCTCACCGGGAGGCCAAATCCCCGTTGGAAGTGGGACAGGAATACAACAAACTCACCCGGATTGGGTGAGGGGGCCAGTTCGGCGGAGGGAGACGGCGGTGGCGCCCGGCGGAATGCGCCTGGTCCGTAGAGCAGTCAAGATCATCTTGATGCGGACCCATGACCAGCCCATGCGCCACGTCGCCCATGGCGTCCTCCTCCATCTCACCTTTCGTGACGATGAGCTCCTCCTCCGTCATCTCGTATCCGCTATCCTCGCTGGAGCTAGCGGCGGCGGGGATCTGAGGCCTAGATTGGCGTGGACCCATGGCGAAGAAGCTGCGCAGCGGTGGCTGTGGTGCGGAGGCACGAGAAGATGCGGCGGCGGCGCTGCTGCTAGAAAGCACCGGCGGCGGCGTGGTCGCAGGGAAGACGAAGGAGAAAACGCAACGGGCAGAGGGGCGCAGAGGTGGAAAAACGCTAAGGGACGTGCCCCTCCCCTATTTAACCACCACCAGTGATCGATGAGTGGGATCGCGCTGCGCCGACGAGCCACACGGTGTGGCCGTGTATCACCGGCATCAGCCAATCAGAGAAAAGCCACAAAGGGGGCCACAGAGTAGAAGTGATCCCATGACGCGACGTGTAGTTGCGGTAAACGAGGAGGCAAGCATGACGTGACCCACGCACAGTGAAACTGACAATTATTGCGGCGGTTACTGTGCAGGCCCTTAAAATAAGACAAGGTAATGATTAGCCTCCACGTGGGTTGGCGTATGAGAGAAGGAAACGGGGCCCGGATCAAACCATGATAATCATGGGATCCGAGCCAAAGTGGTGACCCGGCCGGCAAGTGAAAACTTGGAACGTGCGAAGGGAACGTAAATCCATATAATCCGAGATAAGGATCTAACTCGGAATTAAACGTCCGAGGGTCGAACATAAATGAACCTGATGCGGCCTTAGCGGCCGAGGCAGCTAAGACCGCACCAGCTTCGGGGACTAATGTTGGGGGGATACCCCCGGGTAGGGTCACTCCAGGGTATAACGGCCGAGTTAGCCGAGGTCCGGCAAGGTCAAAGCGGATGCTGACCGGGTCACCTCAAGGCAGTCCGAATCACGGAGTAACCCGGACCAGGGGGGTTGCCTAACATTGTCTCATCCGACTTAAGGAGTAAGTCAGGAGTGCTTGTCTAACTTATGTGCAGGAACAGGTGTGGCCGGATCTACTATGATCCGGATCCTCGCTTAGCTTCTGGGAGAAGGAAGGAATCTCTCTGGGAAAAAAAGAAGGTCTGGTACGCACTGCATGAGCAAATAAAGCAAGGGCAGGACCACCGGGTCATGGCCGACAAGGTGACAGCTCCTCACGTCGGTGACGCCTTGCAGAGGCTTACGTCGTTAAAGCATCTGTGTGGGAAAAAGCACCCGGTTGGGTTACCACTTTGGGAGGGCATATTCTTAGGAATATGCCTCCACGATGCCCTAGGCAGGACCGAACCTCCTCTATATAAGGGGGTTAGGGTTACAGTAGAGGGGTTGGTTGAGCACTAGTTGGTTTGGTGATTCCTTAGGGCTAGTAGATCTAGGCAAGAGTAAGAGAGAGCTCCTTCCTCCTCTCGCCAATACAGCTCAAGGAGCACTTGTAATCTTGAAGATATAGCAATACAAACTTCTGTGTGGAGAATCACTCTACTATCCCTCCCTGGATTCCCCTAGCACATATTAGTCCCCACCTTTGGCCTATCCATGGCATCTGCCGTGACACCACCACGACACCGCCGCCGCCCTCTTCACCATCTTCACTGCCATCTCCATCACCTAATCCTCCTAGTATGCAGTGGTTCATCCTCCCACACACCTCTGTACCATCCTATGTAAACATGGTGTTTGATGCTATAAGTTATAATCCTATGATCTATGTCATGTTTGCGTAGTTTCTTTGTTCTTAGATTGAATGGTTGAACATCTTTGGTTCATTAGAGTTGTATGTTGATATGGTACAGTCCTTTGGTGTCCATTATATTTGTGCACGGATGGATTAAACATCATAGAGTTTGTAGTATGTGTAAGAGGAAGGGGAAGTTCTCACGAGTGATGTAAACACGAGGGCCTTGAACCTAACGCGTAACGTATGGGAGTAAGAGGACCATTAAACTTAAGGCTATGGTTGGGGAAACCTTAATGCATTGATTAGTACTTACGGATGTTTGGTAACAATCCAATCATATAGTACATGTAATTCCAAGTAGTGAAGCGCATGTATATATAGCCTCTCCCACATAGAAAACTGCATAGAAGACAATGAACCCGATATATTCGCTATTTAAACTTGGACAAAGCCACCACAATTACCACCACTATTCCACACTCATGCTTCTGTTAGTTTAGTGTATTTTATTACTGCAACAACTAGCTTTACTTTCTTGTTATTTATTATCATGCAAAGCTATCTCTATAACTCGTATTGTTGCTCTAGTTTTATTTCCTAGATAATGCAAACATTTAGTGTGCGTAGAGTTGTATCAGTGGTTGATAGAAGTTGATAGAATATTTATCCTACCTTTAGCTCCTCGTTGGGTTCGACACTCTTACTTATCGAAAAGGCTACACACGATCCCTATACTTGTGGGTTATCACCAGGACCTATATATTAGTAATACAATAACGGGAGGGGCTTTTCGCGAACTTACCCTTGAAGACCGAAAAGCGTTGTCAACGCTCAGGAGGGCGTGGTTGATGTAGATGAGCCGAAGACGAACTCAAGGTCGTGATGAAGTCCTATGCTCCTGTGGCTCCAACGAATTGAGTGCCTCAGGTGTGACACCTCGCGGGGAGTTACACACGTCCGGTGCCTGACGATGACTCCCGCTTCCACGACCCAGCAGCAGTTGCGGAAGTAGAACTCCTGGATCCGAATCCCGCAGCGCGACGGCGCACCACGATGAAGATGTCTCATATTCGCGTAGTACGAACTTGGGACCACAGTCACAAGAGAGAGAGAATATCAATTGGAGGTCTTTCCAAAAGTCAGAAGACATTTATTGAATATTGTGTATGTTTATCTAGCCAAATATCCCCACTTTATATAGGGGGAGGGGAGGTACTACCTCACTCAAAGTCTCGAGGTGGGACTAAAGGAGAGGGAGAGGGGGGCACCGCCGGTTAGCCCTAGTGGGCCCCGCGCGGGGGGGGGGGGGAGGGGGCCTTGGCCCAGCCAGCCACCCCCTTGCCCCTTCTCCCCTCTTACCTTTTCCTAATGGGCACTCTTCCCTCCGGAATTGGTCCATTAAGCCTTTTGACCTTTAAATTGATTTTCTCTTTATTAAATAATTATGAATAAATGATTAAATCAATATTTAACATTCATTCATATATTATTCAATGTTCGTGGTTGTGGAACATGATGACCCACAAGTATAGGGGGTGTATCACAGTATTTTCGATAAGTAAGAGCGTCGAACCCAACGAGGAGCAGAAGGTGCTGGCTAGTGGTATGGATCAGGAATTATCTGCAAATACTTAGCAAACGGACTTTTAGGGGTTTTTGGTAATGCAAGTAAATAAAGTACGAGTAAATAAAAGACAATAAGAATAGATGCAGCAACTGGCCCAATCCTTTATTCTGCAAAGGACAAGCCGGTTGTATTACTTAAGATGACCAAACGTTCTCGAGACACACGGGAATTCTGTCAAGTGCTTTTGCTTCATATAGTTGATCAATCTTCTTTAGTCTGCTAAGTGTTGTGTGGGTGAACCTGTGCTAATGTACCAACCTTCCTAGGGCTAATACATACTTGTGATTATACCCCTTGCAAACATCCGTAAGTACAAGAAAGTAATTAAGGTAGAAACCTAACCACAGCTTTAAACTCTAAGACCCTGACGTCCCTTGTGCAATGGTTTCCTAACGGGAGTTTAGGTTGCTGTCACTCCGGCAACCTCTACGATTAGTAGCCAAATACACAATGCATTCCCCTAGGCCCATATAGGTGAAGTGTCATGTAGTCGACGTTCACATGACACCACTAGAAGAAGTATACCACAACTTAAATATCAAACTATTGAATCTTTCTCAACACAATTCCACTACTAACAACATGACTTCTCCCATGTCCTCAAGAACAAAATGAACTACTCACAAGACACCATATGGATCACGATCAGAGATGGAATAATGATGTATAACAATCTGATTTTAAACGATAATTCAACGGTTCACTCAATAGCATCAACTACAAAGAGTAATCAACACCGGGAAAGTTTCCCCTAAGAACTATGCAAGATTCAACCCAATTGTTACAGCAATATGGAGATGGTGATGAGGGTGCTGATGGTGATGATGGTGGTGATGATGATGATCCCGATGAAGTCCATCTTGATGGTGGTGTTGATGATGACGATCTCCCCTCTCTGGGAAGGAATTCCCCCGATAGAAATCTATCTGCCGGAGAGATCTTTCTCTCTCGGTGTTTTCCGCCCCGCAGAGGCGGCGAAATCTTTCTGTGGTCGCTCTCCCAGGTGTTAGGGTTCCGTGGAGATAATATACGCCAGAGGGGAGAGCTGGAGGTGGGCCAGGGTGGACACACCACCTGGCGGCGCGGCCTAGGGTGGCCCGCACCTGGGGGTGGTGTGGGCCCCCTGTGGCCCATCTCCACTCCTTCTGGCAGTCTTCGTCTTCTGGAAAAATAGGATTTTCCATATATTTTCCTGGATTTTTTGATCTTCACGAATTTTTCCTCCAAACAACACCTTTTCCATCAGAATCCTGACTACAGCGGTCCATGCTCCAAAAGTCATCGACCATGCAAAAAACAGATGAAATAACATAAGTATCACCTCTTAATAAGAAATATATCAATGAATAACAGTGAATTCTGATATGGAATAGTGATGCAAAATGGACGTATCAACTCCCCCCAAGCTTAGACTTCGCTTGTCCCCAAGCAAAACTAAGCTCAATAAACATGGCCTCAGGTTTATGGAGTGAAGAGTCGATAAAAAGAATACAGACAAGAAGCATCACATTCATCAATACATAGATCATAATAGAAGACAACTCACTATTATATAACTTAACTTGCAATAAGTAAAGGAAACACAATAGAGATACATAAAGTGAATCATAATTGGTAATGGCAAACTTAGCTCTTGGTCGAAGAATAGTTGACAATTTGCTGGAGTTCACAAATAACTGATTTTCAATGATAGCTTTCAAAGTAGTAAACACCAAGATAAGAGCAATGTGCAAAACAAGGAACATAAGGGACATGATTGAATAGATCATCATATGAATGAATGAAACACAACAACTCAAAATACTTGCTGAGATAGAAAGGAATAGGTTTACTGACTCAACTAAAAAATAAAAGAAAGGCCCTTCGCAGAGGGAAGCAGGGATTTCAAGTTTCATAAAGAGCTCCCAAAAATTATGATACTTATTAGCTTTCAGCTCTCATTGCCCCTATCATAGGAATCTTTAGGTGATTAAGGTTAAAGTGATCAAATACGAGGATATGCTTGACAAGTTGTAAATTGAGAATCTCATGTCCCTTGAATACGAGGGCCGCTCCTCATGCTACTCAAGTTTAGTCACCGGTAAGTTCTTGTCATAGTAAGCACATGTGTATCATGGAGAACCGCCAACAGGGTACCCCTTGCCTGATGATATGGAAGAATCCCCATATCAAAATGACAAGGCAAGCAGACAATGAGCATCCCATCAATCTTCTTATTTACCATGGGAATATGGTGTTTTTTTCTCTCTTTCCTCTTTTCTCATCTTTTTTCTTTTTCTCTTTTTCTCAATCTCTATCTCATGTTCTATAAGAAGAATGCTTCATAGATGCTTGTTATGGTTACGCTGCAGGTTTCCACCATGACAGCATGGATTAGACCGGCGACCCAAGCGTTTCTCTAACACACATGCATAACTCCATGGACTTACAACCTCCCCTTTCATTTCACACCGACGACATCCATAGACAAAATAACATGATATCAACTAGGTACAAAGTATCAGTGCAATGTTGAAAGCGTTCCCCATGATAGCATGGTTCTGCTAATTCACAACTCACAAAGCGCAAACATACAACATAGATGGGCACAATGGTTCAAGTTTATTAAGTGCAAGAAATTAAAGTGTGCCATCAAGTTCGTGAGAGCTTTAATCACTAATTTTCACATAACAAGTTTAATTTGGAAGGTAGATAAAAACTAGAATTTACTTGGAATAGCAATAGTGCTAATAGGTAGGTATGGTGGACACAAATGGCATAGGTTTTGGTTTAAGGAATGGATGCATGAGAAGAATTCCCTCTCAGTACAGGTTTTTGGCTAGCAAGGCTGGGTAGCAAGTACAAGAGTTAAAGGAAACAAACAAACATACAAGTGATAAAAAACAAACATGCAATCTTCCTTGGAAGCACAAAAGATCTTAACCAGAGAATACTAAACTTATGAGCAAATCAAGAAAGAAAGATGATGAAATTATATTTTTTAGAGTACTTTTTATCTTTTCATTCAAATCTCAAAAATAGTGTTGCTACTGACCGAGCCAGGTTTGCCAAAACCAACTAAATTATCTCAATGATCCCAAAGTGATACCAATACTAACAACAAGATCAATCATATAACCACGAATTGAAAACTAATATAAGATATGCAAAAGAGTAAATGATAGAACTTTTTATTAATATTCCATAACGGCTACTCACACCAAGGGATACATATCTAACGAGAGAGGGGACACTTCCATAATGCAAACCATTCTACATGATAACTTCTCTATTCATGATATGACTCTACTAAAAAGGTAAAAAGATAGAAGATAGTGATATGATACCGCGACACTCCCTCAAGCTTGGAACAAACCAAGGGGATGCCAAACCTGATGACGAATTACTCCTTCGGTGGTGGTCGTATCCTCTCAATGAGATTTTTGATCAATTTCCCCAAGTCCTCGATCTCAAAGGTGAGATTACGAATCAGCTGTGAGTTTTGCTGAATACGGCTCATGATCATGTCGGGTTGCGAATTCCAGCTCTTGTGATTCTTTCCCCACTCTGCCTCCTTGAAGTGTTAATTTCCTACATGGCTAGAACGAGGCAAGTCCCAATTGGAGGGTAATTTCTCCTTGGGCATATTCTGGTATTGATGCTCATGGATAAGGGTATGGAAAGGATTCTTGGTGCATGGAGGAAGTGACCATGGATCTAAACAGTAATGAGGAAGCTTACCTCCAATTGACATAGTCTTGGAAGGGTTTGCCACCACTCCAATGCTTGCAATGGTAGTGCCGTTGTGAGGATGTTGGCCTTGCTTTATCTCCCTTTCACCTTCACTCTTGACCTCCATCTTCTGCTTGGGGTCTTGGAGATCTTCCTCCATAGGCTCCTTTCCTTTATCCTTGGCGGACACCATTGTGCTTCCAAACTTTCAAGAATAGTTCCTGGCAGAAACATATCGAAATAAAAACACGACGAGAACACGATATACAAACCTCGGGGGATCCGGGGGATTATATATTATGAAGTTTTACAACAAAAGGAAGGTACTGGGAGAAAATGGGTCGGAGACAGAGTCCGAGGTGGCCACACCACCTACTGGCGCGACAAGGGGGGGCCCACGCTAGGGGGTGGTGTGAGCCACCCTGGCTCCTTTTCCGTCCCTCTTTCGCTTCGTAACTTTCCTTGTTGGATAAAAACTGCAAAAATATAACTGGATAGATCTTTCGTGGAACTTTTCCTACCAGAACTGTTACCTATTTGAAAACGGACTCTGCAGGTCTCTGAATTTGGTATTTAGTAGATTCTTCCAGAGTCACCACTTTAATAACATCAATATCTTCATCTTCATACACTTATTGCTTGAGTCATGAAACCTTTCACTTTCTTATTACACCATTTTCTCCACCTACCTGGAAATTTCTTTCACACAAAACTTCACACAGTTCTCATTAGCAACATTAGTATAAGTGAAGTGATAAAACCTTTTGAGTCCAATTTCAACTGAAAACCATCAAAACATAAGTTACTGTAGCAACTCCTTCCGAAAACCCAAAAAGAGTTCAAAAAGGAAATCGAATAAAGAAGCAAATGTAAGAGTGGCAAAATCTGTCAAAACAGACCAGCAGGCAAAGATCAATTTTTTAGAAAATCTTCTGTTGCTTAAATCAAAAAGTGCAAAACTAAGGAAAGCTAAATAACAACCTGGGGCCGAAGCAAAAAAAATTACAGCTCAATCCGACATACAGAGATTTCTCACGAATTTTTACGGTGAAGCACAAAAATCTGTTTCAGGACAACAACTTGCCCAAATCTTACTTCTCTCTCATTAGAGGTTGATCTTGACTCAAAAACCAAACAAAAAGGATAAGGAGCGGTTATTACCGAGGTAATAACTTCCAAGACTCAAAGAAACAAAAACAAACTGAAAGCAAAAATAAATTCGGTTGTCTCCCAAAGAGCTCTTTCTTTATAGCCATTAAGATGGGCATGATAATTTTGATGATGCTCACATAGGAATATGAATTGAAGTGAAAGAGAGCATTAAGAAGCAAAAATACACACGTTTAAGTCTAACCCACTTCCTATGCAAGGGAACTTTGTAAACAAACAAGTTGTTGAAACCAGAGGCTACTAGCATAGGAAGGCAAAACAAGTGCAACATAAAAACTTTCAGCATAAAACGAGGAAACTTGATATTATTGAGATGCATAAGAACACTTTTCCCTCTCTCATAGTAACTTTCAGTATCATGCATAAACTTAACAATATAACTATCACAAGGACCATCGTAACAATGATCACTTATCTTAACAGAAAACACAGGAATACTAGTTCTTATAACACTACTTTGTGAGGCAATATTAGAGGTATCCTTACAAAGGATAGTGTGTCCCTCTTCTACATATTTAGTAACAAAGTCTTTCACATTTGCTATTATAAGTTCATCAACCATTTGTTTATCAGGTTCAGCAGCTTTATTTGTACTTTCATTAACCATACTAGCTATCATAGAGTGTTCCTTTATCTTAACTGGGAAAGGCATTATCTCAATGTAAGGTTCAGGTAAAACAAGATTAGCAGTATAAACTTCAGTATTTCTTGCAGGAACACTCTTAGCAACATCTTTATAAGGTTCATGATACTTATTCCACTTCTTTTTAGGCACTTCAATGTAGGAAGCAAAAGCCTTAAAATAAGAAGCAATAGCTTGAGAGTCTAGACCATAAGCATTTTTCATATTTTGAAAGTCATCAGTTCCCATAAAAGATTAAATGCATTCATAATCATAATTTATACTTGACTTTCTTCCTTTGTCATTCTCCCATGCTTCAGCATTATCTTGAATACGGTCCAGAAGATCCCATTTAGCTTCTTCTTCCATGCGAGTGAATGATCCAGCACAAGAAGCATCCAATAAATCCTTATCATGAAGAGAAAACCTTCCATAAAAGTTATTGATAATAATATTGTTGGGGAGCTCATGAATGGGACATTTGAGCATTAGTAACTTCAATCTCCCCCAAGCTTGAGCTATACTCTCTCCATCAAGAGGCCAAAAGTTGTATATTTGATTCCGATCTTTATGAATCTCACTAGGAGGATAAAACTTTGAATAAAAGAGAGGTACTATTTCCTCCCATTCAAGAGCTTGACCATTCTTCAGCAGCTTATACCATTCCTCAGCTCTTCCTTTTAGTGATAATGAGAATAAATTCTTCTTAACTTGATCTGTAGTAATACCTGTACACTTGAACAACCCGCATAATTCGTGTATAAAGAGTAAATGATCACCGGGATGGACAGTTCCATCCCCAACATAGTAGTTATCCATAACACGATCAATAATTCTCGTAGGTATTTCAAAAGTATCATTCTCACCAGGTGGTGGTTCATCTACTACCTTAGCAGTGGTAGTAGCATTACGAAATAAGAAACTCAGCAAATTATCCAAAACAAAAATAAAGCAACTAACAGAAGTAAACATACTCACAGTAGAAGTTTCCTTTACCAGTTCCACTCTCCAATAGCGCTTCACTCCCCGGTAACAGCGCCAGAAAATAGTCTTGATGACCCACAAGTATAGGGGGTGTATCGCAGTATTTTCGATAAGTAAGAGTGTCGAACCCAACGAGGAGCAGAAGGTGCTGGCTAGTGGTATGGATCAGAAATTCTCTGCAAATACTTAGCAAACGGATTTTTAGAGGTTTTTGGTAATGCAAGTAAATAAAGTATGAGTAAATAAAAGACAATAAGAATAGATGCAGCAAGTGGCCCAATCCTTTATTCAGCAAAGGACAAGCCGGTTGTATTACTTAAGATGACCAAACGTTCTCGAGGACACACGGAATTACATCAAGTGCTTTCGCTTCATATAGTTGATCAATCTTCTTTAGTCTGCTAAGTGTTGTGTGGGTGAACCTGTGCTAATGTACCGACCTTCCTAGGACTAATACATACTTGTGATTATAGCCCTTGCAAACATCCGTAAGTACAAGGAAGTAATTAAGGTAGAAACCTAACCACAGCTTTAAACTCTAAGACCCTAACGTCCCTTGTGCAATGGTTTCCTAACGGGGGTTTAGGTTTCTGTCACTCCAGCAACCCCTACGATTAGTAGCCAAATACACAATGCATTCCCCTAGGCCCATATAGGTGAAGTGTCATGTAGTCGACGTTCACATGACACCACTAGAAGAAGTACACCACAACTTAAATATCAAACTATTGAATCTTTCTCAACACAATTCCACTACTAACAACATTACTTCTCCCATGTCCTCAAGAACAAAACAAACTACACACAAGACATCATATGGATCATGATCAGAGATGGAATAATGATGTATAACAATCTGAACATAAATGATAATTCAATGGTTCACTCAATAGCATCAACTATAAAGAGTAATCAACACCGGGAAAGTTTCCCCTAAGAACTATGCAAGATTCAACCCAATTGTTACAGCAATATGGAGATGGTGATGAGGGTGCTGATGATGATGATGATCCCGATGAAGTCTAGCTTGATGGTGGTGTTGATGGCGACGATCTCCCCTCTCTGGGAAGGAATTCCCCTAGCAGAAATCTGTCTGTCGGAGAGATCTTTCTCTCTCCGTGTTTTCCACCCCGTAGAGGCGGCGGAATCTTTCTATGGTCGCTCTCCCAGATATTAGGGTTCCATGGAGATAATATACGCTAGAGGGGAGAGCTGGAGGTGGGCCAGGACGGCCACACCACCTGGTGGCGCGGCCTAGGGTGGCCCGCTCCAGGGGGTGGTGTGGGCCCCTGTGGCTGTAACATCCTAAAACTTCAATCCAAGCTTATCAAGATCAAATCGTCCAAAAATGGAGTTAACAAAAACTTTTCCAAATTTAATATGAAAGCATTCATATATGTGTGCATTTAGAATAGGAGTTGTTTGAATTGCCATGATTGATTGATCCAATGCTTGTAAAATGTTTCTTAAGTGATTTAAACATCATCTACATCATTCCCAAACTTTTCCTAAAGAAAATCAAATCAAAAAGAATTAAAATGAAGGAATGGTCATTTTGACAAATTTCACTCTCATGCCTACTTTGGCTATTCCTAGTACTCAATTCTTAACAGAAACAATTCTTGATCTTTACACCCCTTGCTAGTACACATATTGAGGTACCAAGGCCCACCTTTTGATCTACTAAAGACATTCTGGAAACTAATTTAAATGACAGTTTAAAATTGAATCTAATGCATATGCATAGATCACCCCTATTTCAAAAACCATCCATTTGAGCACCATTTTCAAAACCCTTGCAACCAGAGACTACCTATCACTAGTGGAGATCACTCAAAAATTTTGAACTCAAAATTCAAACTTTGGCCTCTTGCGGCCATTTTATCAAACAGGTGGCAGACACAAATCAGGCCATTTTCAAAACACTATAGTGTGCAGTGCTTCTTGTCACCATTTGGGCCTAACTCGGTCCCCTTGTCCCCCCAGCTCAAACCCCGGCCCTAGCTCTCTCTCCCTCTACCCTAGCTGCTCCAGTGCCAAGCCGCCCGACGCCATGCGCCAGGTCGACCATGGACAGCTCGCACAAAGCATCCCCGCGCTCTCCTTCGCCCGCTGGCAGACAGGCGCCATCACACCGCACCGCCTCGACCAGCCCCCGACCAAAATCGAGCGGAGGACAAGCCCAGTTGCTCGCGCCCACGCCTCTGTCTGCCATGCCGATCACCCCGGAGCGCCACGTCCGCCAGAGCAGCACCGGCCTTGCCAAGCCCTAGCCTTGCGTGGCGGCACTCGCAGCAGGCCCAGCACCCCACCAGTCATGCCCGTATGCCCCCGCTCGACCCATAGCCGCCGCATTTCTTGTCAAGCACCTGCCACCGTGCGATCTTGAAGCTCCCGACCAATAGAGACAGCCCCTTGCAGCGCCATCAAGCCATAGAGGATCGCCAGGAGACCGGCCACCGTCCGCCTACCTCGCCCATGCCCTTAGCTCGCTGTGCCGTCGACCACGTCGAGCTCTGCCCATGCCGCTCTGCACCCTTCGCTCGCCTATATAAGGAGGCCTCCCCAGCAAACTCTCTCCACACCATTCTCATCCCCACCTCTCACTCTCACTCCCCACCACCAGCCGGAGCCGCTCGAGCACCAGAGCGCCTGAATTGCAGCCGGAGCCGCCGCCTCGGGAGGAGAAGGGCGCCATTGATCCAGGCCATCCCAGGAAGCGCCGCTTGTACCAGGAGAACCGCCATCGTCTACCAGCCCAGTTGCCCGCCTCACCGACCCCGCTGGAGCCCCGGTACGCCCCCACTGCACCCTCACCGACCGCGCTAGGGTTAGCTCCCGTCGTGTCATGTTCCGACGAGGACGATAGCTGTGAGCCGTCGATCTACCCTCTAATCGCACGGCCACCTTTCATCCACACCCCTTCGGTACCACCATGTTCCACTGACGGGTGGGGCCCTCGCTTAAGTCAGCCCGTGACGCTGCGCGAAGCGCAGTGGGCCGGCCCATTTCGTTCCCGCGCACGTTTAAAATTCAAATTAGGAATTTTCTATTTAGTTAGAAACCCACTTCTATGCTTAGATTCAAAAATCAATTTAGGGAGATTGACAAATCCAAATTGCATGAAACTAATTTTGTCTGAAAGATATTGAAATGCTCTATCCAAGCCCGTTGGATTTAATTCAATTAGAGTTATAGATATCTCCTAACAAAAATAAGAAGGCAGAAGCTTTTGTAACTTGCAACATTTTTATAAAATCAACCAAGTTAGATTTTTAGTTGATTCCAACTCTCAAAAATCACATTTCATCATATCTATCCAAATATGTAATAATATTAAGGTTACATGCAGTGACTTTGGACTAGTACCAAAATAATGCTATATAGGCATTTCTAGTCCCTTTAAATCATTAAATAATGAACCTAAACCAAAGTAATAGTGATCCAACCTTTAAATCTTATTCCCACATGTTAGAATATGTGGTGAGGACATGTGTCCACATGATCCCATATTTTGGTGGTGAATATTAAATTCTAGTTAATATTTCAATGAGTAGAAATTACTTTTCTAAAATAAAAAGGTTTAAACTATTGAATTAAAACTTGTAATGTTTGTGATGATAATAGATCATCAATTGTGTGGTTTAGAATACTACTTAGCCTAGTTAAGTATTGTTTGGTGATTGTGCACTCCCTATGTATTTCTAGACGATAGTACCGACCAAGCTCTCGAGGAGGAGGAGTTCTACCAGGAAGAAGAAGAAGACAACTTCAACCATTGCACCAACCAAGGCAAGCTATTAGTGGCAAGCTACCCTTGCAAAACCTACTTTAGTAAGCTATTGTTAGCAAGCTAGAATAAAACTAGATGGTTTAGCAAAGATGCCTTAAGCATGCTTTGATCACACCCCTTTAACTATTAGTACCCCAAGTCTTTTTGACAAGTTTTACCTCCCGTAGATTATACAAAGTTCCTTACTTAAAATTGAAGGTAGCATAAAGAGTATAAAACTTGACCTACTAAAAAATTTTAGATGTCATTCTATGGCATGAGATTGATCCCATCTTTCCACCTTAGTGAACACTCTTAACTCAGTATTTTAGAATAGAACAAAAACTTGAGTCACTTTAGATGGGAACACTTGGTGAAAATGAATTGTGAAAACCTTGGAATGATGAGTCATTCTATTGAGATGTTTTGACATGTGTTGATAAACACAACTAGTTTATGATGATGAAAATGATGAGGCATGAGCCTTAACCCGTTTATAAAACTGATGGTTGGATTCGGATGCGATACCATTCCAAATTTACCGTACAACCACATTACCTGAATTGGGTAAGGCTTAGCTGGAAATTTATATGCATTAGTATTAGTTCCCTCACGGGAGAGGTTTGAGCTGAGGCTACTTCTCAATGGTGTCCACCTATGCAGTGCCCAAGATGACTGATGGTCATGGTTGGGAGGCCATACTCATAGGAGAGGTGCTTGTACTAGGGTGTGTAAAGGGAAGGTTATGTTTGATTATCTGCATACTAAGTATGATGATTCAGGGTTATGCCTGACAGATGTATCGAATCTTGTGGTGAAAGTGTACCACCTCTACAGAGTGTCAAACTATTCGAATAGCCGCGTCCGCGGTTATGGACAGTTGGAATGGCCATACTGTTTCGTTGTCAGATGTTTTCTAAATAACTTGAAAGGACTGATGAACTTTGACTCGACCACAACAAGGTTGTGTTAATGATAAAAGCTTCCCAACTTAAGTGATTCTAGAACTTTACTTTATCTTTTCTTGCTTCAGAACTCAGCTTAGGTTTCAAACTTAACTTGATAGTTAACTTAGATTCAATACTTTAACTTAGAATTATACCCCTTGTTTGTAGTAGTTTGCGAGTACTTAAAGAGTACTCATGGCTTTTGTCCCTGGCTATTATCATGGCCAGACTATGAAGGAGATTATCAAGATGATGGTCAGCAGGACGGCTATGATAACTAGGACTATCTGCCTTCGTCAGCATTACCTGTGCCCCTGAAGATGGACCCCACCGCTACGCTATCGTTTATTTCCGCTGCTTGTTGTATTAAAGACTGGATCATGAGATCCTTATTTGTGTAAAACCTTATGTATGGTTTGTAATGGATGATGTACTGTGATATCCAATCCGTTATGTCTCGCAAAAATGGTAATCCTGGGATTGCGAGGTATGGCATAACGGGCATCTGGGATTAAAAAACCGGGTGTTGAAAAGTTGGTATCAGAGCCATCCTGACCATAGGAGACCCTAGTTAGAATGGACGTCCAAACCAAAAACTTAGCTTCAAAACCAAAGTGAGTATTTATGAAAAACTATTTCTCGTCTTACCCTTGTGAACTCATTCTTTCTCAAAAATACATGTTCCTCAAAATTCTTACATTACTACTTAAAATTTGACACACTTGATCACTTCACTAACTTCCTCATCCTAAATTCTTGTAGATGGAGACTCAGTTCAGCAAGTTTTACCAGTTGGGAAAGCGGAGGTCACCGATCTTGAGAGGATCTGGATTCACTGTCGGAGTTCTTTGGGGCCCATCCGGAGTTTCTTGGAGCTCAACTTCCAGGACCCCCAGGAGGAGACCTACAATGGCTAGTCACCACAGATCTTCGAGGAAGCATTGAAGCACCAACTTCCGGGAGAATTCAGTTCTCTGTGAGAGAGAACAACTGGCTAGATGGATTAGCCAGGGCAATGCATGAAGCTCTCGCACGTCTATGTGCCCTCAGCGTCAACAAGATTCGAGGAACCCGTTTTGCCTACTATGCAAGACGTGACTTCATGGGAATGCCGATGGAGATGCCCAGTCACCCAGAATTGAGGCGTCAAGTGGAGAACCTTGACTTCTTGCTTCATGACCGACAGCAGGAACTAGACAATGCCAGAGAGTTAGTAAACCAGAACCGTGCCATTGCCGACCAGAAGGCCCAGACTTTCGCACTGCTCGTCCAAGATCTCCAGTCTCTTTGTCGCCAGCGTGCAAAGAAGGATCGCACCATCGCCCGTCTTTGCAAGAAGGTGGCCGACCTCGAGAAGACCGTCAAGGAGCAGGAAGCTCAGCTTGCCGCCAAGGAAGAAGAAGATGAGGGTGAAGACATCCATGGAGATATGGATTCTTACCTCAGCAACGATGATGACTTTCTGGAGGAGGATGCCATGGACTTCTACACTGATGATGAAGACTCCGACTTCATAGACGATGAGTAGATGCACTAGAGCACTGTCATAGCCTGAGATGTATCATCTCATTGTATCGTAGCTTGCAGAATGGTTCTTAAAACCATCTGTTTTCCCCTTTGATTGTTGTGGTGTGTGTTGTATCGTGTGCTTGCTTGCATGAATGAAAGTAAAGTTAGTTGAAAAACCTGAGTCTAACTCAAAGTTTTATCTTTGAAAACTCAAAACCATGAACCTTAGAATTTCCCTCTTACCCCTATATCTATCTCAATCTTCAGATGACTCGTGGAAACCAAGGAGGGAGCAGCTCGTCGCAGGACCCAATGATACAAATCTTGCAGAATCTCATCGCAGACCATGAAGCAAGCAGGGCCGAGCGTCAAGCCAACTTAGCAACATTGCAGCAGATCGCCCAAATGTCTCTCAACAACCAAGGACATGGAAATCAGGATCACCATGGATCTAAACTCAAAAACTTTCAGAACACCAATCCCCCAATCTTCAACCAATCTGAAAACCCATTAGATGCTGATGACTGGTTACAAACCATGGAAAACAACCTCGAAGTTGCAGGAGTTGATGAGAATGAGAAAGTTCTCTTCGCCACCCACTATCTGGCGGGAGATGCAAGAGCTTGCTGGAATAGAATCCGCAATATGAACCATGGCCAGGTGATGACCTGGGAAGCATTCAAGGTCAAGTTCAGCCGCACCCATGTTCCGCAAGGTCTCGTCAACAGGATGAGAGATGAATTCCGTGAACTGAAGCAAGGAAGATTGACTGTGGCAGAGTACCGTGACAAATTCTTGTCGCTTGCCAGATATGCACCCGATGAAATCAACACGGAGGCCAAGAAGAAGGAAAGATTCTTAAACGGACTGCATGATGAGATGCAGACTGTCCTCGTCAACATCCGTTTCCAGGATCTTGAAGAGCTAGTCGACTCTGCCATTCAGATGGAAGGGAAGATTAACCAGGAAAACGACAATCGCAAGCGTCATATGATGCAGCAATCTGGATCCAGTAGTCACCAGAAGTACCGTCCCAACCCCTCACCAGGATATGCACCGAGGAAAAACCGACCCCCAAATTCTCGCCCAAGCTACCCCAACCGTAGCGGAGGAAATGTGAAGTCCGGAGGAAACAATCACCACCCCGGCAATGCCAACAACTTTAACCGTGCCCCTCCCAAGAGCAACAACAACAACAGTGCCCCAGGCTGGCAGCAATGCTTTGTACACATGATCAAGGACAAGTCCCGGATCACTTGTTTTGAGTGTGGAGTGAAGGTCACTACTCAATGAGTGTCCCAAGAAGACTGCCGCCAATGCCTGTGAATGCCCAGCTCAGACAGCGTCGTGTTCAACCAGGAAGGAGATTTGCCCAGGAACCCGCACAACATAGCGGTCGTCTCTTCCACATGAACGCAGAAGAAGCCTAGGAAGCGCCAGATGTAGTGCTGGGTATGTTTTCTGTCAACTCAGTTTTAGCAAGAGTATTGTTTGATTCAGGAGCATCGCATTCATTTGTCACCGAAGAATTTGTATGCACTAGTAAGATTCACCCAACCAATCTGAAGCATGTCATGATAGTTCAAATCCCTGGTTCAACTACAAAAACTAGAAAAATTTGCAAAGTTGTACCTATCAGAATACATGGGATAGATTTTTATGCCAACCTAATTGTACTTGGAACCAAAGGATTGGAAGTAGTACTAGGTATGGACTGGATGTCAAGGCATAAAGGACTGATAGGCGTATAAGAAAGCCATCACCATGACCAGTAGTTACGGAGTAACATGAAGCATATCTCTGAAACCTTACCCCGTCAATTCAAGTGCAACAAGAGTGTAGCCCTGCCTACCATTGACCAAGTCAGAGTAGTCTGTGAATACCCCAACGTATTCCCAGATGAATTGCCAGGTATGCCCCTGGATAGGGATATTGAGTTCATTATCGAACTAATCCCCGGAACCGGACCTATAGCCTAGAGACCCTATACCATGAACCCCTCAGAACTAGTTGAACTAAAGAAGCAGTTGGATGCCATGTTAGCAACAGGATTGATTCAGCCAAGTGCATCGCCATGGAGATCACCCGTGTTATTCGTCGACAAGAAAGATGGATGCAACCGTCTGTGTACAGACTACAGAAAGTTGAATGATGTCACCATCAAGAACAAGTACCCCTTGCCAAAGATAGAGGATCTATTTGATCAGTTGACTGGAGCTCAGGTATACTCAAAGATTGATCTTAGGACGGGTTATCACCAACTTAAGATTCGTGCAACGGATATTCTGAAGACCGCCTTTACTACTCACTATGGTTTATACGAGTATACGGTTATGTCTTTTGGATTAACCAATGCCCCTGCTTGTTTCATGAATCTCATGAATAAGATCTTTATGAATTTCCTAGATAAGTTTGTAGTTGTGTTTATCGACGACATCCTTATCTACTCCATGTCAGAAGAAGAACATGAGCAACATCTAAGAATCATCCTAGAAACCCTGAGAGAGCATCAGTTATATGCCAAGTTCAGCAAGTGTGAGTTTTGGCTGAAAGAAGTAGGATTCCTAGGACATATTGTGTCTGCCGGAGGAGTCTCTGTTGACCCCGCCAAGATCAAAGATGTCGAAGAATGGGAAGCACCAACCAATCAAACCCAAGTTCGTTCATTTCTCGGATTAGCGGGATATTACCGCAAGTTCGTAGAAGGATTCTTGAGCATAGCCCGACTAATGACCCAATTGTTAAAGAAGGACAAGAAGTTGGAATGGACAGACAAGTGTGAAGCCAGTTTCCAGGAGCTGAAGAAGAGATTGATATCAGCCCCAATTTTGATCATGCCAGACATCAAGAAGCCGTTTGATGTGTATTGTGATGCATCCAAGATTGGTCTAGGATGTGTATTGATGCAAGAAGGCAAAGTCATCCTGTATCTGTCTCGACAATTGAAGCAGCATGAGCAGAACTATCCAACCCATGATCTTGAGCTAGCAGTTGTGGTTCTAGCGTTGAAGACATGGCGTCATTATTTGATGGGTAATCGTTGTGAGATTTTCTCGGATCATAAGAGCTTGAAGTATATCTTCACCCAGAAGGAGCTGAATATGAGGCAAAGAAGATGGATAGAGTTAATCAAGGATTATGACCTTGACATTCACTATCACCCCGGCAAAGCCAATGTGGTAGCGGATGCTCTTAGCAGATTGTCGTGTAGGCTGAACACCATGATCAAAGAGAAGCAACCAAGTTTGTATGAGGAGTTGGAGCAGTTCAGGACTGAGTTAGTTAGCAAAGGATTCCTAGCTAGCATTGAACTTCAACCCACGTTGATTAGCCAAATCAAGGAAGCCCAGAAGGGGAATGAAAGTATCAACGGAATCAAACGTCGTATTGGTACAGGCAAGGTACCTGGATTTACCGAAGACGAAGAAGGTGTACTGTGGTACAAAGGATGTATCTGTGTACCAGCAGATTCGGAACTGAAGGAGGTTATCATGAAGGAAGCTCATGATACTCTTTATTCTATCCACCCCGGAGGAACAAAGATGTATCAGGATTTGAAAGAGCAATTTTGGTGGCATAAGATGAAGAGAGAGATCGGAAGCTACATCGCCAAATGTGACATCTGTCAAAGAGTCAAAGCAGAGCATCAGAGACCTGCAGGACTATTGTAACCATTGCAGATTCTGGAATGGAAATGGGATTCCGTCGGAATGGATTTTATCACCGGTTTACCTACTTATAGTAGGGGGAATGACTCAATCTGGGTCATAGTTGATAGACTATCCAAGGTAGCCCACTTCATACCAGTCAAGACAACCTACCAGAGTGCAAAACTAGCAGAGTTGTACATTGCTAGAATTGTTAGTCTGCATGGAACCCCCAAGACCATCGTATCAGACCGAGGAACCCAGTTTACTTCAAGATTTTGGCAGAAAGTTCAGGAAGGATTAGGAACCAAGTTGAACTTCAGCACCGCGTATCACCCCATAAGCAGATGGACGGTGAGAGAGTCAACCAGATCTTGGAGGATATGCTTAGAGCTTGTGTGTTGGAATACGGATCAAATTGGGAAGGCCATGCGCCTTTTGAAATTCTCATATAACAACAGTTATCAAGCTAGTTTGCAGATGGCACCCTTTGAATTCCTATACGGAAGAAAGTGTCGTACCCCTTTGAATTGGTCGCAAGTAGGAGAGAGTCAGATCTTTGGACCCGACATTCTCTGAGAAGCAGAAGAGAAAGTTCACAAAGTTCGTGAGCACCTCAAGACCGCCCAATCCAGACAGAAGAGCTGTGCTGACAAGAGAAGGAGAGACCTAACTTTCAATGTCAGAGATTTCATAAATCTCAAGGTTTCACCATTAAAGGGAACTCAACGCTTTAGTCTGAAGGGAAAGTTAGCTCCCAGATATATCGGACCTTTCAAGATTCTGAACCGTCGAGGAGAAGTATCGTATCAGCTGGAATTTCCTGAAGAGATGTCAGCCATCCACAATGTGTTCCATATCTCGTTACTTCACAAATGCTTGGAAGTGCCTGAGAAGACTGAAATTTTCAAGAACATCGATCACAGAGCTGTGGAAATCAACAATGACCTGACCTATCGGGAAGTGCCCATCCGTATCTTAGAGGAAGCCTATAGAACCACCAGGACCAGGAATATCAAGTTTCTCAAGATTCAGTGGAACAACCATACCGAGGAGGAAGCTACTTGGGAACGCGAAGATTACATTAGGACAGAGTTCCCATATCTCTTTAGTTCCTAGTTTTCTTTGTAAATCTCGGGACGAGATTTTTTTTAGGGGGGAAGGTTTGTAACATCCCAAAACTTCAATCCAAGCTTATCAAGATCAAATCATACAAAAATGGAGTTAACAAAAACTTTTCCAAATTTAATATGAAAGCATTCACATATGTGTGCATTTAAAATAGGAGTTGTTTGAATTGCCATGATTGATTGATCCAATGCTTGTAAAATGTTTCTTAAGTGATTTAAACATCATCTACATCATTCCCAAACTTTTCCTAAAGAAAATCAAATCAAAAAGAATTAAAATGAAGGAATGGTCATTTTGACAAATTTAACTCTCATGCCTACTTTGGCTATTCCTAGTACTCAATTCCTAATAGAAACAATTCTTGCTCTTTACACCCCTTGCTAGTACACATAATGAGGTACCAAGGCCCACCTTTTGATCTACTAAAAACATTCTGGAAACTAATTTAAATGACAGTTTAAAATTGAATCTAATGCATATGCATAGATCACCCCTATTTCAAAAACCATCCATTTGAGCACCATTTTCAAAACCCTTGCAACCAGAGACTATCTATCACTAGTGGAGATCACTCAAAAATTTTGAACTCAAAATTCAAACTTTGGTCTCTTGCGGCCATTTCATCAAACAGGTGGCAGACAAAAATCAGGCCATTTTCAAAACACTATAGTGTGCAGTGCTTCTTGTCACCATTTGGGCCTAACTCGGTCCCCTTGTCCCCCCAGCTCAAACCCCGGCCCTAGCTCTCTCTCCCTCTCCCCTAGCTGCTCCAGTGCCAAGCCGCCCGACGCCATGCGCCAGGTCGACCATGGACATCTCGCACAAAGCATCCCCGCGCTCTCCTTCGCCCACTGGCAGACAGGCGCCATCACACCGCACCGCCTCGACCAGCCCCCGACCAAAATCGAGCGGAGGACAAGCCCAAGTTGCTCGCGCCCACGCCTCTGTCCGCCATGCCGATCACCCCAGAGCGCCGCGTCCGCCAGAGCAGCACCGGCCTCGCCAAGCCCTAGCCTTGCATGGCGGCACTCATGACAGCCCAGCACCCTTGATCACGCCCGTATGCTACCACTCGACCCATAGCCGCCGCATTTCTTGTCAAGCACCTGCGGCCACCATGCAGTGCGCGGAAGCTCCCGACCAATAGAGACAACCCTTTGTAGCGCCATCAAGCCATAGAGTATCGCCAGGAGACCGGCCACCGTCCGCCTACCTCGCCCATGCCCTTAGCTTGTTGTGCCGTCGACCACGTCGAGCTCTGCCCATGCCGCTCTGCACCCTTCGCTCGCCTATATAAGGAGGCCTCCCCAGCAAGCTCTCTCCACACCATTCTCATCCCCACCTCTCACTCTCACTCCCCACCGCCAGCTGGAGCCGCTCGAGCACCAGAGCACCTGAATTGCAGCCGGAGCCGCCGCCTCGGGAGGAGAAGCGCGCCATTGATCCAGGCCATCCTAGGAAGCGCCGCTTGTACCAGGAGAACCGCCATCGTCTACCACCCCAGTTGCCCGCCTCGCCGACCCCGCTGGAGCCCCGGTACACCCCCAGAGCACCCTCACCGACCGCGCTAGGGTTAGCTCCCGTCGTGTCCTGTCCCGACAAGGACGATAGCTGTGAGCCGTCGATCTACCCTCTAATCGCACGGCCACCTTTCATCCACACCCCTTTGGTACCCCCATGTTCCACTGACGGGTGGGGCCCTCGCTTAAGTCAGCCCCATGACCGCTGAGCGATGGGCTGCCCATTTCATTCCCGCGCACGTTTAAAATTCAAATTAGGAATTTTTCTATTTAGTTAGAAACCCACTTCTGTGCTTAGATTCAAAAATCAATTTAGGGAGATTGACAAATCCAAATTGCATGAAACTAATTTTGTCTGAAAGATATTGAAATGCTCTATCCAAGCCTGTTGGATTTAATTCAATTAGAGTTATAGATATCTCCTAACAAAAATAAGAAGGCAGAAGCTTTTGTAACTTGCAACATTTTTATAAAATCAACCAAGTTAGATTTTTAGTTGATTCCAACTCTCAAAAATCACATTTCATCATATCTATCCAAATATGTAATAATATTAAGGTTACATGCAGTGACTTTGGACTAGTACCAAAATAATGCTATATAGGCATTTCTAGTCACTTTAAATAATTAAATAATGAACCTAAACCAAAGTAATAGTGATCCAACCTTTAAATCTTATTCCCACATGTTAGAATATGTGGTGAGGACATGTGTCCACATGATCCCATATTTTGGTGGTGAATATTAAATTTTAGTTAATATTTCAATGAGTAGAAATTACTTTTCTAAAATAAAAAGGTTAAAACTATTGAATTAAAACTTGTAATGTTTGTGATGATAATAGATCATCAATTGTGTGGTTTAGAATACTACTTAGCCTAGTTAAGTATTGTTTGGTGATTGTGCACTCCCTATGTATTTCTAGACGATAGTACCGACCAAGCTCTCGAGGAGGAGGAGTTCTACCAGGAAGAAGAAGAAGAAGACAACTTCAACCATTGCACCAACCAAGGCAAGCTATTAGTGGCAAGCTACCCTTGCAAAACCTACTTTAGTAAGCTATTGTTAGCAAGCTAGAATAAAACTAGATGGTTTAGCAAAGATGGCTTAAGCATGCTTTGATCACACCCCTTTAACTATTAGTACCCCAAGTCTTTTTGACAAGTTTTACCTCCTGTAGATTATACAAAGTTCCTTACTTAAAATTGAAGGTAGCATAAAGAGTATAAAACTTGACCTACTTAGAAACTTTTAGATGTCATTCTATGGCATGAGATTGATCCCATCTTTCCACCTTAGTGAACACTCTTAACTCAGTATTTTAGAATAGAACAAAAACTTGAGTCACTTTAGATGGGAACACTTGGTGAAAATGAATTGTGAAAACCTTGGAATGATGAGTCATTCTATTGAGATGTTTTGACATGTGTTGAGAAACACAACTGGTTTATGATGATGAAAATGATGAGGCATGAGCCTTAACCCGTTTATAAAACTGATGGTTGGATTCGGATGCGATACCATTCCAAATTTACCGTACAACCACATTACCTGAATTGGGTAAGGCTTAGCTGGAAATTTATATGCATTAGTATTAGTTCCCTCACGGGAGAGGTTTGAGCTGAGGCTACTTCTCAATGGTGTCCACCTATGCATTGCCCAAGATGACTGATGGTCATGGTTGGGAGGCCATACTCATAGGAGAGGTGCTTGTACTAGGGTGTGTAAAGGGAAGGTTATGTTTGATTATCTGCATACTAAGTATAATGATTCAGGGTTATGCCTGACAGATGTATCGAATCTTGTGGTGAAAGTGTACCACCTCTACAGAGTGTCAAACTATTCGAATAGCCGCGTCCGCGGTTATGGACAGTTGGAATGGCCATACTGTTTCGTTGTCAGATGTTTTCTAAATAACTTGAAAGGACTGATGAACTTTGACTCGACCACAACAAGGTTGTGTTAATGATAAAAGCTTCCCAACTTAAGTGATTCTAGAACTTTACTTTATCTTTTCTTGCTTCAGAACTCAGCTTAGGTTTCAAACTTAACTTGATAGTTAACTTAGATTCAGTACTTTAACTTAGAATTATACCCCTTGTTCGTAGTAGTTTGCGAGTACTTAAAGAGTACTCATGGCTTTTGTCCCTGGCTATTATCATGGCCAGACTATGAAGGAGATTATGAAGATGATGGTTAGCAGGACGGCTATGATAACTAGGACTATCTGCCTTCATCAGCATTGCCTGTGCCCCTGAAGATGGACCCCACCACTACTCTATCGTTTATTTCCGCTGCTTGTTGTATTAAATACTGGATCATGAGATCCTTATTTGTGTAAAACCTTATGTATGATTTGTAATGGATGATGTACTGTGATATCCAATCCGTTATGTCTCGCAAAAATGGTAATCCTGGGATTGCGAGGTATGGCATAACCGGCATCTGGGATTAAAAAACCGGGTGTTGACACTAGGCCATCTCCACTTCTCCTTCTGGCAGTCTTCGTCTTCTGGAAAAATAGGATTTTCCATATATTTTCCCGGATTTTCTGATCTTCGCGAATTTTGCCTCCAAGCAGCACCTTTTCCATCAGAATCCTGACTACGGCGGTCCATGCTCCAAAAGTCATCAACCATGCAAAAACAGATGAAATAACGTAAGTATCAACTATTAATATGAAATATATCAATGAATAACAGTGAATTATGATATGGAATAGTGATGCAAAATGGACGTATCAGAACACCTTCCATCTCCACTCCGGACATCCTCCAGACTTACCGAAACCCTTCCGGTTTTCTCTCTACTCTTCTTCGGTGATTCTTCCGATCCTATAAACACTCTCTAAGAATCATCAAACCCTTAAGCGTGATACCCTACGGTTTGGGAACACTCCAGACATGGTCGGGACACTCCCGGACCAATGATCAACAGAGGGACCTGGATGGCCATGTGACCCCTATGCGTTCCACAAAGATCTTTTGTCGTTTGAACCAGGACAGTCGTGTCTTATTCCCTTTGTCTCTCGATACTTACATTGCCCGAGATCTGATCAATGACATCACCATGTCGTCTTCAATCTCGTTGACGAACAATGCTACTTGACTCGTTCCGACAAGTGATATCCCTGTGATCGAATCACACGCTGTGCAGCTATTGGATATAACTTCTCCGAGTGGGCCCTTGAGTATTTTTCCGTCACGTGGACAGACAAATCCCGCTTTTGACATATATTGCATCTACGGTTTCCCACAAGTACCTGAACACACCTTTATAACCACTGTATTACCAAGTGGCGCTTGATGCTATCTAAGCACTCTCGGGAGACAGTGATTGATATGGCCTCATGGTCTAAGGAATAGTCTACTGATACATTGCAAATGTATCTATAATTTTTGATGTTCCATGCTTGGTTTTATCCACTTTCTTGTGTTTTGTCCATACTTTGGAGTACTTTTCATATGATTTCTTGGACTAACCAATTAACAAGAGCCATAGTGCCAGCTTCCTGTTTTCTGCTGTTTTTGGTTCTAGGAAAGTCAGAAAATGAATATTCTCGAAATTGGACGGGACAAAAGCCAAAGTGCCTATTTTTACGGAAGTCATCAGATGCCAGAATACGAGATGGAGAAGAGATGGGGGCGGCCACACCACCTGGCCGCGCGGCCAGGCTGGCCGCGCTGGGTGGTCTGCCGACCCAGACCCCTCAGCCTTTACTTCCGCCTATAAGATGCCCTCGGGACGAAAAACCTAAGTACCCGATCAAAAATCCACGAAAGAGTTTGTAGCCGCCGTCATCCCCATCCCTAGATCAGGAGGGATCTGAAGCTCTTCCCGGCACCCTGCTGGAGAGGGGAATTCACCCTAGAGGCCTTCTTCATCACCATGCAAGCCTCCGGTGTGATGCGTGAGTAGTTCATCCTTGGACTACGGATCCATGTAGTAGCTAGATGGCTGGTTCTCCTCCTTTGTGCTTTCTGTTGGGTCCGCAGCATAGAAAACAAAAAATTTCCTACGGTGTGAACTACACGCCAAGAACTATCTACTAGGTACAAAGCAAACGGGTGGACATACATCCATAGAGAACTTACCCTCGAAGACAACGAGCTTTGTTAACGAGTAGGAACTCGTGGTTGATGTAGTCGTACACTTGCCGATCTCAAGATCGTGAGGAAGTCCGAGCGCTGCAACTCAGCAGTGCATTCGCACTTGCACACACGTTCAAGCCACCGGACAACCTCCACCTCCTCGCTCCAGCAATCCAGGAAGCGAACTCCTTCCGCATTTAAATGCCACCGGGAACATGTATCTCGCTAATCCGAGACCATGGAGGAATAATTCTAGAGGGGGAGAGAGATCCTTCACAAGGAGGTGTGAGGATGAAGGAGGGAATGGGTGGCCTTTTATTGGAGGAGAGGGGGTGATCCCTCACCTCCCCCATTCATGTGGTGGTAACTCCTCCACATTAAAATGCCTCTTCACATTCCCTTTTAAAGTCTCCACTTTCAATGCATTAAGTTTCTCCAAATTTAATGCTCTCTCATTTAATAAAACTCTTTTATTAAATTTATTCAGAATTTTGTTAATTACTTTAATTAACAAAACATTCACATATAGTCCCTTGCAATATTTCAATATCACATGCAGAACCACCTTCTGCAATTTCACCCAAAACAATTTCCGGTTTCTATTGAAACAATTCCCGCGCTTTGCAATTCTTTCGTCTAAAACATATGTGCTCCAAAATGGTGTCCGGTAACTCTTAAGTGTGCCACCCTACGGTTCGCGAATAATGCAGACATGATCGAGACCCTTCTCCGATCAATAATCAGCAGCGGGACCTGGAGATCCGTACTGACTCCTACACATTCAACGATGACTCCTATGATCGTGAGAACATTTAACACTTGTAACTAATCCCTTTGTCTCTCGATATATTACATGTCCAAGATTCGATCATCGGTATCTCCATACCTAGTTTGATCTCGTTACCGACATGCACTCTTTTCTTGTTCCCGTGATATAACATTCTAGTGATCACATCACTTGCTTGCAAGCTATCCTAATGTGATATCACCGAGAGGGCCCAGAGTATATCTATCCTTCATATGGATTGACAAATTCCACTCTTGATCCATGAGCCTCAACATAACACCTTCGTAGCACTGATCCCATCTTTATAGTCACCCTGTTACGGTGTGACGTTTGATGTTATCAAGATACTCTTCCGGTGTTAGCAATTAACATGATCTCATGGTATAAGGATAAAGATTACTTCGTATGATGTTATAGCAATATAAAACACAATGACTTGATCGTAATGCTATACTTCGGATGAATGTTCATCACATCATTCCAGCAATGGTGTGACCTTGTTATTAACAACATCCAATGTCCATGATCAGGAAACCTTGATCATCTTGTTAATCAACAAGCTAGTCTATAAGAGAGGCATGACTAGGAACCCTTTTTGTTTATTAAACACACATTTATTGATGTTTCCTATCAATACAATTATAGCATGTAAAATAAACATTTATCATATACAAGGAATACATAATAACAACTTTATTATTGCCTCTCAGGGTATATTTCCTTCAGTCTCCCACTTGCACTAGAGACAATAATCTAGTTCACATAGTGATAAATCTAACACCCATGGAGTTCTGGTGTTGATCATGTTTTGCCCTAGGGAGTACTTTAGTCAACGGATCTGCTACATTCAGGTCCATGTGCACTTTACAAATCTTTATATCTCCATCCTTGACATGTTCGCGGATGGAGTGAAACATGCGCTTAATATGCTTGGAATTCTTTTGAGACCTTGGTTCCTTGGCGTTGGCTATGGCTCCATTGTTGTCACAATAGATCACCATCGGGTCCAATGCACTGGGAACCACACCCAGTTCCGTAATGAACTCTTTCATCTAAACTGCTTCCTGCGCCGCTTCTAAAGCAGCAACATATTCCGCCTCCGTTGTTGATCCAGCCACCACAGGTTGTTTGGGGCTCCTCCAACTAACTGCTGCTCCGTTCAAGAGAAATACGTATCCAGATTGAGACTTAGAGTCACCTGGATCAGTGTCAAAGCTAGCATCGACACAACACTTAGCGACTAGCTCTTCTTCACCTCCGTATACAAGAAACATATCCTTAGTTCTTCTCAAGTACTTAAGGATATTCTTGACCGCTATCTAGTGTTCCGAACCTGGATCAGATTGGTACCTACTAGTCAAACTAATAGCATGTGCCACATCCGGTCTTGTACATAGCATGGCATACATTATAGAGCCTATGGCTGAGGCACAGGGTATCCTATCCATTATCTCTCTTTCTTCTGCCGTAGTCGGACTTTGAGTCTTACTCAATGTCTTGCCTTGCAACATAGGTAAGAACCCCTTCTTACTTCCGTCCATATTAAACTTCTTTAATATCTTATCAAGGTATGTACTCTGCGATAGCCCAATTAGGCGTCTTGATCTATCTCTATAGATTTTAATGCCTAATATATATGAAGCTTCACCAAGGCCCTTCATCAAAAATTTGCTGTTTAGATAACTTTTAACACTATTTAAAAGATCTAAATCATTTCCAATCAATAATATGTCATCCACATATAATATCAGAAATGCCACATTGCTCCCACTCACTTTCTTGTAAATACAAGCCTCTCCATAAGTTTGGACAAATCCAAACTCTTTGATCACCTCATCAAAGCGGAGATTCCAACTTCGTGATGCTTGCTTCAGTCCATAGATGGATCGCTGAAGTTGGCACACCTTATTATCATCCTTAGGATCGACAAAACCCTTAGGTTGTATCATATACAACTCTTCTTCAGTCTTACCATTGAGGAACGTAGTTTTGACATCCATCTGCCATATTTCATAATCGAAATATGCAGCAATTGCTAACATAATCCTAACCGACTTAAGCATCGCTACGGGAGAGAATGTCTCATCATAGTCAACTCCTTGAATTTGTCGAAACCACTTGCGACAAGTCGAGCCTTATAGATGGTCACATTACCATCAGCATCAGTTTTTCTTTTGAAAATCCATTTATTCTCAACGGCCTTTCGGTCGTGAGGTAAGTCCACCAAGTTCCAAACTTGGTTCTCGTACATGGATTCCATCTCGGATTTCATGGCTTCTAGCCATTTGTTGGAATCCGAGCTCATCATCGCTTCTTCATATGTCGCAGGGTCATCCATTTCATCAATCATGAAATTCATAACAGGATTACCGTACAGTTCAGGAGCTGTACGTGTCCTGCTTGACCTGCGAGGTTCGGTAGTGTCCTCTTTCGGAGTTTCATGATAAATATCATTAGCTCTCTCTTCATCAGGTGAAGTCAACTCCAAAAAAACTTCCGGTGCTGCGCCACTCGCCATTCCATGAAGAGAAGGTTCAATAACCTCTTCGAGTTCTACCTTTCGACTATTCACACCTTTCGCGAGAAACTCCTTCTCAAGAAAGGATCCATTCTTGGCAACAAAGACCTTGCCCTCGGATCTGTGATAGAAGGTATACCCAATCGTTTCCTTAGGGTATCCTATGAAGACGCATTTTTCCGCTTTGGGTTCGAGTTTATCCGGTTGAAGTTTCTTCACATAAACATCGCATCCCCAAACTTTAAGAAATGACAGCTTAGGTTTGTTTCCAAACCATAATTCATACGGTGTCTTTTCAATGGATTTAGATGGTGCCCTATTTAAAGTGAATGTAGCGGTTTCCAGTGCATAACCCCAAAATGACAATGGCAAGTCAGTCAGAGACATCATAGATCGAACCATATCCAATAAAGTATGATTACGACGTTCTGACACACCATTACGTTGTGGTGTTCCGGCAGGAGTGAGTTGTGAAACTATTCCACAGACTTTCATATGTGTGATAAACTCGTAACTAAGATAGTCTCCTCCACGGTCAGACCGCAGAAATTTGATCTTTATGTTACGATGATTTTCCACTTCATTCTGAAATTCTTTGAACTTTTCAAAAATTTCAGACTTGTGTTTCATCAAATAGATATACCCATATCTACTCAAATCATCCGTGAAAGTAACAAAATAACGATATCCACCTCGCGCCGACAAACTCATTGGTCCACACACATCAGTATGTATGATTTCCAATAGATCTATCGCTCGTTCCATTGAACCGGAAAACGGCGTTCTAGTCATCTTGCCCATAAGGCATGGCTCACATGTATCAAATGATTCAAAATCAAGTGATTCCAAAAGTCCATCAGAATGGAGTTTCTTCATGCGTTTAACGCCAATATGACCTAGACGGCAGTGCCACATATATGTAGATATATCATTATCAAGTTTAATCCTTTTAGCATCAACATTATGAATATGCGTAATACTACTATCGAGATCAATGAAATAAACCATTCAACATAGGTGCATGACCATAAAATATATTATTCATATAAATCGAACAACCATTGTTTTCAGACTTAAATGAATAACCACTTTGCATCAAACACGATCCGGATACAATGTTCATGCTCAGTGCAGGCACCAAATAACAATTATTTAGGTTTATAACTAATCCCGATGGCATATGGAGGCAGCATTCCGGCGATCACATCAACTCTTGATCCATTGCCGACCCGCATCGTGACCTCATCCCTTGCTAGTTGTCGCTTGTTCCGCAGCCCCTGAACCGAGTTACATATATTAGCAACCGATCCGGTATCAAATACCCAGGTGCTACTGCGAGTACTAGTCAAGTACACATCAATAACATGTATATCACATATACCTTTGTTTGCCTTGCCGGACTTCTCGTTCGCCAAATACTTGGGGCGATTCAATGGCGATCCTTGCAATAGTAGCACTCGGTTTTAGACTTAGGGCCAGCTCGGGGTTTCTTTTCAGGCGTGGCAACAGACTTGCCACCCTTCTTTCCCTTGTGCCTGCCTTTCTTGTCCTTCTTGAAACCGGTGGTCCTATTGATCATCAACACTTGATGTTCTTTCCTAATCTCCACTTCGGTCTTAAGCATTGTGAAGCTCGAAGAGACTTCTTCATGCCCTGCATATTATAGTTCATCACGAAGATCTTGTAGCTAGGTGGCAGAGATTGGAGAACACGATGTATGCCTAAGTCAATGGTAATCGTTATTCCCAAGGACACAAGCTTATCGGCGTACCCAGACATTTTGAGTACGTGCTCACTAACGGAGCTGTTTTCCTCCATCATGCAGCTAAAGGACTTTTTGTAGCATTATTACTCTCTACGGCAGCATGGGTATCGAAAATCATTTTCAATTCTCCCATGGTATCAAAAGCATTGCCATTTTCGAAACGCTTTCGAAGTTCTGGCTCTAGCCCATACAGTATGCCCAGTTGTGGTCCTCCTGACGAGTTATATAGACGTTCTTTTCCTCGTCAGGGGCATCAGGAGCTGGTGGGGGGCCTAGCAGCGCATCTAGCACATATTGCTTTTGTGCAGTAGTGAGGAGAATCCTCAAATTCATAGCCCAGTTGGTGAAGTTGCTACCATTCACAGCAAGTTTCTCTTTCTCCATGAACACATTGAAATTAAAAGCAGGTGGTGCCATCTACAACAGAATTTGTAAAGTATATTGAGTTCAACTAATCCAAATTACTAATGAACTCCCACTCAAAAACGACATCCCTCGTGTCCTTTTGGTGATTACATGAACCAAATCCACTACACCAAGTCCGATCATCACGTGAGTCGGTGTAGCTTCAAAGGCGAGCATCTATATGGACATCATATCAACT
This sequence comes from Avena insularis, assembly GCA_023614405.1. NCBI lineage: Eukaryota > Viridiplantae > Streptophyta > Magnoliopsida > Poales > Poaceae > Avena > Avena insularis. The sequence continues at coordinate 557,169,588 of CM042692.1, read as the reverse complement.
ATATGACTCATGTTTAACCTTTCGGTCCGTGTTCCGAGGCCCTGTCTATACATGCTAGGCTCGTCAAGTAAGAACCTTAGTATTTGCGTGTGTAAAACTGTCTTACACCCGTTGTATGAAAGCGTAGAGTTGAAAACACCCGATCATCACGTGATGCCTCAAAACACGATCCACAAAACGGTGCATACTTAAGGAAGAACACATTTTATCTTGATATCTAAATAAGGGATCATCTTATAATGCTACCAAACGTGCCAAACTAGCAATATAAAATGCTAACATCTAATGTGTGAAGTGAGGTGATATGGTCCATGCATTTGATCTCTATCATTTGCATCGTGGTATGGTCTCTATCATTCCTTTGTGTGTAAGGCCAAGGTCTATGGAACTTACACGTTAAGTGAGTTGTAAGAGTATCTATTATACATCTACTTACAACAATACCATATCAAAACACTAGCCCAGCAACGATCTAAACTAGACGCCTCTAATTTATCAATTGCAAGTTTTACGTGGCTTAGGGCTTTCAGAGATAGAACCTGTCTAACCTATGAACATGAACCACAACGAGGATAACCAAGTTATTAGCAACTCATTGTAAATCAGATATTGACTATAGTAGGAGAGATAGACACCCGCCAGCCACTTATGCAAAACAAGTTGCATGTCGATTGGAACCGGTCTCATGTAACGATGACATGTAAGGTTGGTCCGCCGCTTCATCCCACTATGCCACCAATATCCAAAGTACATAGAAGATGCAATAACATGATCATCATCGCCCACATATAAACATATGTGTACTACCTGCAAAGCACCTACGCATAGATCAGGCTCGATACCACTTGGGTCCGCAACATAGAAAACAAAAATTTCCTACGGTGTGACCTAGACGCCAAGATCTATCTACTCGGTACAAAGCAAACGGGTGGACATACATCCATAGAGAACTTACCCTCGAAGACAACGAGCTTTGTTAACGAGTAGGAACTCGTGGTTGATGTAGTCGTACACTTGCCGATCTCAAGATCGTGAGGAAGTCCGAGCGCCGCAACTCAGCATCCGCACTCGCACACACACGTTCAAGCCATGGACAACCTCCACCTCCTCGCTCCAGCGATCCAAATGAAGCAGCAACTCCTTCCGCATTTAAATGCCACCGGGAACATGTATCTTGCTAATCCGAGACCATGGGGAATAATTCTAGAGGGAGAGAGATCCTTCACAAGTAGGTGTGAGGATGAAGGAGGAATGGGTGGCCTTTTATAGGAGGAGGGGTGCCCCTCTCTCCATGGTCGCATGGGGGTGACCCCTCACCTCCCCCATTCATGTGGTGGTAACTCCTCCACATTAAAATGCCTCTTCACATTCCCTTTTAAAGTCTCCACTTTAAATGCATTAAGTTTCTCCAAATTTAATGCTCTCTCATTTAATAAAACTCTTTTATTAAATTTATTCAGAATTTTGTTAATTACTTTAATTAACAAACATTCACATATAGCCCCTTGCAATATTTCAATATCACATGCAGAACCACCTTCTGCAATTTCACCCAAAACAATTTCCAGTTTCTATTGAAACAATTCCTGTGCTTTGCAATTCTTTCGTCTGAAACATATGTGCTCCAAAATGGTGTCCGGTAACACTTAAGTGTGCCACCCTACGGTTCGTGAATAATGTAGACATGATCGAGACCCTTCCCCGATCAATAATCAGCAGCGGGACCTAGAGATCCGTACTGACTCCTACACATTCAACAATGACTCCTGTGATCGTGTGAACCTTTAACGCTTGTAACTAAATCCCTTTGTCTCTCGATATATTACATGTCCGAGATTCGATCATCGGTATCTCCATACCTAGTTTGATCTCGTTACCGACATGCACTCTTTTCTCGTTCCCGTGATATAACATTCTAGTGATCACATCACTTGCTTGCAAGCTATCCTAATGTGATATCACCGAGAGGGCCCAAAGTATATCTATCCGTCATCTGGATTGAAAAATTCCACTCTTGATCCATGAGCCTCACCATAACACCTTCGTAGCACTGAACCCATCTTTATAGTCACCCTGTTACGGTGTGACGTTTGATGTTATCAAGATACTCTTCCGGTGTTAGCAATTAACATGATCTCATGGTCTAAGGATAAAGATTACTTCGTATGATGTTATAGCAATATAAACACAATGACTTGATCGTAATGCTATACTTCGGATGAATGTTCATCACATCATTCCACCAATGGTGTGACCTTGTTATTAACAACATCCAATGTCCATGATCAGGAAACCTTGATAATCTTGTTAATCAACAAGCTAGTCTATAAGAGAGGCATGACTAGGAACCCTTTTTGTTTATTAAACACACATGTATTGATGTTTCCTATCAATACAATTATAGCATGTAAAATAAACATCTATCATATACAAGGAATACATAATAACAACTTTATTATTGCCTCTCAGGGCATATTTCCTTCACTTTCATGTTTAGATCTTCTGAGCTCCGTTCATGATCAAGAACATCTATTTATAATTCTGCATGTTGTGTTTGCGGAGATCCGATGGATATTGAGATGTCATTTCAGATTCATTATTGATTCTATCATGTCTTTTTTATTTGTGATCTTGCATGCTTTCCGTTGTTAGTAGCTATCTTGGCCAAGTAGATGCTAGCAACTCCAAGAGTTAGTATTTATGCTAGATAGTGGGTTCATGCCTCTGGTAATCTGGGGAAGTGACAGAAATCTCTAAGGTACTAGATGTGTTGTTGTTACTAGGGAGAAAACAATAATCCTTTGTTCATAGAACAATTGTATTGTTTACTTTACATGCAATTCGTAAAGCAATAATCTGTTGCTTGCAACTTAATACTGGAGGGGGTTCGGATGATAACCTAAAGGTGGATTATTAGTCATAGATGCAGTTGGATGGCGGTCTATGTATAATTTTGTAATGCCCAATCAAGTCTCAAAGGAGTCAAGATGATTAGTATATGCTTGTATGCTTTCTCTATGTTTGTCAATTGCCCCGTTGTAATTTGTTCACCCAGCATGTTATCTATCTAAGGAGAGCCACATCTAGTGAAATATGGATCCCGGTCTTTTCTTTTACATACAATCTACAAACTGTTTACTGCTTTGTGTTTACTTTCTACAAACTATTACTTCTTTCCATTCGATACGTTTAATCCTTTGTTTTCAGCAAAACACGGTGAGATTGACAACCTCATCGCAAGTTGGGGACAGAGTTCTATGGTTGTGTTGTGCAGGTCTCCACGTTGCTACTAGCACCGGTAGTGCGCCCTGCCAAGGCTCAGCTAGCATCACCTTTGGGGTATTTCCTTGCACCTACTGGTTCGATTAAACCTTGGTTTCATAACTGAGGGAAACTTGCTGCTGTGCTCATCATACCTTCCGCTTGGGGTTCCCAACGAGCTCTACATCAACACCGAGCCATCAAGCATTTTTCTAGCGCCGTTGCTGGGGAGTCAAGGACATCTTCATAAGGGGAGTCCCTCATAACCAATCTCTTTACTTTGTTATTTTTGTTTTGCTTAGTTTCTTTTTGCTTTGTTTGCTTGTTTCTTTATAAAAAACACAAAAAAATTAGTTTTACTAGTTTGCTTTCTTATTTGAAAACCCAAAAAAAATTACTACTCTTGAAAACACGAAGTTGTGTGACTTCACTAGCACCAACAACAATGATTTTATGAGCATATCTATTGCTCCACATGTGCCTGAAGATACTTTCTTTGAGATAAAACCTGCTTTACTTAATCTTGTTATAAGAGAACATTTTTCTGGTATTGGTAATGAAGATGATGTTGCCCATCTAAATAACTTTGTTGAACTTTGTGAGATGCAAAAGCATAGGGATGTAGATGGTGATATTATTAAGCTGAAATTGTTTCCTTTCTCTTTGAGAGGAAAAGCTAAAGAATGGTTGAATTCCTTAACTAGGAATAGTATTGATTCTTGGACTAAGTGCAAAGATGCTTTCATTGGAAAATACTATCCTCCTGCTAAGATTATATCTATGAGAAGTGAAATAATGAAGTTTAAACAATCTGATAATGAGCATGTCGCTCAAGCTTGGGAAAGAATGAAATCTTTGGTAAAGAATTGTCCCACTCATGGACTGACTGCTTGGATGATCATCCAAACTTTTTATGCAGGATTGAACTATTCTTCAAGGAACCTATTGGACTCTGTTGCTGGAGGTACCTTTATGACCATCACTTTGGGTGCTGCAACAAAACTTCTGGACAATATGATGGTTAATTATTCTGAATGGCATACTGGGAGAGCTCCACAAGGTAGGAAGGTAAATTCTGTTGAGGAAACTTCCTCCTTGAGTGATAAGATTGATATTATTATGTCTATGCTTGTTAATGGGAAAGCCCATATTGATCCAAATAATGTTCCTTTAGCTTCTTTGGTTGCTCAAGAAGAGCAAGTTGATGTGAACTTCATAAGAAATAATAATTTTGGCAACAATGCTTATGGTAGTAACAATTATAGGCCTTACCCTCCTAATAATACTTATGGTTATAATGGCAAGCCTGGATTACCTAGTGAAGGAAGAATTTTAGAAGTTGAAAGAGCCACTAAGAACTTCATGCAAATGCAATATGAGCAAAATCAACTATTTACTAAAACTATGGAGGATCAATCTACCATTTTGAAGAACATTAGCCATCAACTTGAGAGTCTAAATAGAGAAATTCCTAGTTTACAATTGAAACTTTCTAATGCTGAAAGGAATATATCATCTTTGTCTGAAGCACAATCTTCATTCATTAATAAAATGGCTGCTAAACCTGAAACTAATGATAATCCCTTTGCAGCTACTAATGCTATACAAGTAAGAATTGATGAAAATGCTAGACTATTAGCTGAATTACATGCTAAGTGGGAAAGAGAAGATGAAATTGCTAGAAACATTGCTAAAAGTCCTAATGCTAGTGCTATGAACATGGCCTTTACAATACACATTACTGATGCTCTTATAAAGATTAAAGAAGAAAGGATGAAACATAAAGCTTCTATTCCTATAAAACAAGAAGATGGTTCGGAACCCATCATTAATATGAAAGTGAATGACTTTGATTTCAAAGCTTTATGTGATCTTGATAATAGTGTTTCTATTATGCCTAGAAGGATTTATGATATGCTTGATTTGCCTCCACTTGAAGATAGTTATTTGAATGTCCCACTTGATGATAATGCTAGAAAGAAACTCATGGGGAGTCTTAATGATGTTCTTATTATGGTTAACAATGCCTATGTCCCCGTTGATTTCTATGTTTTAGATGTTGAATACAATGCTTCTTGTCCTATTACTTTGGGAAGACCTTTTCTTAGAACTGTTGGTGCCATTATTGATATGAAAGAAGGCACCATTAAATATCAACTCCCATTCAAGAAAGGTATATAACACTTCCCTAAGAAGAGAGAAAAGATTTCTTTTGCCTCCCCTATGAAAACAAAATTTTGTCTTAATGCTTCTTCATTTGAGAACACTTGATTCTTTCTTGCTTCTTATGCCTAACTTAAAGGCGTTAAAGAAAAGTACTTATTGGGAGATAACCCGAAAGTTTTAGATGAGTCTTGGAAGTTATTACTTCATTAATAACCGCTCCTTATCCTTTTTATTTGCTTTTTGTGCCAAGAGTAACCTCTAATGAGAGAGAAGTAATGATTGGGAAAGTTGCTGTCCCAAAACAGATTTTTGTGCTTCACCGTAAAAATTCGTGTAAAATCTCTAAACGTCTTTTTGAGGCGTGAAGTTTTGTTCTTCTGCCCCAGGTTGTTATCTAACTTTCGTTAGTTCAACACTTTTTGATTTGAGCAACAGAAGGTCTTCGAAAAAATTCGTCTTTACCTGCTGGTCTGTTTTGACAGATTTCTGCCATTTTCTGCATTTGCTTCTTGTTGGATGAAGGATGGACTAAAGCTCAAGCTTGGGGATGCCACGCGTGTCACCCCAAGAAATATCCAAGAAGTACAAGCGTCAAAGCTTGGGGATGCCCAAGGCATCCCCTTCTTCATCAATAAAAATTCCAGGTTTCTTCCAAACGCTTCATTTTTATTGTTTCATGCACAGTTGTGTTGTTCTTGGAGCGTCTTATTTTTCGTTTTGGTTTTGGTTTTTTAGTTTGCTTGGTTTTCTTAGTTTTCTGAATAAATTGGTTGGACCCCCTCTTTCATACATTGGTTTCCAAATAGTTTGGTTTGGTTTGGAAAAGAGTAGGAAAGTTCATGCTTATGTGGTAAAAAGAGCTTGTTTTTGACTGTGGCCTATGCTTTGTCATGCCATGCTTGATATTGTTTTGGCTTTATGCTTAGTATTCTTTGCTGTAGCATGACTAGTTGTAAACAATTGATATTGCTTAATGTGCCTTGGATGAATCATGCGTTGTTTTAACATATTAAAGCATAGTATAGTGGTATTCTCCTTTGATGCTTTATTTGGGTTGACTTGGCGCATGCTGACACCATGTTATGACTATCTCAAGTCACCATAAGCCTTTATGAGCCTTTAGTTTTCAACATGTAGTATCACTTTATGCTTTGATCAATCGCTCTGCATGATTATGGCCATTATTGCTCTCTTAGTTTGTCGCTCCCAGTCTTTTGCTAGCCTCCACAACCAAGTATGAGTTCCACTCATGCATCCAACTCCCTAAACCAAGTTATTCCAAAGAGTCCACCATACCTACCTACTAGCTTATGCTATTCCAAGTATATTCATGCTTTTGTTTACCTTCCAAATTAAACTTGTTATGATAAAACTAGTGATTAAAGCTCTCACGAACTTGATGGCATACTTTACTTTTCTTGCTCTTAATAAACTTGAACCATTGTGTCGTCTATGTTGTATATGCTTGCACTTATTTGTTGGGGATTAGAAGAACCATGCTTTCATGGGGAACACTTTCAACATTTCACTTGGTACTTGTACCTAGTTGATATCATGCTCTTTTGTATATGGATGTCGTCGGTGTGAAATGAAAGGGGAGCTTGTAAGTCCATTGAGTTATGTATATGTGTTAGAGAAACGCCTGGGCCGATGGTCTAATCCATGCTGACATGGTGGAAACCTGCAGCGTAACCATAATGAGCTGTCTATGAAGCATTCTTCTTATAAAAAAAAGAGTCCTATATTGAGAAAAAAAGAGAAAGAAAAAAAGGAGATTATGAAAAGAGGAAAGAGAGAAAAAAGCACCATATTCCCATGGTAAATAAGAAGATTGCTGAGATGCTCGTTGTCTGCTTGCCTTGTCATTTTGATATGGGGATTGTTCCGTATCATCGGGCAAGGGGTACCCTGTTGGCGGTTCTCTATGATACACATGTACTTACAATGACAAGAACTTACCGGTGACTAAACTTGAGTAGCATGAGGAGCGGCCCTCGTATACAAGGGACATGAGATTCCTAACTTATACTTCGTCAAGCATGTACACCATAGTTTGTTCACTTTAACCTTAACCACTTCAAGATGCTTATGATAGGGCAATGAGAGCTGAAAGCTATAAGTACCATAATTTTTGGAAGCTCTTTATGAGACTTGAATCCCTACTTCCTTTTTTAAAGGACTTTCTTCCACCATTATATTGAGTCTCCACCTTCTACCTTTATGCACCTACTTTGAGAGCATAGTGGCCATTCTTAGTTCTATGTGCATTGTCTCAAGACTAGTTGATTGATGCATAACTTGATATTGCTTGTTTTAAACTATTTGTATCTAGTCACTCTTATGAACTTTGAAGGTGTCCTATGCATTTATATTTGCGACTCTATGAGGGACAAGCTGAATACTATTATGCTATGTTTTATTTATGTGAAACAAACAAACGTCTTGCAAGCATTGTTATTCATGAATCTTTGTTTGTCCCTTTTCATGTTGCATCATAGTTTCTTTGTCTTATTGCTAGAACTTTGTATTTGATGTTATGATTGAAGTAATATGATCCCAGCTTTGAATGTTTTACAAATACTTTGATTAAGTCTTTGATGGTGCATGTCAGCTCAAAAATTATTCTTTCTTTTTATCACTTACCTACTCGAGGATGAGCAGGAGTTAAGCTTGGGGATGTTGATACATTGCAAATGTATCTATCATTTTTGATGTTCCATGCTTGGTTTTATCCACTTTCTTGTGTTTTGTCCACACTTTGGAGTACTTTTCATATGATTTCTTGGACTAACCTATTAACAAGAGCCATAGTGCCAGCTGCCTATTTTCTGCTGTTTTTTGGTTCCAGGAAATTCAGAAAATGAATATTCTAGGAATTGGACGGGACAAAAGCCAAAGTGCCTATTTTTCTGGAAGTCATCAGATGCCAGAATACGAGACAGAGAAGAGCTGGGGGACGGCCACACCACCAGACGCAGCAAGCGACCGTGCCGGGGGTGGTCTGCCGACCAAAGACTCGGCCTCTCCTTCCGCCTATAAGATGCCCTCGGGACGAAAACCCTAAGTACCCGATCAAAAATCCACGAAAGAGTCTGTAGCCACTGTCATCTCCATCCCTAGATCGGGAGGGATCTGAAGCTCTTCCCGACACCCTACCGGAGAGGGGAATTCACCCTGGAGGCCTTCTTCATCACCATGCAAGTGAAGGGTTCACAACATAGAAAACAAAAAATTTCCTACGATGAGAACTATACGCCAAGATCTATCTACTAGATACAGAGCAACGGGTGGATATACATCCATGGAGAACTTACCCTCGAAGACAACGAGTTTTGTTAACAAGTTGGACCTCGTGGATGATGTAGTCGTACACTTGCCGATCTCAAGACCGTGATGAAGTCCAGCAGGTCCAGCTCCAGGACATCCTTCAGATCCAGCTCCAGCAAGTCCAGCACCACCAAGTCCAGCACCGCAAAGCAGCGGTGCATCCGTGATCGCACACACGTCCGGTACCCCGACAACCTCCGTCCCTCGCTCCAACAAAGCAGCGGAAGCAACAACTCCTTTCCAGATAAAGCCACCAAGAACATGTATCTCGCTAATCTGAGACCATGGGGGAATAATACTAGAGGGGGAGAGAGATCCTTCATGAGGAGGTGTGAGGAAGAAGGGGTGTGAGGGGGGCCTTTTATAGGAGGAGGGGGGTACCCCTCCCCCATGGCCGGCGCCCCATGGGGTGACCCCTCACCTTCTCATTCATGTGGTGGTAACTCCCTCCACATAAATTTGCCCCTTCACATTCTCTTTTAAAGTCTCCACTTTAAATGCATTAAATTTCTCCAAATTTAATGCTCTCTCATTTAATAAAACTAGTTTATTAATTTTATTCAGAATTTTGTTAATTAATTTAATTGACAAACATTCACATAAAACCCCCTGCAACATTTCAATATTACATGCAGAACCAATTTCAGCAATTTCACCCGAAACAGTTTCGGTGTCTATTGAAATAATTCCAGCGCTTTCTTAAATCTTTATCTAAAACATATTTGCTCCAAATGGTGTTGGTATCCCTTAAGTGTGTCACCCTACGGTTCGCGAATAATGCAGACATGATCGAGACCCCTCTCAGATCAATAATCAGAAGCGGGACCTGGAGATCCATAATGACTCCTACACATTCAATGATGACTTCTGTGATCGTGAGAACCTTTAACGCTAGTAACTAAAATCCCTTTGTCTCATGATATAATACATGTCCGAGATTCGATCATCGGTATCCAAAAAACCAAGTTTGATCTCGTTACCGACATGCAATCTTTTCTTGTTCCCGTGATATAACATTCTAGTGATCACATCACTTGCTTGCAAGATATCTTAATGTGATATCACCGAGAGGGCCTAGAGTATATATATCCGTCATCGGGATTGCCAAATTCCACTCTTGATCCATGAGCCTCAACATAACACCTTCGTAGTATTGAACCCACCTTTATAGTTACCCTGTTACGGTGTGATGTTTGGTGTTATCAAGATACTCTTCTGGTGTTAGCAATTAACATGATCTCATGGTCTAAGGACTAAGATTACTTCGTATGATGTTATAGCAATATAAACATAATGACTTTGATCGTAATGCTATACTTCGGATGAATGTTCATCACATCATTCCACCAATGTTGTGACCTCGTTATTAACAACATCCAATGTCCATGATTAGGAAACCTTTATCATCTTGTTAATCAACGAGCTAGTTTATATGTGAGGCATTACTAGGAACTTTGTATTTTGTTTATTAAACACACATGTACTAACGTTTCCAATTAATACAATTACAGCATGCAAAATAAACATTTATCATAAACATGGAATAAGATAATAACCACTTTATTATTGCCTCTCGGGCGTATTCCCTTCAGCAAGCCTCCGGTGTGATGCGTGAGTAGTTCATCCTTGGACTACGGATCCATGTAGTAGCTAGATGGATGGTTCTCCTCCTTTGTGCTTTCATGTTTAGATCTTGTGAGCACCGTTCATGATCAAGATCATCTATTTGTAATTCTGCATGTTGTGCTTGCGGGGATCCGATGGATATTGAGATGCTATTTCAGATTGATTACTGATTCTATCATGTCTTTGTTATTTGTGATCTTGCATGCTTTCCATTGTTAGTAGCTATCTTGGCCAAGTAGATGCTAGCAACTCCAAGAGTTAGTATTTATGCTCGATAGTGGGTTCATGCCTCTGGTAATCTGGGGAAGTGATAGAAATCTCTAAGGTACTAGATGTGCTATTGCTACTAGGCAGAAAACAACAATCCTTTGTTCATAGAACAATCGTATTGTTTACTTTACACGCAATTCGTAAAGCAATAATCTGTTGCTTGCAACTTAATACTAGAGGGGGTTCGGATGATAACCTAAAGGTGGATTATTAGTCATAGATGCAGTTGGATGGCGGTCTATGTATAATGTTGTAATGCCCAATCAATTCTCAAAGGAGTCAAGATGATTAGTATATGCTTGTATGCTTTCTCGATGTTTGTCAATTGCCCCGTTGTAATTTGTTCACCCAACATGTTATCTATCTAAGGAGAGCCACCTCTAGTGAACTATGGATCCCGGTCTTTTCTTTTACATACAATCTACAAATTGTTTACTGCTTTGTGTTTACTTTCTGCAAACTATTACTTCTTTCCATTCGATACGTTTAATCCTTTGTTTTCAGCAAAACACGGTGAGATTGACAACCTCATCGCAAGTTGGGGACAGAGTTCTGTGGTTGTGTTGTGCAGGTCTCCACGTTTCTACTAGCACCGGTAGTGCACCCTGCCAAGGCTCAGCTAGCAACACCTTTGGGGTGTTTCCTTGCTCCTACTGGTTCGATTAAACCTTGGTTTCATAACTAAGGGAAATTTGTTGTTGTGCTCATCATACCTTCCTCTTGGGGTTCCCAATGAGCTCTACATCAACACCGAGCCATCATCTACGAGGATCCATTTCTAATCATCGTAACTTGAACTTCATGACATGATCGGGTCACGATTTTTAGGTTGGGTATTGGTTCATCATCTCATTCTCAGAATGAGTTGACTCCATTTCCAACTGGCATAAATGCCACATGATCAGGAAACTTGATCATCTATTGACCAATGAACTAGTGACTAGAGTTTCATTGGGAACCCCTGGTTATTTATATATCACACATGTATTGATGTTTCCATTCAATACACCTATAGCATGATATAAAACGTAATCATAAACTTTATGAAATATGATAATAGTCCTTATTACTATTTGTCTCTAGGGCATATTTCCAACAGTCTCCCACTTGCACTAGAGTACAAATACACTAGCTGCATTTGTTCTTAATTGTTGGCACCATATATCCGGTACCCTGAACATGCTTGCTCATGGAAGAGGTTGAGTCTTGGGTCTGTACTTTACAGTCCCAAATCCTTTGCAACTTACTAATGTCACCTTGATTGACATTAATACTTTATCATCACATGATAACATCTGTGTGTATGCATCGTCGCTATGGCAGCAGAACGAGGCCTAATTCCAGGAGTCTACAATGACTTTAGATCAACCTCGAGGGCTTTCTCATGGGCACTGTACCCTGGGACACATCATTCTATGTTAAAAGCGAACTAGCCCCGCCATAACATTATACAACACTTTAGATGGTACCCTTAACTATTATTATAAATGTATTCATCGAAACACTAGTACACTCTGTGCAACTTTCGATGTTTTTGTTCACCTTGCTTCCTACTTGACTTTAATCGGTATTATGGGAGTTTCCAACATATTCCCTTATAACGTAACTCTTTATGCTTTAAGATATGTCATCCTTTATGGATCTGGAAAACATGTCTACAGTTCTCTATTAGACACTGCGGACAAACTCAGCTCAACATTCTGTGATTCAAACTTAATCACTTTTCAATGTTCCTTATTGGATCATATATTATGTTAAGTTATCATCATGGTTTTCTAAGATAGAACCTATGTCTCAACATAGTGGATGATGATCATCCTTTTATTTCTTTCAACCATTGATGTTAAACTTAATACTATTCCTAATTTGAGTTATTAAGGACCAGTTCCTTAATTAACTTCTATTCTGAAACCCTTTTCAGAATCCCTTAAGGAATACTACATAATATCATAATACACATATTATCAACTTCTACTCCTTATAAATTGTTATTTATTGGTACTTGCGCTTTTATTCTTAACACACTTAAGAATCACTCCTATAAGCTCCCACTCAAAATATGTTCCTAACATATTTGGGTATGAGTCACTACTCTTACTCAAACTATGTTCCTACATATTTGAATTTGAGACTTATATTGCTCCCACTCAAAAAATATGTCAATCACATATTGTTTTAGGAATACTTTTATAGCTCCCACTCAATTTCATGCAAATTGCATATCCACTCACTATTTTGAACAACTTCAAAATCCTTTGATCAAATATCAAACTTGGAGATTTACTATGAGATACTAGTACTTTTATTAGTTTTAAATCCACTAGAAATTCAGCACATTTGAATCAAATTCATTTGAATTCGTCCAATACTTGAAAAATTGTGCTTTTGTCATTCACCCCTTTTTCCACTATGGCTTTGTAGTCATTTGGAAAAATCCAAGTAACCCCTTTTACTTGTGAGATTCAGCAACGAATTACTTTCTAATCTCAAGTGAATTTTGGTTCTAGGATTTCTCATAATTCTAGTTTACCATTATTTCCTTAGTAGTTCGTAGATATGTCATATTCTGGTAATCATGACAAATGATTCACAAATGTCTCCATACAAGATATGGGTTACATTTTGAATCCTATTTCATGTAGTGAAAACACCAGTGGGGAAAACACAATGATCATTATCATTGATTCTTTCCTTTTGTGAAGAGAATCATTCAGGAATGTTGTCCGTTGCACTTCTCAACACTCTGATGTAGGGATTTGAATCCTCATCGTGTTTTTCACTATCTTCCATTTGTTTCATAGTTGAGAAATATCACTGAATGTGAACTTTCTCAAGAATGCAACAAAATCCAAGCAATACAAGTTTTGCTTTCTTTTTGGTTTTAGCTATGGATTTCGTATTCAAAGTTTCCAATGAATACTCTACAAGGACTTATTTGCTATTGTTTTGGTTATATCGAATAACCCCAAAACTTCCACGATGATCCATACCAGATATGGAGCCGCTTTCACGAATTCAAAATGGTTCACTATATATTCTAATTGAGTGCTAACTATTTTTAACTAATGGTCTCTACATCTACACTACAATGATTTATTTGGTGCCTTCTATTAACCCACTTTGATATCTAATATCACATTGTGATGCTTTGCATTTTGACATTTCAAACGCATTGCATTCCACAATTTCTTTTATGCCAATCTTATAAAGTTGAATTTCATTACTATTGATCAAATCATAGCAATTGGATTCTTATTTATCTTTACACCCTTTGTTGATGAAACACTTTGATCATATCAAATAGTTTCATACTTATGTTTCCTTTGGTAAACTTCTTTACACATTTAAACAATCATATAATGATAATTACCATTTTGTTAAAACATAGTACATCGAATATGTATTTATTTTTAACAATTCATTAAAACACTTTGTATTCATGTAATACATGGTGTTTAAGTTATTTTGTCGATCTTAGGCATGATTTATATGTGATAAGAAATCAAATGTCTTTCACATATTATCAACATAACTTTTGAATTCAAACAATGGTTTCATTCATAAATGAACATATCATTAAGTTGGGTATTTTAAAGGCCTTTCAATATTTTACAAATGTTCATGTATTATCAATTAGTTTCAAACAACAAGGATAATTCACATATAATCAAACAAGATATGAGCACTGATGTCTATGCACTTCTATTCTTGTAGACAGTTGTTGGGCCTCCAAGTGCAGAGGTTTGTAGAACAGCAGTAAGTTTTCCCTTAAGTGGATCACCCAAGGTTTATCGAACTCAGGCAGGAAGTGGTCAAAGGTATCCCCTCTCAAGCAACCCTGCAATCAAGATACAAGAAGTCTCTTGTGTCCCCAACACACCCAATAAACTTGTCAGGTGTATATGAGCACTAGTTCGGCGAAGAGATAGTGAAATACAAGTGGTATGGATATAAGACAACGGTGCTAGAAAATAACTTGATGGCGTGAAAGAGACTAAAGGAAAACTGAAATAAAGATGGAAGCAAGCAAACATGTAATAGATCTAATAGCAAACGGTGTTTCAGTGCTTAGAAACAAGGCCTAGGGATCATACTTTCACTAGTGAACACTCTCATATAAATATCTTCTCTTTATGATACTACTCTTAACTACTCTTCGGTTGGACACTCTAATCCATGGTAGGGCTATAACAGCACACCTCAAAGTAAGTCTTTCCCATCTATAAAACCCCACACTGTCACCTTGAGCACTAGATGGTTCCAACAAACACCACAATTTCATAAAGACATCCAACTCCAAATATAACTCATAACAAGTATTTGTAATCTCTAGCCTAAGTGCCACCATGGTGTGCACACTGTCAACTTCACACACATGGGGAGAGCAGAGATCTATTAAAGCACTTGAGTAGCAAGGTAGATCTATAGATTACAAGCTCATGATCTCAATAAGATCATGCATAGAGAGAGAGATGAACACATAGCTACCGGTAGAACCCTTAGCCTCGAGAGAGAACTACTCCCTCCTCATCATGGGAATCAGCAATGGTGATGGAGATGGTGGTGGAGATCGATGGAGATGGCTCCGGGGGCACTTCCCCATCCCGGCAGGGTGCTGGAACAGAGACTTTCTATCCCCCGAATCTCCCCTTCAGTGGCGGCGGCGCTGTGGAACTTTTCGTGGTTGGAGGCTTGATGATTTAGGGTTTCTGCCTCGGGAGGCTCTTATAGGCGAAAGAGGCAAGGTCGGTGGGCGGCCAGGGGGCCCACACCATGCCCTGGCGTGGCCTGGGCTGGCCCGCGCCAAGGGGGGTGTGGCCACCCTGTGGCCCCTCTCCGACTCTCCTTCTGGCTCCGTGAGTCTTCCAGGAAAATAGTAACTTTGGCTTTTGTCCCGTCCAATTCCGAGAATATTCATTTTTTGACTTCCTGGAACCAAAAATAGCAGAAAACAGGCAACTAGCACTGTGGCATCTTGTTAATAGGTTAGTCCAAGAAATCATATGAAAAGTACTCCAAAGTTGGAACAAAACACAAGAAAGTAGATAAACCAAGCATGGAACATCAAAAATTATAGATACATTTGCAATGTATCAAACACGAATAGAAATCATTCATAAAAGTGGAACAACTGTTTGTTACAAACTGATATGAATAAATGTCTCACAAAGTGTGAGACACACTAAAGAAGTTCACAATCTTTTGATTACAATAATCATCCTAAACATAAACTAAATGATAAATGTCGAGTCAGAGTGTCGTTGGCCATCATCATCATGCTCGCCATCAGCACGCAACGTCACCTCCTCTCCAGCAAGCACCTCTATGCAGAAGGACTTATTTTCAGTAAAGTAAAACAAGTACCAAATATACTTAACACTGCAAATATGTTTGCAAGATTATAACATTTATAAAATTGTATATCAAATATATACCTTTATCATTGATGACCTCAGCGACAACGGGTTCAACCATCACATTCCTAAGATGTGATATGAACCTGTGGAATTCCATTGATTCCGCGTCGCCTCTCATAATACAAGTCCTGACTTGTACTTGGTAGCTTGGTGGAAGCGACCACAACACCATGCCATTTGCAAAAGAGCCCGTCATCCAGCTATCCAAGAAGTATGCAGGCCTCATGTACACATCATGCATGCGCTCCAAGTGGTCGTCAAGTGATGAGTTCTCCTCCATCTTAGTGGAGAGGAAGTCTCCCATCAGCTCATGGTCCCATATGCGTGCTTGTTCCATGAAATGTGTCCTAAGCTGTAGCATTACCGTACGAGGTTTGACATTACCCATGACAGGCCACAGCTCGTCCACCATTCCGAAATGCATTGTAACTGAAATGAAGGAGGCCATCTCTCGATGGTGATAGCGGTCTTCCCACTGCTCTGGGGTCTCTAGGTCAATGGGCTGATCCAAATCCATCTCGTCGAGTATGTAGTCAACCATGTCATTCTCGCTAAGGAGAACGTGGAGACGCGCAACCCACATAGAGAAGTTTGATCTGTCTAGCCTGAGCTTCTCTCCTTCTAACCAATCGTCAACAGAAAAGGTAGCATCAGGGAGAACCATATTCTACATTTATAATTGCAAAAGGAATTTAGACTAAGTTTATAATTAAATGAGTTAATAATAACGCCACTAAGAAACACCTATCCCATGAAGGGTTCCTAGTGATAACACGACCCCTTTTCCCCACATCTCTCCCGATTATCACGACCATCAATGTGGGTTCTAGGGTGGACGCTAAATGTCGGTCACATCATTGATGCGAATCGTGCTCGATCTTTCGACCATCCCCGTTCCGAGGCCACGTCTCTGTAACGTTCTAGGCTCGCCAACTCAACCTTAGTGTATTCGCTGTGCAACATGGCTTACACCCACTGTATGTGAACGTAGATATGTCTGACACCCACTCACCATGGGTCGCCTCATACCGAAGAACTTTTTTGGTGGTGCACACTAAGGGGGAACACAATCATTGGTAATTTTAATAGGGATCATCTTATTAGGCTACCGTCGAGTATCTAATACTAGCACACAATAAGATATACAAACAATAACATTGAATGTAAATGCGATGTGATATGGTCCTTCACGTCGTGATCTCCATCCTTCGTCACCGGATTCCGGCGCCAGAGTTTCGGCGCCGTAGACACCAGGGTACCGGTGTCTTTCCGGCGTGGTAGTCCGTCACCTCCGTGACTATCTACTACTATGTAACATAAGGTAATCACTTTACCTTTGCCACAACCATATCACAAAGCAACACCCCCCCTGCAAAACAAAGTTAGACGCCTCTACTTTATCTTTGCATGTTTTACGTGGTTGAATGGGCTTTCGCACAAGAACCGTTCTTACCTACGAACTTTCAGCACAACGATGATCAAGTAGTTGTCTCTACTACACCCCTTTTAGGGCCCTCCGTTACAAATGGCATACCAACTAATGCGAGAGAGACAGACACCCCCTAAGCCACTTTATACGGTACAAGTCGTATGTCAAGCATGGACCAATCTCACGAATGAACGCGTAAAGTCAGTTGGGGGCCGCTTCATCAAGCATTACTGTGGTATACACAAGTACACGTGGGAGGGTAACAACTAAAAGATCAATGCCAACACGCTACATCTCGTGTGTTCTACCCGTACTAGTATTACTACGCATAGATCTAGCTCTGATACCACTGTAGGGGTTCCGTGTATGAAAACAATAAAAATTTACCCTACGCCCCTGAACCCCTGATGTTGCCAGGACCTATCTATTAGTAATACAGTAATGGGAGGGGCTTTTCGCAAACTTACCCTTGAAGACCGAAAAGCGTTGTCAACGCTCATGAGAGCGTGGTTGATGTAGATGAGCCAAAGCCGACCTCAAGGTCGTGATGAAGTCCTTGCGATCCTGTGGCTCCAATGACTTGAGTGCCTCAAGTGTGACACCTCGTGGGGAGTAACACATGTCCGGTGCCTGACGATGACTCCCGCTTCCCCGATCTAGCAGCAGTTGCGAAAGTAGAGCTCCTGGATCCGAATCCCGCAGCGTGACGGTGCTCCGCGATGAAGATGTCTCTCGTTCGCGCAGTCCAAACTTGGGACCACGGTCACGAGAGAGAGAGAGAGAGAGAGAGAGAGAGAGGGAGAGAGAGAGAGAGACCCTAAGACTAGAGGTGGTGTGGTCACACGGGCAGGCCTAGGCGCGGGCAGACCTAGGCCGCGCCTAGAGGTGGTGTGGCCACCCTGGCCCACTCTAGGCTCTCCCCTCTGGCGTATATCATCCTCCTGAAACCCTAAGACTCGGGGAGCGACCACAGAAAGATTCCACCGCCTCTGCGGGGCGGAAAACACCGAGAGAGAAAGATCTCTCTAGCAGACAGATTTCTATCGGGGGAATTCCTTCCCGGAGAGGGGAGATCCTCGCCATCAACACCACCATCAAGATGGACTTCATCAGTATCATCATCATCTTCACCACCATCATCACCATCAGCACCCTCATCACCATCCCCATATTGATGTAACAACTGCGTTGAATCTTGCATAGTTCATAGGGGAAACTTTCCCGGTGTTGATTACTCTTTGTAGTTGATGCTATTGAGTGAACCATTGAATTATTGTTTATGTTCAGATTGTTATACATCATTATTCCATCTCTGATCATGATCCATATGATGTCTCGTGAGTAGTTCGTTTTGTTCTTGAGGACATGGGAGAAGTCTTGTTGTTAGTAGTGGAGTTGTGTTGAGAAAGATTCAATAGATTGTTATTTAAGTTGTGGTGTACTTCTTCTAGTGGTGTCATGTGAACGTCGACTACATGAAACTTCACCTATATGGGCCTAGGGGAATGCATTGTGTATTTGGCTACTAATCGTAGGGGTTGCTAGAGTGACAGAAACCTGAACCCCTGTTAGGAAACCATTGCACAAGGGACGTCAGGGTCTTAGAGTTTAAAGTTGTGGTTAGGTTTCTACCTTAATTACTTTCTTATACTTACGTATGTTTGTAAGGGGTATAATCACAAGTATGTATTAGTCTTGGATGGGGTGGTACATTAGCATAGGTTCACCCACACAACACTTAGCAAGCTAAAGAAGATTAATCAACTATATGAAGCGAAAACACTTGACAGTCTTCCCATGTGTCCTCGAGAACGTTTGGTCATCTTAAGTAATACAACCGGCTTGTCCTTTGCTGCATAAAAGATTGGGCCACTTGCTGCATTTATTCCTACTGTCTTTTATTTACTCGTACTTTGTTTACTTGCTTTATCAAAAAAACCTAAAAATCCGTTTGCTAAGTATTTGCAGAGAATTCCTGATCCATACCACTAGCCAGCACCTTCTGCTCCTCGTTGGGTTCGACACTCTTACTTATCAAAAATACTGCGATACACCCCCTATACTTGTGGGTCATCAAGACTATTTTCTGGCACCGTTGCCGGGGAGTGAAGCGCTATTGGAGAGTGGAACTGATAAAGGAAACTTCTACTGTGAGTATTGTTTACTTCTGTTAGTTGCTTTATTTTCGTTATGGATAATTCTGTCACATCCCAAGATTTTCCAAATCTTGTAATGTGAAAATAAAATAAACAAAATAAACTTTTGTTGAAAATCAGGGTGAAAAGAAACTTTTGTTTCTAAAAGGAGACTTAAAATCCCATCTTGATCAAACTTTGGTAGAAGTTGAATTCAACAAAAATCCAAATCAAGGGAAATGCATTCCTCAATGAATGTATCTGGAAATTTGAACATTTGGAAAGTAATCCAAAACCCTAAACCCTAATGGAAGGAAATCATTTTCCAAAGTATCTCCAAATCTATGGATTTGATCCATACCAAAGTTGATCAACAAATAATCACAAAGGATCAAGAAAGACCTTAGAGATTGGTTTCACTTAGTTTGGAACCATAGACAAAATCTTGTGAATAATATAAGATAAGGAAATTGAATTTCCAAAGCCAATAAAGCCCTTACCAAAGCCCATACCCTTTTGTGAACAAATAATCCTAAAGGGGTTAAAAAGTTAAACCTTTGATAAAGGAAAAATAAAATTGTTTTGGAAATACAAATTTAGATCTTTTAATAAAAGACTCTGTTTCAAATGAAAAGGTGAGCCAAATTAATTTTGGCCAAACTTTTGAAATAAAATATTTTGTTTTGATAAAATGAGTAAAGGTTTATTTAAATAAAATAAAGGATTTAAATATCCAATTTTATTTAAGTAAAGGCTTTTCCCATTTTAAATGAACACCAAGTATTTTATTACTACTTTGAAATCTTTTATTAAAAGGTTTTGCTTTGATTAAAATGAGTAAAGGATTATTTAAAAAAAATAATAAGGATTTAAATATCCAATTTTATTTAAGTAAAGGCTTTCCCATTTTAATTAAAACACCAAAACTTATTTATTTAAATAAGTTTCCAAGTATTCTTTTATTTTTCAAATTAAACCTTCTGGTTTGGTTTTGAAAGTAATTGGATTTCAAATGGAAATTTTATTTAAATAAATCAAACACTATTAATAAACTAAAGATCCATTTTATTTAATTATTAAATGGATCCTAAAATAAATAAAAATAATATTTCATTTTGAGATTTGGATTATGTTGCCAAACAGAACCAAATTCAAATGAAAAGTTCTTATTTGATTTGATTTGAGTGTTGTTTGAATTTTGTGAATATTTGTTTGAAATTGAAAACAGAAAAGAATTAGAAAAAGAAAAAGAGAGCATAAAAAAAAAAGAAAAGCAGAACCAGCCCAGCTTTTTGGCCCAATAGCCCACCTGCTCTCCCTCCCGAAGAAATCTCTTCTCACTAAGAAATCTACCCACACAGAGACAGACAACCGGGACCCACTTCTCCCTCTCACTCACTCGCTGACAACAGACCCCACCTCTCTCTCCCACGCCCCCGAACCGTTTTCTGTACCGCGAAAGAAACCCACACAGCAGCTGACCGGTGGACCTCTTCCTTCTTTCTTTTCCCCACTGACCGTTGGACCCCACTGCCACCTCCTTCTTCTTCCCCGCGCGACGACCACGCCCTCTTCCTCGCTGCCGTTGCTGCCTTCAAACCACGGATTAAATTCGCCTTAACGCGACCGTCGTTACCAGCCTTGATCACGCAGATGGAAACGCCTCCCTCTCCTCTATAAATCCTCGACACCCCGCTAGCACGCCTTAGACTGCCTCCAATTTCTCCCCGAGCACCCTCTGCTCCGACGACGCTCCGAAGCCGATTCCGGCAGCCCCTCGCCGCCCCTTGCCCCCTCGACCATGCTCACATGTTCCCCAGCCTCTGGCGCACCTCACTGAGCCTCCCGTTCATCCGCGCGAGCATCACAGCGTCGGCAAGGTCAAGCTCGACTCGCCGCCACCGTCTGCCTCGTCTCCATCAAGTTTCTCCGGTAAGTACCGCCCCGCGCCTCCTAGTTCACGCGACACGATTGTATGGGCCTGCGCATCTAACCGTGTCGTTTTTTCGCTTTGAGGTGAACCACAAGAACGTCTTCAACATGGCGAGCCGCCCGACGCGTCCTCTACTCCGGCGAGCAATCGCAGACGAACCAGAGCGCCCTCGTCGAACTGCTGCATTTTGAGCTTCGAGCCGGTGAGCAAGTCCTCCTTCTCCCTCACTCCTGTAGCGTCGCCTCCGATCGACCGCCGCTCACGCCCATTCTTAGGCCATTGCTGCTTTAAAGCGATAGGAACCGTTGGATACAGATCTACTGGCTAGGATAGAGTCACTTATCAAAGGGGTATGGAAGCATCTGCGTCGTAGGATTTGCTTTAGATCCAGTGGCTCACGTAGCTCGATCCTGGCGAAGCGGTACCGTCCAATAGAATCTGGCGTGTCCGATGATTCTGTTTAAAAACAGATTTGAAAACAGAAACTTTTGCCAATTTCAAACCCATGTATCTTTTGATCCACACGTCCAAATTTTACAAATTTGATGTCGTTGGAATCAGCAAGACAAGCCCTAGCCAACCCTGCCCTTAGTTTAGCAAATAGTATTTGTTAGATTGTTTAACTTTGCAGATTCTTTTGTGTGCTTGCTAACATTAGAAAAATCATTTAAAAATGATATTTAGGTTAAAACCTTTGCAATTTAGTTTGTTGTGACCTTACTGACCCTAGGAACCAACCCATAGTTTGGAAAATGATTTTTGAAAAGTTTAGAATGGATTAATTAGTTTAGTCCATTTCTAGCTAATTAAAAACCATCGTTTTGTTTATGAAAATGCTTTCATAAAGAAAACTTTGAGAAAATGTTTTGAACCAAACCTACTGACCCAAAACACCAAGTTTTGCAATAGCAACTCATTTGGTGAAACCTATAGGTTAATACCCTAGTAGAAATATTTCTACCCCACATAGAATGACACTTTGTTTTGCAAATGACTTAGCCACTTCACAAAATGACCATTAGGTGTACCCAATTGTCTATAACCCATTAGGAATCCCTTTTTCAAACAAAGCAAAACTTGGCATGCTTGCATGCATTTCTTTAACTTTGCCACTTTGGTAAATGACCATTTTGGATCTTACAAAGTTTAGGAATCTAATGGAGACCCTCTTTGCAAATGACTTTGCCATTTTGGTAAATGACCAAATTGGAACTTACAAAGTTAGAAGCCTAGTGAAGACCATCCTTAAAATAGAACCAACCTTTGCATGCTTATGCATGACTTAGATCCCATTACTTTGTGTGTGAGAAATTGTTTGTTTGACTTTGTTATTTTATGTGTGTAGTTTTGCTTGATTGGTAGATTAAGTTTGTGTTTGCTTGATTGACTTGTAGTGAAGTGTGAGACTAGCAAGATCAAGGAGTGAACCTATACCCTCTACCAAAAAGGCAAGTGATATCATCATGAATATTCCATTCCTATATTTTATTTATGCATTAGTAATATTTTTCTAAGTATAGGACTTGCATGGTTAATTGCTAAGAACAAGCTATGCTTTGGGAAAACCTATTAGGTGAAGCCTTAGTGAAAATTTCCTAAGTCCAGATTCCTATTACTATCATGCTTAGCCTAGCTACTAGAAAACAAGGGTGGTTATATATTCACTATGGAAAAATTTCTAAGTCTAAGGACTTATGTTTTTGTAAAATAAAACAACTAAGTTAATGAACCACCTGGGTGGAATGGAAGGAATGGCTTATGTTGAGTGGTTCACAAGGCCAGGGACTGGCTTGTGTATCTCACTTGTGGATGGCCACCCAGGAAACAAAGAGATTTGAGTTGTCAAATGTTGAGAAGCTTCAAGTGCAACCACTTGGCATTATGGGCTCTGCCATGATCTTAGGATGCTGGAACTTAGTCTCTTGGACAGTGGGTGGTAGATGGGTTGATAGGTTGGAGCGCGTCCATTTGACTAAGGAAAGGCTACTGAAGGATCATTCTTGGGAAACCAAGACTTGTGGGGAAAGTGCACCACCTCTGCAGAGTGTAAAACCTAAGTACTTAGCCATGTCCCTGGTAAAGGACAATTTGAGCATCAAGACATGGAAACTTCAAGAATCTCATCACTCCAATTTCTAAATAAAACTTGTGGGTGAACAAAGGGATAAAAGGATCTTCAGTCATTGATTGCTAGATGCCCTGAGTGGATCTAGAGTCTTTGATTGGTAGACGCCTTGGGTATTTTTGCCAAGCAAATCTTCAGTCCTTGATTGGTAGATGCCCTGAGTGGATCTTCAGCCTTGGATTGGTAG
Source organism: Avena insularis (assembly GCA_023614405.1). NCBI lineage: Eukaryota > Viridiplantae > Streptophyta > Magnoliopsida > Poales > Poaceae > Avena > Avena insularis. Next base: position 557,145,712 of record CM042692.1, on the reverse strand, counting down.
ATGTCTTGGAAAGTTTTTGCCAAACAAAACTTAGTATTTTCAAAAGATAAGGAAAAATCTATTTTGAGCAAAGCAAGCCTAAGCTCCACCAGCCAAATGCATATAGTATTATAGTCCACTTAAAATATACTAAGGTATCACTTGCCAATACAATTCAAATGTATTGACCCTTGTGGCTGTAACTTATGATGTTGCAGGTTTGATTGATTTAGTGAAGATTGATTGATTAGGATTACAAAGTCTACAACCAACATCTGCCTGTGGCACTTTGAAGATGAAGGACCCATGACTATAGTTATTCCGCTGCAATGTAATGTAAATAGCCAATGAGCTATGTTTGATGTAATAAAACTATTTTATTCCTGGTTATAAAGTTGTATTATGACCTTTGTTTCTTGATATTACATCTGAACTGTGGATGCTAGCTATTGATCCAGGGACTAGCATTGTAAACACAGGGATCTTTTCCTTTTATAAAGGAGGGATCTTACAGATGGTATCAGAGCATTGTGTTGCCTGTAGGATTTGTAACCCTAGGATTGGACAAAAACCCTTAGAAAAAAATAGGAGTTGTATTTTGTTCCAAAACATATTTACAAAACAAATCTTGTAAACTCTTTCGACTCTACTTCTCATCTATATTCAACTTGATGGAAAAGCCTACCCTATGACCAAAGACTACACCATATGCAAAGGACATCTTCAACTTCATCAACTCTAATGACTTCAACTTCTTCAACATCTTCAACATATACACCAAGAACTTCAACTTGGATATCACTAAAGACTACAAGTCTTGAGTAACATTTCATTTGAAGACTGAGGAAACACAACTTAGAAGGAGCCATCATCACCTTTGAAGATTGTGACCAAGACACAAGAATTCTCCAAGGATACAAAGATCTCAATCAAGAAGAATCAACCAAGAAGGATGGAAAGATCACAAGTGAACCATGTAGATGGACCACCATATTTTAGTTAAGTCAAACCCACCAACTTATGTGGTGTAACAAAAATTATTTTGTTGCCTAAGTATGTGCTTGAAACTTGTTGATTGAGTGGAGTGCTTGTTTGTGATTGCTTGCACATTGCTTGTGTGAATTGTGATGTGTGTGAATAGAAATATCTCCTTAGAAATCTTTTGCCTATTCTAAATCCCCTCCAACCCAAACAGATGACTTCTCCAAGAAACTCCAACATCAATGATGGTGACAACAACAACCAAGAGAGGCACATGAAAGAGCTCATAGCAACCCAACACTAGTTGAGCCAAGAGACAACTCAGCTTTTAGCCAACAACAATGGACTAGACCCAGCCATACAAAGGATTTTGAAACTTCAATCCCAACTGTTGCAAGGATTGGTCACTCAAGTGATCAACATGAGAGAAAACTTTTCCCAAGGAGCTAATGATAACAAGGATGACAAAGATGTTATTCTAGAAGGAACCCAAGTTAGCAATACTTGTGTAGTCAAGGATCATGCAACCAAGGAGCATGAAGATCAATGCCCCAAGAAGAGAGAAAGATCTTCCACTCATGAAGAGCATGAACTAGAAGAGCTCCTAGCTTTGGAGAGACCCAAGAAGAAGAAGAAGAAATGCCTCAACACTAGCAAGAAGGATATTACACAAGTGCAATGTTTCAAATGCAAAGAGATGGGACATTATGCCAATAAATGCCCAGAAAAGAAGATGGACCAAATAAACAAACAAGAGGCAATGACACCAAAGGAAAAGAAAGATATCAGCCAATTGATATGTTACAATTGCAAGAACCCAGGACACTATGCAAGCAACTGTCCAGAAAAGATGAAGAACAAGTTGATCAAGCCTATGGAGAAACTCAACCTTGGCCCATGAGTCAAGTGGGAAAACAAGGGCACTATGCAGAAGTTTTCCAAGAAGAAGTTTTCCTCAAGATTCCAAGCAAGTCAAGATGTAGTCTAGTTGGAAAAATTTTAAGGGTGGTAGTACCCTAGCTGTTTGAGCCAACTTGTAACCCTAGCCTCCCCAAATCTCGGGACGAGATTTATTTTAAGGGTGGTAGCCTGTCACATCCCAAGATTTTCCAAATCTTGTAATGTGAAAATAAAATAAACAAAATAAACTTTTGTTGAAAATCAGGGTGAAAAGAAACTTTTGTTTCTAAAAGGAGACTTAAAATCCCATCTTGATCAAACTTTGGTAGAAGTTGAATTCAACAAAAATCCAAATCAAGGGAAATGCATTCCTCAATGAATGTATCTGGAAATTTGAACATTTGGAAAGTAATCCAAAACCCTAAACCCTAATGGAAGGAAATCATTTTCCAAAGTATCTCCAAATCTATGGATTTGATCCATACCAAAGTTGATCAACAAATAATCACAAAGGATCAAGAAAGACCTTAGAGATTGGTTTCACTTAGTTTGGAACCATAGACAAAATCTTGTGAATAATATAAGATAAGGAAATTGAATTTCCAAAGCCAATAAAGCCCTTACCAAAGCCCATACCCTTTGGTGAACAAATAATCCTAAAGGGGTTAAAAAGTTAAACCTTTGATAAAGGAAAAATAAAATTGTTTTGGAAATACAAATTTAGATCTTTTAATAAAAGACTCTGTTTCAAATGAAAAGGTGAGCCAAATTAATTTTGGCCAAACTTTTGAAATAAAATATTTTGTTTTGATAAAATGAGTAAAGGTTTATTTAAATAAAATAAAGGATTTAAATATCCAATTTTATTTAAGTAAAGGCTTTTCCCATTTTAAATGAACACCAAGTATTTTATTACTACTTTGAAATCTTTTATTAAAAGGTTTTGCTTTGATTAAAATGAGTAAAGGATTATTTAACTAAAATAATAAGGATTTAAATATCCAATTTTATTTAAGTAAAGGCTTTCCCATTTTAATTAAAACACCAAAACTTATTTATTTAAATAAGTTTCCAAGTATTCTTTTATTTTTCAAATTAAACCTTCTGGTTTGGTTTTGAAAGTAATTGGATTTCAAATGGAAATTTTATTTAAATAAATCAAACACTATTAATAAACTAAAGATCCATTTTATTTAATTATTAAATGGATCCTAAAATAAATAAAAATAATATTTCATTTTGAGATTTGGATTATGTTGCCAAACAGAACCAAATTCAAATGAAAAGTTTGCTGTTTGATTTGATTTGAGTGTTGTTTGAATTTTGTGAATATTTGTTTGAAATTGAAAACAGAAAAAGAATTAGAAAAAGAAAAAGAGAGCAGACAAAAAAAAAATAAGAAAACAGAACCAGCCCAGCTTTGGCCCAACAGCAGTCTAGCCCACCTGCTCTCCCCCCCCGAAGAAATCTCTTCTCACTAAGAAATCTACCCACACAGAGACAGACAACCGGGACCCACTTCTCCCTCTCACTCACTCGCTGACAACAGACCCCACCTCTCTCTCCCACGCCCCGAACTGTTTTCATCATGAAAGAAACCCACACAGCAGCTGACCGGTGGACCTCTTCCTTCTTTCTTTTCCCCACTGACCGTTGGACCCCACTGCCACCTCCTTCTTCTTCCCCGCGCGACGACCACGCCCTCTTCCTCGCTGCCGTTGCTGCCTTCAAACCACGGATTAAATTAAGCCTTAACGACCGTCGTTACCAGCCTTGATCACGCAGATGGAAACGCCTCCCTCTCCTCTATAAATCCCCTCTGACACCCCGCGCTAGCACGCCTTAGACTGCCTCCAATTTCTCCCCGAGCACCCTCTGCTCCGACGACGCTCCGAAGCCGATTCCGGCAGCCCCTCGCCGCCCTTGCCCCCTCGACCATGCTCACATGTTCCCCAGCCTCTGGCGCACCTCACTGAGCCTCCTGCTCATCCGCCCGAGCATCACAGTCGGCAAGGTCAAGCTCGACTACGCACCGCCACGCCTCGTCTCCATCAAGTTTCTCCGGTAAGTACAGGCCTTGCGCTCCTAGTTCACGCACACGACTTCGTAAGGGCCCTGCGCATCTAACTGTGTCGTCTTTTCGCTTTGAGGTGAACCACAGCAACGTCTTCAACCGCGGACAGAGCCGCCCGACGCCGTCCTCTACTCCGGCGAGCAATCGCAGACGAACCAGAGCGCCCCTCGTCGAACCGTCAGTACCTTGAGCTTCGTCGTGACCCCCTGAGCCCGGTGAGCAAGTCCTCCTTCTCCCTCACTCCCTGTAGCGTCGCCTCCGTCGTCGACCGCTCACGCGCCATTAGCGCCACGCCGCTGCGTTTTGGCCAAGCGATAGGAACCGTTGGATACAGATCTACTGGCTAGGATAGAGTCACTTATCAAAGGGGTATGGAAGCATCTGCGTCGTAGGATTTGCTTTAGATCCAGTGGCTCACGTAGCTCGATCCTGGCGAAGCGGTACCGTCCAATAGAATCCTGCCGCGTGTCCAGTATTCTGTTTAAAAACAGATTTGAAAACAGAAACTTTTGCCAATTTCAAACCCATGTATCTTTTGATCCACACGTCCAAATTTTACAAATTTGATGTCGTTGGAATCAGCAAGACAAGCCCTAGCCAACCCTGCCCTTAGTTTAGCAAATAGTATTTGTTAGATTGTTTAACTTTGCAGATTCTTTTGTGTGCTTGCTAACATTAGAAAAATCATTTAAAAATGATATTTAGGTTAAAACCTTTGCAATTTAGTTTGTTGTGACCTTACTGACCCTAGGAACCAACCCATAGTTTGGAAAATGATTTTTGAAAAGTTTAGAATGGATTAATTAGTTTAGTCCATTTCTAGCTAATTAAAAACCATCGTTTTGTTTATGAAAATGCTTTCATAAAGAAAACTTTGAGAAAATGTTTTGAACCAAACCTACTGACCCAAAACACCAAGTTTTGCAATAGCAACTCATTTGGTGAAACCTATAGGTTAATACCCTAGTAGAAATATTTCTACCCCACATAGAATGACACTTTGTTTTGCAAATGACTTAGCCACTTCACAAAATGACCATTAGGTGTACCCAATTGTCTATAACCCATTAGGAATCCCTTTTTCAAACAAAGCAAAACTTGGCATGCTTGCATGCATTTCTTTAACTTTGCCACTTTGGTAAATGACCATTTTGGATCTTACAAAGTTTAGGAATCTAATGGAGACCCTCTTTGCAAATGACTTTGCCATTTTGGTAAATGACCAAATTGGAACTTACAAAGTTAGAAGCCTAGTGAAGACCATCCTTACAATAGAACCAACCTTTGCATGCTTATGCATGACTTAGATCCCATTACTTTGTGTGTGAGAAATTGTTTGTTTGACTTTGTTATTTTATGTGTGTAGTTTTGCTTGATTGGTAGATTAAGTTTGTGTTTGCTTGATTGACTTGTAGTGAAGTGTGAGACTAGCAAGATCAAGGAGTGAACCTATACCCTCTACCAAAAAGGCAAGTGATATCATCATGAATATTCCATTCCTATATTTTATTTATGCATTAGTAATATTTTTCTAAGTATAGGACTTGCATGGTTAATTGCTAAGAACAAGCTATGCTTTGGGAAAACCTATTAGGTGAAGCCTTAGTGAAAATTTCCTAAGTCCAGATTCCTATTACTATCATGCTTAGCCTAGCTACTAGAAAACAAGGGTGGTTATATATTCACTATGGAAAAATTTCTAAGTCTAAGGACTTATGTTTTTGTAAAATAAAACAACTAAGTTAATGAACCACCTGGGTGGAATGGAAGGAATGGCTTATGTTGAGTGGTTCACAAGGCCAGGGACTGGCTTGCGTATCTCACTTGTGGATGGCCACCCAGGAAACAAAGAGATTTGAGTTGTCAAATGTTGAGAAGCTTCAAGTGCAACCACTTGGCATTATGGGCTCTGCCATGATCTTAGGATGCTGGAACTTAGTCTCTTGGACAGTGGGTGGTAGATGGGTTGATAGGTTGGAGCGCGTCCATTTGACTAAGGAAAGGCTACTGAAGGATCATTCTTGGGAAACCAAGACTTGTGGGAAAGTGCACCACCTCTGCAGTGTAAAACCTAAGTACTTAGCCATGTCCCTGGTAAAGGACAATTTGAGCATCAAGACATGGAAACTTCAAGAATCTCATCACTCCAATTTCTAAATAAAACTTGTGGGTGAACAAAGGGATAAAAGGATCTTCAGTCATTGATTGCTAGATGCCCTGAGTGGATCTAGAGTCTTTGATTGGTAGACGCCTTGGGTATTTTTGCCAAGCAAATCTTCAGTCCTTGATTGGTAGATGCCCTGAGTGGATCTTCAGCCTTGGATTGGTAGATGTCTTGGAAAGTTTTTGCCAAACAAAACTTAGTATTTTCAAAAGATAAGGAAAAATCTATTTTGAGCAAAGCAAGCCTAAGCTCCACCAGCCAAATGCATATAGTATTATAGTCCACTTAAAATATACTAAGGTATCACTTGCCAATACAATTCAAATGTATTGACCCTTGTGGCTGTAACTTATGATGTTGCAGGTTTGATTGATTTAGTGAAGATTGATTGATTAGGATTACAAAGTCTACAACCAACATCTGCCTGTGGCACTTTGAAGATGAAGGACCCATGACTATAGTTATTCCGCTGCAATGTAATGTAAATAGCCAATGAGCTATGTTTGATGTAATAAAACTATTTTATTCCTGGTTATAAAGTTGTATTATGACCTTTGTTTCTTGATATTACATCTGAACTGTGGATGCTAGCTATTGATCCAGGGACTAGCATTGTAAACACAGGGATCTTTTCCTTTTATAAAGGAGGGATCTTACAAATTTGCTGAGTTTCTTATTTGGTAATGCTACTACCACTGCTAAGGTAGTAGATAAGCCACCACCTGCTGAGAATGATGTTTTCAAAATACCTACAAGAATTATTGATCGTGTTATGGATAACTACTATGTTGGGGATGGAACTGTCCATCCCGGTGATCATTTACTCTTTATACACGAATTATGCGGGTTGTTCAAGTGTGCAGGTATTACTACAGATCAAGTTAAGGAGAAGTTATTCTCATTATCACTGAAAGGAAGAGCTGATGAATGGTATAAGCTACTGAAGAATGGTCAAGCTCTGGAATAGGAGGAAATAGTGCCTCTCTTTTATTCAAAGTTTTATCCTCCTAGTGAGATTCATAAAGATCGGATTTAAATATACAACTTTTGGCCTCTTGATGGAGAGAGTACAGCTCAAGCTTGGGGGAGATTGAAGTTACTAATGCTCAAATGTCCCATTCATGAGCTCCCTAACAATATTATTATCAATAACTTTTATGCAAGGATCCCTCTACATGATAAAGATTTATTGGATGCTTCTTGTGCTGGATCATTCACTCGCATGGAAGAAGAAGCTAAATGGGATCTTCTAGACCGTATTCAAGACAATGCTGAAGCTTGGGAGAATGACAAAGGTAGAAAGTCAGGTATAAATTATGATTATGAATGCATTGAATCTTTTATGGGAACTAATGACTTTCAAAATATTAAAAATGCTTATGGTCTAGACTCTCAAGCTATTGCTTCTTATTTTAAGGCTTTTGCTTCCTATATTGAAGTGCCTAAAAAGAAGTGGAATAAGTATCATGAACCTTATAAAGATATTGCTAAGAGTGTTCCTGCAACAAATACTGAAGTTTATACTGCTAATCATGTTTTACCTAAACCTTATATTGAGAAAATGCCTTTTCCAGTTAAGATAAAGGAACATTCTATGATAGCTAGTATGGTTAATGAAAGTATGAGTAAAGCTATTGAACCTGATAAACAAATGGTTGATGAACCTATATAGCAAGTGTGATAGACCTTATCACTAAATATGAAAAAGAGGGACACCCTATCCTTTGTAAGGATACCTCTAATATTGTTTCACATAGTAGTGTTATGAGAGCTAGTATTCCCGTGTTTTCTATTAGAATAACTGATCATTGCTATGATGGTCCTTGTGATAGATATATTGTTAAGTTTATGCATGATACTGAAAGCTACTATGAGAGAGGGAAAAGTGTTCTTACGTATCTCAGTAATATCAAGTTTCCTCGTTTTATGCTGAAAGTTTTTATGTTGCACTTCTTTTGCCTTCTTATGCAAGTTGCCTCTGGTTTCAATAACTTGTTTTTTTACAAAATTCCCTTGAATAGGAAGTGGGTTAGACTTAAATGTGTGTGTGTTTTTTCTTCTTAATGCTCTCTTTCACTTCATTTCATATCCCTATGAGAGCTTCTTCAAAATTATCATGCCCATCTTAAAGGCTATAAAGAAAGAGCTTTATGGGACACAACCCAATTTGTTTTTGCTTTCAGTTTGTTTTTGTTTCTTTGAGTCTTGGAAGTTATTAATTTGGTAATAACCGCTCCTTATCCGTTTTGTTTGGTTTTTGTGTCAAGATCAACCTCTAATGAGAGAGAAGTAATATTTGGGGAAGTTGCTGTCCCGAAACAGATTTTTTGTGCTTCACCGTAAAAATTCATGAGAGATCTCTATATGTAGGATTGAGCTGTAATTTTTCGTGCTTCTGCCCCAGGTTGTTATTTAACTTTTGTTAGTTTTGCATTTTTTGATTTGAGCAACAGAAGATTTTCGAAAAAATTGATCTTTACCTGCTGGTCTGTTTTGGCAGATTTTGCCACTCTTGCATCTGCTTCTTTATTCGATTTCCTTTTTGAATTCTTTTTTGGTTTTCGGAAGGAGTTGTTTCAGTAGCTTTTGTTTTGATGGTTTTCAGTTGAAGTTGGACTCAAAAGGTTTTATCACTTCACTTATACTAATGTTGCTAATGAGAGTTGTGTGAAGTTTTGTGTGAAAGAAATTTCCAGGAAGTGGAGATAATGGTGTAATAAGGAAGAGAAGGGCTTTATGACTCAAGTAATAAGTGTATTAAGATGAAGATATTGATATTCAAGAGATGACTCTGGAAGAATCTACTAGATACCAAATTCAGAGACCTGCAGAGTCTGTTTTCAAATAGGTAACAGTTCTGGTAAGAAAAGTTCCGCGAAAATACAATCCAACTATATTTTTGCAGTTTTCAGTCGATAAGGAAAGCTACGAAGCGAAAAAGGGACGGAAACGGAGCCAGGGTGGCTCACACCACCCTGTGGCATGGGCCCACCCCTGGCCGTGCCACCAGGTGGTGAGTCCACCCCGGACTCCGCCTCCGACTCGTTTTCACCAAGTACCTTCCTTTTGATATGAAACTTTGTAATATATAACCCCCCGGATCCCCCGAGGTCCGTATATCATGTTTTCGTCGTGTTTTTGTTTCGATCTGTTTCTGCCAGGACATACTCTTTTAAGGTTTAGAAGCGCAATGGTGTTCGCCAAGGATAAGGGGAAGGAGCCTATGGAGCAAGACCTCCAAGACCCCGAGAAGGAGAAGGAGATCAAGAGTGAAGGTGAAGAGGAGCAAGGCCAACATCCGCACACCAGCACTACTATTGCAAGCATTGGAGTGGTGACGAAACCTGCCAGGGTTAGAAGGACGGCACGGATGCAGACTGGGGGGAAAGTTCCCCGTCATAGTTTGGCTCCACGGTCACTTCCTCCACACATCAAGAATCCTTTCCATACCCTTATCCATGAGCATCAATACCAGAATATGCCCAAGGAGAAATTACCCTCCAATTGGGATTTGCCTCGTTCTAACCATGCAGGAAAAGAAGACTTTAAGGAGGAAGAGTGGGGAAAGAATAGCAAGAGCTAGGATCCACAAACTGAAATGATCATGAGCTGTATTGAGCACAACTCGGAGTTGATTCGTACTCTCACCTTTGAGATTGAGGACTTAGGGAAACTGATCAGAGAGCTCATTGAGAGTATACCACCACCACCTAAGGAGTAATTCATCATCAGGTTTGGCATCCCCTTGGTTTGTTCCAAGCTTGGGGGAGTGCCGCGGTTTCATATCACTATATTCTATCTTTTTACCTTATTAGTAGAGTCATATCATGAATAGAGGAGTTATTATGTAGGATGGTTTGCATTATGGAAGTGTCCCCTCTCTCGTTAGATATGTATCCCTTGGTGTGAGTTTCCGTTATGGAATATTAATGAGAAGTTCTATCATTCACTCTTTTGCATAGCTTATATTAGTTTCCAATTCGTGGTTATATGATTGATCTTGTTGTTAGTATTGGTATCACTTTGGTATCATTGAGTTAATTTAGTTGGTTTTGACAAACCCGGCTCGGTCAGTAGCAACACCTTTTTGAGAGTTGAAAGAAAAGGTAGAAGTACTCTAAAGAAATATAATTTCATTATCTTTCTTTCTTGATTTGCTCATAAGTCTAGTATTCTCTAGTTAAGATCTTGTGTGCTTCCAAGGAAGATTGCATGTTTGTCTTTATCACTTGTATGTTTGTTTGTTTCCTTCAACTCTTATACTTGCTACCCAGCCTTGCTAGCCAAAAACCTGTACTAAGAGGGTATTCTTCTCGTGCATCCACCTCCTTTAAACCAAAACCTTTGCCATATGTGTCCACCATACCTACCTGGTAGCATTATTGCTATTCCAAGTAAATTCCTGTTTTATCTACCTCCCAAATTAAACTTGTTATATGAAAATTAGTGATTAAAGCTCTCACGAACTTGAGGGCACACTTTACTTTCTTGCATTTAATAAACTTGAACCATTGGGTCCTTCTTTGTTGCGTATATGCTTGCGCTTTATGAGTTGAAGTTAGCCGAACCATGTATCATGGGGACCGCTTTCAACACTTCATTTGGTACTTTGTACCTAGTTGATATCATGTTATTTTGCTTATGGATCCCGGCGGTGTGAAATAAAAGTGGAATTTGTAAGATCATGGAGTTTATATGTGTGTTAGAGAAACGCCTGGGTCGCTAGCCTAAGCCATGCCTAATCATGGTGGAAACTTGCAGCATAACTATAGTGAGCATTCTATGAAGCATCCTCAATAAAAACCTATGCAAATAGCAAATAAAAAGATCGCTGAGATGCTCACATGCCTTGCCTTGTCATTTTGATTATGGGATAGCTCCTGTGTCATGTGCAAGGGGTACCCCGTTGGCGGTTCTCAATGATACGCATGTATTTACAATGACAAGAGCTTGCTCGTGACTGAAGTTGAGTAGCATGAGGATCGGTACTCATAAGTAAGGGGCATGAGATTTCAACTAATAACTTGTCAAGCATATCCTCCTAGTTGTGTCACTTTAACCTTAATCACCTAAAGATGCCTATGATAGGGGCAATGAGAGCTGAAAGCTATTAAGTATCATAATTTTTGGGAGCTCTTTATGAGACTTGCAATCCCTGCTTCCCTCTTTGAAGGGCCTATCTTTTACTTTGTAGTTGAGTCAGTAAACCTACTCCCTTCTATCTCAGCAAGTATTTTGAGTTGTTGTGTTTCATTCATTCATATGATGATTTATTCACTCATGTTTCTTATGTTCCTTGTTTTGCACATTGCTCTTATCCTGATGTTTACTACTTTGAAAGCTATCATTGAAAAACCAGCTATTTGTGAACTCCAGCAATTTATCAACTATTCTTCGACCAAGAGCTAAGTTTGCCATTACCAATAATGATTCACTTTATGTATCTTTATTGTGTTTCCTTTACTCATTGCAAGTTGAGTTGTTTAATAGTGAGTTGTCTTCTATTATGATCTATGTATTTGATGAATGTGATGCTTCTTGTCCGTATTCTTTTATCGACTCTTCACTCCATAAACCTGAGGCCATGTTTATAGAGCTCAGTTTCGCTTGAGGACAAGCGAAGTATAAGCTTGGGGGGAGTTGATACGTCCATTTTGCATCACTATTCTATGTCTTAATTCACTATTATTCATTGATATATTTCATATTGAGAAATGATACTTATGTTATTTCATCTATTTTTGCATGGTTGATGACTTTTGGAGCATGGACCGCTGCAGTCAGGATTCTGATGGAAAAGGTGCTGTTTGGAGGCAAAATTCGCGAAGATCAGAAAATCCGGGAAAATATACGGAAAATCCTATTTTTTCAGAAGACTAAGGATGCCAGAAGATGGAGTGGAGATGGGCCACAGGGGGCCCACACCACCCCATGGCGCGGGCAGGCCTAGGCCGCACCTGGAGGTGGTGTGGCCACCCTGGCCCACTCCAGCCTCTCCCCTCTGGCGTATATCATCCTCCTGAAACCCTAAGACTCGAGGAGTGACCACATAAAGATTCCACCGCCTCTGCGGGGCGGAAAACACCGAGAGAGAAAGATCTCTCCGGCAGACAGATTTCTGCGGGGGGAATTCCTTCCCGGAGAGGGGAGATCATCGCCATCAACACCACCATCAAGCTGGACTTCATCGGGATCATCATCATCATCATCACCACCATCAGCACCCTCATCACCATCAGCACCCTCATCACCATCTCCATATTGCTGTAACAATTGCGTTGAATCTTGCATAGTTCATAAGGGAAACTTTCTCGGTGTTGATTACTCTTTGTAGTTGATGCTATTGAGTGAACCATTGAATTGTTGTTTATGTTCAGATTGTTATACATCATTATTCCATCTCTGATCATGATCCATATGATGTCTCGTGAGTAGTTCATTTTGTTCTTGAGGACATGGGAGAAGTCTTGTTGTTAGTAGTGGAGTTGTGTTGAGAAAGATTCAATAGATTGTTATTTAAGTTGTGGTGTACTTCTTCTAGTGGTGTCATGTGAACGTCGACTACATGACACTACACCTATATGGGCCTAGGGGAATGCATTGTGTATTTGGCTACTAATCGTAGGGGTTGCCGGAGTGACAGAAACCTGAACCCCCGTTAGGAAGCCATTGCACAAGGGACGTAAGGGTCTTAGAGTTTAAAGTTGTGGTTAGGTTTCTACCTTAATTACTTTCTTGTACTTACGGATGTTTGCAAGGGGTATAATCACAAGTATGTATTAGTATTGGATGGGGCGGTACATTAGCACAGGTTCACCCACACAACAATTAGCAAGCTAAATAAGATTAATCAACTCTATGAAGCGAAAGCACTTGACAGTCTTCCCATGTGTCCTCGAGAACGTTTGGTCATCTTAAGTAATACAACCGGCTTGTCCTTTTCTGCATAAAGGATTGGGAAACTTGCTGCATTTATTCCTACTATCTTTTATTTACTCGTACTTTGTTTACTTGCTTTATCAAAAACCCCTAGAAATCCGTTTGCTAAGTATTTGCACAGAATGCCTGATCCATACCACTAGCCAGCACCTTTTGCTCCTCATTGGGTTTGACACTCTTACTTATCAAAAATACTGCGATACACCCCCTATACTTGTGGGTCATCACCGGCCAGCCCTAGTGGGCCCCGTGCAGGGGGGCTTGGCCTAGCCGGCCACCCCCTTGCCCCTTCTCCCCTCTTACCTTTCCCTAATGGGCCCTCTTCCCTCCGGAATTGGCCCATTAAGCCTTTTGACCTATAAATTGATTTGCCCTTTATTAAATAATTATGAATAAATGATTAAATCAATATTTAACATTCATTCATATATTATTCAATCTCCGTGGTTGTGGAACACCTTCCATCTCCACTCCAGACATCCTCTGGACTTACCGAAACCCTTCCGATTTTCTCTCTACTCTTCTTTGGCGATTCTTCTAATCCTATAAACACTGTCTAAGCATCATCAAACCCTTAAGAGTGATACCCTACAGTTCGGGAACACTCCAGACATGGTCGGGACACTCCCGGACTAATGATCAATAGAGGGACTTGGATGGCCATGTGACCCCTATGCGTTCCACGAAGATCTTTCGTCGTTTGAACCAGGACGGTCGTGTCTTATTCCCTTTGCCTCTCGATACTTGCATTGACCGAGATCTGATCAATGACATCACCATGCCGTGTTCAATCTCGTTGCCAGACAATGCTACTTGACTCGTTCCGACAAGTGATATCCCTGTGATCAAATCACACGCTGTGCAGCTATTGGATATAACTTCTCTGAGTGGGCCCTTGAGTATCTTTCTGTCACGTGGACGGAAAAATCCCGCTCTTGACATATATTGCCTCTACGGTTTCCTCCAAGTACCTGAACACACCTTTATAACCACTGTATTACCAAGTGGCGCTTGATGCTATCTAAGCACTCTCAGGAGACAATGATTGATATAGCCTCACGGTCTAAGGAATAGTCTACGAGGATCCATTTCTAATCATCATAACTTGAACTTCGTGACATGATTGGGTCATGATTTTTAGGTTGGGTATTGGTTCATCATCTCATTCTCAGAATGAGTTGACTCCATTTCCAACTGGCATAAATGCCACATGATCAGGAAACTTGATCATCTGTTGACCAATGAACGAGTGACTAGAGTTTCACTGGGAACCCCTGGTAGTTTATATATCACACGTGTATTGATGTTTCCATTCAATATAGTTATAGCATGATATAAAACTTAATCATAAACTTTATGAAATATGATAATAGTCCTTATTACTATTTGTCTCTAGGGCATATTTCCAGCAGCACCACGTCAGGAAGCTTATCCCCTTGCAGAACATGAGCAAGCCTTCTCCTCAATTCCCACAACCTCATGATCATGATCCTGATTTGGTCAACCATGTCATGAACAGGCAAGTATTTTAACTCCTTCACCTTGCTGTTAAAATTTTCTGCCAAGTTATTGTTGATATGATCACACTTGATGGCAGTGTTAAATCCTGACCTATACCATAATAGAGAATGGTATTGATTCATCCAAGGGGCAAATGTAATGTCTGCTGCCATTATCTTTCCAAGATGATATGAATGTGTTGGTTTAGTGTATCTTGCTGCTAGCCACAACCTGCCATAATCATCTCCTTTGAATTTTTTGATCACATTCATCCACATATGACCAAATCACTCCATCTGCTCAGCATGGGGGAAACAATCTTCACTGCATTTTCTAGCCCTTTACATGCATCTGTGTGAACTCCCAAAGGTGACACTAGACCTATGCATCTTTTCAACTACATCATGAACCATGTCCGTGAAACCTCTGTCTCAGATTGAAACAAGCCAATAGCAACAGGAAACATCCAATTGTGACCATCCAGAGCATTGCATGCTGCCAATTGACCATTCCACTTGCCAGTCAAAAAAGATGAATCTATGCTCAAATATGAACGACACCCTGCCTTGAAGCCATCAATGCAAGGCTTTAAAGCCATGAAGAACTTAGAGAAAAATACTTTGCCATCTGCTGTTACCTTAGTATCTATCTCCACAACACTACCAGGTGATCTTTTCTCCACTTCTGCTTTGAAGTTATAAATCATTCTAAAGGTATTTGCCCAATCACCATATAATTCTTTCATTGCCCTTTATTTTGCCTTCCAAACTGTGGTATATTTCAACTTAATTGGGTACTGCTTTTCCAACTCTACTAAAAGCTTTTTTGTAGTGCAGTTTGGTGTCTTGGATAAAATAGGAGTGATCTTTTCTACCACTCAAAATTGAGATGTCATGGTGGATACTTTCTGTGAACTAATCATACAAGTATGTGCATTTGGAATTTGATTCACCCTGACTGTACTTTCATCAGGTTGGCGTCTAGTATATATATACCACTTGCAAGGCCTTGCACCATGATACATCGTAAACGTATCTATAATTTTTGATGTTCCATGCTTGTTTAGTATCTACTTCCTTATGTTTTGTTCATACTTTGAGGTATTTTTATACATTTTCTAGAACTAACCTATTAACAAGATGCCATAGTGCTAGTTGCCTGTTTTCTGCTATTTTTGGTTTCAGAAAAGCTAGTAAGGAAATATTCTCGGAATTGGACCGGACAAAAGCCAAAGTCAATATTTTACCCGAAGCAACACGGAGTCCGGAGGGGAGATGAAGAGGGGCCATGAGGAGGCCACACCCTAGGGTGGCGCGACCAGCCCTAGGTGCACCGCCACCTGGAGTGGGCCCCTCGAGCCTCCAACAACCTTGCCCTTCCGCCTATAAAAGCCTCCTAGGACGAAAACCCTAAGTACCCAATCAAAATTCCACGAAAGAGTCTATAGCTGCCACGATCTCCATCCCTAGATTAGGAGGGATCTGAAGATCTTCCTGGCACCCTGCCGGAGGGGAGAGATCACCCTGGAGGCCTTCTTCATCACCATGACTGCCTCCGATGTGATGCGTGAGTAGTTCATCCTTAGACTACGAGTCCATGTAGTAGCTAGATGGTTGGTTCTCCTCCTTTGTGTTACCATGTTTAGATCTTGTGACCTCCGTTCATGATCAAGATCATCTATTTGTAATCTTACATGTTGTATTTGCGGGGATCCGATGGATATTGAGATGCTATTTCAGTTTGATTATTGATTCTATCATGTCTATGTTATTTGTGATCTTGCATGCTTTTCGTTGTTAGTAGCTATCTTGGCCAATTAGATGCTAGCAAATCCAAGAGGGGGTATTTATGCTCGATAGTGGGTTCATGCCTCTAGTAATATGGGGAAGTGACAGGAATCTCTAAGGTACTAGATGTGTTGTTGCTACTAGGGAGAAAACAACAATACTTTGTCCATGGGAAAATCATATTGTTTACTTTACACACTTTGCTTAATGCAATTATCTGTTGCTTGCAACCTAATACTGGAGGGGGTTCGGATGATAACCTGAAGGTGGATTATTAGTCATAAATGCAGTTGGATTACGTTCTATGTATTATGTTGTAATGCCCAATCAAATCTCATAGGAGTCAAGATGATTATTATATGCATGGTATACTTTCTCGAGTATGTCAATTGCCCCGCTGTAATTTGTTCACCCAACATGTTATTTATCTTAAGGAGAATCACCTCTAGTGAACTATTGACGCCGGTCCATTCTTATACCATAGATAAACCATCTACTATTTACTATTTACTGTTTACTTTCTGCAAGCAATTACTATCTTCTACACAATATGTTTAATCCTTTGTTTTCAACAAAACCGGTGAGATTGACAACCTCACTATAAGTTGGGGCAAAGTTCTGTGGTTGTGTTGTGCAGGATTCCAAGTTGAAAACAACACCTTGGGGTTGTTTCCTTGCTCCTACTGGTTCGATAACCTTGGTTTCATAACTGAGGGAAAACTTGCTGTTGTGCTCATCATACCTTCCTCTTGGGGTTCCCAACGAGCTCGAATACATTTTGAGCCATCAAGCCTTTTTTCTAGTGCCGTTGCTGGGGAGTCAAGGACATCTTCACAAGGGGAGTCCCTCACAACCAATCTTTTACTTTATTTTTTTGTTTTACTTAGTTTATTTCTTCTTTGTTTGCTTGTTTCTTTTATCAAAAACAACAAAAAATGACTACTCTTGAAAACACTAAGTTGTGTGACTTCACCAGCACCAACAACAATGATTTCATGTGCACACCTATTGCTCCACCTATTCCTGAAGCTACTTTCTTTGAAATTAAACCTTCTTTGCTCAATCTTGTTATGAAAGAACAATTCTCTGGTGTTGGTACTGAAGATGTTGTGGCTCACCTTAATAACTTTGTTGAACTTTGTGAGATGCAAAAACATAGGGATATAGATGGAGATATTATTAAGCTTAAATTGTTTCCTTTCTCTTTGAGAGGAAAAGCTAAAGAATGGTTGTTATCCCTAACTAGAAATAGTATTGATTCTTGGACTAAATGCAAAGATGATTTCATTGGAAAATACTATCCTCCTGTTAAGATTATATCTATGAGAAGTGAAATGATGAAATTTAAACAATCTGATAATGAACATGTTGCTCAATCTTGGGAAAGAATGAAATCTTTGGTAAAGAATTGTCCCACTCATGGACTGACTGCTTGGATGATTATCCAAACCTTTTATGCAGGACTGAATTATTCTTCAAGAAATCTGCTGGATTCTGCTGCTGGAGGTACCTTTATGACCATTACTTTGGGTGCTGCAACAAAGCTCCTTGATAATATGATGGTTAAATATTCTGAATGGCACACTGAGAGAGCTCCACAAGGTAAGAAGGTAAATTCTGTTGAAGAAACCTCCTCCTTGAGTGATAAAATTGATGTTATTATGTCTATTCTTGTTAATGGGAAAGAACATATTGATCCAAATCATGTTCTCTTATCCTCTTTGGTTGCTCAAGAAGAGCAAGTTGATGTGAACTTTATTAGAAATAATAATTTTAGCAACAATGCCTACAGGAATAATTTTGGTAATAATAGTTATAGGACATATCCTCCCAATAATGGTAATGCTTATGGAAATTCCTACAACAACAATAGGAGTGCACCCTCTGAACTTGAAGTCATGCTTAAAGATTTTATTAGTAAACAAACTGCTTTCAATAAAACTATTGAGGAAAAACTTTCGAATGCTGAAAGAAATATATCATCTTTGTCTGAAGCACAATCCTCTTTGATTAATAAAATGGATGCTAAACCTGAAACTATGGAAAACCCCTTTGCTACTACTAATGCCATACAAGTTAAAATTGAAGAAAATGTTAGATTGTTAGCTGAATTGCATGCTAAGTGGGAAAGAGAAGATGAAATTGCTAGAAATAGTAGTATTTGTACTATCACCACCACTAATGTTGATGCTAGCAAACCACATGAAGTCCCTATTAATATGGGAGACAATAGTTCTACTACCTTGGATGGTAATGTTGATTTTGATCTTGATGGTTGCAATATTTTCGAAGTAATTATGTTCCTACAAAAGCTTGCTAAAAGTCCTAATTCTAGTGCTATGAATATGGCCTTTACAAAACACATTACAGATGCTCTCATAAAAATTAATGAAGAAAAATTGAAACATAAAGCTTCTATTCCTAGAAACTTAGAAGATGGTTGGGAACCCATCATTAATATGAAAGTGAATAATTTTGATGTCAAAGCTTTATGTGATCTTGATAGTAATGTTTCTATTATGCCTAGAAGGATTTATGAAATGCTTGATTTACCACCATTGGAAGATTGTTATTTAGATGTCCAACTTGATGATAATACTAAAAAGAAACTCATGGGGAGTATTAATGATGTTCTTATTATGGTTAACAATACCTATGTCCCTGTTGATTCCTGTGTTTTTGATGTTGAATGCAATGCTTCTTGTCCTATTATTTTGGGAAGACCTTTTCTTAATACTATTGGTGTCATTATTGATATGAAAGAAGGCACCATTAAATATCAATTCCCACTCAAGAAAGGTATAGAACACTTCCCTAAGAAGAGAGAGAAGATTCATTTTACCTCTCCTATTAAAAAAAAATTCTCTTAATGCTTCTTCATTTTTAGAATACTTGAATCTTGCTTCTTATGCCTAGCTCAAAGGCGTTAAAGAAAAACACTTATTGGGAGATAACCCAAATTTTTAGTCAGTAAGTTTTTATTTTGTTGAGTCTTGAAAGTTATTGCCTCAGTAATAACTTCTCCTTATCCTTTTTGTGTGGTTTTTGTGCCAAGAATAACCTCTAATGAGAGAGAAATAAGACTTGGGAAAGTTGTTGTCCCGAAACAGATTTTTATCCTTCGCTGTAAAAATTCGTGAAAAATCTCTGTACGTCGGATTGAGCTGTAATGTTTTGTGCTTCTGCCCTAGGTTGTTATCTAACTTTAGTTAGTTTAACACTTTTCGATTTGAGCAACAGAAGGTCTTCGGAAAAATCGGTTTTTACCTGCTGGTCTGTTTTGACAGATTTCTGCCATTATTTGCATTTGCCTCTTAATCTCTTTCTCTTTGAGTTCTCTTTGATCACATGAACTTTTAAAAGGAATTTATACAGTAGCTTGTGCTTTAATGGAAGTTTTACTTGTGTTGAAACTGAACCTAAAGACTTATTATCTTAAGTACACTAATGTTGCTAATGAAGATTGTGTGAAGTTTTGTATGAAGGAAAGTGTAGGGAAGAATAATGTGATAAGATGAAGTATGGACAAAAGCTCAAGTTTGGGGATGCCAACCGTGTCACCCCAATAAATATTCAAGAAGTACAAGCGTCGAAGCTTGGAGATTCCCAAGGCATCCCCTTCTTCATCAATAAAAATCTCAGGTTTTCTTCCAAACACTTCATTTTTATTGTTTCATGCACAATATTGTTGTTCTTGGAGCGTCTTCGTTTTTGTTTTTAGTTTTATTTTTCTTAGTTTTCTTAAATAAATTGGTTGGACCCCCCGCATTCATACATAGTTTCAAATAAGTTGATTTGGATTGGAAAAGAGTAGGAAAGTTCATGCTTATGAGTGGTATAAAAGGAGTCTTGTTTTGACTGTGGCCTAGACTTTATCATGTCATGTTTGATATTGCTATGACTTTATGCTTAGTGATTATTGCTATAGCATGAATTGTTACAAACAATTGAGATTGCTTAATGTGCCTTGAAAGAATCATGCGTTGTTTTAGCATATAAAAGCATAATATTGTGGCATTCTCCTTTGATGCTTTATTTGGGTTGACTTGGCGCATGCTCACACCATGTTAATACTATACCAAGTCACCATGGCCTCTATGATTATTTAGTTGTCGACTTGTAATATCACTTTATGATTTAATTAATAATGTTTTGCCTCTTTGCATGATTATGGCCATTATTGCTCTCTTAGTTGGTCGCTCCCAGTATTTTGCTAGCCTCCACATGTACCAAGTATGAGTTCCACTCATGCATCCAACTCCAAATAAAACCAAGTTATTCCAAAGAGTCCACCATACCTACCTATTAGCATTATTGCTATTCCAAGTATATTCATGTTTTTATCTATCTTCCGAATTAAACTTGTTATGTGAAAGTTAGTGATTAAAGCTCTCACAAACTTGATGTCACACTTTACTTTCTTGCACTTAATAAACTTGAACCATTGTGCCCATCTATGTTGCGTATATGCTTGCACTTTGTAAGTTGTGAATTAGCAGAACCATGTTACCATGGGGAACGCTTTCAACATTGCACTTTATTTAGTTGATATCATGTTCTTTTGCTTATGGATCCCAGCGGTGTGAAATAGAAGGGGAGCTTGTAAGCTCATGGAGTTTGTATATGTGTTAGAGAAACGCATGTGCAGCTAGCCTAAGCCATGCCTAATCATGGTGGAAACTTGCAGCAGAACCATAGTGAGCAATCTGTGAAGCATCCTCAAAAAAAAGGGAAAAAAGAAAAGCCTATGCAAATAGCAAATAAAAAGATCATTGAGATGCTCATTGTGTGTTGCCTTGTCATTTTGATATGGGAAAGATCCTGTATCATGGGGAAAGGGGTACCCCGTTGGCGGTTCTCCATGATACACATGTACTTACAATGACAAGAACTTAATCGTGACTAAAGTTGAGTAGCATGAGGTTAGGTACTCGTAAGCAAGGGGCGTGAGATTTTCAACTTATAACTTGTCAGGCATATCCCCATATTTGTTCACTTTCACCTTAATCACCTAAAGATGCTTATGATAGGGGCAATGAGAGATGAAAGCTAATAAGTACCATAATTTTTGGAAGCTCTTTATGATATTTGAATCCCTGCTTCCTTCTATGAAGGGCCTTTCTTTTACTTTTATGTTGAGTCTCCATCTTCTATCTTTATGCACCTATTGAGAGAGCATAGAGGTCATTCTTAGTTTAATGTGCATTGTCCCAAAACTTGGTGATTGATTCATAACTTTGATATTGCTTGTTTTTAAACTATTTGTATCTAGTCACCCTTATGAATTTGAAGGTGTCCTATGCATTTATGTTTTGCTACACCATTAGGGACAAGCTGAATACCATTCTCATTATGTTTTCTATATGTGAAACAAACAAACGTCTTTCAAAACATTGTTATTCATGAATCTTTTGTTTGTACATTTTCATGTTACAATATAGTTGCTATGTCTTATTGTTAGAACTATATCTTTCATGTCTATGTTAGAGTACTATGATCCCAGCTATCAATGTTTTACAAATACCTTGATCAAGATTGTGATGGTGCATGCCACCTCAAAAATTATTCTTTTTTATCACTTACCGACTCAAGGATGAGCAGGAGTTAAGCTTGGGGATGTTGATACGTCGTAAACGTATCTATAATTTTTGATGTTCCATGCTTGCTTAGTATCTACTTTCTTATGTTTTGTTCATACTTTGAGGTATTTTTATACATTTTCTGGAACTAACCTATTAACAAGATGCCACAGTGCCAGTTGCCTGTTTTCTGCTGTTTTTGGTTTCAGAAAAGCTAGTAAGGAAATATTCTCGGAATTGGACTGGACAAAAGCCAAAGTCAATATTTTACCCGAAGCAACACGGAGTCCAGAGGGGAGACGAAGAGGGGAACCAGGGCGGCCACACCCTAGGGTGGCGCGGCCAGCCCTAGGCGCGCCGCCACCTGGTGTGGGCCCTTTGAGCCTCCACCGACCTTGCCCTTCCACCTATAAAAGCCTCCCGGGATGAAAACCCTATGTACCAAATCAAAATTCCACGAAAGAGTCTGTAGCCGTTGCCATCTCCATCCCTATATCGGGAGGGATCTGAAGCTCTTCCCGGCACCCTGCCGGAGGGGAGAGATCACCCTGGAGGCCTTCCTCATCACCATGACTGCCTCTGGTGTGATGCGTGAGTAGTTCATCCTTGGACTACGGGTCCATGTAGTAGCTAGATGGTTGGTTCTCCTCCTTTGTGCTATCATGTTTAGATCTTGTGAGCTCCGTTCATGATCAAGATCATCTATTTGCAATCTTATATGTTGTGTTTGCAGGGATCCGATGGATATTGAGATGCTATTTCAGATTCATTATTGATTCTATCATGTATATGTTATTTGTGATCTTGCATGCTTTTTGTTACTAGTAGCTATCTTGGCCAATTAGATGCTTGCAACTCCAAGAAGGAGTATTTATGCTCGATAGTGGGTTCATGCCTCTAGTAATCTGGGGAAGTGACAGGAATCTCTAAGGTACTAGATGTGTTGTTGCTACTAGGGAGAAAACAACAATCCTTTGTCCATAGGACAATCGTATTGTTTACTTTACACACTTTGCTTAATGAAATTATCTATTGCTTGCAAATTAATACTGGAGAGGGTTCGGATGATAACCTGAAGGTGGATTATTAGTCATAGATGCAGTTGGATTATGGTCTATGTATTATGTTGTAATGCCTAATCAAATCTCATAGGAGTCAAGATGATTAGTATATGCGTGGTATGCTTTCTCGAGTCTGTCAATTGCCCCGCTGTAATTTGTTCACCCAACATGTTATTTATCTTAAGGAGAATCACCTCTAGTGAACTATAGACCCCGGTCCATTCTTTTACCATTGATAAACCATCTACTATTTACTGTTTACGATTTACTTTCTGCAAGCAGTTGCTATCTTCTACATAATATGTTTAATCCTTTGTTTTCAGCAAAACCGGTGAGATTGACAACCTCACTGTAAGTTGGGATAAATTTTTGTGGTTGTGTTGTGCAGGATTCCAAGTTGGAAACAACACCTTGGGGTTGTTTCCTTGCTCCTCCTGGTTCGATAACCTTGGTTTCATAACTAAGGGAAAACTTGCTGTTGTGATCATCATACATTCCTCTTGGGTTCCCAACGAGCACGAATATATTTTGAGCCATCACACAACCATCAAAACCTTTGCACACTACATAAAATTTCTTCTTATCAGTCCACTTAGTCTTTGTTTCAAACACATGTCTGACTTCATAAGTTCTGAAACATATCCTGAATTCTTCCATGCTTGGAAACATTCTCCCTACTTCAATAACAGGGTTCTCTTTGTCATACAAATTTACTAGCTCATCATCATGTGCATCATCAACATAATCTACAACATTTTGCATCAATTATGGATCTACATCTTCATAGGAGGATTGTCTGTTATCAAAATCTGCAACTTTATCCCCCTCCTTCTCCTTCTCATCTTTCTCATCGACAGGAATGCCAAAAAGTTTGGCCATTTCAATGTCAGACATTGGTGCAATCACCAAATCAGTACGGGCATTAAGTTCAACTCTATTCCAATCAACAGAAAGAACCTTTTCAGCACTATCATCCTGGGTTTGTTCATCTGCAACACCCTCCTCTTTAGTACTACTGTTAATTCAGTAACTCTGGGAAAAATCGGCCTTTGTGCAGCCCAATCGTCTTCCACCATCTGCCAAGCCAACTTGGAGGGAACATATCCAACCCTCAAATCACAGTTCAGATCAACGAGCTCTGCATGAAAGGTAGCCCGTTTTGTTGTCCAGCCGTATTGCCGATCGATTACATCAACTATATCTTCCCCATCCTCAATCCTAACATACTCTTGCTTCCAATCATCAAATTGTGACACTGATACTTCTTGCTTCGGGCCCCAAGCTATACTCTCCCCAATTTTTTCCACCCAATTCTTCACCGCCTTCTCTTTCATGCTCTGAATGTCTTGGGGATCAATCTCAGCACAATCAACATTCCATTTAACAATTGTATCTCTCTCAATCACCCGCATGTTACCATCAACTAACTTGGCCCTTGACGGAAAAAATTCGGCAGTAATGTCGAAGGTTCGCCCCCCATCGTCTCCCCTGTTTTTTCAATGGCGGGGCACCGTAAGCTAGCAGAAGCGGACGATGAAAATAAGATGCAGAAGGGAGATGGGATACAGGCATTACCGATTAGAAGTAGGGGAAGGTCTCTCTCGCGGCTCTATTCCCCCTGTTCACCCAACTCTGCGGCTCAATCGGGGGCTCAATCTAGGATTCAAATGGGGCAGTCAGATCTAAATCGACAGGGAGAGGGACAGGATTAGGGTTCATAATGCCACTCACCTCATTCCCCAAAGAAAGCAAGCTTTATCGCCGCTGAAATCGGTCCGCTGTCGCCGGAGAGGGAGAAGGGGAAAGCTCTGTCGCCGCCGCCGTAGGAGAGAACAGGGTGAACTGAGTTTCGGTCAAAAATTGGCGCGCTGAAACGGACACGAGACACACGTGTCTCAACTAATTGGGACCCACATGTCTTAACCTAAACAAGATGGGCTCGATTATTATCGTTTTTATCGTATTTGTGTCACTGGGTTATTTTTCGCGTCCATACGTCGCATGCAGGCATTATTCTGAAAAACGTCGCACCACAGCCTGCTCCATGGAAATATGTCACATTTGAGCTAATACCCCAAAAAGTTTGACTTAGAATAAAAGCTAAACCTAAACTTATTCACGGACGGAGGGACGATTATACAATTACGTTGGCATCCTGGGCTTATGAGGCCCCTCCACTCACTCTGTTTTGTTTTAAGAATGGTAAATTTTGTTTCACAAAATACGCCTTCCACTAAGTTAGTTTCTTGTCCTCCCATTTTATGAAATGTACCTTCTATTTTTTCCATATGTCATTTTCCATTACATCCCTTTCTTTAGCAATGCTCTCCGACACTTCATTTCATTCACGGGTAAAGTACACTCCCATTGGATTTTTCCTTATTAATTTCCTGGGATCAATTAACATGACCAGAATCAGATATTTCCAAGTTATTTTCATTTTGTTTCTCATTATTAGAATCACATCCATATCTCTTAAACAAGAAAAAATCGATCTGGGACCATTTCTTGCGTTGGTTCGACAAGGACATCGACCGAACCGTCGTTGTTGTTCTTAATTTCCATGGTCTTATCGGCATTATAAAATTATAGTATTGCTGATTTCACCATTAGTAGTATCGATCGATCACTATTGAGTTCAATCATTAGCATTCCCACCATTGGTGGGCTTAAGAAGCAACGATCAACCAGCTGCTCTTACATAGCGATACTGGTAGTAGCTCTCGGAGTAGGTAGCGAGCGAACGAGCGAGAGCAGAAACCAATTAATGGCGGCCGGCTCCGACCAAGAGGGCAGTGGCAGCGGGAGTGGGCGACGGCGTGGGTCGCCGCTGGTGTTCGACGAGCTCCGGTGGGTGGTCCAGATTCGTGATTCTCTGACGGAGGACGCCGACGACGAGGACGACAACGGCATCCCGGTCTCTGTGTTCAACGTGCCGAAGCAGCTGCAGGTGCACAAGCCGGAGGTGTACGTGCCCCAGTTCATCGCCCTCGGCCCCTATCACCACTGGCGCCCGGAGCTGTACGAGATGGAGCGCTACAAGCTTGCCGCAGCCCGCCGCGCACAGCGCCGCCTCTGCCCCGCCGGCCTTAAGCTTGACGCCCTCGTCACCCAGTTCGCCCGCCTCGAGCGCAAGGTCCGCGCATACTACCACCGCTACCTTGACTTCAGCGGCGAGACACTCTCCTGGATGATGGTCGTCGACGGCGCCTTCCTCCTCGAGTTCTTGCAGATATACGCTGCCGCCGACGGAGGAGGTGGCGGCAAGCCGGCTCTGCGGAGGGTGTCGTCGAGGATGGCGCATCTCGTGGACTTCGCCGGGAGGAAGTCGGCGCACGGCCTCATCCTCCGGGACATGCTCATGCTCGAGAACCAGATCCCGCTCTTCCTCCTGCGCAAGATCCTCGAGCCGCAGTGCACGTCGGCAGAGGAGGCCGTCCGGCTGCTCGCGAGCATGCTTACCGGGCTCATGAAGGAGCTCTGCCCGTACAAGATGATTGACGGCGACTTCCCGGCGGTAGACGTCACCAAGCACGCGCACCTGCTGGAGCTGCTCTACTACCTCCTCGTGCCCAAGTCAACGGACGATGACACGACTGCGGAGGCACACGACCACGACGATAGCTACGACATCGAGGAGCAGCCGTCGGACGGCGGCGGCGAGGAGAAGCCGTCCGGCGGCGGCTGCGAGTACGTGTCACAGTTGTTCGCTTCTATGTGGGGCATGGCGTCCAAGCTCGGGAGTATCCCGCTGCAGAACATGATGAAACCGATTGAATTCGCGATGAAGGCGCCGTGGAAGATGCTCTCTGTCGTTCCCGGCATCTCCGGGATTAAGCACCCGGTCGAGTCCTTCTTCATGTCCGGCACCGATCGCCGCGACACGTCGTCCTCTTCCACCGCGGGCCACATCTTGAGCAGGCCGCCGCTGATCGAGGAGATCATGGTCCCGTCGGTGTCCGAGCTTGTCAGCGCCGGCATACAGATCGCCGCTACTACCGGCGACCTCTCCACCATCTGCTTCGACTGCAAGACGGCCACGCTCCACCTCCCGTCGGTGACAGTCGACAGCAACACGGAGGTGATGCTCCGAAACCTTGTTGCCTACGAGTCGTCGGCAGCATCCGGCCCGCTGGTGCTCACCAGGTACACGGAGCTGATGAACGGCATAATCGACACCGACGAGGACGTGGCGCTGCTGCGGCAGCGCGGGGTGGTGCTGAACCGGATGAAGAGCGACGGCGAGGTGACAAAGCTGTGGAACGGCATGAGCAGGTCGGTGCGGCTGACGAAGGTGCCTGGCATGGACAAGGCGGTGGAGGAGATGAACCGGTACTACAACGGGCGGTGGCGCGTGAAGACGAAGAGGTTCATGCGGAAGTACGTGTTCAGCTCGTGGCAGCTGCTCACCTTCCTCGCTGCGATCATGATGCTGATGCTCACCACGCTCCAGGCCTTCTGCTCCGTCTACACCTGCTCCCGCTGGTTCGGCGCCGTCACCGTCACGGCGGGCCACCGGAGAATGATTTAATTAATCAACGCGTGATGTGCATGCGTGCGTGCCTTTCTGGATTCGGCTACGCGACATTAATTTGCACCAATTTGGTTTTTCAACGATCAGATCTCGAGTGGTTGTGTGTAATTTATGTTTTTAATTCTATGTGGAATTAATGGTAACTGTATATGAGTGTGCCATTGGTTTGAGAACATACTTGTGGTTATCGTGAAAAGGAAAAAAAGTCTACTATTTTAAACCCCGAACTCGTATTGGTTTGGCGAACTGAACCCCAACATCGAAATCCCTGTCGATCATACCCCAAACTCTCTAATCCCGGTCTAAATCGAACTCTGACACCGGTTTAGTAGTAAACACGCTGACATGGCAAGCAGTGGCCAGGATTCCTCCTGTCAGGATGTGGGCCAGCGACGCGCTCTCGGGTCTTAACCGCTTTGTGCGTGGGGAATAAAATTAGGGTTCTTGCTGCGCGTCGCGGAGGAGGGGACTTCTCAGCAGGGCGTGGCGGCGGCAGAGAGAGGAATGTCTTGGTCTTTGGCCGCATCGTCCGGTCTTGGTTTCCAAGCAGCCGCCAGAAGGAGAGGAACACAATCAAGTTCGCTGACGGTGTATCAGGAGAACCCCATGGTGTACGAGCATGCGATGATTTGCCATTGCAATCCGCCATTGAAGGTGCCAGCTGGATCTCTTGGAGTGCTCAGAACCCAGGCAGGAGGTACTATTCCTGTGTCAATGCCATGGTGAGCTCCTCTACAGATTTTATTTTAATTTTGCTTCTTCTGTTTCTTTAGGTTCTCATGTGTAATTCATTTCTGATGTGACAATTTGGACAGACTGGTGGTTGTAGGTATATTGAGTGGTATGGTCCTCCTTTGCCAAAGTTTTGGAGGACTTAATTGGAGATTTGAGGGATGAAGTGTGGAGGTTGCGTGGTCAGGACAATGCTCCTCGAGGTGATGAAGAAACAGGAAGGCAAACAATGATAGTGGCTCTAGAAGAACAGTTGAAGCAGAAGAATGGAGCAATAGCTGCAAGTTAGGGGAAATATGAAAGTTCGGTGTTTGTTGTAATTGTGTTTGTGCTAGGTTTAGTGGTAGGGAAAATGTTATATCAGTAATGTTTATTTTCAATGATGTAGTGTGAGAATGGCAAGTGCCAATGGACAAGTTTGTTAATTGTATTTTGCAATTTATTGTTGAAGATTATGCAATGCCAGTTTGATATCAGTTTGCATCAGAATAGCAAGTGGCAGTGAACAATAAGCAAATATCAGATTGCATCATATATAGGTCTAGAACAGTATATAACCAAGACAAAATAAGAGTAGCTGGAACATAAACATAATCTAGGTTGCATCATAATGGTCTGCAACATTACATAACCAAGACAAGGACCTAGAACATAAACAAAATAGGAGTAGATGGGGTCCTTTTGCTACATAGCATCACTAGTAGTTGCCACTACAAGTGAAATAAGAGTAGCTAGGGATTGCTGAAGCTGGGGTTCTTTTGCCCTTTTTTGCTGTGCTACCAGATGGACCAGGTTCAATAGAAGAACCATCTATACTTGGTTCATTCCTCTTCCTTGGAGGCTTAAATCCGCTAACAGATGGTCTAGGTTGATTTGTTCTTGCTGGAGGTGCTTGATTAGTTCTTGCATGAGGAGGAGGAGTGCTTTGAGTTGTCTATGAGACATTGGCACTTCTACTTCCTTCAGGTTGCCGTAGTGGTACAATAAACCATTCCATAAACCATAGAAACCAACAAAAATAAGTCATAGTGAACAACACAAATTAAAGGGAACAAGTAGTAAATTAGTTTTGTACATGTGATGACTTTTTCTTGCTTTTCTTTGTTAGATATGCACTCTTTTTCTTCCCTTTCTCTGGATTACAACTGCACCCTGATTTGTCGTGTCATGGGTTGCCACAAAGAGAACATTTCATAATTGTGCCATGCTTGCTCATCTTCTTCCCTTTAGGCTTCTCTGATTCTTATCTTTTCCTATCATTCTTTTTAGGCCTCCCTAGCATTCTAACATATGCAGGAGCTTGAGGCCTAGGATTAGTAGAGATTGTCCACATCTCCTCACCTTTAACAAGCTGCAAGTAATGAGACTATATATTTGCTTGAACACAACAATAGAGTAGCAAGGATGAATAAAGTCACCAATTTCTTTTTGACACTTGTGGATAGCACTTATGGCATGGCATGGGAGCCCTTCTATTTGGAAATATCCACATGAGCATGTATTTTTATCCAAATTAAATTTGTACTGCCTTCCTCTACCATTTATATGCTTCACCTCAAAGCCATCTTCTCCGTTCCTTATCACCTTGAGCCACTGAATCCTGGCAATGCTCTTCTTCAGTTTCTTGAATATGGAGGGACATACCCTTCCTGTCATCCTCTCACCTTTTTGTCTTTGTACTTGAATTCTAACAAATATTTTCTTTCTCATATTCTATAGCATAGAAATGATAGGATAAAACCTAGCATCAACTATGGCATGGTTGAAAGACCCGCATAGATTGTTGTCCACATATTCACAATTTGATCCTTCTACAAAGAAAGCTCTTGCCCAATGCCCAGGTTCTGTCCTCATCATGTCCTTCACTCCTTCCGGTGTCTCTAATGCTAGCTTGGCCTTGTAGTAATTGAAACCTAGTCTATTGGAAGCTTTGGAAATTGCCCAAAACTTCTTCTGTTAATCATGGGGTATATGCTTCTTCCTCCAGTTAGCATATATGTGCCTAGCACACATTTTGCGCTCTACAGCTGGTAAGTAATCCCTCATTGCACTATTTAATCCTTTCTACTAATCATAAATAAATACCCGTCCTTCTCCATTGTTGTTAATATTTATATACTTGATTAGGAGACCAATAAACCACTTACAAGTTCTATTAATTTCTTGCTCAACCATAGCCCAAGCTACTAGGTACATCTGGTTGTTGGCATCTCTTTCTATGGCACACAAAATTTCTCATTTCACTTCTCCTTTAAAAACACCCATCTAGGCCAATAACTTTCCTACATTCTTCCTTAAAATCTTACTTCAAAGCATTGAAGCACACATAATAGCTTTAGAAAATGCTCTATTACATATTAGTGTGGTCTAGACACACAACTATAGTGCTTCTAGGCTTGCTCCTTGATGGCTCGGTGTTGATGTGGAGCTCGTTGGGGAACCCCAAGAGGAAGGTATGATGAGCACAGCAGCAAGATTCCCTCAGTTATGAAACCAAGGTTTAATCGAACCAGTAGGAGCAAGGAAACACCCCAAAGGTGTTGCTAGCTGAGCCTTGGCAGGGCGCACTACCGGTACTAGTAGCAACGTGGAGACCTGCACAACACAACCACAGAACTTTTCCCCCAACTTGCGATGAGGTTGTCAATCTCACCGGTTTTGCTGAAAACAAAGGATTAAACGTATCGAATGGAAGGAAGTAATAGTTTGTAGATTGTATGTAAAAGAAAGGACCGGGATCCATAGTTCACTAGAGGTGGCTCTCCTTAGATAGATAACATGTTGGGTGAACAAATTACAGTAGGGCAATTGACAAACATCGAGAAAGCAATACATGCATATACTAATCATCTTGACTCCTTTGGAACTTGATTGGGCATTACAACATTATACATAGACCGCCATCCAACTGCATCTATGACTAATAATCCACCTTCAGGTTATCATCCGAACCCCCTTGATACATTGCAAATGTATCTATAATTTTTGATGTTCCATGCTTGGTTTTATCCACTTTCTTGTGTTTTGGACACACTTTGGAGTACTTTTCATATGATTTCTTGGACTAACCTATTAACAAGAGCCACAGTGTCAGCTGCCTGTTTTCTGCTGTTTTTGGTTCCAGGAAAGTCAGAAAATGAATATTCTCGGAATTGGACGTGACAAAAGCCAAAGTGCCTATATTTCCGAAAGTCATCAAGTGCCAGAATATGAGACAGAGAGGGGCCAGAGGCCGGCCACACCACCTGGCCGCGCGGCCAGGCTGGGCTAGCGCCAGGGGTGGTGTGGTGGCCCCTGGCACCCCCTCGGCCTCCCCTTCCGCCTATAAGATGCCCTCGGGACTTAAACCCTAAGAACCCGATCAAAAATCCACGAAAGAGTCTGTAGCCATCGTCATCTCCATCCCTAGATCGGGAGGGATCTGAAGCTCTTCCCGGCACCCTGCTGGAGAGGGGAATTCACCCTGGAGGCCTTCTTCATCACCATGCAAGCCTCCGGTGTGATGCGTGAGTAGTTGATCCTTGGACTACAGATCCATGTAGTAGCTAGATGGCTGGTTCTCCTTCTTTGTGCTTTCATGTTTAGATCTTGTGAGCTCCGTTCATGATCAAGATCATCTTTTTTTAATTCTACATGTTGTGTTTGCGAGGATCCGATGGATATTGAGATGCTATTTCAGATTGATTATTGATTCTATCATGTCTTTGTTATTTGTGATCTTGCCTGCTTTCCGTTGTTAGTAGCTATTGATGGCTCTGTGTATGGTGCCCAGAAAAGTGTTGGTGCGGTGTTGATGTAGAGCTTGTTGGGAACCCTAAGAGGAAGGTATGATGAGCACAACAGCAAGTTTCCCTCAGTATGAAACCAAGGTTAAATTGAACCGGTAGGAGCAATGAAACACCCCAAAGGTGTTACTAGCTGAGCTTTGGCAGGGCGCACTACCAGTGCTAGTAGCAACGTGGAGACCTGCACAACACAACCACAGAACTTTGTCCCCAACTTGCGATGAGGTTGTCAATCTCACCGTGTTTTGCGGAAAACAAAGGATTAAACGTATCGAATGGAAAGAAGTAATAGTTTTCAGAAAGTAAACACAAAGCAGTAAAAGATTGTAGATTGAATATAAAAGACAAGGACCGGGATCCATATTTCACTAGAGGTGGCTCTCCTTAGATTGATAACATGTTGGGTGAACAAATTACAGCAGGGCAATTGACAAACATCGAGAAAGCAATACATGCATATACTAATCATCTTGACTCCTTTGAGATTCGATTGGGAATTACAACATAATACATAGACCGCCATCCAACTGCATCTATAACTAATAATCCACCTTCAGGTTATCATCCGAACCCCCTCCAGTATTAAGTTGCAAGCAACAGATTATTGCTTTATGAACTGCGTGTAAAGTAAACAATATGATTGTTCTATGAACAAAGGATTGTTGTTTTCTCCCTAGTAGCAACAACACATCTAGTACCTTAGATATTTCTGTCACTTCCCCAGATTACCAGAGGCATGAACCCACTATCGAGCATAAATACTAACTCTTGGAGTTGCTAGCATCTACTTGGCCAAGATAGCTACTCACAACGGAAAGCATGCAAGATCACAAATAAAAAAGACATGATAGAATCAATAATCAATATGAAATAGCATCTCAATATCCATCGGATCCCCGCAAACACAACATGCAGAATTACAAATAGATGATCTTGATCATGAACGGAGCTCACAAGATCTAGACATGAAAGCACAAAGGAGGAGAACCATCCATCTAGCTACTACATAGATCCGTAGTCCAAGGATGAACTACTCACGCATCACACCGGAGGCTTCATGGTGATGAAGAAGGCCTCCAGGGTGAATTCCCCTCTCTGGCAGGGTGCCGGGAAGAGCATCAGATCCCTCCCGATCTAGGGATGGAGATGATGGCGGCTATAGACTCTTTCGTGGATTTTTGATCGGGTACTTAGGGTTTTTGTCCCGAGGGCAATATATAGGCGAAAGGAGAGGCTGAGGGGGTGCCGGGAGTGGCCACACCACCCCCTGGCACGGGTCAGGCCTGGCCGCGCGGCCAGGTGGTGTGGTGGCCCCCTGGCCCCTCTTCGTCTCGTATTCTGGCACTTGATGACATCCGGAAAAATAGGCACTTTGGCTTTTGTCCCGTCCAATTCCGAGAATATTCATTTTCTGACTTTCCTGGAACCAAAAACAGCAGAAAACGGGCAGCTGGCACTGTGGCTCTTGTTAATAGGTATTGCAAGAAATCATATGAAAATTACTACAAAGTTGGAACAAAACACAAGAAAGTGGATAAAACCAAGCATGGAACATCAAAAATTATAGATACATTTGCAATGTATCAACATCCCCAAGCTTAACTCCTGCTCATCCTCGAGTAGGTAAGTGATAAAAAGAAAGAATAATTTTTGAGGTGACATGAACCATCAAAGACATGATCAAAGTATTTGTAAAACATTCAAAGTTGGGATCATAGTACTTCAATCATAACATGAAAGACAAAGTTCTAGCAATAAGACAAAGACACTATGATGCAACATGAAAAGGCACAAACAAAAGATTCATGAATAACAATGCTTTGCAAGACGTTTGTTTGTTTCACATAAAGAAAACATAGCATAATAGTATTCAGCTTGTCTCTCAATAGAGTAGCAAATATAAATGCATAGGACACCTTCAAAGTTCATAAGAGTGACTATATACAATAGTTTAAAGCAAGCAATATCAAAGTATGCATCAATCAACTAGTCTTGGGACAATGCACATAGAACTAAGAATGGCCACTATGCTCTCAAAGTAAGTGCATAAAGATAGAAGGTGGAGACTCAATATAATGGTGGAAGAAAGGCCTTTTTATAAAAGGCAATAGGGATTCAAGTCTCATAAAGAGCTTCCAAAAATTATGGTACTTATAGCTTTCAGCTCTCATTGCCCCTATCATAAGCATCTTGAAGTGATTAAGGTAAAGTGAACAAACTATGGTGTACATGCTTGACGAAGTATAAGTCAGAAATCTCATGTCCCTTGTATACGAGGGCCGCTCCTCATGCTACTCAAGTTTAGTCACCGGTAAGTTCTTATCATTGTAAGTACATGTGTATCATAGAGAACCGCCAACGGGGTACCCCTTGCCCGATGATACGAAAGAATCCCCATATCATGACAAGGCAAGAAGACAACGAGCATCTTAGCATTCTTCTTATTTACCATGGGAATATGGTGCTTTTTTCTCTCTTTCCTCTTTTCATAGTATCTCTTTTTTTTCTCTTTTCTCTTTTTTTTCTCAATATAGGACTCTTTTTTTATAAGAAGAATGCTTCATAGACAGCTCATTATGGTTACGCTGCAGGTTTCCACCATGTCAGCATGGATTAGACCAATGCCCAAGCGCTTTCTAACACATATACATAACTCCATGGACTTACAAGCTCCCTTTCATTTCACACCGATTTACATCCATATATAAAAGAGCATGATATCAACTAGGTACAAGTACCAAGTGCAATGTTGAAAGCGTTCCCCATGAAAGCATGGTTCTGCTAATTCCCAACAAATAAGTGCAAGCATATACAACATAGACGATACAATGGTTCAAGTTTATTAAGGGCAAGTAAAGTAAAGTGTGCCATCAAGTTCGTGAGAGCTTTAATCACTAGTTTTCTCATAACAAGTTTAATTTGGAAGGTAAACAAAAGCATGAATATACTTGGAATAGCATAAGCTAATATGTAGGTATGGTGGAATCTTTGGAATAACTTGTTTTTAGGAGTTGGATGCATGAGTGGACCTTATACTTGGTTACGGAGGCTAGCAAAAGACTAGGAGCGACCAACTGTGTCACATCCCAAGATTTTCTAAATCTTGTAATGTGAAAAATAAATAAATAAAATAAAACTTTGTTTGATTTTCAGGGCCAGAAGAAACTTTTGAATCCAATTGGGAATCTTCAAAGCTATTTTGAACAAAGAAATCCTAAAGGGATTAAAAAGATAAACATTTAATAAAGGAAAAATAAAAAATATTTTACTACTACTTTGAAATCTTTTTATAAAGGTTTCGATTTTTCAAAGGGAAAAGAAATATTTTAAATAAAGATTATTTTATAAAGCCAAATTAAACCTTGGCCAAGACTTTGAAACAAAAGGTTTTTGCTTTGATTAAAATAGTAGAGGTTTATTTAAAATAAAATAAAAAGGATTTAAATATCCAAGTTTTATTAATAAAGGTTTTACTATTTCCAAAACATCAAAACTTATTTATTTATTTAAAATAAGTTTTCCAAGTATTTTATATTCTCAAAATAAAACCTACTGAAGTGTTTTGGTTTTATTCTAGATTTCAAAATAAAGTTTTAAATAAAACAAACCCTACTTGATTTATTAACTAAGGTCCATTCTATTTAATTATTAATGGAACCTAAAATAAAAGGTTATTTTGTTTTAAAACGAGTTTCCAAATATTCCTTATTTTCAAATAAAACCTACTGATTTGGTTTTGAAATTATTTGGATTTCAAATGGAGGTTTTATTAATAAACAACAAACTCTATTTGATTAATAAACCATGTCCATTTATATAAATTATTAATGGACCCTAAAGTAAAATATTATTTTGTTTAAAACAAGATTTCCAAATATCTCTTATTTTCAAATACAACCAACTCTTTTGGTTCTGAAAATATTTGGTTTTCAAATGGAGATTTTATTAATTAAATCAAACCCTATTTTATAAATAAACTAAAGATCCATTTTATTTAATTAAAGAATGGATCCTAAAAAGAATAAAAAAAATATTATTTTATTTTTAGAATTTGGTTTATGTTGATAAACAGAACCAAGTTCAAAGTTGTGAAGTTTGGTGTTTGTTTGAATCAATTTGAATGTTGTTTGATAGTTTGAAATTCAAAATAGAAATTAGATTTGGAAAATAGAAAAAGGTTTCAAACAGAAAAAATAAGAAAAAGGACAGCCCACTAAGGCCCAGCAAACCAGCCCAGTTTTTCTTCCCGAAGAAAACGATTCGCACGCAATATCAGACCCACAGAGAGAATGACCAGTGGACCCTCCCCTCGTTTCTTTTCCCACTGACTGGTAGGCCCACTTTCCCTGTTCATCGTCCACACCCGAATTCTTCTCCTCCCTCGACACCGCTCCTGCCGATGATTTCGCGGCCTTAATTCGCTTTAACTCGACCACCGTTACCAGCTTTGATCACGCAGGTTGAAACGCCCATGTCTCCTCTATATTTCCCCTCTGACACCTCGCGCTGGCACGCTCCAGACCTCTCCAATTTCCTTCCCGAGAACCCTCTGTCCCGACGAAGTCCGGTGCCGATTCCGGCGACTCGACACCGCCCCGAGCCTCCCTAAGCACACTGGGGGACTCACCACTTCCTGACGCATCTGTCTGTGCCCCTCGGTTGACGATCATGGCGTCCCTCGAGGCCGACCACCAAGTTCGAAGCGCCGCCGTCGACTTCAACTCCGCTGAGCTCCTCCGTAAGTCCAGGCCGCCTCTTCTTGTCGTTTCACGCACACAAAGACCTCCGTGATCTCCGTGGTCTAACCCTACCTCGGTTGATCTTCTCGTGACTGTAGCGACGCCTCCACCAAGATCGAGACCACCCGACGTTGTCCTCCACTCCGCGAGCAATCCGCTAAGACCGTAACGCCTCGCCTGACTCAACGCCTCGAGCTTCACCGCGACCTCCACCTGGTCAGCCTCTTCACTTTCCTCCTTGCGTCTCAGATCGCTGGCACCGCCATCGCCTGGCCGCCGCCGCCGCAGCCGCCAGCCGCCAAACTTTGGTCGAGTGCTGCATCGTAGGATCTTAATCCGACGCCACGATAGATCATTTAAGTCGCAAGAGGTACGCTCTCCGACCACACGATCTAGTTAGATCCAACGCACCACGCTGCCGATCCGCCGAACTGCACCGCCCAGCTTAAAACACGCCAGGTCACCTGTCCTGTTTAAAACAGATTTGAAATCTAATTGAGATTCAATTTTCAAACCCTTATAACTCTGGATCCACACGTCCAAAAATTACAAATTTTATGTCGTTGGATTCAGGAGAGCAAGACCTAGCCAACCATGCCCTTGGTTTAGCAAATAGTATCTGTTAGTTTGTTTGTTTTTGCAGTTTCTTTTGTAAGCTTGTTTAGAGTAGAAAAATTATTTAAAAAATGATTTTAGGGTTAAAACTTTTGCAAAATGGTTTGATGTGACCTTACTGACCCTAGGAATCAACCCATGTTTTGGAAAATGAATTTGGAAAAGTTTAGAATGGATTAATTGGTTTAGTTCATTTCTAGCTAAATAAAACTATTGAATTGTTTATGAAAATGGTTTTTGAATGGAAAACTTTGGAGGAAATGTGTTGAACCAAACCTACTGACCATAAACACCAAGTTTTGAGAAATAACAACTTATCTAGTGAAACCACTTAAAGTTGTGGCATTGAGCAAAATGTTTTTCACCACATAAAATGATGAAAGATTTTAAAATGGTTTTTGGACAAAACCCTCTTGCTAAATGACTTTGCCATTTTGGTAAATGACCAATTTGGACCTTACAAAGTTTAGAAGCCTAGTGGAGACCATCCTTGCAATAGGACCATCCTTTGCATGCTTATGCATGACTTAGATTCCATTACTTTGTGTGTGAAAAATTGTTGTTTGATTGATTACTTGGAATGCTAGTTGATTTGGTGTTTGCTTGATTGATTGTAGTGAAGTTAGCAAAGTGTGAGACTAGCAAGATCAAGGAGTGAACCACCATTCCCTACCAAAAAGGCAAGTTACACTATCATACAAAAGTCCTACTATTTTCATTATACTTAGTGGATTTTGAAAACATGCATGAAAACAATTTTATACTTATGCTATGCTAAATCCTATTAGGATACCTTATACATTCCTTAGAGAAAACATTGTAGTTGTACATGCTTAGCCATGCTATATTTTGAAAAGAGATACATGTTGAGATTTTACAAAGTTGAGAAAAGGACTTGTGTTTTATATAATAAAACAAGGACTCAATGAACCACCTAGGTGGAGGATACTTTAAGTTTTGGAGAAGGTGGCAACAAAAGGAACCATGTTTATGGGAATCACTTTGTGTTGTGCTCCAAAAGAAAACCACCTAGGAAACTTAGAGATTGAACATGCTTCTCCAATTGTGGCTTTGTGCAACCACATGCTATTATGGCTCGCTTAGTCAATTACATTAGGAAGACCCATACATTGTCTTTAGTTACTGGACATGGGATCTGAATGCTTCATGGGGCTGAAGACAAGCTAGCAATGGTGTATGGGAGGACCTTTTGAAAGACTTCACACATTCTCAATCTGCCAGCTCCATCTTGGTGAGTGCTAATCCAGTAGGCCACTGGTGGCAAAAGGATGAGATTGTGACATGTGGGTAAAGTGTATTCCTTCTGCAGAAGATAATAAAATCTAAGTACTTAGCCGTGTCCCCGGTTATGGACAATACTGAGCAACTAAGGCCTGAAGCTATGGAAGATCTCGACACTCTAATTTCTAAAAGAAAACTTTTAAAACTTGATGCACTTGGGGTTACCAAGGTGCTCAAGAGATTTTGACAAGGACTTGAACACTTGAGTTTTTACCAAGGAGTTCAAGAGATTTTTGAAAGGAGATTTGACAAAGGACCAAAACCATTTTGAAAAGATAGGATAAAATATTGCTTTATGCAAATGAGCCTAAAACTCTACTTAGCCAAATTTTCATGTAATGATAGGATCCACTTATTTCAGAATAGTGAAACTTGCCAATACAATTCAAATGTATTGACCCTTGTGGCTGTAACTTGTAATGTTGCAGGTTTGATTGATTTTAGTGAAGATTGATTGATTAGGATTACAAAGTCTACAACCAACATCTGCCTGTGGAACCTTGAAGATGAAGGACCCCATGACTATAGTTATTCCGCTGCAATGTAATGTAATAGCCAAATGAGCTATGTATGATGTAATAAAATTATGTTATTCCTGGTTATAAAGTTATGTTATGACCTTTGTTTCTTGATATTACATCTTAACTGTGGATGCTAGCTATTGATCCAGGGACTAGCATTGTAAACACAGGGATCTCTACCTTATTAAAGGTTGGGAACTCTACAGAAATGTGTTGAACCAAACCTACTGACCATAAACACCAAGTTTTGAGAAATAACAACTTATCTAGTGAAACCACTTAAAGTTGTGGCATTGAGCAAAATGTTTTTCACCACATAAAATGATGAAAGATTTTAAAATGGTTTTTGGACAAAACCCTCTTGCTAAATGACTTTGCCATTTTGGTAAATGACCAATTTGGACCTTACAAAGTTTAGAAGCCTAGTGGAGACCATCCTTGCAATAGGACCATCCTTTGCATGCTTATGCATGACTTAGATTCCATTAATTTGTGTGTGAAAAATTGTTGTTTGATTGATTACTTGGAATGCTAGTTGATTTGGTGTTTGCTTGATTGATTGTAGTGAAGTTAGCAAAGTGTGAGACTAGCAAGATCAAGGAGTGAACCACCATTCCCTACCAAAAAGGCAAGTTACACTATCATACAAAAGTCCTACTATTTTCATTATACTTAGTGGATTTTGAAAACATGCATGAAAACAATTTTATACTTATGCTATGCTAAATCCTATTAGGATACCTTATACATTCCTTAGAGAAAACATTGTAGTTGTACATGCTTAGCCATGCTTTATTGGGAAAAGAGATACATGTTGAGATTTTACAATGTTGAGAAAAGGACTTGTGTTTTATATAATAAAACAAGGACTCAATGAACCACCTAGGTGGAGGATACTTTAAGTTTTGGAGAAGGTGGCAACAAAAGGAACCATGTTTATGGGAATCACTTTGTGTTGTGCTCCAAAAGAAAACCACCTAGGAAACTTAGAGATTGAACATGCTTCTCCAATTGTGGCTTTCGTGTGCAACCACATGCTATTATGGCTCTGGCTTAGTCAATTACATTAGGAAGACCCATACATTGTCTTTAGTTACTGGACATGGGGATCTGGAATGCTTCATGGGGGCTGAAGACAAGCTAGCAATGGTGTATGGGAGGACCTTTTGAAAGACTTCCACATTCTCAATCTGCCAGTTCCATCTTGGTGAGTGCTAATCCAAAGGGCCACTGGTGGCAAAAGGATGAGATTGTGACATGTGGGTAAAGTGTACTCCTTCTGCAGAAGATAATAAAATCTAAGTACTTAGCCGTGTCCCCGGTTATGGACAATACTGAGCAACTAAGGCCTGAAGCTATGGAAGATCTCGACACTCTAATTTCTAAAAGAAAACTTTTAAAACTTGATGCACTTGGGGTTACCAAGGTGCTCAAGAGATTTTGACAAGGACTTGAACACTTGAGTTTTTACCAAGGAGTTCAAGAGATTTTTGAAAGGAGATTTGACAAAGGACCAAAACCATTTTGAAAAGATAGGATAAAATATTGCTTTATGCAAATGAGCCTAAAATTCTACTTAGCCAAATTTTCATGTAATGATAGGATCCACTTATTTCTATAGAATAGTGAAACTTGCCAATACAATTCAAATGTATTGACCCTTGTGGCTGTAACTTGTAATGTTGCAGGTTTGATTGATTTTAGTGAAGATTGATTGATTAGGATTACAAAGTCTACAACCAACATCTGCCTGTGGAACCTTGAAGATGAAGGACCCCATGACTATAGTTATTCCGCTGCAATGTAATGTAATAGCCAAATGAGCTATGTATGATGTAATAAAATTATGTTATTCCTGGTTATAAAGTTATGTTATGACCTTTGTTTCTTGATATTACATCTTAACTGTGGATGCTAGCTATTGATCCAGGGACTAGCATTGTAAACACAGGGATCTCTACCTTATTAAAGGTTGGGAACTCTACAGAAATGTGTTGAACCAAACCTACTGACCATAAACACCAAGTTTTGAGAAATAACAACTTATCTAGTGAAACCACTTAAAGTTGTGGCATTGAGCAAAATGTTTTTCACCACATAAAATGATGAAAGATTTTAAAATGGTTTTTGGACAAAACCCTCTTGCTAAATGACTTTGCCATTTTGGTAAATGACCAATTTGGACCTTACAAAGTTTAGAAGCCTAGTGGAGACCATCCTTGCAATAGGACCATCCTTTGCATGCTTATGCATGACTTAGATTCCATTACTTTGTGTGTGAAAAATTGTTGTTTGATTGATTACTTGGAATGCTAGTTGATTTGGTGTTTGCTTGATTGATTGTAGTGAAGTTAGCAAAGTGTGAGACTAGCAAGATCAAGGAGTGAACCACCATTCCCTACCAAAAAGGCAAGTTACACTATCATACAAAAGTCCTACTATTTTCATTATACTTAGTGGATTTTGAAAACATGCATGAAAACAATTTTATACTTATGCTATGCTAAATCCTATTAGGATACCTTATACATTCCTTAGAGAAAACATTGTAGTTGTACATGCTTAGCCATGCTTTATTGGGAAAAGAGATACATGTTGAGATTTTACAAAGTTGAGAAAAGGACTTGTGTTTTATATAATAAAACAAGGACTCAATGAACCACCTAGGTGGAGGATACTTTAAGTTTTGGAGAAGGTGGCAACAAAAGGAACCATGTTTATGGGAATCACTTTGTGTTGTGCTCCAAAAGAAAACCACCTAGGAAACTTAGAGATTGAACATGCTTCTCCAATTGTGGCTTTCGTGTGCAACCACATGCTATTATGGCTCTGGCTTAGTCAATTACATTAGGAAGACCCATACATTGTCTTTAGTTACTGGACATGGGGATCTGGAATGCTTCATGGGGGCTGAAGACAAGCTAGCAATGGTGTATGGGAGGACCTTTTGGAAAGACTTCGTCACATTCTCAATCTGCCAGTTCTCCATCTTGGTGAGTGCTAATCCAGTAGGCCACTGGTGGCAAAAGGATGAGATTGTGACATGTGGGTAAAGTGTATTCCTTCTGCAGAAGATAATAAAATCTAAGTACTTAGCCGTGTCCCCGGTTATGGACAATACTGAGCAACTAAGGCCTGAAGCTATGGAAGATCTCGACACTCTAATTTCTAAAAGAAAACTTTTAAAACTTGATGCACTTGGGGTTACCAAGGTGCTCAAGAGATTTTGACAAGGACTTGAACACTTGAGTTTTTACCAAGGAGTTCAAGAGATTTTTGAAAGGAGATTTGACAAAGGACCAAAACCATTTTGAAAAGATAGGATAAAATATTGCTTTATGCAAATGAGCCTAAAACTCTACTTAGCCAAATTTTCATGTAATGATAGGATCCACTTATTTCTACAGAATAGTGAAACTTGCCAATACAATTCAAATGTATTGACCCTTGTGGCTGTAACTTGTAATGTTGCAGGTTTGATTGATTTTAGTGAAGATTGATTGATTAGGATTACAAAGTCTACAACCAACATCTGCCTGTGGAACCTTGAAGATGAAGGACCCCATGACTATAGTTATTCCGCTGCAATGTAATGTAATAGCCAAATGAGCTATGTATGATGTAATAAAATTATGTTATTCCTGGTTATAAAGTTATGTTATGACCTTTGTTTCTTGATATTACATCTTAACTGTGGATGCTAGCTATTGATCCAGGGACTAGCATTGTAAACACAGGGATCTCTACCTTATTAAAGGTTGGGAACTCTACAGAAATGTGTTGAACCAAACCTACTGACCATAAACACCAAGTTTTGAGAAATAACAACTTATCTAGTGAAACCACTTAAAGTTGTGGCATTGAGCAAAATGTTTTTCACCACATAAAATGATGAAAGATTTTAAAATGGTTTTTGGACAAAACCCTCTTGCTAAATGACTTTGCCATTTTGGTAAATGACCAATTTGGACCTTACAAAGTTTAGAAGCCTAGTGGAGACCATCCTTGCAATAGGACCATCCTTTGCATGCTTATGCATGACTTAGATTCCATTAATTTGTGTGTGAAAAATTGTTGTTTGATTGATTACTTGGAATGCTAGTTGATTTGGTGTTTGCTTGATTGATTGTAGTGAAGTTAGCAAAGTGTGAGACTAGCAAGATCAAGGAGTGAACCACCATTCCCTACCAAAAAGGCAAGTTACACTATCATACAAAAGTCCTACTATTTTCATTATACTTAGTGGATTTTGAAAACATGCATGAAAA
Source organism: Avena insularis (assembly GCA_023614405.1). NCBI lineage: Eukaryota > Viridiplantae > Streptophyta > Magnoliopsida > Poales > Poaceae > Avena > Avena insularis. The sequence goes on along the minus strand of CM042692.1, from coordinate 557,102,252 downwards.
CAATTTTATACTTATGCTATGCTAAATCCTATTAGGATACCTTATACATTCCTTAGAGAAAACATTGTAGTTGTACATGCTTAGCCATGCTTTATTGGGAAAAGAGATACATGTTGAGATTTTACAATGTTGAGAAAAGGACTTGTGTTTTATATAATAAAACAAGGACTCAATGAACCACCTAGGTGGAGGATACTTTAAGTTTTGGAGAAGGTGGCAACAAAAGGAACCATGTTTATGGGAATCACTTTGTGTTGTGCTCCAAAAGAAAACCACCTAGGAAACTTAGAGATTGAACATGCTTCTCCAATTGTGGCTTTCGTGCAAACCACATGCTATTATGGCTCGCTTAGTCAATTACATTAGGAAGACCCATACATTGTCTTTAGTTACTGGACATGGGGATCTGGAATGCTTCATGGGGGCTGAAGACAAGCTAGCAATGGTGTATGGGAGGACCTTTTGGAAAGACTTCGTCACATTCTCAATCTGCCAGTTCTCCATCTTGGTGAGTGCTAATCCAGTAGGCCACTGGTGGCAAAAGGATGAGATTGTGACATGTGGGTAAAGTGTACTCCTTCTGCAGAAGATAATAAAATCTAAGTACTTAGCCGTGTCCCCGGTTATGGACAATACTGAGCAACTAAGGCCTGAAGCTATGGAAGATCTCGACACTCTAATTTCTAAAAGAAACTTTTAAAACTTGATGCACTTGGGGTTACCAAGGTGCTCAAGAGATTTTGACAAGGACTTGAACACTTGAGTTTTTACCAAGGAGTTCAAGAGATTTTTGAAAGGAGATTTGACAAAGGACCAAAACCATTTTGAAAAGATAGGATAAAATATTGCTTTATGCAAATGAGCCTAAAATTCTACTTAGCCAAATTTTCATGTAATGATAGGATCCACTTATTTCTATAGAATAGTGAAACTTGCCAATACAATTCAAATGTATTGACCCTTGTGGCTGTAACTTGTAATGTTGCAGGTTTGATTGATTTTAGTGAAGATTGATTGATTAGGATTACAAAGTCTACAACCAACATCTGCCTGTGGAACCTTGAAGATGAAGGACCCCATGACTATAGTTATTCCGCTGCAATGTAATGTAATAGCCAAATGAGCTATGTATGATGTAATAAAATTATGTTATTCCTGGTTATAAAGTTATGTTATGACCTTTGTTTCTTGATATTACATCTTAACTGTGGATGCTAGCTATTGATCCAGGGACTAGCATTGTAAACACAGGGATCTCTACCTTATTAAAGGTTGGGAACTCTACAGAAATGTGTTGAACCAAACCTACTGACCATAAACACCAAGTTTTGAGAAATAACAACTTATCTAGTGAAACCACTTAAAGTTGTGGCATTGAGCAAAATGTTTTTCACCACATAAAATGATGAAAGATTTTAAAATGGTTTTTGGAAAAAACCCTCTTGCTAAATGACTTTGCCATTTTGGTAAATGACCAATTTGGACCTTACAAAGTTTAGAAGCCTAGTGGAGACCATCCTTGCAATAGGACCATCCTTTGCATGCTTATGCATGACTTAGATTCCATTACTTTGTGTGTGAAAAATTGTTGTTTGATTGATTACTTGGAATGCTAGTTGATTTGGTGTTTGCTTGATTGATTGTAGTGAAGTTAGCAAAGTGTGAGACTAGCAATATCAAGGAGTGAACCACCATTCCCTACCAAAAAGGCAAGTTACACTATCATACAAAAGTCCTACTATTTTCATTATACTTAGTGGATTTTGAAAACATGCATGAAAACAATTTTATACTTATGCTATGCTAAATCCTATTAGGATACCTTATACATTCCTTAGAGAAAACATTGTAGTTGTACATGCTTAGCCATGCTTTATTGGGAAAAGAGATACATGTTGAGATTTTACAAAGTTGAGAAAAGGACTTGTGTTTTATATAATAAAACAAGGACTCAATGAACCACCTAGGTGGAGGATACTTTAAGTTTTGGAGAAGGTGGCAACAAAAGGAACCATGTTTATGGGAATCACTTTGTGTTGTGCTCCAAAAGAAAACCACCTAGGAAACTTAGAGATTGAACATGCTTCTCCAATTGTGGCTTTCGTGTGCAACCACATGCTATTATGGCTCTGGCTTAGTCAATTACATTAGGAAGACCCATACATTGTCTTTAGTTACTGGACATGGGGATCTGGAATGCTTCATGGGGCTGAAGACAAGCTAGCAATGGTGTATGGAGGACCTTTTGGAAAGACTTCGTCACATTCTCAATCTGCCAGTTCTCCATCTTGGTGAGTGCTAATCCAGTAGGCCACTGGTGGCAAAAGGATGAGATTGTGACATGTGGGTAAAGTGTACTCCTTCTGCAAAAGATAATAAAATCTAAGTACTTAGCCGTGTCCCCGGTTATGGACAATACTGAGCAACTAAGGCCTGAAGCTATGGAAGATCTCGACACTCTAATTTCTAAAATAAAACTTTTAAAACTTGATGCACTTGGGGTTACCAAGGTGCTCAAGAGATTTTGACAAGGACTTGAACACTTGAGTTTTTACCAAGGAGTTCAAGAGATTTTTGAAAGGAGATTTGACAAAGGACCAAAACCATTTTGAAAAGATAGGATAAAATATTGCTTTATGCAAATGAGCCTAAAACTCTACTTAGCCAAATTTTCATGTAATGATAGGATCCACTTATTTCTACAGAATAGTGAAACTTGCCAATACAATTCAAATGTATTGACCCTTGTGGCTGTAACTTGTAATGTTGCAGGTTTGATTGATTTTAGTGAAGATTGATTGATTAGGATTACAAAGTCTACAACCAACATCTGCCTGTGGCACCTTGAAGATGAAGGACCCCATGACTATAGTTATTCCGCTGCAATGTAATGTAATAGCCAAATGAGCTATGTATGATGTAATAAAATTATGTTATTCCTGGTTATAAAGTTATGTTATGACCTTTGTTTCTTGATATTACATCTTAACTGTGGATGCTAGCTATTGATCCAGGGACTAGCATTGTAAACACAGGGATCTCTACCTTATTAAAGGTTGGGAACTCTACAAACTGAGAGACCAATAATGGCCATAATCATGCAAAGCGACAAAACATCATTAATCAAAGCATAAAGTGATACTACAAGTTGAAAACTAAAGGATCATAAAGGCTTATGGTGACTTGGGATAGTCATAACATGGTGTGAGCATGTGCCAAGTTAACCCAAATAAAGCATCAAAGGAGAATACCATAATACTATGCTTTAATATGCTAAAACAACGCATGATTCATCCAAGGCACATTAAGCAATCTCAATTGTTTATAACAAGTCATGCTATAGCAAAGAATACTAAGCATAAATCCAAAACAATATCAAGCATGGCATGACAGAAGATAAAGGTGGTAAAAATCAAGCTCTTTTACCACATAAGCATGAACTTTCCTACTCTTTTCAAACAAAACAAAGGATTAAACGACGAATGGAAAGAAGTAATAGGTTTTGCGTCAAGTAAACACAAAGCAGTAAAATATTGTAGATTGAATATAAAAGACAAGGACCGGGATCCATAGTTCACTAGAGGTGGCTCTCCTTAGATAGATAACATGCTGGGTGAACAAATTACAGCGGGGCAATTGACAAACATCGAGATTAGATAGATAGCAATGCCCAATCGAAGCAAATGATTAGTATATTATCTATCTAATCTCGATGTTTGTCAATTGCCCCGCTGTAATTTGTTCACCCAGCATGTTATCTATCTAAGGAGAGCCACCTCTAGTGAACTATGGATCCCGGTCCTTGTCTTTTATATTCAATCTACAATATTTTACTGCTTTGTGTTTACTTTCTGCAAACTATTACTTCTTTCCATTCGATACGTTTAATCCTTTGTTTTCCGCAAAACACGGTGAGATTGACAACCTCATCGCAAGTTGGGGACAAAGTTTTGTGGTTGTGTTTTGCAGGTCTTCACGTTGCTACTAGCACCGGTAGTGCGCCCTGCCAAGGCTCAGCTGGTAACACCTTTGGGGTGTTTCCTTGCTCCTACTGGTTCGATTAAACCTTGGTTTCATACTAAGGAAAACTTGTTGCTGTGCTCATCACAACTTCCTCTTGGGGTTCCCAACGAGCTCTATATCAACCACGCACCAGCACTTTTCTGGGCGCCATACACAGAGCCATCGAGCATTTTTCTGGCGCTGTTGTCGGGGAGTCAAGGACATCTTCACAAGGGGAGTCCCTCATAACCAATCTCTTTACTTTGTTATTTTTGTTTTGCTTAGTTTCTTTTTGCTTAGTTTCTTTTTGCTTTGTTTGCTTGTTTTCTTATCAAAAACACAAAAAAATTAGTTTTACTAGTTTGCTTTTTTATTCAAAAACACACAAAAAAATTAAGTCTCCTTTAGTTGTCACCTCTTCCTTAGCTCACCACGTTGATCCCCAAATTCACCCTAAAAGACCTTTCAATTGGTAGTGGTTCTATAATTGGGAAAGATAATATTGAAGAATTCTTTAATCATGTTAGCAAACATGAAGATACCGATGATAGATCCCTTGTAGAACTTGCTCCAAATTATGAGATTGCTGCAGCTTCTTTAATTCATATGTTAGAAGCTAGGTTTGTTAACCTCAACCCCTTAATGCAAATAATGTTTCTTAAGCTTAAAGAAGTTGAGGACCCTGAAAAGAGGGATTTTATTCTAGAAACTTTATTTAAGGAGTTCTATGATGTTGCCAAGGAAGCTAGGAAAGTCTTTGAACGTTTCAATATGCTAGGCTCATGTGTAGATGTTGTTGGTACACGAGAAAAGATGAACAAAACCGAACCTAATGGGGAGGAACCTAAGATACCAATACCCTTTAAACTAGTAGCAATACATCATGTCATAGAAAAGAATCTTGATTGGATTGTTCCTGCAAACCCTTTTGATGAGAATTGTGAACCTAAGAGCGTTGAGAGAGGATCCTCTAGAACTTATTTGGATGATATACCTTTCCTTATTGAAAATATTTCTGGTATTGATCTTAATGCTTCTTCATTTGAGAATACTTGATTCTTTTTCTTGCTTCTTATGCCTAACTTAAAGGCGTTAAAGAAAAATACTTATTGGGAGATAACCCAAAAGTTTTAGATGATTCTTGGAAGTTATTACTTCAGTAATAACCTCTCCTTATTCTTTTTATTTGCTTTTTGTGCCAAGAGTAACCTCTAATGAGAGAGAAGTAATGATTGGGAAAGTTGTTGTCCTGAAACAGATTTATGTGCTTCACCGTAAAAATTCGTGTAAAATATCTGAACGTCTTTTTAAAGCGTGAATTTTTGTGCTTCTGACCCAGTTTGTTATCTAAATTTCATTAGTTCCACACTTTTTGATTTGAGCAACAGAAGGTCTTCGAAAAAATTCGTCTTTACCTGCTGGTCTGTTTTGACAGATTTCTGCCATTTTCTGCATTTGCTTCTTGTTGGTTCCTCCTTGAGTTCTTTTGGGGAATTGAGCTTTTTGAGGGAAGTGTTACAGTAGCTAGTGTTCTAGTGGAAGTTTATTTGGTGTTAGAACTTAACCTTAAGACTTATTTATCTTGAGTGCCCTAATGTTGCTAATAAAGATTGTGTGAAGTTTTGTATGAAGGAAAAATTTCAGGTGTATGGAAGGAATGAGTAATGAGATGAAGGATGGACTAAAGCTCAAGCTTGGGGATGCCACGTGTGTCACCCCAATAAATATCCAAGAAGTACAAGCGTCAAAGCTTGGGGATGCCCAAGGCATCCCCCTCTTCATCAATAAAAATCTCAGATTTCTTCCAAACGCTTCATTTTTATTGTTTCATGCACAGTTGTGTTTTTCTTGGAGCGTCTTCTTTTTCGTTTTCGTTTTGGTTTTTCCTTTGCTTTTGGTTTGCTTAGTTTGCTGAATAAATTGGTTGGACCCCCTCTTTCATACATTGGATTGCAAATAGTTTGGTTTGGTTTGGAAAAGAGTAGGAAAGTTCATGCTTATGTGGTAAAAAGAGCTTGTTTTTGACTGTGGCCTATGCTTTGTCATGCCATGCTTGATATTGTTTTGGATTTATGCTTAGTATTCTTTGCTATAGCATGACTTGTTATAAACAATTGAGATTGCTTAATGTGCCTTGGATGAATCATGCGTTGTTTTAGCATATTAAAGCATAGTATAGTGGTATTCTCCTTTGATGCTTTATTTGGGTTGACTTGGCGCATGCTCACACCATGTTATGACTATCTCAAGTCACCATAGCCTTTATGATCCTTTAGTTTTCAACTTGTAGTATCACTTTATGCTTTGATCAATGATGTTTTGTCGCTCTGCATGATTATGGCCATTATTGCTCTCTTAGTTTGTCGCTCCCAGTCTTTTGCTAGCCTCCACAACCAAGTATGAGTTCCACTCATGCATCCAACTCCCTAAACCAAGTTATTCCAAACAGTCCACCATACCTACCTATTAGCTTATGCTATTCAAAGTATATTCATGCTTTTGTTTACCTTCCAAATTAAACTTGTTATGAGAAAACTAGTGATTAAAGCTCTCACGAACTTGATGGCACACTTTAATTTACTTGCCCTTAATAAACTTGAACCATTGTATCGTCTATGTTGTATATGCTTGCACTTATTTGTTGGGAATTAGCAGAACCATGCTTTCATGGGGAACGCTTTCAACATTGCACTTGGTACTTGTACCTAGTTGATATCATGCTCTTTTATATATGGATGTCGTCGGTGTGAAATGAAAGGGGAGCTTGTAAGTCCATGGAGTTATGTATATGTGTTAGAAACTGGCACTTTGGTCTAATCCATGCTAACATGGTGGAAACCTGCAGCGTAACCATAATGAGCTATCTATGAAGCATTCTTCTTATAAAAAAGAGTCCTATATTGAGAACAAAAAGAGAAAAGAGAAAAAAAGAGATACTATGAAAAGAGGAAAGAGATAAAAAAGCACCATATTCCCATGGTAAATAAGAAGAATGCTAAGATGCTCGTTGTCTGCTTGCCTTGTCATTTTGATATGGGGATTCTTCCGTATCATCGGGCAAGGGGTACCCCGTTGGCGGTTCTCTATGATACACATGTACTTACAATGACAAGAACTTACCGGTGACTAAACTTGAGTAGCATGAGGAGAGGCCCTCGTATACAAGGGACATGAGATTTCTGACGTATACTTCGTCAAGCATGTACACCATAGTTTGTTCACTTATACCTTAATCACTTCAAGATGCTTATGATAGGGGCAATGAGAGCTGAAAGCTATAAGTACCATAATTTTTGGAAGCTCTTTATGAGACTTGAATCCCTATTTCCTTTTATAAAAAGGCATTTCTTCCACCATTATATTGAGTCTCCACCTTCTATCTTTATGCACCTACTTTGAGAGCATAGTGGCCATTCTTAGTTCTATGTGCATTGTCCCAAGACTAGTTGATTGATGCATAACTTGATATTGCTTGTTTTAAACTATTTGTATCTAGTCACTCTTATGAACTTTGAAGGTGTCCTATGCATTTGTATTTGCTACTCTATTGAGGGACAAGCTGAATACTTTTATGCTATGTTTTCTTTATGTGAAACAAACAAACGTCTTGCAAAGCATTGTTATTCATGAATCTTTTGTTTGTGCCTTTTCATGTTGCATCATAGTTTCTTTGCTTATTGCTAGAACTTTGTCTTTCATGTTATGATTGAAGTACTATGATCCCAGCTTTGAATGTTTTACAAATACTTTGATCAAGTCTTTGATGGTGCATCTCACCTAAAAAATTATTCTTTCTTTTTATCACTTACCTACTCGAGGATGAGCACGAGTTAAGCTTGGGGATGTTGATACATTGCAAATGTATCTATAATTTTTGATGTTCCATGCTTGGTTTTATCCACTTTCTTGTGTTTTGTCCACACTTTGGAGTACTTTTCATATGATTTCTTGGACTAACCTATTAATAAGAGCCACAGTGCCAGCTGCCTGTTTTCTGCTGTTTTTGGTTCCAGGAAAGTCAGCAAATGAATATTCTCGGAATTGGACGGGACAAAAGCCAAAGTGCCTATTTTTCTGAAAGTCATCAAGTGCCAGAATACCAGACGGAGAGGGGCCAGAGGCCGGCCACACATCCTGGCCGCGCGGCCAGGCTGGGCCCGTGCTAGGGGGTGGTGTGGTGGCCCCTGGCACCCCCTCGGCCTCCCCTTTCGCCTATAAGATGCCCTCGGGACGTAAACCCTAAGTACCTGATCAAAAATCCACGAAAGAGTCTGTAGCTGACGTCATCTCCATCCTTAGATCGGGAGGGATCTGAAGCTCTTCCAAGACTCCGGAGAGGGAATTCACCCTGGAGGCCTTCTTCATCACCATGCAATCCTCTGGTGTGATGCGTGAGTAGTTCATCCTTGGACTACGGATCCATGTAGTAGCTAGATGGCTAGTTCTCCTCCTTTGTGCTTTCATGTTCAGATCTTGTGAGCTCCGTTCATGATCAAGATCATCTTTTTGTAATTCTACATGTTGTGTTCGCGAGGATCCGATGGATATTGAGATGCTATTTCAGATTGATTATTGATTCTATCATGTCTTTGTTATTTGTGATCTTGCATGCTTTCCGTTGTTAGTAGCTATCTTGGCCAAGTAGATGCTAGCAACTCCAAGAGTTAGTATTTATGCTCGATAGTGGGTTCATGCCTCTGGTAATCTGGGGAAGTGACAGAAATCTCTAAGGTACTAGATGTGTTGTTGCTACTAGGGAGAAAACAACAATCCTTTGTTCATAGAAAAATTGTATTGTTTACTTTACACGCAGTTCGTAAAGCAATAATCTGTTGCTTGCAACTTAATACTGGAGGGGGTTCGGATGATAACCTGAAGGTGGATTATTAGTCATAGATGCAGTTGGATGGCAGTCTATGTATAATGTTGTAATGCCCAATCAAGTCTCAAAGGAGTCAAGATGATTAGTATATGCATGTATTGCTTTCTCGATGTTTGTCAATTGCCCCGCTGTAATTTGTTCACCCAGGATGTTATCTATCTTAAGGAGAGACACCTCTAGTGAACTATGGATCCCAGTCCTTGTCTTTTACATTCAATCTACAAACGGTTACTGCTTTGTGTTTACTTTCTGCAAACTTTTACTTCTTTCCATTCGATACGTTTAATCCTTTGTTTTCCGCAAAACACGGTGAGATTGACAACCTCATCGCAAGTTGGGGACAAAGTTCTGTGGTTGTGTTGTGCAGGTCTCCACGTTGCTACTAGCACCGGTAGTGTGCCTTGCCAAGGCTCAGCTTGTAACACCTTTGGGGTGTTTCCTTGCTCCTACTGGTTCGATTAAACCTTGGTTTCATACTGAGGGAAACTTGCTGATGTGCTCATCATACCTTCCTCTTGGGGTTCCCAACGAGCTCTACATCAACCACGCACCAGCACTTTTCTGGGCGCCATACGCAAAGCCATCACCCCTCCAGTATTAAGTTGCAAGCAACAGATTATTGCTTTATGAATTGCGTGTAATGTAAACAATACGATTGTTCTATGAACAAAGGACTATTGTTTTCTCCCTAGTAGCAACAGCACATCTAGTACCTTAGAGATTTCTATCACTTCCCTAGATTAGCAGAGGCATGAACCCACTATCGAGCATAAATACCAACTCTTGGAGTTGCTAGCATCTACTTGGCCAAGATAGCTACTAACAACGGAAAGCATGCAAGATCACAAATAACAAAGACATGATAGAATCAATAATCAATCTGAAATAGCATCTCAATATCCATTGTATCCCTGCAAACACAACATGCAGAATTACAAATAGACGATCTTGATCATGAACGGAGCTCACAAGATCTAGACATGAAAGCACAAAGGAGGAGAACCAGCCATCTAGCTACTACATGGACCCGTAGTCCAGAGATGAACTACTCACGCATCACACCGGAGGCTTGCATGATGATGAAGAAGGCCTGTGGTGAATTCCCTCCCGGGGTGCCGGAAGAGCTTCAGATCCTCCCAATCTAGGGATGGAGATGACGCCATGCACTCTTTCGTGGATTTTTGATCGGGTACTTAGGGTTTTGGTCCTGAGGGCAATATATAGGCGGAAGGAGAGGCCGAGGGGGTGCTGGGGTCGGCCAGACCACCCCTTGGCACGGGCCAGGCCTGGCCGCGCGGCCAGGTGGTGTGGCCGGCCCCAGCTCTTCTCCGTCTCGTATTCTGGCATCAGATGTCTTCCGGAAAAATAAGCACTTTGGCTTTTGTCCCGTCCAATTCCGAGAATATTCATTTTCTGATTTTCCTGGAACCAAAAACAGCAGAAAACAGGCAGCTGGCACTGTGACTCTTGTTAATAGGTTACTCCAAGAAATCATATGAAAAGTACTCCAAAGTGTGGGCAAAACACAAGAAAGTAGATAAAACCAAGCATGGAACATCAAAAATTATAGATACATTTGCAATGTATCAACATCCCCAGGCTTAACTCTTGCTCGTCCTCGAGTAGGTAAGTGATAAAAAGAAAGAATAATTTTTGAGGTGACATGCTCCATCAAAGACTTGATCAAAGGACTTGTAAAACATTGAAAGCTGGGATCATAGTACTTTAATCATAACATGAAAGACAAAGTTCTAGCAATAAGACAAAGAAACTATGATGCAACATGAAAAGGCACAAACAAAAGATTCATGAATAACAATGCTTTGCAAGACGTTTGTTTGTTTCACATAAAGAAAACATGGTATAATAGTATTCAGCTTGTCCCTCATAGAGTAGCAAACATAAATGCATAGGACACCTTCAAAGTTCATAAGAGTGACTAGATACAAATAGTTTAAAATAAGCAATATCAAGTTATGCATCAATCAACTAGTCTTGGGACAATGCACATAGAAATAAGAATGGCCACTATGCTCTCAAGGTAGGTGCATAAAGGTAGAAGGTGGACACTCAATATAAAGGTGGAAGAAAGGCCTTCATAGAAGGAAGCAGGGATTCAAGTCTCATAAAGAGCTTCCAAAAATTATGGTACTTATAGCTTTCAGCTCTCATTGCCCCTATCATAAGCATCTTGAAGTGATTAAGGTTAAAGTGAAAAAACTATGGTGTACATGCTTGACGAAGTATAAGTCAGAAATCTCATGTCCCTTGAATACGAGGGCTGCTCCTCATGCTACTCAAGTTTAGTCACCGGTAAGTTCTTGTCATCGTAAGTACATATGTATCATAGAGAACTGCCAACGGGGTATCCCTTCCCCGATGATACGGAACAATCCCCATATCAAAATGACAAGGCAAGCAGACAACAAGCATATCAGCAATCTTCTTATTTACCATGGGAATATGGTGCTTTTTTTCTCTCTTTCCTCTTTTCATAATCGCTTTTTTTCTTTTTCTTTTTCTCTTTTTTCTCAATATAGGACTCTTTTTTTATAAGAAGAATGCTTCATAGACAGCTCATTATGGTTACGCTGTAGGTTTCCACCATGTCAGCATGGATTAGACCATGACTCAAAGCGCTTTCTCTAACACATATACATAACTCCATTGACTTACAAGCTCCCCTGTCATTTCACACCGACGACATCCATATACAAAAGAGCATGATATCAACTAGGTACAAGTACCCGTGCAATGTTGAAAGTGTTCCCCATGACATCATGGTTCTGCTAATTCCCTACAAATAAGTGCAAGCATATACAACATAGACGACACAATGGTTCAAGTTTATTAAGGGCAAGAAAAGTAAAGTGTGCCATCAAGTTCGTGAGAGCTTTAATCACTAGTCTTTTCATAACAAGTTTAATTTGGAAGATAAACAAAAGCATGAATATACTTGGAATAGCATATGCTAGTAGGTAGGTATGCTGGACTCTTTGGAATAACTTGGTTTAGGGAGTTGGATGCATGATTGGAACTCATACTTGGTTGTGGAGGCTAGCAAAAGACTGGGAGCGACAAACTAAGAGAGCAATAATGGCCATAATCATGCAGAGCGACAAAACATCATTGATCAAAGCATAAAGTGATACTACAAGTTGAAAACTAAAGGATAATAAAGGCTATGGTGACTTGAGATAGTCATAACATGGTGTGAGCATGTGCCAAGTCAACCCCAACAAAGCATCAAAGGAGAATACCACAATACTATGCTTTAATATGCTAAAACAACGCATGATTCATCCAAGGCACATTAAGCAATCTCAATTGTTTATAACAAGTCATGCTATAGCAAAGAATACTAAGCATAAAGCCAAAACAATATCAAGCATGTCATGACAAAGCATAGGCCACAGTCAAAAACAAGCTCTCTTTAACACTTAGGCATGAACTTTCCTACTCTTTTCCAAACCAAACCAAACCAAACTATTTGAAAACCAATGTATGAAAGAGGGGGTCCAACCAATTTATTCAGCAAACTAAACAAACCAAGCAAACAAAAAAACGAAAACGAAAAAGAAGACGCTCCAAGAACAACACAACTGTGCATGAAACAATAAAAATGAAGCGTTTGGAAGAAACCTGAGATTTTTATTGATGAAGAGGGGGATGCCTTGGGCATCCCCAAGCTTTGACGCTTGTACTTCTTGTTTATTTCTTGGGATGACATGCGTGGCATCCCTAAGCTTGAGATTTAGTCCATCCTTCATCTCATTACTCATTCCTTCAATACACCTGAAATTTTTCCTTTATACAAAACTTCACACAATCTTTATTAGCAACATTAGTGCACTCAAGATAATAGGTCTTAAGGTTCATTTATAACACTAATAAACTTCCATTAGAACACTATCTACTGAAGCACTTCCCTCAAAAATCTCAATTCCCCAAAAGAACTCAAAAAGGAACCAACAAGAAGCAAATGCAGAAAATGGCAGAAATCTGTCAAAACAGACCAGCAGGTAAAGACGAATTTTTTTGAAGACCTTCTGTTGCTCAAATCAAAAAGTGTTGAACTAACTAAAGTTAGATAAAAACCTGGTGCAGAAGCACAAAAATTCACGCCTCAAAAAGACGTTCAGAGATTTTACACGAATTTTTACGGTGAAGCACACAGAAATCTGTTTTGGGACAGCAACTTTCCCAATCATTACTTCTCTCTCATTAGAGGTTACTCTTGGCACAAAAAGCAAATAAAAAGGATAAGGAGCGGTTATTACTGAATTAATAACTTCCAAGACTCATCTAAAACTGTTGGGTTATCTCCCAATAAGTACTTTTCTTTAACGCCTTTAAGTTAGGCATAAGAAGCAAGAAGAATCAAGTGTTCTCAAATAAAGAAGCATTAAAACCAAATTTCTTGCCCTTAACTCTCTTACTTTTATTCTTAACCTTTGGGAAAATATGATTGTTTGGTGGAGAAGAAAGGTGCATGGTCTCCTTTCCCACATCTATTATTTCTCCAAGGAGTTCTAATAGGGACCTTCCAAGTGTAATCTGTCCTTTTCCTGCACATTCAATAACAAGATAATCAGTAGAAATCATTTTTCCAAGGATCTTTGTAAACACTCCTTCAGCTATTCCAATAGATAATATGGTAGCATTATTAGCAAGAGATATTTCTTTTCCTCCTTCAGTAAGCCCCTAAAGATTCAAAGATTCATAAATATCTTTGGGCATAAGACAAAATTCAGACATGATATCACAGTGAGCTTGAAAAGTTTCAGTATTTATATCAATCTTTACTGTGGAGAGCCACTTTGATGGTTCAGAATTTATTGGAACATAATCATGATGCTCCCTAAGTGTATTGTAGCAATCTTTTAAAGTAGTAGTGCGGGTCTCAAGAGTGTTCAATCTAGCAAATATGTTTGCGAAGAAAATATCAGTTTTGCTAGGCAAGTTGTAAGTAAAGATCAATTTCTTTATAGCATTAATAGCATCATCCTCATTGCATTGGAGGAAATCTTCTCCCACAACAGCATCTAAAGCATATCTATAGCAAAGAGCAATTCCAAGGTAAAAACTGCTAAGGAACAAGCTTTGAGTCATTTTAGGCTCAGTTTTTTCATGTAGATCAGAGATTCTAGACCAAGCTTCCTTGAAGATCTCCTCAATTCCTTGTTTAAAAGTCAGAATCAATTCCTCAGGTGACATAGTGATTGGAGCAAGGCTAGACATAGTGGCAACTTAAAATAGGAACTAATTTTTTGTGTGTTTTCAAATAAGAAAGCAAACTAGTAAAACTACTTTTTTGTGTTTTTGATAAAGAAACAAGAAAACAAAGCAAAAAGAAACTAATCAAAACAAAAATAAGAAAGCAAAGATATTGGTTATGAGGGACTCCCCTTGTGAAGATGTCCTTGATTCCCCGGCAACGGCGCCAGAAAAGTGCTTGATGGCTCGGTGTTGATGTGGAGCTCGTTGGGGAACCCCAAGAGGAAGGTATGATGAGCACAGCAGCAAGTTTCCCTTAGTTATGAAACCAAGGTTTAATCGAACCAGTAGGAGCAAGGAAACACCCCAAAGGTGTTGCTAGCTGAGCCTTAGCAGGGCGCACTACCGGTGCTAACGTGGAGACCTGCACAACACAACCACAGAACTTTGCCCCCAACTTGCGATGAGGTTGTCAATCTCACCGGTTTTGCTGAAAACAAAGGATTAAACATATCGAATGGAAGGAAGTAATAGTTTGCAGAAAGTAAATACAAAGCAGTAAACAGCTTGTAGATTGTATGTAAAAGAAAGGACCGGGATCCATAGTTCACTAGAGGTGGCTCTCCTTAGATAGATAACATGCTGGGTGAACAAATTACAGCGGGGCAATTGACAAACATCGAGAAAGCAATACATGCATATACAAATCATCTTGACTCCTTTGGAACTTGATTGGGCATTACAACGTTATACATAGACCGCCATCCAACTGCATCTATGACTAATAATCCACCTCCAGGTTATCATCCGAACCCCCTCTAGTATTAAGTTGCAAGCAACAGATTATTGCTTTACGAATTGTGTGTAATGTAAACAATACGATTGTTCTATGAACAAAGGATTGTTGTTTTTTCCCTAGTAGCAACAACATATCTAGTACCTTAGAGATTTCTGTCACTTCCCTAGATTACCAGAGGCATGAACCCACTATCGAGCATAAATACTAACTCTTGGAGTTGCTAGCATCTACTTGGCCAAGATAGCTACTAACAACGGAAAGCATGCAAGATCATAAATAACAAAGACATGATAGAATCAATAATCAATCTAAAATACCATCTCAATATCCATCGGATACCCGCAAACACAACATGCAGAATTACAAATAGATGATCTTGATCATGAACGGAGCTCACAAGATCTAGACATGAAACCACAAAGGAGGAGAACCAGCCATCTAGCTACTACATGGACCCGTAGTCCAGAGATGAACTACTCACGCATCACACCGGAGGCTTGCATGATGATGAAGAAGGCCTCCAGGGTGAATTCCCCTCTCCGGCAGGGTGCCAGGAAGAGCTTCAGATCCCTCCCGATCTAGGGATGGAGATGACGGCGGCTACAGACTCTTTCGTGGATTTTTGATCGGCTGCTTAGGGTTTTGGTCCCGAGGGCAATATATAGGCGGAAGGAGAGGCTGAGGGGGTGCTAGGGTCGGCTAGACCACCCCCTGGCGTGGGCCAGGCCTGGCCACGCGGCCAGGTGGTGTGGCCGCCCCCCAGCTCTTCTCCGTCTCGTATTCTAGCATCAGATGTCTTCCAGAAAAATAGGCACTTTGGCTTTTGTCCCGTCCAATTCCGAGAATATTCATTTTCTGACTTTCCTGGAACCAAAAACAGTAGAAAATAGGCAGCTGGCACTGTGGCTCTTGTTAATAGGTTAGTCCAAGAAATCATATGAAAAGTACTCCAAAGTGTGGGCAAAACACAAGAAAGTAGATAAAACCAAGCATGGAACATCAAAAATTATAGATACATTTGCAATGTATCACTCCTAAGAAGCTCTAATTGGTAACCAGAAACTCTTATGTACTCACTCTTCATCCCACACAATAGCCTATCCATGACAATCTTCTTTGCATGTTTACACTTAGATGTAGAGACATCTGCAAAACATATCTTTCAGAACAATTGCCTTCATACTATCAATCTTCCACATGGGATTAGCTTGGATAAAATGTTCATATATCTATGCAATAAGCTTGGTAGTAACTAGTTTTTTGCATCTGTTTGGGTCACATTTTATGTCCAACATTAAATGATATGACTTGAAATCTAGATGTTCTTAACCTTTTAGCTACATATATAACCCATGGGCCATTTATCCACCGACACTTAGCCCTCACTCTGCCACGCTATGACTTAACAAATTTGATGCTCCTTTTGGTAACCAATCCATATCTTCTCAAAGCTTTGACCAATTGATTCTTGCTTCTAAATACCATACTAAAAGCAAAGTGTGGGACCTCAGTACAAGTCTTATACCTTGGAAACTTGGTATTCCTCTTAACTTGTTCACCATCTGAATCTTCTGAATAACTGTAGTTCTTATCTAAGGAATCATACTTCTAATCCTCTTATTCCCCTTCCAATTCCTCTTCCATGTTGGTAATAATATCAACTAGCACTGGACCATTTGCTTCTCTTTCTATCCAACTCTTGGAGTCTCTCATTCTCTTCTTAAACTTTCTTGCATGCCTCCTAAGATCCACTACCTCTAAATCCTCTCCATTGTCCTCACTATGTGGAATGTATTCAACATCATCTTCTGAATCAAAACCTTCTAAACCATCACTAGAAGCAGCAACATTTGTCATTTGGTTCTGATCATTCCCTCCATCTACATCATCAACATGAGATATTGGGAATTGTGTTTGTGTGCAAGCATCTCCATCAAGTTTACCAACGTCTTGCATTGCAATGCTAGATTTCTCCTTCTTAAGTGGGCAGCTAAGAGCCTGAGTCAACACATGTGTCATCAGTTACCATGACATCATTCTCTAATTCAGCAGGTTCAGCAACTGTAATGACAGGACCTAGCACATCTTCATCACTCAAATCCACCATTTCTTTCTCATAGTCACTCCCACTACTACTATACTTGTGATCTTCCTCCCCATGAAGACATCTACCACTCCCCTAGGCTAATGTAATCTTCCATTCTAACACAAGAACTATTCCCATGAACATGAAAATAAAATTTCATTGATTCTGTACTACAAGATGATCCTTCGCAAAACCCTTCACTTCCTGCAGAGAGAGTTTGTATCTATGTATCTCTGACAGGGCATCATCTCTGAATTTTTGCTAGGCCTTTAGATGCAATTTGTAGGTCTTATTTTTGTGTCGTAGACACAACATCCGAATTTTTTGCATCGGATGCGACTCGGGTGGTCAATGAGATGATATCTCTGAACTCGACACATGTATAAGGTGTATAGTTGCCAAATGTTCAAGTATTATAAGTGAGGAGTCGACATTGTGGACACAGTTAACACATCATACAGTACTGTGAATCTTTGTTTTTATAGGGTGCGCGACCAGCGCTCTCTATGGGAGTATTCCCGAGTATCTGTTTGAGTCGTAGACTCAAACCGAGACTTATAGTCATTAGTTGCACAATCGTTAGTTGACATAATGATTCGGAAGTGCTTCGGATGACCATCAGTCGACATTGTTCGTTGCAAGTGACCGGGAAGTGCTTCGGGCGATTAATAACTACTCCCTATGGGAGTAGCCCCACGTATTTAGTCAAATTGTGGATTCAAGTAAGGACTCGGAGTGTTTTATCTCACTTCAAAAGGTTACGTATTTGTTGGAATGAACTTGGAATGAACCCGGAAGTACATCATGTGCGTGTCTAGCGCTCCAGATTGGAGTAGCCCTCGAGTGTCTGGCTGATTTGTAGACTCGGGCAGAGACTTGAATTTTGTACCGTGCAGTTTTAGTCGATAGTCCGAGAGGCGTACAATAAGAGCCCGGAAGTTCATCGTGTGCACAACCAGCGCTCCTGATAGGAGTGGACCCCGAGTGTCTGGTCGAGTCGTAGACTCGGTCGAGACTCTGTAAGAGAAGACATTGACCCCAAAGTTCATCAGGCCAACATTTACTTGCAATTTCAGATGATCGTTAGTCGACATCGCGAATTTAATCAACGCAGGTGTTTTTTCTTTATCTTCACATGCGCGACCAATGCTCCCTATGGGAGTAGCCTCCGAGTGTCTGGACGAGTCGTAGACTCGGGCAGAGACTTAGGTCTTGTATCATGCGGTCGCAGTCGACAATCATGCGAGGACAAACCACTAAGCTAAAAGTTCATCGAGTCAGCGTCTCGGGCATAAGGAGACAAGAGTCGATGTTACATCCGGGGTCGAGGCGGTGGAGTCGTGCGATATTTATCCGGAAGGAGTTGACGTTGCGTATGGAATCGACATGGTGGAGTCATGCAGCTTTCAGCTGGGTGAGTCGAGGATGCGGCCAGTGTCACTTCTGTCGGGTGCAAGGCCAGCGCCGCTTCTGCCGGGTGCGCGAGAAGAGCTCCCTGTGGAAGTAGCCTCTGAGGCTATGGGTGGCAATTCATGGCCTTGCATAGGCTTATTCTTGAGTATCAACAAGTAGCGTGGTCATCCGAGAAAAGTATCGACTTGGGTCTGGGTGTCTATTGACGTGACCGACGCTAGTCGACTCTGTTGGAGGACCCGATAGAATAGCTCGATGCAGTCAACGTCCTTTGTAAGCTGCAGAAAATGCAAAAAATTCTGAAGTATTGTATCTTATAAAGAAATATTTGTCTATTGACTTATAAAGTAAAATTCTGGTGCCAATCAATTAAATATTTTTGCACTGTATGCTAGGCCCTTTTTATTAGCCTGATTATCCTTAGTCTCAGTACCTTGCCAAGATACTTAAAGTTTAAGAATTCGACAATCAGGCAGAATCAGCTACTTGAGATGTCGCATATGAAATGTTTAAGTGCATGGAGTCGAATTCACATTTGGTTACTCGAAGAGGGAGCAACCCCCGAGTGTGTCAACTACGAGTTAAAAAAGAATCAACTCTAAGTAGATGTAGAAACTTAGTTTTATTGGTGGTCGATGCGGCGGTCACGGAATTGGTGTCAGACGAGTAGTCGATGTGGTGGTCGAGAGTTGTGCAGCGAAAGTGTAGTCGATGCAGCAGCGGGTCGCTGCAGCCGAAGACTGCAGCAGTTTACAAGTGGGAGTCAACGCAGCAGCGGACGCGTAGCCGACGGAGTTGATACAGAGGTCGTGTAGTCGACGCGGCAGGCGGATTTGACGTGGCAGCGGGTCGCCGCCGTCAAAGATTGCAGTGGGTGACCACAATCGAAGACTATAATGGATCATCACAGCCGATAGCCGCAGCCAAAGACTGTAGCGGGGCGTACGGCGGAGTCAGCTCAGGCCGCGGGCATTTAGTCAACGCGGTCGATGGAATCATCACGGCGGACGGAGTCAACACAATGGCGAGTCGCAGCGGACAGAGTCGTCTCCACGTCATCTTTACTACGTTTGCCTCTCTTGTACTGATTTCTTGCAACGACTTCGATTGACAAATCTGACATGGATAATCGAGCGCAAGAGGCCAAGCTTCTAGTTCCGATTGATCCCTACTTTTTCTCTTTGGCCTTTGATTGAATCACGATGAACAATCGCTTGATCTAATTGCTTGGACATCAATTTCTTCCATATCTTCACGTGGGATGACAGTAATGTTAGATTCTTCCACTAGGCTGTGACCGATGGAGATTTCCTCGTCTTTGCGTGGCTCCATAGATTTGAGCAGTTGTCTCGATGAACCGTGACTTAGATCGTGGGAGACTGTAGACGGGAAGTAGAAAACCATCAGCTAAGAGCGGGGTAAGTGTTTACAAACCTCTGTACATTGTGATCGGCACCGTTGCAGATGACGAAATTGCACATGTCAATGCAGATGAATCAACCAAAACAGATATGTCCCATAGAAGTCGACGAATCGTAAATCGCCACGATAGAACCGTCAAAACCGCAACATCAGCGCACGGGTTTCACACAAACGACGCCAATTGATGCGGGTGATCACGTCAATGTCCATACTTGATGGACCTGGGTTTTCGGAAAGAGTGGTCCGCTAGAGACTTCGTTGGCTAACAGAAAAATGATAGGGACATTAGGTTTACCCATGTTCAGACTCCCGGAAGGAAAACCCTACTCCTACTTATTTTTGCTTGACTGATTGACGAATCAAAAGTTATAAGGGCGCCGAGATGGCTATGGTGCGCAGATTAGATCGGTATGTGTTGAGAATCAAGGTGTCTCCCCTTTATATGGCGATTCCTTATTAATTATTTACAAATTAATAACGCATCGATGGAAACCATCACAACGGGTAAATGATACATACCACGATACCAAAACATAGGCATGCGCCGGTACAAAACTCATTTGACACTGTCATAAACGACAACGGAGAAATACTCAATCTACCATGTCGTGGAATTCAAGATAAAATTTGATCCGTAACTTTTATTAGGGAAAAACAAAATTTTATATTAGTACTAGTAAAAATATATCTCAAATAAATAAGCTGTTAGAAAATTAGGCAATTTCCCCATGAGATTAATTATCGAAATCAACATTATATAAGCACTTGCAGATCTAAATACATGCATCCAAACAACCAAATCTAGTAGATCTGAAAATCTAGCAAGAACTAGTGCATACAAAGAGAAGAATAGCACGTACAGGTTGACCGGGAAGATCGTCACCACAGCAGCACTTTGGTCATTGTTGTTGTCGCCCATGGTGTTGATGAGGTCGTAGATTGCCGAAGAAGAACACACGAACGGAGGTGAGCGGTTGCGTCGAGACGCTCCCCAAAAACCTTATCGCCCGTCTCCCGGTGCAGGATCTCAACGGACGGGGTTTCGGAGGCCTGCTCTCCCGGACAGCAGTGCACGCAGCCGCCGGGATGGGGAAGCCTAAAGAGCAGCGCAGCAAAATAAACACACAGCGAGAGAGAGACCGAGAGAAGAACAGGATGCCACTAGATCTTACATGCACACGAATGTTGACACGTACCCAACAGCCAGTGCACCAAGCAAAAATTTAGTCTTTCACAAAACGAGTTTCTAACTCGAACTTGATTCACGAGACGCGACCCGACCCGACGTTCGGGCAAGCCGAGGCGGGCGGTGGAGGAGGAGGAGTGCGCGTGGACTCCTTCTCTTCTCACTCACTTAGTAGGACTGAAACAACTTACCTTATAGGCTGGTCCAACTATCTCCCAACTAGCAATGTGGGACTAAACTGTGTCTTCCACAGAGCTCCCAAGCTGCCATAGTAGATGGGCTTTGAGATTTTAGGATTTATTAGACTAAATGGGCTGTCTACATGGACCGCAGCCCATATAAATCTAACATAAGTTGTCCTGCTTTTGTTTGATAAAGGATAACTATTTCGACCATTCCATTGCAGATCCAAGCTGAAGAACAATTGCCACTACGATCGACCAGTTAATTTTATAAATCATCGAATGGATCCCGCTGCACAGACATCACATAATAATACTGCAAGTTGACGCGTGCAAGCTGGCAAAACATTGATAAGCTGTTTTCTTTTCGTTTTATTACGCGGTGACAAGTGACAGATCATGGCTTCCAACGTGGGTCATTGATTTACATACAAGAGTGGGGGCATGGAGCTGTAGACAGTATACATCATATCTTGCAAGTGGTAAATACTGGTTTAGCATGAAAGGTTGAAAATAATGATAATCTGGACTTTATAATCACGTCAAGTTGTAAATCTTAAAGATCGATGAATGAGGTAAGGGGTTCACGTGACAAGACATGCGATAGAGAGGGGCGACTCAGCGTTACGAAGAATGTGTTTATCCGGTGTCATCCGCGATATCAGGGAGTTGTTGTCCTTGTCACGTAAATGTTTCCAGTCGGTATAATTTCTTAAAAAAGTGATTGCTGCGTTACGTTTTTAATGTTTCATATGGCTAACTTCTTGTTCGATCCGGGTGGTCATCCGTGGTAAAAAAGTTCTATCGTCCCTCGTCCCTTCAGAGATATGTTGTCCCCGTGACGTATAGTTGCCGGTGTAACACCCGCGTGTTGTGGACACTCATGACATCTTCATGCAAGCGATCTCCCTGTACTATGTATCGGGACAACAAGAGCACATGAGTAGCTTTGGACCTATGTTTGTCGATATGTCCTCTGTCCTTGTGCAGCCCACTACTGATGCTTTGTCCCGTCATTCGTATGGCTTATGTTATTGTCGCCTTTCAAGTGCTTGCAGGTATCCGACCTATGGGAAGTGGTGCTTCGTACACGTTTGCCTCATGACGGACACTTTCGGGTGTCCTGTTGTGGCATAATGGTGCTTGCAATGTTGCCTGGTGTTGGCATGTTTCGTGCTCGATGCTATCAAGGAAGCCTCTTTCTCGTTGTTGGTTTCGGATGCTGCTCACGATAAAGGCTCATGGCCCTTTTTGGTTGCCTAGACCCGACACAACAGAAGCTTTCTAGATCAGAATGTGCTGTAGAATGGGATTTTACCTCTACCTCTCCATAGTTAGTGGTAGGATACGCAACATGCTAGGCCGATCCTAGTAGGAGAAGGAAAGCTTAGCCCCCTCAATTGCGACAATCGGCCTGACCGTTGTCTGCCTGCAAGGGTGGATGACTACCGATGCTAGACGCCAAAGAGGACGTGCTACCTGGTTGATCCTGCCAGTAGTCATATGTTTGTCTCAAATATTAAGCCAGGTATGTGCAAGTATGAACCAATTTGAACCGCGAAAATGTGAATGGCTCATTAAATCATTTATAGTTTCGACCCTATGAATGGGCGAGCGAACTGAGAACAACCCAACTTTAGAATCGGGCGGCCCTGGCATCCGAATTGTAGTCTGGAGATGCATCCTCAGCGACGGACTGAGTCCAAGTCTCCTTGAAATGGGCGCCTGGGAGGGTGAGAGCCGCGTCCGGCCTAGACCCTATCGCATCACGAGGCGTCGTCAACGAGTCGGATTGTTTGGAAATGCAGCCCAAATCAGACGGTAGACTCCGTCCAAGGATAAATATATGTTTCAGAACGCCTAGAGCATGTGAGGAAGCAATTCGGTCGCGTTTTGCCGATGTCAGCTATGAATTTCCCATCATACTGACTTGTTCTTAAAACCTGCTTGGCCGAAAAAAGGTTATATAGGGGCAAAAAATACAATGTGTCCCGGAAATAACACCGCTCTCGTGACCCACTTCGCCCTCCTGGGCGACCGGACTGCGCCACCGTCTCCTCGCCTCTATCTTCTCCAAACAGGGCCTCGCCGAGTACCTGGGAAAATCCTAGGACCAGTCTGGGCATCGTCGTCATCGTCACATTCTTTATTGAAGGTGCTTCTCGGTACGCAGGCGGTTCAGAGTGCTAGGACAATGGTGGGACAAATCTGGAGGACGTGCCTGTTGCGGGTCATCTTCGCTTAGTCAATATATTGTTGTTGGCATTCTTTTCTTTTTTCATTCGCTCTTTTTATTTTATGGCTAAATTGTGCTGCTGCCTAACAGTTGTATCGTGTGGTTACTATATTTATATAGCAGAGCGAAATGTTTCGAGGGAAAAAAGAGCAAGTGTAGTAGGAAGTGGTGACCCCAAAGTTTGAATATCGATCAAGCAAAAGACGCATGGAAGTTCAGTTTGCTCTTTTGGAGCTGGTTTCATCTTGGGTCTTATTCTGTATCTGATGTGGGAGTCTTAGCTGTGGTGTGTTGTTCATTTGGTACTAGTACCTTTGCGAAACTGGTCCCTGCAACTTCCTTTGCCTGTCAAAATGCTTCGAATTTTATAATATCATCAAATAGACCGGGAACCAGGAGTGTGTGTGCTTCTACTAATTTTTGTACTAGCACAATAATATCGTAGCCCAGACCCAAAGCAGAGTACGTAGCGAGAAAACTGCAGCATTTCCGGCAATGTCTCGGCCATACATGAACCAGCCCACCTGAAGTGCACCAATCAATGTAATGTAATTTATACTTCTTTGAACCCAATGTCGATCAACGAGTTAGTACTACACCAGCTATGTTTCTTCCGCTCTTCAACGTACAGATCAAAAATCAAAATGAAAAAAAATGCAGAATCCCATTCCGGATCCAAGCTATAGCAGAAGTATCCTGCCTCTAAAGAAGAATGAAAAAAAAATGCAGGGAGAGATCTGCTCAGTGGTGCCTGGGATTATGGCCCCTGGGGCCATAGTAATCCACATGAATATCAGGCATCCCGTGCCTATTTTTCTCCTCGGAGATGTTCTCTCCCACCTCACCCGATGATGCCTCACCATCATCAGCCTTGATCACCACCCCTTTGCCAACAGATCCCTGTAACCGATTGAAGAACGCGCCGAGTTAGCGAACTGATCCAAACAAAAGCACCGATGCAACACATCGCCTACAAGAAACACCAGAAATATATACGTAGTCGCAATAATCACTTACATTGACCACCTTGTTGTTGTTGAGTGCTGCCTGGCTCCCTGCATCCATCCTGATGCCCTGGGCTGTCGCCACCATCAGGAGCAGAACCATGGCAGCTGCAGCCAGCGGCAGGCAGTTCTTCGTCATCTGGTGTCCGTGTTAAGATCTTGGACGAGTTGAGTTCAGACTTCAGAGACGATGCTGCTTCAAGCCTTCTGCAACTCAGCTCAGACGGAATGGAAGAGTGGCTCGGTGAGGAGGAGCTGTGGACTCTGTCGCCTGCCTGAAAACCATTTGACCCTGAGACATATATACACAGACACACGGCTATGGTCAAGAACACCAGCCTGGGCCCACCCAGTGATTGGTGTACTCATGTCTACCTGAAGTGCCAATGCAGGAATAATGTTGGCCATTGTTTATGCAATCCCTGCCACCACTTTGGACAAGTGTGTCTGTCTGCCCCAACCATGGAGCCATGTTCAGGACACTGGACCCTGGATTAGGTGCGTAATGCCGTCGGAGTATGGGATTAAGAATTCCTGTCAGGCGCTTCCGGAGTATCATATGCATGGAGACATCTGCTCCTGGAAAGTTGTATGAATGTCTCCCAGGAAATGCACAGGGCTGCGTATAGTTGCTCGTGCGTTCCTACAAAAAAAAAGTGTCCAGAAACTAGTTGGATCAGGGTAGTTTAATGGTATGCAGAAAAGTTGGGATTAGTTTATGTAGTATGTCTCTCAGGAAATGCACACGACTGCGTATATTTGCTCGTGCGTTCCTCCAAAAAGCGTCCGGTAACTAGTTGAATCGGAGTAGTTCAATGGCATGCAGAAAAAATGGGAGCAGTTTATGCAAGCAGACCGGAAGAGTCACTTACTGATCTCTGTAATTTGGCATTCTTCTTCTGCTTTCTATACACTTGTACTACCAGGCAAGATTTTGATAGCATGTGTTCAGCTAGTACTCTTTTTGCATTCTGAGACTTCGGCAACTGAAGATTCACGAGACAAGGAACGCATGAAAAATAGTCAACTCGCGACACGCCATAAAGTCTAGTATGTTAGATAATCAAATGTGAGTTGCACATACAGTCTCCAAACAGTTTTATTTATTTACAGAGAAAATAGGGAAATGTATAACAAAGTGAGCCTGGTAGGCTCACAACTTCTCTCCCAGGACATTGCCACATAGAACTGCTCACAAGCGCGAGCTCATGTTCGTTGGTTTAATTACCAACAAGAATAATAACCACCGTCTCAGCAATTGTTAACAACTAAAAAACAATGAGGTGCAGACACGACTACATACAGTTAAAGCTCAGCAACACGGCATAAGAAAGTTGTTATTGGCTTCCCAGGAGTATCCTGAGGCTATTCAGCCCGTCGGCAGATATGCTCCTCGCCACCCTACCGGGCCGGTTTACTCTGATCTGAGGCGGCGCCACCAGGTGGAAAGAAACCAGCACCGCGGTCAAGTTGTCCGTGGCTCCCCGCCTTATTGCCTCCTCGACGATCTCCTTGCAGCACAGCTTCACATCGTTGTGCTCTTGGAGACGCCGCCGTGCGAAATCCACGGCATTTTGGTTCGAGAATACATCCCAGATCCCGTCGCTGCCGATTACCAAGAACTCGTCGTCCTTTGTCAGTGTGGTCATCTTGACCTCCGGTTCAGCACTCAGGGGGTCTCCTCCAGGCCTGCCAGCTTCTTTCATTCCCTCAAGATGCCAGTCACCGAGGGCTCTGGTGACTCCTAACAGACCATTCAGGTAACCGTCATCCACATAGGCACCCAGTGACTCTACCCGTAGTTTTTCACTGACGCTGCAGGGCCTGTGGTCCATTGACATCTCCATTGCAATACCGCATCGGGAAAGAACTGCTCTGCAATCACCAGCATTGGCGACTAGAAGGGACCTGCACTAGACATAATTATGATTAATAATGTTGTTGAGCTAGAATAATAATTAGTACTGGTTACTTGGAATGCCAATTAGTGCAGTGGAGTTTACAGGTATAAGAAACCAGCAAAAGCTTTGCAGCAAAAAATAAGATGACCTTACTTTGGACAAACGTAACCAATATTATGCTTTTAGAAATGTTTCCTGGGATAAATATAAATCATATGCTTGGTATGAAGATTCAAAATATGTACTCCCTCCGTCCATGAATAAGTGACTTTGATTTGTCTAGATTCGCATGTATCTATATTATGCTTTTAGAAATGTTTGCTGGGATAAATATAAATCATATGCTTGGGACAAAGATTCAAAATATGCACTCCCGCCATCCATGAATAAGTGACTTTGATTTGTACATGCGAATCTAGACGAATCAAAGTCACTTATTTATGGACGGAGGGAGTAGAATCCTCTAGTATACCATAGTTGCAGAACACACAAGGTGATCTACGTAACATAAGTATAATATCATGATGCCAGTTTACCATGATGTCCATAGATAAATGTCACTTGTGTTCCAATCCATTTAATAGATGTTGACAAATGAGACTTTCTATGGAAACCAAGTGTATTACAGGCACAGCTCATGATATCGAACTACTAATGACCAGCTAAATCAAAGATGCTATTTTCGAATGGAAAATTATATGTGCCAGAAAAGTACCTTCCAAAAATCATTGCTGTAAGTGCCGTTGTGCCGGACGACAGAGCTCTATGGTGAGAGCATTTATCAGCAAACTGACTATCTATCTGCACAAAGGATCTGCTCACTACTTTCTCAAGCTCAAGAGGAAAATCAGCATCCTCCACAATGACCCTTGGTAAATTATCACGAACAAAATGGGCGGCATCTTTTCCACCATGCCCATCGAAGACCTAGTAGAAAATGAAAAGTACGAAATTTACTTACAGAAACATAATATGTCATGATTCATACAAACTGAGAACTAAAACGATAACATCATGTCATTGCACTTCTTTACTGTTAAATAAAAACTGTACTGTTTAAGTACTACAGTACAACAATTACACTCAGAGCTCTGGTACATGCACTGCACTTTGTACATGAACTATGAGAAGAAGTGTATTCAATGGTGGAACCACACAGAATGTAGATCAAAGTAAGTAGTCAAGGGTCAAGGATAGGATTGACTCTGGATAGTTCTTACAAATGATCTGTCTGACATACTATATACAAATTTGCCGCTACACAAGTACAACTTAGATTTTCTACAACTGGGTGCAAAATGCGACATGTATCAAATCTGCCATAATTTTCACTTCACATATGGAAAATTGCAGTCTATCTGTATTGTCGGTTATACACTAGTTGTAAACTTAATAGAGTTAATTTCTCTGTCAAAATACACAAAATTTGAAAAAGAGGAAGCAAGTACATACCCCATAAAAGGAAACAATTTCTTTATCCACTGTTGGACAACCAAAGTTCTTAGCTAGATCAGCAATACACACATGGGTATCTTCCATGTACTGACGACTTCCAATATCTGACCACCCCCCTGATCGAACATTTGGAAGGAAATTGGCAAAGTTACTCTGCTTGAAATCAGAAGTTGTGGTGTTCTCACAAACACTCTCCATCTGTAGGTTCAAAAAAGGATTAGTGCATAGCATAAGAAACGCAAAATAAATAACACTCACTCTATAATGAGAGGTGAAATAACAGGAAAGAATCCATTCAAAAGATGACGCACCGGTTTGCGAACTAGATTTATTAAAATGATAGTGTTTCATAATTGATTACAAAATTTTAACTCAAACTGCATCTGATGAACAGGTAATATGACAATAGAATAGGTAATATGACAATAACTGCTATTAGCAAATTTGGGTAGACAATCCTATTATTATTAGCATTGGTCACTACCATGTCTAGTTAGTGCTACTAGATTTGGAGTACTAATTTGCAGTACTATTCTTGGATCAATTAGTAAAGCATCTTTTTGCAGGGAATTAGTAAAGCATCAAGTTTAACTAACTAATGTTCAACTTAGTACTAATTGACTCAAGTTTTTCTATATGTATCTAGACAAAGTTAAGTCAATTGATTTGGATCAGAGGGAGTAACAGCAATTGATTTCTGACTATTTGTACTAAAACAGTGATCCGAGAAATGTTAACACAGGATAACCAGACTAAAAATGACCACTGGTTAAAAAAGCAGAGGCGTATATATACTACAAAGATAAATAAAACGAAATTACATGGATCAGCACCATCATTGCACAAATTAATGAAATGATGATAACCAATGACAAGAGTAATAAGTAGCACTCAGGCCTCAAAGTAGGCAAGCAACATGGATCACTGTAAGAAAATCGTTTGACCTTCACTTAGCATAGCATTATGACCATGTTTTGTTTCACTTCAACCTAGCGATAAAAAGTTTGCGAGTACCAAGCAAGTACTCATCATTCCTGTTTGCTAGGTACAATAGCCTGAAACTGGTACCTCCCTGACACCCTGTGACAGCAAATCTCATCTCAATTACAAGCAAATGATTGGACACAGCTTCTACACTCGGTGGTCGGTACAGTCCCAGAGTAGTACGGGCGAAGCTAGACAAACAACGACCTGTCACTTCCCACCAGAAATCTCCTACCAAACACTATCACTCACACTCATAATGCAGGAAAATCAAATCCGTCCTCAACAACAAAAAAAAAAAAACCCTCCAATGAGTCTCTTGTTCCAGATTCTAAGAAACGGAAGCACCAGACGCGTGCGCACGAAGCAAACGCGACATGGTCTGCTTCCAGCTCAATCCATCCTTGGTACCGTGATGGAACAAAACTCAGATGAAGCATCAAATTCCGCACACGGCGAGATTCATCTAGGCGAAATCGAATCTTGCTGCAGAGACAGAGGTCGGTACTCACATGAGGCTTCTCCACTCCGGCGTCTCCAAAATCGAGCCTCTCCGCGTCGTCCACGCACATGCCGACCCCGGACAGGCCTGCCTCCGGCGTTTCTTGATGTGCTGGAGTGGTGGTGGGAAGATCGGGCGGAAGAGGAGAGAGAGAAGGGAAACCGGATAGGAGGGAGAAGACTAACAGGGGTAGGAGTAGAGTAGAGTAGGAGAGGGGAGAGGGGAGAGGAAGAGGAATCCGAGGAGGAGAGCAACAGGGGAGATGCTTTGGGAATATCTGTGGGGAAAGAAAGAAATCCTTCCGGGAAAGGGCAAGTGTGGGCGAGAGGAAGGGGAAGCTTGAGGTGGTTGTTTGTTAGAGCTCGATTTTTTTATGGAGGGACAGTGGGGGGCGGCGAGGAGAGAGAAAGCGAGGAGGAAGAATGGCACGTGGTGCACAAGCGTCAGATGTGACGTGATTGTGCTTGCATAGTTGCATTTGCGGCCTCGATGCCCTTAATTAAACAGCGGTGCAGGTACAGATTACAGTTAGGACCTCAACGGAAAAGATAATACAACGAGCCCCTACTTCTTATAGGAAAGACCCTAATCAAATATTGGGAAAAGCAATCGAGTCCTAAGCAACCGTCGTGCAACGCAAAGCTCGAAACACGACCATCCTCGCCAGCGCCAGGGATGAAACCACATGGAGTCGACAGGAAGTGGAGCACCACCTTGAGCGCCGAACAGGGCCTACACTTGGAGGTTGAAATCTCAGCGGCTTGCATCGCCAGCAACGATGGCCACCAGATGGCCAGCAGGGTCGGACACAAGGACGAAGGGCGCCGAGAATCTTCCGCGAGAAAAGGTGGCATCACAATTCTAGAACCGACGGAGCGCTGGCCGCCGGGCACTGCAACCCTCTTCTCCCCAACGCCTACATGGTGTGTTGAAGCTACCGCCGCTAGAGCTACACCAACCAGACTAGTGCGAGTTTTATTGTTGAATATGCTGATGCAACACCTCCCTGCCACAAGTAGCACCACGCCACCATGGCAAGGGAGAGGAGCACCGCAGGTCACCCAACGCCTTATGTCGGCTCCATCGACACGCTCCGAGACGGCACTAGGCCAACTACCCACTGGGGAAACCTAACTCTAAACCTACCACTACCATGTACAGAGGGAGCCTACCACCTAATCAATCCCCTCACCGGCAGGCAGAGCCACCAGAGGGAAGGAAGAAGAGGGGTGACGATGAAGATCTGGAGGCGACTCTCAACGAGAAGTCGTGGGACCAGAGAGGGGACAAGTTCAAGTAGTTTGTTTTTGCATTTGCATCATTGATTTTGGTTTGGGCATCTCCGAGGAGGCCTTGGCTGCCCCCAAATCAGTGTGGGGCATTTCCACTTCTAAGTTCTAACAGGTCTTTTCTAATATATAATTTGGTCTAAAAATATGGGAAATCTAACTATCGACTGACCTTGATGTAGCTTATAGCGAAGTCACCTTCCATGGTCGCGCAATCGAGATCCAAGGAGCCACAACAACTAGTCCAGCATGTAGCTTCTCGCAGGGTGGTTTTCTCTCTGTACGCCTAGCAGTGAGTGCTCCGAGCTTTCCCTATTCATCCTTATCATAGGACATCGACCGCTTACCAAACCCGGTGTGACACCGATAGCCATGGCTCGTCTCATTCACTAGCGCCGTCGGGACAGTTCTAACGCTAGTCACAGTGTGGGAGCTCATTGGGTGTGGGGAGGGGCTCGCGGTGCTCCTCACGGGCAATAGCTTCGCGCACACACGTATCTTCTTTGGCGTCGTGGTTTTTCCCAATAGGCGGAGTTGATCTCCCAGTGGGTCTTTGTGAAAGGATAGAGATGTCGCCTAGAGGGGGTGAGTAGGCAATTTCAAAACAATTACGGTTTTGGCTTGATAGAATGCGGAATTAAACCAACGTTTATTTTACAAGCACAAAACCTAAATACACTAGGCTCAACTAAGTGCAACAACAAGTTAAGTTAAGCAAGATAGCACAAGATAAACATACCACAAGTGATAAGCAAGCTTCAAGCTCGATGGCTATCACAAGAAAAGTAAGCTCGAGTATAGAGATAACCGAGGCGCGTGGAGACGAAGATGTATTCCCGTGTTCCCTTACAAGTAAGGTACGTCGTGTTGGAGAGGTGTGGGATTCCACGAAGGATTTTCCAATGTCACGAAGGCTCACCTTCTTCTCCCAGTCTATCCCACGAAGGAATGGGCCCTTTCCTTTGGCTTGCTTTTCCTCCACTTTGGAGATCGCAAGCTCCATAACCACTTCACAAGCTCCACGAAGGAGAATCCCGAGTCTCTTCACAATCTTCTACGAAGAGGACACCGTGGCACCAACCACCAAGCCAACTAGGAGGTCACCCTCCAAGAGTAACAAGCTCACAGTCTCTCACTCGAACAAATCGTAATGGAGAGCTCAACACTTATGCAAGAATGCAAAGCAAGAACACCACGGGTGTTCAAATCCCTCACTCTCAAATCCCACCAAAGAAACAAGTGCTAGGGAGGAATTAAAGAGGAAGAACAATGGTGGAAATCAACAAATGACTTCTCATCCAATGGATTCCCATCACTTAGAGGAGGAATTGATTGGTGGGGATTGTAGATCTAGATATCCTCTTCCAAAGCCCTGAAAAGGATGCAAGAATCATAGGAGGGAAGGAGGAGGAAGCAAGCTCAAGAGAGTCAACAATGGAGATCAATTTCGTGGTCAACGAACACCCATAAACATTAGGAAAGAAACCCCTTATATAGGGGAAAGCAAATATGGCCGTTGGGAGGATTCTAGCGAAAACCCAGTTTAAAAGTCGGTTGGACCGACCCCGGGACCGGTAAACTTGGTCCCCAGGCCGGTGGACCGGCCTACAAACCGGAATGGCTCAGTATACCATCTCGGAATAGATTCTATCATGAAAACTAGAAAATACGGTCTCAGATCCGATCTACCAGCGCTGGCACCGGACTGTCCGGTGTGGGAACCGGTTGGACCGGATCCACAAGAGGGATGAATCAGACTTCACAAAAAATGCAATAACTTTTGCACCCGAACTCCGATTTCGATGATATTAGTCTTGTTTTGACGAGGACAACAAGATCTACACGATGGTGCAGATAAACATCATAGTCCAACAAAGTAGGATAGAACCAAATGAAGAAATGTATGAAGCTTTCCTATAAGAGGAACCGATAAAACCTTCAAGCTCGAAAACGCCATAGAAGATGCATACAAATTCTTTTTTCGATGAACTTGGGCTTGTTGAAGAGCTAGCAACAAGGTC
The DNA here is from genome assembly GCA_023614405.1 of Avena insularis. Taxonomy (NCBI): domain Eukaryota; kingdom Viridiplantae; phylum Streptophyta; class Magnoliopsida; order Poales; family Poaceae; genus Avena; species Avena insularis. The sequence continues at coordinate 557,069,671 of CM042692.1, read as the reverse complement.
AAGAACCTCACATGGAGAAACACCAAGAAGCAACAAAATAGGAAGATGCAGAGTATGCAAAGGATTGAGCTCCCTAAGACGATGTGATCAAGTTACCCAACCGAAAGCCCCTCTTGATAGTGCAGCTATCTATCCTATAACCCGGTCTCCCAACAACCACCTTGAGACCGATAAAAGGAAAATCTAGCAAGGCCATACTTTTTCCTTGCCCATCCCGCTTGATCTTGATGACAACGCTTCAAGCTCCATCCAAGTCGGAATGCATCACTTGATCATTGTTGCTTTTTGAAGACTCATAATTTGCTCCCCCATACACCACTATGGGATAGATTCATTAAGAAACGTCTTCACATGGCCATTATCACCAATATGGACGACAAGCTTCAAGTAAATGATCTTCTCGAGATGTTTATATTGAACTTTCCCTTCTCAACCTTGATGACGATCACCACTTGATGTCATCCTCTCATGGGCTATATGAGATCTTTACTTTTGATGCATGCCCATGAAAAGATACCTAACCAATATAGATAAAGCAAAGTCACATATACAATGGGTTAGTTCATGAAGCATAATTTACAAGCTTACCATACCACAAGATCCATGTGGTACATTCTTTATGCTTCACGTGTTGACCAAACTTGAATCTAATCTTCACTCTTTGTATTGGTCAATCATGTATATTCTCATGCTCCATCTCAATATCTTGAGGTACATAAAGAACTCTTCATTTGATTACATGCTCTAAATATTAGTCAACCATAGCTGAACTAATGAGGTTATCATGACACCGACTTAGAGCCATATCTTGAATTCTTCTATTGAGATCACACTCTCAAGATCTTGATCATATCATATTCTTCTCTTCAACTCGATGGTCTTGATGCCAATACTCAAGGTATATCTTTACCTTCATGGCATCCATACTTGAATCCAACACATGGACTACAAGCATGACTTATGAATATTTCTTCATATAAAACTCAACGAAAACATTAGTCCATAGGGATTGTCATTAATCACCAAAATCACACATAGGTGAAATTTGTTGGAGATATGCCCAAGAGGCAATAATAAAGTAGTTATTATCATATCTTCACACTTATGATAAATGTTTACATACCATGCTATAATTGTATTAACCGGAAACATTAATACTTGTGTGATTTGTAAACTTAATTTGAAGTCCCTAGTATAGCCTCTATACTTCACTAGCTTGTTGGTTAATAGATGATTGTGGTTTCCCTATCATGAACATTGAGATGTTATTAACAACAAGATCATATCGTTAGGAGAATGATATGGTGGACATACTCCTATAGATAAGCGTAGCATAAAGATCAAGTCATTTCAATAGTTCAATTGCTATATGCTTTCTGATACATAGTAACCTAATTCCTTCGACCATGAGATCATGCATATTGCCTTTACTGGATGGATGCTTTGATGTCATCAAACACCACACCGTAACAGGGTGGCTATAAAAGTGGCATTGGGTGTTCGGAAAGTATTGGTTGAAACACATGGTTCAAGAGTGGGATTTGTCCATCCACATGACGGATAGATATTCTCTGGGCCCTCTCGGTGAAATGTCATCCAATTAGCTTGCAAGCATGTGACTGGATCACAAGGGATCACATATCACGGGAACGAGAAAAGAGTACTTATCAGTAACGAGGTTGAACTAGGTATGCAGAGATACCGACGATCATGACCTCGGATAAGTAACATATCGTGAGACAAAGGGAAATTGGTATCGTATGTAAGTGGTTCATTCGATCAAAGTAATCGAGAAATATGTGGGAGCCATATGAATTTCCAGATTCCTCTATTGGTTATTGTGGAGAAGTGTCTCGATCATGTCCGCATAATTCACGAACCGTAGGGAGACACACTTAAGGATTCGACGTTGTTTGAGTAGTTATGGTATTATGAGAAAGAGACCGAATGTTGTTGAGTCTCGGATGGGATCCGGATATCACGAGGAGATCCGGAATGGTCCGGAGAATAAGATTCATATAAGGAAAGTCCCATTTCGAGTTGGGGAATGGTTCCGATTTTCATCGGAACATTCTAGAAGGTCCCGGAATCTAAGCACTCCGGGGAAGGGTGCATGAATGTGTCATTGCAAGATGGAATGATTGCATCATGTACTAAGTGTTCTCGCTGTCCAAAATAAAAGGTTTATTTAATTCCTAAATTGAAGTCAAACGGCTAGTTTGAAAGTCAAACGCCAATTTTGGAAAGTGGGAAAAGAGGAGAAGGAGGAGGCCGAGTTGGGGAGGAGTCCTCCTCCCAAGCCGCGCCCACCAAGCCGAGTTGGGGAGGGACTCCTCCCCATGGCGCAGCCAGCCCTCCCACCTATATAAGGAGGGCAGGGCTCCCTCCTAGGACACACAGTTCCTATCCTCTAAACTAGAAACTAGACCTAGACCCCGGTTTAGAGCTGTTTCGGTTTAGAGCCTTCTAATTGGTTTAGAGCCTTCTAATTGGTGTGTCTAATTACTAGACCACTAATAGCCTCTCTCATAAGCTCCACCATACTGCACTGCTTAAGGCGGCCTCAGGATCTCCCTCTACTTCCTGTACCACGCCAGTCTGCCGGAATCACGAGGAGAGTGCTACAACCTCCACGTCTTTGGAACAAGGAGAGGAAGGTCTTCGTCGAAAACCGAACGTGTGACCGATCAGGAGCGCTGCTGGAACGTGGCGCGGAAGGATCGCTTCACGCGATCTTGAGATCGGAAAGAGTACGACTACATCACCCACGAGAATCTGCTCTCGTTAACCGCTCTGGAATCTTCGAGGGTGAGTTCCTCTATCGACTCGTTGCTACAATCTAGTAGATAGATCTTGGCTTGTTTGTTTGTATGCGATAGAAATTTTTTGTTTTCCATGCTACTGAACCCCAACAAAGGGTATCGAGCCGTGTCTATATGTAGATCTGTACAGACGAGTAGAACACAATGGTCATTGTGGGCGTTGATGCTTTTATTGTAGATTGCTTTTTGTGTACTTTGCATCTTGCGGTATGTTGGGATGAAGCGGCCGGGCTAACCTTACATGACATCGTTCATGAGACTTGCTCCACGCAACATGCAACTTGTATTGCATAAGTGGCTTTATGGTGCCTGTTTCTCCTAGCATAGTAAAGATCCAATTTACAACGGGTGATCAACAATGCTAGTATCAATGTTGTGGTTCTTGTTCGTAAGTTAGAACGACACTTATTGAAAGCCCCAAACCACGTAAAATATGCAAAGAAAGTAGAGGCGTCTAACTTTGTTTTGCGGGTGTGCGATGATGTGATATGGCCATGATTGTGATTATATTTGATGTATGCAATGTTCCTTATTGTAAGTTGGCAACCGCGTGAGCCATATGGTTGTCTTTAATTTCATTAAGACCTGCGTGTCTATTCAAAATAGTTGTAATAGTTGAAGCTGGTGGACGACAACCATGAAGAAGCGTCATAGACCTTGATGCTATGCCGGTGATGATGGAGATCATGTTCGTGCTTGAAGATGGAGATCGGAAGCTCTAAGAAGAACGGCCATATCATATCACAGATTATGAATTGCATGTGATGTTAATCCTTTATGCATCTTGTATTGCTTAGTACGCGGTAGCATTATAAGATGATCCCTCATACACATAAATTTCAAGTTCTAAAGTGTTCACCCTTAGTATGCACCGTTGCCAAAGCTTGCGCTTCGAAGCACCACGTGATGATCGGGTGTCTTTGATTCCGCGGGTGAATACAACGTAAGCAAGCCAGATTTGCTTATGCGGAAGCTAAGGTTTGATCTTGACGAGCCTAGCATGTACAGACATGGCCTCAGGAACACGGATTACCGAAAGGTAGAGCATGAGTCATATAGTAGATATGATGAACATGTTGATTGTTCGCCATTGAAGCTATATCAACTCTCGTGATGATCGGTTTTGATGTGGTGGATTTGGTTCGTGTGATCACTAAAACAATGTGAGGGATATTGTTTTGAGTGGGAGTTCACCTAGATTAATTTAATTATTAATTAGAACTCAATTTATCATAAACTAAATCAAAGTGAATTTGCATAGTTGTTGTAGTCATTGGCATCCGTTTACCACCTTGCGCTTAGTTATAATTGAGATGATAGAACTATAGAATTCTGGTTAGATACTTTACGAACTGGTATCGTATTGTTTTTAGTGTTAATCTAAAGTTTAAAAGTCCTATTGCAAACTTTCAGTAAGTTCCGGTTACTCCATGAAGTTTAATAATTAGTATTAAATCAAGAGTAACAATTCCAAGTGTTAGTATATAAGTATCATGTTTGTCTCCATGATTCTTGATATTCAAAGGATTCTCCTAATATCAAGGTTATCTAAGGATCTGAAAGAGTTGTTTCAGAAACCATATTTGTGGAAGATATTGTGATATCTGAAACGAAGTATTGGTTACAACATGATAGAGTATAATATGGCAAAAGTCATGTTCTCATATTTGATGAGAATTTGCAAAAGGTTGAGACACTAGTTGTCCTAATCTTCCAAAAGGTTTTGGAGAGCATCATTATACTGTGATTCACCGTTATAAGCTAAAAGTAGCTTGGTCATGGACGATTCCATGATGAAGGTGAATATTTGATGTAGGTAAAATGTTTACTACACCAAGAGATTACTAAAGAAAGGAATTTGAAAGAACACCAAATATTTGATGATGGTGATCTACTTCAAAGTGCAAGTCCAAAGACTTTGGTATTTAACTATACACGCTTTGGACTATATGTCATATGTATGACTGCACTATTGATGCTGATAGATTCTTTCAAACTGAAAAGGAAATACTGAAAGAAGAATCTCATAAATATATGGCCTAAAAGAAAAGACTAAGAATTGTTCAGTTTAAGTATATAGATGATATACATGTTATGGCTATATTCTTTGCTTGTTAAACAATGTGGTTCTTAAGTATTTGATACTGAATTTGTTGGTGTGAATCGTCATACGAAACAACACAATTCATGAACTACAATGGCCTAAGTAACTAGCAAAAGAATATGTGATGATGTTCATCGAGAACAAAATAAAGGGTTATTGTGTTGCTTGTTAAACATCAAAGCTTCCCTTCAAAGATTTGTTTTATCAGGTATTATGAGAACAAAAGGGTTGTTCAAATAATTTCCGTAATCCATAAAAGATGGATGATTCACAAATCTCGTTGGAGATATCACATCCATAAAACTAGTGCTAAAGATGTCGAAAGACAAATTGATTGAAAGATCACTTAGGAAGTGACATCGCCGTTTAAAATTATATTGGAAAGAAAACATGAAGAAAATCCATATTGATGGAATTTTGGAGTCTTCTGATTTTTGATCAAATGACGCTTGTGAAACTTTCCTAGAGATAATTAAAACTTCGTTCATAGGCCAAAAGGGAACGATAGACTAACTTATTGGAACTTGTACATATTGTTGTATGAAGTCCATTATGTATAGTCAAGAGCGATGGATTTCAACTTCATATGCTTTCTCCGAAAATTTGAGTGAATATATAAATATTTACTTAATAAGGATGAAGTATGAAACATTTGAAAAGTTCAAAGATTTTCAAGATGAAGTGCAAAATCATTGTAACAAGAATATAAACAGTTTATGATAAAGATCATAAAGGAAGATATTTGAGTTACAAGTTTAGCATAATACCTAAGATTTAAGGAATCGTTCCGTGGATTTGCATTTCCCGAAACACCATAAGAGTATGGAGCGTTCGAGATATGTAATTAAACCTTGTTTGACATGGTAAGATCAAAAGGTGTAATTCATAAAACTGCCATTGTATTTTAAAGATTAAAAGCTTTAGAGATTACCGTTTTTCCACTGAAAAGAGCTTCATCATAATCCGTTGAAATGACACCATATAAGGTTATGGTTTGGGATAAAACCCAAGTAGTCCTTTCTTAAAACATTGGTATGCTATGCATAAGAAAGATGTGCAACCAAAGTCGTATAAACCTGTCTTTGTATAAATGTTAAGTATTCCTCCATAAACACCGGAGACAAAAGTGTTTGTCGCTTAGAACGTCAAGTTTCTTTGAGAAGGAATTTTTCGTGAAAAGTTAAGTGGGAGGACAATAGAACTTTGATAAGGTTAAAGGAACCTTAGCTATATGTGCAGAGTTGCGCAACGCCGAAAAATGTTCCGGAGGCAGCAACAATGCTCATGGCTCACGTGCTTCAAAGGTTGTGATCACGAGGTCTAAGTTTCTATTGAAACAAGTAGGTCGGATGAACAATCAAATACCAAGATTTGAGGGTTGAATCATTATTTGAGAATAATGAACCTACTACATGCAAAGAAGCGATGATGGGCCCTGACTCCGTCAAATGGCTTGAAGCCATTTAATCCGTGATAGTTCCATACACGAGAAATCAAGTTTTGAACTTGAAGGACCCTCGAAAAGGTGTAAGACCTTGCGTTGTGTTTGGATCTATAAAGAAGTAGACATGGATGTTTCACATCTATGAAATAAGTCGACATGTTGGGAAAGAGTTCACAACAATGTTCAAAGGTTGTATATGACAAGATTTGATCTTTCATAGCGATTTTTAGTCTAGACGGATTAATATAGCAACCACTACATATAATTTGTTATGTGGTAGTAGAATAAACAAAACAAGTTCTTCTAATAGAATGGTTACCTAGGACATGTGCATAACACGGTCCATAGGGTTTTGTTAATTCAAAGGATGCTAAAAGCATATGCAAACTTCAATGGTTAGAGTGAGCATAGCGAGTTGGAATCTTCACTATGATGAAACTGTTAAAAGGGTTTAATTTCATCGGAGACAATGAAGATGCTTGCATTTGCAAGAAATTAAGTGGGAGCGCTAAGACATGTTTCTAATACATTATGTGGAAGACATATTGTTGATTAGAAATAATATATCTTTTATTAACACATATTAAGATTTTCATCCCGATGAAAGACTTAGGCAAAACCCAAATATTTGGCATCAATAGACGCTAATATGGTTGTGCCAGAAGTACATAGACGAGATATTGAATGAGTTCAATATAGAAATTACAAGAAAGGTTCTTGTTGCACAGAAAGGATTGAAAGAGTTCAAAGTTGATGATATATTCAAGTGTATTGACATTTGGTAAGTGAAACAAAGATTCAAGTATAGATTGATACTTGATGTATGAAATCACAAAGAGTATTTATATCAATCATACTGTGATATGTACAAATCCAGATATGTCCTATGCTCTAAATGTTGTGAGCATATACCAGAATGATTTGTAAGATGATCATTGGACAATAGTAAGGATATTCTTATGATCTTTTGGAAGAACTAAGAGTATATTATTTGTAGAAGTGACAAATAGATGGTTAGTTCATTGTAAAAGTACTACATTGATACTAGCTTTGTCACAAAGTACAAATTAAGTTTATCTCAATCTAAATTAAGGGTGGCACAATATAATGGAAAGTGAGTTCCATAATGGATTTGGATGAGTTCCAAAGTTAAGACATTGTGACAGATACTACAACAAAAGGCTAAGTATATGACTGCTATTATAGCAGCAAAAGAGGGCATTTGTGTCAAGTAGTTTGTTATCAAACTAGGTGTAGTTCATGGGATAATACTATGAAGATATATTGTACGACAATATTGTCAACATGTTTTAACCCCAAAGAACTAAAGGTCACACCGAAAGACCAAATTTATACAAAGCCATCTCATTAGAGAATGAGTGATGCGTAGAGACGCAAAGACATGCAATTACACGGACCTGGAAGTGTCGATCCGAGATCGATTGACCACTAGCAATCATGTACATACAACACCGGAAAGCCATAGGTGTTGAATACACAAAGGTTTGAAACTAGATTATTGACTCTAGTGCAAGTGGGAGACTGTTGGAGATATGCCCAAGAGGCAATAATAAAGTAGTTATTATCATATCTTCACACTTATGATAAATGTTTACATACCATGCTATAATTGTATTAACCGGAAACATTAATAATTGTGTGATTTGTAAACTTAATTTGAAGTCCCTAGTATAGCCTCTATACTACACTAGCTTGTTGGTTAATAGATGATTGTGGTTTCCCTATCATGAACATTGAGATGTTATTAACAACAAGATCATATCGTTAGGAGAATGATATGGTGGACATACTCCTATAGATAAGCGTAGCATAAAGATCAAGTCATTTCAATAGTTCAATTGCTATATGCTTTCTGATACATAGTAACCTAATTCCTTCGACCATGAGATCATGCATATTGCCTTTCTTTGGATGGATGCTTTGATGTCATCAAACACCACACCGTAACAGGGTGGCTATAAAAGTGGCATTGGGTGTTCGGAAAGTATTGGTTGAAACACATGGTTCAAGAGTGGGATTTGTCCATCCACATGACGGATAGATATTCTCTGGGCCCTCTCGGTGAAATGTCATCCAATTAGCTTGCAAGCATGTGACTGGATCACAAGGGATCACATATCACGAACGAGAAAAGAGTACTTATCGATGCGAGGTTGAACTAGGTATGCGAGATACTGACGATCATGACCTCGGATAAGTAACATATCGTGAGACAAAGGGAAATTGGTATCGTATGTAAGTGGTTCATTCGATCGCAAAGTAATCGTAGAAATATGTAGAGCCATATGAATTTCCAGATTCCTCTATTGGTTATTGTTCGAGAAGTGTCTCGATCATGTCCGCATAATTCACGAACCGTAGGGAGACACACTTAAGGATTGACGTTGTTTGAGTAGTTATGGTATTATGAGAAAGAGACCGAATGTTGTTGAGTCTCGGATGGGATCCGGGATATCACGAGGAGATCCGGAATGGTCCGAGAATAAGATTCATATAAGGAAAGTCCCATTTGAGTTGGGGAATGGTTAGGTATTTTCATCGGGAACATTCTAGAAGGTCCCGGAATGTCCCACTCGGGGAAGGGTGCATGAATGTGTCATTGCAAGATGGAATGATTGCATCATGTACTAAGTGTTCTCGCTGTCCAAAATAAAAGGTTTATTTAATTCCTAAATTGGAAAAGTCAAGCGGCTAGTTTGAAAGTCAAACCGCCAATTTTGGAAAGTGGGAAAGAGGAGAAGGAGGAGGCCGAGTTGGGGAGAGTCCTCCTCCCCCAAGCCGGCCCCCAAGCCGAGTTGGGAGGGACTCCCCTCCCATGGCGCAGCCAGCCCTCCCACCTATATAAGGAGGGGCAGGCTCCCTCCTAGGACACACAGTTCCTATCCTCTAAACTAGAAACTAGACCTAGACCCGGTTTAGAGCTGTTTGGTTTAGAGCCTTCTAATTGGTTTAGAGCCTTCTAATTGGTGTGTCTAATTACTAGACCACTAATAGCCTCTCTCATAAGCTCCACCATACTCGCATTGGCTTAAGGCGAAGCCTCAGGATCTCCCTCTACTTCCTGGTACCACTGTTGTCTTTGGAATCACGAGAGAGTGCTACAACCTCCATTTTCTTTGGAACAAGGGAGAGGAAGGTCTTCGTCAGTACCGAACGTGTGACCGATCATGGAGCGCTGCTGGAACGATGGCCGGAAGGATCGTCTACGCGATCTTGAGATCGGAAGAGATCGACTACATCACCCACGAGAATCTGCTCGTTAACGCTGGAATCTTCGAGGGTGAGTTCCTCTATCGACTCGTTGCTACAATCTAGTAGATAGATCTTGGCTTGTTTGTTTGTATGCGATAGAAAATTTTTGTTTTCCATGCTACGAACCCCAACAAAATTACACTTTCAATCTCCCCCATTTTGGTAATTGATGACAATCACAACAAGAGGGTTTATATAATGAATATTAGAAACAAGTATGCAGCTTATCCGAGAATAAGTTGTATACAAGAGGTAGTATTTGATATGGTTAAGTAACACAAAGATACTAGCCCATATCAAAACCGATTCTACTCACAGAAACTACAACTAATGCAGGAGATGTGAGTAGAACCAACATATATAGAGCAAACTCCCCCATAATATATGCACGTGTGATGAACTTGAATTTCATTGCATACATTGTCAAGCATAACCTTTGGGAGAGTTTCCACTATATATTCAACCATGCAAAACATAATAAAGATGAAATGCATGAAAGGAAAACACTTAAGAACAAACCAATCTTAAGTACAAAACCATTTCCCTTCAACACTCTAAACTTCTCCCCTATTGACAACAAGTCCCAAAATGGATGACAAGATTAGAAGGACAATATATTATGAGTTTCTACCCAAGGTGTGCATTACTCGTAATATGAGTGAAATCACATGCACATATCCAGTGCCGAATACTTGGAGGAAATCAAACTATATTGAGGATCAAAGATTGCTAAAAGGATAACAAGGTGAAGAAACTTCAACGGATAAAGCAAGCAATCGAAAGATCCAAAATAATCAAATGGACAAATAGTGCTCTAAATGAAATAAGGAAGCTCCCCAAAGTGTGTGCATAAATTAGTCGTTTCATTTGAATACAATATGCACAAACATGGAATCCCCAATCCCTCTATATCATTTAGAACACAACCAAGATACAAGGAGTATAGATATAAATCACTACACTTGTAAAGACAAGTTTAAGTCCAAAATAAACAAAATATGAGATATGAGTGCGTGAAGATGCAATAAAAGTAGGCCGAGCACTCATAAATCAAGACCTTACCAATACCATTAAAAACCAAGAGGATAAGAGAGATGGTCGTCAAAGAGCGAGCATATCAAGGCGAGAGATTAACACTCTCGTGTATATAAGTTTATAAGTGGACAAAACATGAGAATAATCCACAAAGAAACATCCACACATAAGAGGTTAATAAAAAGAATACATGATATCCAAGAGGAAGTCATAAGATATACCAAAAAGGATATTTTTATTAAGTGCATATATAGCCCATGGCTCTATTTTCTCTCATGGTATATCAATGAACTTCACCAAAAAAACAAAAACCTCAAAAACATCACAATTAACACTAAGGGAACTAATGCTAGTTGGGATATTTTGAGAAAGGCAACAAGTATCTAAAGGAAGGATTCAATGCAATTTCAACAATATTTCACATGAGAGTACCTTGAGGAATTGATATGAAATAAATTGCTAGAAGGCATATTTGGAATTGGTGAATCATGAACATGATTTTATATACTCCTCATTATATGCATCATCTCAAATTACTCACATAAGCAATAAGGATAGAGAAGTCTTTCAAAGATCCTTGCAAGAACCACAACATTTGTAAACAAATAAATTCATGCCAAGATGCAAACTACAAGAGATTGGATGGAAGAATAGTATGCATGAATACCATGGCTCTATTTTCTCTCATGGTATATCAATGAACTTCACCAAAAAAACAAAAACCTCAAAAACATCACAACTAACACTAAGGGAACTAATGCTAGTTGGGATATTTTGAGAAAGGCAACAAGTATCTAAAGGAAGGATTCAATGCAATTTCAACAATATTTCACATGAGAGTACCTTGAGGAATTGATATGAAATAAATTGCTAGAAGGCATATTTGGAATTGGTGAATCATGAACATGATTTTATATACTCCTCATTATATGCATCATCTCAAATTACTCACATAAGCAATAAGGATAGAGAAGTCTTTCAAAGATCCTTGCAAGAACCACAACATTTGTAAACAAATAAATTCATGCCAAGATGCAAACTACAAGAGATTGGATGGAAGAATAGTATGCATGAATAAGATACTTGTTACCGAGATAGCAATGGTATGATGTAGTAGATAAGAATTATTCAATTATCCTAGCTTGGCGCCAATTATCATGTGGTGACAACGCCTTCCTTATAGATGAGACAAGCATCCATTGCATCCCCAATGTACCTAAAACAATATTCAAGTACATCTTGGTCCCCAAATTTATTAGGTCCAAAGTGGTTATACTAACCACAACACATAGGACACACTCCATAAAAATATGTGCATATTTAGAGATGAAATCTGAATTTCATGCACATCTTAGCTGTTTAAGGATTTGATGGAGTATACCCTATATATTGGATCAAAGAAACCAAAACAAGATATAAGATATACATTTAGTATACATTCATGCACGAGACTTTCAAGATCCAACGAAGATATAATTTGGACAAAACACCAAAAAATTAAGAAGGCATACAAGGGGTGACAAAACACATTTGTTGTCCAAACTATATCAAAGAATCAAATCAACACAAGATTTGTTTAACAAAGTTCAACAAATGAACCAAGCAAAAACTATTGAGCATAAAATATTAAATAAAAAAATTCTCAAAGATTTATCTCATTCAAGCAAATAAAATAGAGAAGAAAGAATGAGATAAAAAACTCCCAAAATAGCAAGGTTTCAACAAATAAACCAAATCCTTAACACTTTTCACAATGACACAAGGTTCTGAGAAGAAAAGGTTTGTCTTCCACTAAAACAAATTTGATAATAACCAAAAACATCATCAAAGAGATGTTCCAAAGCCAAGGAAGGCAATGGGAGCCACAACAAATTTCTTGGAAAGAAGATAAGGCAATAAGAGGTGAAATCCAAGGTGAAGATGATCCACAAATGCTAACACACACAAGTATATCAATTGTCGAAGACAATGAGTGTATTGGAATGGATTTCCGGTGGTATATTGTATGGATATTAAAGATAAATCTTCACAATAATAAGCATAGGATATGGAAAAAGATTAAGCACTATGTAAAGATAGAGATTCTTGATAGCTTCAACTAGTCACACAATCATACAGAGAAATGATTTGAATAACTTGAAGGAAATGGTTTCCCAAATAATATATAGAGATATGTATTTGAACAAGGCCGCACCAAGAATTTCTTACTCAAACGAAGACCAAAAAGATGAGCAATAAAAGCTTCTAAGAAAAATAGGACCTTGTTTGAGCTAACATGCCACCTAGAAACAAGATAATCAAAAAATATGAACTATAAGTGGAACCACCTCATATGTTCACATTTCCTAGGATTGAGATATCTAAAAGAAGCATATTACTCCCCCATAATGTGATATTCATTTTTTCTTAAAGAGGCAAAACAACCTCAACTAGAGATAATTAATGGACATTTAGAATTTGAATTTATCATGAGTATGACACACCACATAGTGGCTATATAATCTTGCAATATCAATACTAAGTGATAGTACTCATGTACACACATTTTAAGGTTTGAGAGATGCACGAGGCATATCACTCCCCAAAAATGGGATGTTCCATTAACCACTCGAAAAGAGCCAAAAAGATATAATTAAGATGCATTAGAGGCTCAAAACAAAACACATAAGTAAATTATGTGCCAAACACATAGACATACTTGAATACACAAAATAAGCAAGCATGAGGCACAACAAATACAAACACATACTTGGTACAAAACCAAAACATGTAAAGGGGCAAGTAACTTATAATATAAAAGAGTTCAGTTCGAGTTACCGCAAACAGGCACATTGGGTATATGGTAGGGAGATGATAATCCTTATAACTTGGCTTGATAAAGTATAATATATGAAGATCCCTTAATTCTTTATGAGTTGGCTAAGTCTCTAATGCCCTCCACAAACACCTATTGATCAAGTTTGGGCTTGTTGGTCCCCAACCAAGTTGGATCCTAAGAGGTTAGTCACAATAGGCTTAGCAACCCAAATGGTTATTTTCTTGATACCACTTTAAGTTCGAACAATGTGGACCACTAGGAATAAGTTCTCCATCGAGGGGACCTTTTCGACTCAGTCGGCTGACGTTTTATACAAAATGACCTCATTCATGCAGGCGTGGAGGCTAGTGGCTAGGATACAAGATCAAGAAGCGGTGGAGTTGATGATTGGGAGGATTTGCCAGCTTCATGGTACCGTGCGAAATGTCCCGTTCCAGGACGGGGTGGCATCTTATCCTCCATGTATTCGGGTGTTATTCGCTTAGGTGCGTGTTAGGGAACTTGTGCCTTTGATCTACCTGTGTGCCCGATGGCTATTGTGTGAGAGGAAGCGATGTCTTCCTGTGTCTGTGTATATTTGTAAGAATGTTGTACTCTGCCGTTGTGGCTTCATTAATTTAAAGCCGGGCTCGTCTCGAGCCTACCGTCTAGCCAGGTCGCCTAGCTAGGGCACCAGCTCATTATCACGATCTAAGCAACAACATTTCCATTAGTTGCTACTGTTGTGGAGTCGTGGTAATCTTCCACCTTGAGCCTCGTCTACTTATAAGGGATAAGTTGCCTCATCGCAAAATGAAAACTGGCTTTGGCTTCACTCCTCCTATCATAATTGTAGAACAATAGAGAGAGAGGGATTGGCGGAATATGTTGGATGTATTATTGAGCCTCATGGGTGAGTATATATAGGCGTACATGGATCATCTTGGAGTGCAAGACAAGACACAAGATCTATCTCTATCCTAGACTAACCAAACCGTACACGTATACTCTAACATCCCCCCGCAGTCGTAGTGGTAGCATCGTGAACAACTGGAACATCGCGGACGGTCAGACTAGAGTTAAATCGAACTAGAACCAGTGGGCTGACATCCCCCCGCAGTAGGAGCGGGAACATCGTGGACGGTGTCGCGTCACGGTAGCTTGTACTATAGAGAAAGCTAATGATGCTCATGCGAGGTGGTAGCTGATGTCTGCAAGTGCACGGATCGTTTGTAGCTAGTTTCGAAGTATAGATATCGATCCCACATGGAGCCCAAAGGTAAGTGTTTATGGGTGAAGTCTCTGTCACACCCGAAGTTGTCACAGGTCTTCGAGTGAACTGACTACAAGTGTTGGAATGAGAATGGAATTTGGATTAAACTGGGTGGTATTTAAATAAAACTTAAAATGTAAAATTTAGAAATAAAAGGCATAAAAGTAAAGAACAATTTTATTATTTGTTGTTTCCTACGGATGACAAAGAAGGCGTGGGGAGATACAGTTCATGGTGATAGTGACTGTGCCAGGTGGATGACTGATAAGTGTAACAATTATAATCTTATAGGTATATGTGTAGGCGAGCAACCCATAATTAGCCGGAACTCCTCTTGGTAGATTTTGCCCCAACTTTAATATTCCTACTAGTCTGTTACCAAAACCATGGTCAGACACTAGACGATTAAGACCCTTCAGATCGCTTAGCGATTAAGCTCCTTGGATCGGACTAATGCAATAAGCTTGGTGGTTCCTCGTTATCCTCGAGTCTACTAGTTTTCCATTGATATCCCCGTGTCACTCGGGGGGTCGCTGGTCTGCTAGCGAACAAGATCCTATCCATGTAGAACAAAGTATCATGTTGTCTGGGCCCTTAATTGGACAACAAGCATTAGGCATCCCATAGATAGTCAAGCACACATAATATAGTAATTAAAATCGATCACAAACTAATGGAAAATATATGAAGGCACATCACATCTCACCAATCCCTTACATCTCCCACGCCCAAGCAACTTACTCACACATGAGAGAAGAAAGAATCATCGATATAATTAAATAAAGGGAGTTCTTCTCGATATTACCATGGAGATCCATAATAAGAATAAAAAATAATCCAACACAATTCAAGATAGGAAGAAACAATCTCAAACCCGAGTCTTGCAAGGTGAAGATCTCTCTCTCTCAAGTACAAGTAATGGCTATGGGGGTGTATTGGCTAGGAGGTCGAAGATCGTGGAGCGAGATGAAGAACGTCTTCTCCTTCTTCTCTGAACCTTCTCTTTCTCCTTTCTGGATGGGATGGTGGCTGTTATGTTTTGTTTTTACCTCTGGTCTCTTCATGGAAGTTGTCCCTTTTGACAAGAGGGAGGCAGGGCGACAACTATACGGCGGGAACTATACGGCCGAAAAAATGTTCCCGCCATATAGTTGCTCGTTAAAGCCTCTGTATGCTTCCCTCGATTGCTTCCAAAGAGTGACTTGCTTGTTTTTTGCCTGAATATTATGTTTCTCTAGTTAAAACCTTCTGTTGACGTTCAGAACCTGAAACACACATTAAAACCCAAGTTTTCTTTGCTACCGAAGTATTAGCGTTAGGTAAAGCTAGAAAATGATTAAATCTAGAGGAAAACCATCAATGAAAACCATCAAAAATGTGTTGAATCTCACAGCTATCAACTCCCCCAAGATTGGATGTTGCTCGCCATCGAGTGACAAGGAAATAAGGAAGAATAGCAGAGATTCGAGACTGAAATAAAAGGACTTACAAGCTCGAATTGGTGTCAAATTCTTTTCTTCACAATATCTGCAATCTTAAACATGAACATACAAGTATTCACAAGGTTGCATTGAGTCCACTTCCTAACCATGTATATCTTGCTAGCAAATAAATCATATGCCCGAGCAAGTGTCAAAAGTTTAGCTAGAAAAGTGAAACAAATTCTTTTGGTGTCTCTCTTTGTTGAGAGATAAAAACTTTTTGCTCTTGTTCCTTTAATCAATTAAGAGTACTCAAGTTGGCACCAAAACATTCAATTTAAGAACAGCTCATCTATTCCCATGTCAAAATTTCAAGACACTCAAAGCACCTTTTTCCTTTCCTTGCCTTTTCAAAAACTTCAGCTCTTTCATAGAGAAATCATGCCACTATTTTTAACATGTTAATTGGGATTGTGTTGTGCACTCGTGACCATGATAATAAATAATTGTTGAGCAATAATGGGTCAGAGGAGTACTACAACTTCACTTGGAACATGAAACCACGAGGAGACTAAAATTTTACCCATCATAGCATTGCTGCTACAGACGTTTACATAACTCAAAAGCCGAAATCAAGTGGTTTCCCACATTTAGATTGTTCGTTGGCTAGCGAAGTTAATAGTTCCCCATGGAGCACGACATTATTGTAATGACACGCGTAAAGCAATATCTTACGGTAATTATTAGAAAAACAAGTGGCATAATCTCTACTACTTCGTAGCATCCGTTTTATCAAACAATTTCATTCAAGGGTACTATCGAGTCTATTTACATTAAGCTCAAATGGGATGGAGTAGTTCTAAAATCAAATTCTTTGGGCTAAACATGGACTCAAGTCATCTTTTGGATGCTTTTTATTGTTGTAAAAATGTAGGAAATATTTTTAACCAAATTCATTGGTCATTATTTCAAAGCTAAAAAGGAGACACTTGGCAAAGGAATAGAATTTATAGGATAGCAATCTAAGTGGGGAGTGACTCAAGTGGAAGCGAGTGAATAATTGTAGGCTCAATTTAAAGTTGCAGCAAAGGTGTTGAAAGGAATGTGATACCTCCTCTTGCTTGATTCATTCCCTTACTTGAGTCGATTCCCCTCTACATTTCCCTATTGACAAGTCACCTGAAATTGAGAAATCTCCGAGAGAAACAAAGAAATACATTTGCAAATAAGGCTACAACTATTTTTTTGTGTTTTTGGTTTAGGAATGCAAACTTAAAGTAAACATGCAATTTTTAAGAAATAAAATAAATCAAAAGAAGAAAATAAAATATGAATGCAAAGTTTGGAGGTTTTCAAACCTCCCCAAGCTTAGGCTGTTGCCACACTCAGTTGTTGCCGTCGTTTGGCGGCTGGTGCGGATACTGCTGGTAGTAGTCGGGGAAGTGGGTCATGAAGTGACTGAAGTTGTGAGTTAAGGCATTCACATCTTCATTAATTCTTTGAAGAGTGTGGTCAATCTCCCCAACACATTGGTTGAGCTACTGAAATTCTTGGTAGGGGACGTAGTTGAACCCCTGTTGTGGCTGATTAGGCCATGGGTCCGAGGCTCCCCCTTGCTGCTGCTACTGTCCCTCCCAAGCAGGGTTGTACTCCTGCTCATCCTCATCCTTATCCTGCTGCCCTCCTTCTTCGTCTTCCTCTTGATTAGGCTGGAGTTTAGCCATGATCTCCATCACTTGATCCTTGGTGAGAATCCAAGTTTCCTTCTCCACAATTGAGAAGGCTTCTAGACAGGGCAACGAAACCTGCTCACCCTGTGCATCACCAAGATAACTAAATTGATAGGCTCGAAGTCTCTTGTTAGCTTGGTAAATACCAAGGAAGCCACAAGCAGTCAAATACTTGACGTCCATAAGTTTGAAACCGTCAACAGGTTGCATAACATGCAATGTGATATTTAATGCATGGGCAAGGTGGGTTACCAATCCACCAATGCGAATGTCACATTTCGTCTTGTTGCTCTAGTGACGAAAATGCTGGATGAGTAGAGCCACGAGATTGGGGCTTTGTGGTGCAGTGGGAAAGAGTGCCTTGGTGATCATTGCCATGTCCGCATTGGCCATGGAACCGGTGTCTTCTCTTCCCAGCAGTGTGTTGGCGAGGAACAAGGCGTAGTAGAAAATGGTTGGGTTCTGAATGGTGGACATCTTCTTCTGGTAGAATTCCCTGGCACCATTAATAGAAAATAACCTCCCAAGTCTCTCCACTTGTGATGCTATAGAAGTTAGTAACAGTTGACTCCCCAATATGAGGGAAGCCGAAAGCATCACAAAATTGTTCAAAAGTTATTTCATAGTGTTGCTGGTTCATGGTGAAGCTTACCGTGCACGCGTCACCTTTCTCCCTTTGGTCGTCGTAGAACGAGGCAAGCTCGGCGTAGGTGTTGTGGCTTGCGTAGCCGAGTACCGTTAGCCCAACCTTATTACACATAAGGTCAAAGTCCGCCTTCAACCCCGCCGCGGTGAGAAAGCTATGGTCGACCCAATGTGTGGGCAGCACCCTCCTTGAAGAAACTATGGCCAACTTGGGGTTGACCTCGGTTCTCTGCCCCGATCTCTCGCCACGTTGGCGCTTGGTCTTGCAAAAGATATTACCGATTTTGTTCATCTTGATACACTGTAAAATTTCACCATAAAACCTTAGGGATATAGTTTATACATGATATACGAACAATTCTACGTGGAAAAATTCAATCGTAACGTGAGAAATCAATAGGAAAAACGAATTAAGCTTGAGTTCCTCCACTAGATCAATGTGAGAGTTTCAACCATGGAATTCTGAAAATAAAGCGTGGATAGGGAGAGAAACATACCGATCTGTTGATTCCCCTACTCAAACGAACGAAATCCGCGAAGAATCAAGAGTTTTAGGTGGGTTTTGATAGGTTTGGAGAGAGAATATGAGAGAAATAATGAGGAAGGAGAAGAAACCTAGCCGCCCCAGCGCGATTATGAGGTCACGCCGAACTATATGGCCGGAACTATACGGACAGGATATGTAGTTCCCGCCATATAGTTGCGGCGCCGCCGCCAACAACTAGGGTTTCTTTATGCAGAACACAACTATACGGATGCAACTATACGGCCGGATCATAATGATCCCGCCATATAGTTGGTCGTTAAATCGTTTGTCCCCTCGAGATAAATTTTCTTAAATAGGCATCGATATCTATACGACTGGGACTATATGGCCAAAAAATTTATTCCTGCCGTATAGTCGGTCGTTAAACCGTCAGTACTTTTGAGAAGAAATTGTACGAAGGCATCAATATCTATACGACCGGAGCTATACGGCCAGAATTTTTATTCCCGTCGTATAGTTGGTCGTTAAATTCTCTATTCCTTTGAAAGAAAATTTTTGATGGCAAAGATATCTATACGGCCAAACTATACGGCCGGAATTTTTATTCCTGCTATATAGTTGGTCGTTAAACCATCAGTATTCATAAAAAAAAATATTTCTTCGAGAATACCTTCTTACTCTAAAACTTAGCAAAATACCTTATTTTTTGACAGAAAAATGGCAGTGGAAATTGTCGACCAACATTAGCATATAAAGAACATAATTTTTAGTACAACCTAATTTCTTCTCCTCAACTGGAAATTTACTTTTTTGTCTGGACTAAATGATGGAGCTAGTCTTTGTAGATAAAACTCAAACTTTATTATACTTATTCTACACTTGTTCAATGGATGTTTCTACTACTTTTTGACAGCTGCATCTTCATAGGCGTGCTTCCGCAAGAATGTCTATGAAAAAATTGTAGGAATGCGATGAACTTTTTATTCTTTAACTTATTTTACTAAACTGATGGGTTGACTCCCATTAAGCATTTTATTAAGAATGGTTGAATAATTCAACCCCTTTTATGTTCTCGAATTCTTACCTTGGGTTGCTCTTTATCAAAGGCACTTACCACATGAACTCGTTTTGCCGGTGGAATATATCTTTCTCCTGCTTCTAGTTTCTTTGGAAAATACCGGGTCACTTTAGCATCATAAACATTGAAGATTATTTTCCCTTTAGCATAGTCAACTGAAGCTCCTGCAGTACTAAGGAAAGTTCTTCCAAGTATTATGGATAATTTTTCATCCTCAGGCATTTCAAGAATAATAAAATTAGTGGGAATAACATGCTCATCTATTATAAGTAGAACATCCTCAATCATACCAATGGTTGTTTAGTGGATTTTTCAGCCATCTATAAAGTGATAGTAGTAGGGGAATACTCCCCTAATCCTAACCTTTTATAGAGGGAGTATGGCATTACACTAACTCCCGCACCTAAATCACACAAGGCATTGTGAATATCAGTTTTGCCTATTGAGCATGAAATAGTTGGTATTCTGGGATCTCCCAATTTAGACAATAGCTTTCCATTAGCAAGATAACTAGTCACCATGGCAACCGTTTCAGTTATTTCTTTATTTCTACTAAGAATATCACAGAGGAATTTAGAATAGGTAGGAATTTTTATTGCATCTGCAAATGGAATTTCCAGACTAAGGTCACCAAGTGCCTTTGTAAAAGAATCATAGGTTACCTGATCTGGTGCTTTCTTTTTTCGATCAGGATAAGGAAGCTTTTGCTCACCTATCTTATTCTTGTCTTTTACCTTTTGTGGGGGGTGTTGGGGATATAATTTCTGGGTATCCTCACAGTTCCTCACTGACCAGGGTGACCCACTTCGGGTTAGAGCATTGCTTCACGGGCGGCCTAATCAGGGAGAGAAGACGGAGTCCAATCCACTGGGAAGGCCTGTAAGACTTACCGACTTAGGCCCATAATGTTACTTGTAGTTCAAGATGTACTCTGTAACAGACTCTTAGTCGTAGCCGGATAGATCTCTTCTGTAAACCCTAGGCCGGATATCTATATAAGCCGTCCTAGGGAGAGCCTTTAGGGCACCAGATAACACCCAATACTTTAGATCCTCAACTCGCACAGGCGAAACCCTTGTAACCCATATTCCGGCTCTGCTGTATTACTGGATTGCTAGCAGGAGTAGGATCCGTCCAAAGCCGATGGATTCGAACCTGGGTAAACTTGTGTGCTCACCGTCCCAGAATACCGTACGTCTCACCCCCTCTCTTCCGCACGCCTTGAGGACCCCCTCATGGCGTACTTGTCATTAATCCGACGACAGTTGGCGCCCACCGTGGGGCAAGTAAGCTTCGGATCTGCGTTCCGAGCGGAATCTGCAAGAATCGGAATTGGCGAGACCATCGCCGTCGGTCGCATCCTCTACGCCAGCGACGTCCCTCTCATCGTTCTCGACGAGACTTGGATTCTGGCAAAGGAGGCCGTGGATCGCCTACACAATCATGTCTTTTGGCGAGATCGATGTTTACATCGGTTTCATTGAACCTGCCTAACCCACCCCAAATGACGGTGACAGAGGCAGAAGAATTTTCTGGGTCCCCTTTGTCCACGTAGGCGGCAGAATTCCGGATCTCAGAAAACGCTAATCCCACCCAGCCCGCACCAGTTGCGGAGATAGTGGAGAAACCCGAACCTGAAGAAGACCTAGCGGTCAACGTCGAATCTGGAGTGGATCTGCCCGGAGGAGCCGAATCCCAGATCGACCCACCCGTGGAACTCGAAATCCAGGAGGAACATATCAACGACGCTGATTCTGGCTCTGATGATGCCGGAACAGAAAGGCCTTTCCTAAGGTACACACTAAAACGTATGATACTGCAAGGCGAAAGCGCAGATGCAATCCTCGAGACCATCAAAAGTTTCGATATGGCTGACCGCGAAAGCCACAGGTACCTCTGGAAGCACGCGTCGCACTTCGTCGGATACGTGGGATCCGGATCCGGCTCTGCCGATGCTGGAGAAAACACCGACTTGGTGCTGGAGGCAATTGGAACAAACGCCGACGTACCCGCATCCTCGGATGAATCCATGACGTCGGCAGATTTCCGAAAGTTCTCCACGGAATATGAAGAGGAGTACAACTCCAAAGCTGCAGAGGAGGGAGAAGCCATGGATGAAGGATCCGGGGAACACTCTCCCAAAGCGCAGGATGACATGGACGTCGGAGACAATCCCGAAGTCCAGATGTCCGAGAGTACCGATCAGAGCTTGACTCCGGGAAACGGACCCAAAGCTGTCTTTGCTACCGGCGCTGCCAAGAAGGCAAAGAAGAAGAACAAGACCCCGGCAAAAGACCCTCTGACAGAGGAGGTGATTGCCGAGGAATACGAGGAAGACTCGGATGGAGCACTAATCCCAGATGAGCCGAAAAAAGAAGCATCGGTGGATGGACACGTGATCACTGAAGGTGCGCGTAAACTCATCGATGCCACACTAACCACACCTATCCCTACAGTTGCAGAACTTACTGCAGATGAGCTGGACGAAAGGGCCCAGTCCCTAGAAGCGCGTCGTCAACAACTCCTTGATGAAGCCAAAAACATCGAGGTGGAGAAGAAACGCATGTCGAACAAGGAGTACATGTCCCGTCTGCATTAGAAGACACGGAAGCGTCACATAGATGACAACCAATCCCCATGTGTCTGTGCCGTCCTTTTTGGAGATGAGATGGGGAAGCCACGGAAAGATAGCAACGGAGATTGGGTATACCCAACACCAGTACAAAATACCGTGGCGGCCCGAGAAATTCTATCGGCTAATCCAGGACCAGAGGAGATCCATTTGGGTATCAAGCTACTCAACAAGGGACTGGAGCAGCAAAAGGTCGCCCTGTCCGGAAGTCAAAAACTGGTCTCAGATGCTGACCAATGTCGCACGGATCCGGCATGGGCTGACGTAAGACCCCATTACGTTCCGGAGCAGTATTATCGCCCCGAACAATGGGAAGACAATTATTCAAGAACCGGATCATCGGGACAGCATCACAAAACCACACGCGGTTGGGGCAATGTCGCACCAGCGACCGAGAAAGACGCCATCGCTGCCTTGAATCCGACGAATCCTCCCCGACGAGAATCTAAGGATAGAAGGGGAGAAGATAAAGAGAAACATCGGGAGGAGGATCGTTAGAGAATGCCGCCTCCTAGACATGAGAACCGTCCGGCTGAGCCTCACTATGGTTGGAACGACGGACGAAGGAACAACGAAAACCATGCAGGTACAAGCCGACAGGGGGCTCGTCGTAGTCAAGACCCTCCCCAGAATCGAAATAATGACGTTTCGGACAGAGGCCGGCGATCAGCTAGAAACTACCCCGCTGCACCACCCTCTCCACCACACAGTTATCACAACGGCCCCCACGGAGGTCAAGGAGGACATGGCAGAGGAGGTGGTGGCAGAAGTCTAAGTCCGGCTCGAAGGCACCGTAGCCACAACCGGCATTCGGGACGATCCCTATCCCCGAACGACGCAAGGCATAGGATCAACACCAACATAGAGGCTCGGCGCTACGAAAACGATGACGTGTACATGGGCCCAAAGTGCTTCAGACCACGCATTAGAGCTACAAAGTTCCTGGAAGGATTTGCTATCTCAAGACATATTCAAGCCTACGACGGCATTGCTCGGCCAGACACCTCGTTATAGGATTTCTTCCAAGCTTGCTGCATCGCCAAAGGCGGAAACAGCCTGGTCGCAACTCGATATCTCCCACTCATGCTTAGGAAGACGGCATGATCATGGCTCAATGAGCTTCCGGCGAACACCATCCACAACTGGTATGATTTACAAAGTGCGTTCTTTCGGAATTTCGAAGGCACATATCGGAGACCCTGTACGGTTGGAGACCTACAGCGTTGCACCCAGAAAGCCGGAGAAACTTGCCGGGATTATCTCGGACGATGGATTGACACCAAGAACTCCTGCGAAGGAGTAAATGATCAAACTGCGATTGAAGCTTTCATCGCAGGTCTCCCAATTGGTTTACTGCGCCATCGCTTGAAGTGTGACAAGGTTACTGATCTGGGAGAAATGATAGAAACAGCGAGCAAGTATGCAGATGCTGACGACGATGCAGAGGGATTACTCAATGCCCTGGCTGTGCCTCAGTCGGCAAAACAACCAAAGCAACAAGCTCAGAAGCGCAAAAATACCTCCGAATAAAAACCCAACGCGGAGACAGCGGTAGTCACTACTGTTTCCAGGTCTGGAGGACGAGGAGGACGTGGCGGAGGCCGCGGGCGTGGCTGTGGGACATCAAGGGTCCAAGGTAGAGGAGAGCAACAACCAGGCAAAACCTACACTTGGGCCGACATCGCCAATAACCCATGTGTGCATCATTTGGACGCCAATGGGGGCTCATCCCACACCAACGCTGAATGTCGTTTTAACGATGACATCAAGAGAGATGATACCGCGGGCTACAAAGCTAAGCGGAAGAAGGGAAAGAATAATCCCGAAAAAGACAAAGAGACCAAGGAAGATTCCGACATGGAGGAAGCCGACGCTTCAAATCCCAAGTCAGAAGGGAAGAAAACTTTTCCCACCAAGAAGGACACTTACGTCACCTTCCTTGGATCTCAACCAGCAAAGGTCAAGAAAGCAGTTCTCCACGAGCTCAACGCAACAGCTCCGGCTGTCCCTCAGTATCTGGACTGGTCGGAAGTAGCAATAACGTTTGACCGCGCTGATCATCCGCCTAAGCTACATAGGCGAGGAAAATACGCCTTAATCGTCAATCCACTTATTGATGGTTATGGTTTCTCCAAGACCCTCATGGACGGTGGTAGCAGCATCAATATTCTCTATGTCGAAACGCTACGCCGGATGAAGATCTCGGAAACACAGCTATGTGATCTTTCACGGAGTTTTCCTAGGAAGACAAGCTAATTCCCTAGGAGAGATCACTTTGGATGTTACTTTTGGAACACCAAAGAATTATCAGACGGAGGCACTTTCCTTCGAAGTGGTCCCGTTCAAGAGCGCATACCACGCTATATTCGGACGTCCGGCTTACTGGGCTTTTATGGCTCGTCCGTGTTACATTTACAATATGATGAAAATTCCAGGTCCCAACGGCATAATCACCATCAGGGGAGACCCGAAGAAGGCACGAGAGTGCGAGGATGGAAATGCTGCTTTTGCCGGGCACGCCCAGGAGTACCAGGAGATCAAGAAGAGCATAGATCCGTCCGAGATGCCTGCGACGAAGAAGGAGGTGACAAAACCAAATCCGGAGTTCAAGGCATCAGAAGAGACGAAGACGACGCCGTTGAAGGATGACGACCCCTCCAAGGTGACCCAGATAGGCGTAGACCTAAGTAGCGCATAGGAAAGCGCGCTCGTCAAGTTCCTCTAAGCAAATCAAGATATCTTCGCATGGCAGCCATCTGACATGACCGGAGTACCTAGGGAACTTGCCGAGCACTCTCTAAATGTAAACTCGAACACTAAACCCGTCAAATAGTCCTTACGACGGTTTGGTGATGAAAAGCGTAAGGCAATAGCTAAAGAACTAGCACGGCTCGAGTTAGCCGGATTCATAGAAGAGGTCATCCATACTGATTGGTCGGCCAACCCTGTAATGGTCCCTAAAAAGGACACCACTGATTTAAGGATGTGTGTTGATTATACTGCCTTGAACAAGGCTTGTCCAAAAGATCCGTTCACTCTGCCTAGAATTGATCAAGTTATCGATTCTACGGCAGGCTCGGAACTCCTCTGTTTTCTCGACGCATATTCCGGTTATCACCAAATTCAGATGAAGGAATCTAACAAAATCAAAACTTCATTCATAACCCCTTTCGGAACCTTCTGTTTTGTTATAATGCCCTTTGGGCTGAAGAACGCAGGAGCTACGTACCAGCGCACGATGCAGTGTTGCCTCCATGACCAACTCGGACGCAATGTACATGCATACGTGGATGATATCGCGGTGATGTCCAAAAAGAAGGAAACACTAATTTCTGACTTGGAGGAAACGTTCGCCAATCTACGAAAATACAACATCATGCATAACCCGAAGAAATGCTTCTTTGGAATACCAGCCGGAAAATTGTTAGGTTTCATCGTGTCTCAAAGAGGCATAGAGGTGAACCGTGACAAGATCAAGGCTATTCTCAATATTTCCAGGCCAACTTGCCTAAAGGACGTACAAAGATTAACTAGTTGCATTGCTACAGTCAGTCGATTTGTAAGCCGGCTTGGTGAAAGAGCCGCACCATTATACAAACTCCTGAAGAAGACCAAAGATTTTGTCTGGACTGACGAAGCTGAAGTGCACTACAAGACTTGAAGAAAGTACTCTCATCTGCTCCTATCCTTGCAGCACCAGAACCTCAGGAACCGATGTTGCTTTATATTGCTGCGACAAATAAGGTCCGTTAATATCGTCATGGTGGTGGAGAGACCAGAGGAAAATCAGGAACACCTGGTGCAGCGTCCGACTTATTTTGTCAGCGAGGTCTTGACAGAATCAAAACAGAGATATCTGCACTATCAAAAGTTGGCTTACGGTGTTTTCCTAGCATCTCGCAAGTTACGACACTATTTTCACGAGCATCCAATTACCATGGTGAGCAAAGCTCCCATGAGAGACATAATCAACAACAGCGACGCCACAGGACGTGTCGCCAAATGGGGCATAGAGCTCTCAGCTTTCGATATTGAGTACAAACCCCGGACAGCAATCAAATCCCAGATCCTTGCTGACTTTGTCGCTGATTGGACAGAGACGAAGGAGAACATGGTCCTCCCTGAGTCGGAATACTGAACCCTCTTTTTTGATGGGTCTAAGGCTCGAGGGGGCTCGGGGGCTGGCGTGGTGCTCAAATCACCCCAAGGAGATAAACTTTTATACGTGTTGCAGATCCACTTCACAGCGACAAACAACATTGCCGAGTATGAAGCACTGCTGCATGGAATCTGGATTGCTAAGGATATTGGCATCCGAAGTTTGATGTGTTACGGAGATTCGGATCTTGTTGCTCAGCAAGTCTCGGATATTTGTAATGCAAATAAGCACATGGCAGCATATAAAGCTGTCGTGGATGATCTATCTAAATCGTTCGAAGGGTTTGAAGTTCAACACATCCCTCGAGCAGAAAACGAGGAAACAGACGCACTATCTTGAATAGGCTCTGCACGGAAAGAGGTTCCGGATGGCGCGTTTTTAGAGCACCTCAAAGTTCCCTCGATAAAGGGAGTAGATGAGGAATATCCAACCAAATCCGACTCACCATTAATAGCAGTTATGGCTGTAATTCCCAGCTGGACTCAACCCTACCTTGATTACTTGGTAGATGGCAAATTACCCGAAGATGAGGTGCTGAGCCGGCAGATTATCCGACGAGCAAAAGCCTATACTATTGTTAAAGGTGAGCTCCATAAACGGAGTGTTTCTGGGGGTTTTCAGCGCTGTGTATCTCCGGAAGAAGGAGTGGAGATCTTAAGGGAAATCCACGAAGGCGAGTATGGTCACCATGCTGTAGCCAAATCTTTAGTGGCAAAAGCTTTTCGACATGGATTTTTCTGGCTTACAGCTCAGGCAGATGCCGAACGATTAGTCAAGACATGCAAAGGCTGCCAAAAGTACGCCAAGCAAGCTCATGTTCCGGCCGATCAGCTGCGAACAATACCTATAACATGGCCTTTTGCGGTCTGGGGGCTTGATATGGTAGGACCTTTTAAACGAGCACCAAGTGGATTCACGCACCTCTTAGTGATGGTGGACAAATTCACAAAGTGGATCGAGGCTAAACCTATCACTAGTTGTGATGGAGCAATAGCCAAAAGATTTGTCGAGGATGTTATAATCCGGTATGGTTATACGCATAGCATTATCATGGACAACGGGAGTAACTTTTCTATGGGAGAACTGGCTAAATTCTGCGATGAGCAAAATATCCGGCTTGACATTGCGTCAGTCGCACATCCACAGGCTAACGGACAAGTCGAAAGAGCAAATGGTTTAATTCTACAAGGCTTGAAACCGAGACTCGAAGCACCACTGAGACGTGCTGCGGGGGCTTGGGCAGAGGAACTACCCTCTGTAATTTGGAGTTTGCGAACAACTCCGAACAGGTCAACAGGATATACACCTTTCTTCTTGGTCTATGGCGCAGAAGCAGTTCTTCCTAGTGATTTAATTCATACTTCTCCTAGAGTGGCCGCGTATATTGGAGAGGATGCCGAGATTTCTCGACAAAATGATCTCGACTTAGTCGAAGAAGTTCGCGTCGTTGCTGAAATGAGATCTCTGACCTATCAACAAGTTACGCAAGTATCATAGCCAGAGAGTCCGAACTAGATCTTTCAATAAAGGCGATTTGGTTCTCCGGCTTGTGCAACAAAGAAAGCACAAACTTTCCCCGGTATGGGAAGGGCCCTTTTAGTTAGTCGGTATTGTACAATGGATCGTACTACTTAAGCGACATGAGGCCGACCAAAGAAAGACCTGCTACTAAGAAGAGAAAAGAGCTGGGCGGTACAAATCCGGATGAGTTAGGCAGACTATGGAATATTGCTCAGCCACGTCCCTTTTATTCTTAGTTTATCCTTCTTTGTAATCATACATATGTACATGTTCATGAGAAATAAAAGTTTTGGTTACCTCAAAATTTTCACGAAGTTTTACCATCTTATTTCCTAATGATCATGTCATAGTCGAAAATCCCAGAATGCTTGAAAGTACTTTATGCTCATGTTTGTTCTGGTTTAGATTTCCGACTCTAAAACTGCTACCTTCGGGTATAACTCTAAATAATTCTAGTCTTTACTTAGGTTATTTGTCTGATTGCTGGATGCGGGCATTTTCCGAGTAGTGAATTGTTGGTACTGGAAGCCGGCTTTGTTTCCAAGTTTAAACTGGTTTAGCAATTGAGCTCCGTTGCTCGGCAAAGTTTCCGGCTGAAGGTTTAGCCGGCTCACAAAAGGGACGAGGCGGAAAGCCAAATAAACGATAAGTAGAGACGAAAAATTCTAAGTGCTTATGCAAACATTTCAAGCACACAAAAAGTCTAAAACAAAAGTGCTGAATAGATAAAAAAACTTAGCACTAGCAAAAGCCATAGTACTTCATATTTACAAAACACATCATGTTCTTTCACAGAATAATACATAAGTTTGTGATCTATGATGCAGGAGGAGATGAAGGATCTACTGGCTCGCTGGTTACTCGCCTTGATATCATTCCGAGATATCCGCATCCGAGTTGGTGCGTTCATCGTCGGAAACTTCTTCAGTTTCTTCTGCAGGAAGAGGCGGAGTATCCACGCGGGTGAAGAAGGGAATCTCGTAGCTGGTCAGATCAGCTACGTGGCACCCATATCCGGCGCAGGAGTGCATGATGGCTTGAAGGTCCTGCTCCTGGCCATCTTCATCTACCTTGTAGTACCCTTTAGTCACTTGCCATATTTCCATGTTTCCATGGTGGCTCATGACCATGGAGAGGGCATTCTGCGCGGCAGTCCGCACGTAGGACATTTTCCAGTCCCGAACGAGCTGCGGCATCTCCTTGGCCTTCTCCCACACCTGGAAGTCCGACATGCTTGGCATGTCCAGAATCCTGAGAGACTCGCCAATATCCTCAAGGGATTGGCGGTAGTCATGAAGAAGATCACCGACTTGGGTAAGCCGGTGAGTGCGAGGCTCGGACGAGGAGGAGTCCGTCAAGTTCAGAGGACCTATACACAAAATGAAGATAAGGAAAACCGACATTGATAAAAGTCGAGGAAATGATAAGTCAGATAGATGGAACTTACCCAGAATGACGTCGTCAATCTTGGCTTTCTCCTCCTGGAAACTCTGGAGTTCAGCTCGGAGTGCTTGGGAGATATCCTTCTCTCTGTCAACCTCATTCTTGAGGTCCGAGATAACTTTATCTTGAGCGGCAATCTTGCGATCGCGCTCTTTAGTGGCCATGGAGGAGGATTCCAGGACTTGAGCTATGCTCGTTTCATGATCCACCTTGAGCTTTTCCAGCTCTTGGCGAAGTCCTTTGTTCTCCGCCACCAGGGTCTTGAGATTATCGGCCTCTTCAATCATAGCGATGGATTGTTTCACCAATGTTGTAAGACAAAAAGAACAATAGTTCAGAAAAATTCAACATAGAAAAAGCGAAAGACAAGGTTTGAATCTCGAAATATTTACCTTCAGCTTCATCCTTGGCTACCTTAAGCTCAGCATTTTTAAGCCGGAGAGCTTTGATCTCTCTCCGCTTATTACAGACATTGGACAATAATTCCTGGTTATAGGAACATACTTTCTGTAAGTCGGAATACCCAAAGTCAGAAAGCTACTTAAGACTCGGGCTAATATTTTTACTAAATATCAGCACGAGCCTTAGGGGCTACACTAGTTCGTTCTTTGGCATCCTAATGAAAGCATAAACACGGATTCTATATCCTACTTCATGCTTGGGGGCTAGAGGATATGATATAACATAATGTAAAAACAAGAGTTGGAATTCCGACTTACATATTGCTCGCGGGTCAGTTTGTCTAAACCCGCGTTCACTTCAGCTGCCACCTTCTCAGCGAGAGTAAGAGGGATCACTGGAGCTGTTGGAAGCTCGCCAGTCCTGATCCTCTCGTCGTGAAGGCGGACTTGAGTAAGAAGGTCGAAGAACTTGACGTCCTCTGCTTCTTGCGCCTCCTCTTCGGGGGATAGATGGCTTTTGTCCAGGACTTGCCTGGCCAGCCGCTGGATCTCCTCTGCAGATTTCCGGGTCAGGCCAAATTTGGCGAGACCCGGATTGTTGAGGAGGTTGTCGGTGAAGACTTCAGCCGAGGGATCATTACCCGAAGAGGGTTCACCCTTATCTTGAGCTGGCCTTGGTGGTGACGTCGATGTCGACAGGATCGTCGGCTCCGCTTGAGGAGCCGGATCTTCTACAATCACCGGAAGGGATGATCGCCGAGTTGCGAAGGTTGAGGGACCGAGTCGGAGGAGCCACGGCGGGGAAGCTATTGTAAGCTTAAATGCAGCGCTCGAAGAAGTCCCCTTCCCCTTGCCCTTGATGATTGATTTTTCTCTGAGAAAGTAGTAAAGTCGGAAACATTACATCTCAGAAAGAAACTTGAGTAAACAACGAAGGCGGAAAAGTTGTGACAGAAGGTTACCTCTTCACGACTGGCACCTCCTTTGTGCCAATTGCCATTGTTGGAGCTTTGCGCTTCTTGAGTGCAAGATCCGGCAGTGGAACCACTTCCACCTCCTGAGAGAACTCCGGAGGGTATCCTTCGAGCGGAGCAAGTTCCGATTCAGGGATATGAGCAAGC
Source organism: Avena insularis (assembly GCA_023614405.1). Classification (NCBI taxonomy): domain Eukaryota; kingdom Viridiplantae; phylum Streptophyta; class Magnoliopsida; order Poales; family Poaceae; genus Avena; species Avena insularis. The sequence goes on along the minus strand of CM042692.1, from coordinate 557,038,285 downwards.
TGAAAACAAGAAAACGTATCAGCATTGCAATGTAACTCGAAGATAGAAACACATAAAATATGTGATGATAAAAGCTTACCGGCACCACGGGGTTTTCCGCCATGTGCATGTCCAGAGAAACCTCTGGAATCCGCCTCTCGATCCGCTCCTTGATCAGCCACTTGATTTGGCTTATGTAGCCTTGAGTGGTGTAGGCTTTGGGGCTGATGCGGAGGGAGTCGGTCAGGGAAGACGTGACGGAATGCATCAGTCTATCCCCGTGGTACTGAAGTGGCTGGATCCGGCGTGAGACCCAGCAGTGGACCAAGTCGAATCCCTTCAGACCATTGTGCTTGATCAGATATTCGATCCGCCTCTTAGCGAGGATCAGATCATATGTGAGAGCCAGAGCAGCCTCGTCCCAGGAAGGTTGGGCCGTGGCGGCTCCGTTGACAAAAGACGGCAAAGCAGTAGCTTTGCCGGGAGCCGGAATATCCCGATGGTAGAAAAAAGTGGCTGGCCATTGCTTGACCGAGTCACTGGCAGAAATTTTGGGATATGCCCGGTCTCGTCTAAGAGAAAAACTAATGGTGCCGGTGATGTAAGGAACACCGGCGGTGATGGAATTCCTCGGACATGAAAGTAAAACGGAAGAGAAGCAAACTCGGCCTAATGCCGAGAAAGCCCTCATAAGCGCGACATATCGCTCATCTCTAGAATGGAGTTGGGAGGAAGATTGTGAGTTGAACTCCATAGTGGTCAATCACCTCGGAGAAGAACTCCGAGGAGGAAAGGACAAACCTCGGTCCGGATGGGTGCCGAAGTGGGCGCTTCGCCCTCGTGCGGATTGGGGATGGTCTCGCGGAGCCGCTCGCTTGATTTGCGGCGGCGAGCCCCTCCTTCTCCACGTTCTTGAGGCCAGCCTCGTCGAGGGCGCAGGGGATCCAGAGTCCCCGGAAGCTCTGCCGGTGATGTAAGGAACACCGGCAGTGATGGAATTCCTCCGGACATGAAAGTAAAACCGGAAGAGAAGCAAACTCGGCCTAATGCCGAGAAAGCCCTCGCAAAGCACAGCATATGCGCTCATCTCTAGAATGGAGCTGGGAGGAAGATTGTGGAGTTGAACTGCATAGTGGTCAATCACCTCGGAGAAGAACTCCGAGGGAGGAAAGGACAAACCTCGGTCCAGATGGGTGCCGAAGTGGACACGCGCAGGGGATCCAGAGTCCCCGGAAGCTCTCTTTCTCCGCATCTACTTCTGCCGCCGCCGCCGCTAGAGAGGAAGAAGAGGATGAAGCCATTTTCTCTCCGGTGGAAAAGGGTGACCCTAAAGTGGCGGCGTTAGGAGCTCTGTGGGAGGAAAACGAAAAGACTCTGGGCGCGCTGAAGATTTGGGAAGAAAGGAACAGTGAAAGGCAGATGAAGAAGAGAAGAAAAAATCTAGACCCCTTATATCCACCTATCTGCGCCAAGATTCGTGCAAACGCTACAGTGTAACCGCCACGCGTCGTGGAAGGAACTAGGAAGGGCCCACGCGATGATTGCGTGGCCTCGATCTCCACGCACGCATTGAAACGGCGCCTCGGTTCCGCGAACCACGGACCCTGTGGTCGTCTTGTGGAATGTTCTCCGGATGGCGTGACTTGACCATGCTTGTGTCAGGTGGCGTTAGAGACCAAATTCCGGCTTAGTTTAAAAGCGAGCTGGACAATCCGAGTAACTAATTGGAAGGTCCGACTTACGTTTAAGACCCGGATCGTATCTTTTGTTGGGAAGTTTCAGGAACCCTTCAAGATTCTGCAAGCCGAAGATCAAGCTAGACGATGATAAATCCGACTTTGGATCTTGGAGGCCTCCGGGCTCTTTGTTGAGGATATACTTTCCGGGTATCCTCACGGTTCCTCACCGACTGGTGGCCCACTTCGGTTAGAGCATTGCTTCACGCGGCCCGTCGAGGGAGAGAGAAGACGGAGTCCAATCCGGCTACGGGAAGGCCCAGAAGACTTACCGACTTAGGCCCATAATGTTACATGTAGTTCAAGATGTACTCTGTAACAGACTCTTAGTCGTAGCCGGATAGATCTCTCCTATAAACCCTAGGCCGGATATCTATATAAGCCATCCTAGGGAGAGCCTTTAGGGCACCAGATAACACCCAATACTTTAGATCCTCAACTCGCACAGGCGTAACCCTTGTAACCCATATTCCGGCTCTGCCGTATTACTGGATTGCTAGCAGGAGTAGGATCCGTCCAAAGCCGGCGGATTTGAACCTGGGTAAACTTGTGTGCTCACCGTCCCGGAATACCGTACGTCTCACCCCCTCTCTTCCGCACGCCTCGAGGATCCCCTCATGGCGTACTTGTCATCAATCCGACGACAGGGGGTCAGGCTCTTTTGTTGCTTTCTTTTGTTGTTGCCTATCGCTTTTCTTCTTTTCTACCACAACAACTTCATCTTCATTGCTTATCTCTTTTTCTTCTCTTGGATCAACCGTCTCTGCATTAGAGTCATAACGGTCATCATGTGCATCATCTTGGCCCTCCTTGGTTTGATCTTGTGTTTCTTGAGCATTTTCATCTTGAGGATCCACATGTGTATCATCTTCTTGGCTTTCTTTGAGTAAGCCTTTTCCCTTCGATCTTTCTCAGCTTCATATTCTGGTGGTCCTAATGGTCCTGTAACAACATTAGTAGAAACATGAACATATATATCATTTCGAAGAAAAAATTGATAACCAGATGCTATTTGTTCACACTGGGTTTCAATCATACTAAGATACTTGTGAAATAATTTTATTTCTTGGACAATCTCATCATAATTTTCCATGAGTTCCGCCAAAATCTTTTATGTTTTTGAAAGTGCTTATGCAGGTTATTATGAGATTTTGCTTGTCGATGTTTTAATTCTTGAAAAACTTTCCTAGTTTCATCTTCTTCAGTAAGAACTTGTAACAAGTCTACTTTGTTTTCCTTAACAAGTTTAGAAGGTATACCTTTTTCTTTCACTGTTTTGCGTACTTCAGGCATAAGATCAGGAGTTATCTGAAGTATCCCTTTTTCAGCTTAGTGCCGAAATCAGGATTATATAAAGAATCATTCTTAGCCCTAGTAGACATCAACTCCAAACATTCTTTAACGGTTAAAGTATTTATCGATCCTCCTGCTGAGAATTCAAGCAACTCTCTACATTGAGTATTAAGACCGTGGTAAAATAAATGGCAAATAGTTGATTCAAAATAGCCATGATTAGAAATACTATTGATCATTCCAAAGAATCTATCTCAGGCTTGTGGGTAGTTTTCTCCCACGTTCTGACTATAGTTGCCTATATTCTTTCTAATTTCAATTACCTTTCTAAAAGGATTAAACCTGTTTATGAATTTAACAATGCAGTTTTCCCAACATTTTATGTAATCGCGAGGGAGAGAATATAACCAGTCTAGAGCCTTACCTTTAAGAGACCAACAAAATAATTTTAGACGAGAGAAGTCTCTTGGCAAACCTTTTGGTCCAAATGATGTTATCACATCGTCGAACTCTCTAAGATGTCTTCCTGGGTATTAATCTTCCCTTCCACTAAAAGCTTTTTACTGCAAAATTTTAATAATCCCATATCAAATCGATATTCTCTAACTCTAGGATTAGGGAATTCTATTGGTTGTTTAAGATATTTAGAGCTTGGAGCACTGTATTCTCTGAGAGTTTTCTCAGGTCTCTTGGGAGTTGTCCTGTAAATAGACATAAGTTCCATCATATCACTCAAGTTTTCAACTTCAACCTTATTTGATCTTAAAAGTTTTTCAATAATTTCCTCGCGCCTTTGAGCAAGCACGCACTCAATATAATCTGGTAAATAGGTCCTACCAGAGTCTGTAGACCCTTTGTCTCCTAAGGAGAATATTTTGTAGTAGTAACACCTGAAATGTCAAGAGACAAACACTTAGCGCTTAGCTCCCCGGCAACGGCGCTAGAAAATAGCTTGATGTCTTCAAGTGCATAGATCGTTTGTAGTTAGTTTTGAAGTATAGATATCAATCCGACAGGGAGCCCAAAGGTAAGTGTTTATGGGTGAAGTCTCTATCACACCCAAAGTTTTCACAGGTCTTCGAGTGAATTGAATGCAAGTGTTGAAATGAGAATGGGGTTTGGATTAAACTGGGTGTATTTAAATAAAACTTAAGATATAAACTTTAGAAATAAACGGCATAAAAGTAAAGAACGATTTGATTGTTTGTTGTTTCCTGTGGATGACAAAGAAGGCGTGGGGAGATACAGTTCATGGTGATAGTGAATGTGCCAGGTGGACGAATGATAAGTGTAACAATTATAAACTTATAGGTATATGTGTAGGTGAGGAACCCATAATTAGCTGGAACTCCTCTTGGTAGATTTCGTCCCAACTTCAATAATCCTACTAGTCTGTTACCAAAACCATGGTCAGACACTAGACGATTAAGACCCTTCAGGTCGCTTAGCGATTAAGCTACTTGGATCAGACTAATGCAATAAGCTCAGTGGTTCCTTGTTATCCTCGAGTCTACTAGTTTTCCATTGATATTCCCATGTCCCTCGGGGGTCGCCGGTCTGCTAGCGAACAAGATCCTATCCATGTCGAACAAAGTATCATGTTGTTTGGGCCCTTAATTGGACAACAAGCATTAGGCATCCCATAGATAGTCAAGCATACATAATATAGTAATTAAAATCGATCACAAACTAATGGAAAATATATGAAGGCACATAACATCTCACCAATCTCTTACATCTCCCACACCCAAGGAACTTACTCACACATGAGAGAAGAAAGCATCATCGATATAATTAAATAAAGAGGGTTCTTCTCGATATTACCGTGGAGATCCACAATAAGAATAGAAAATAATCCAACACAATTCAAGATAGGAAGAAACAATCTCAAACCCTAGTCTTGCAAGGTGAAGATATCTCTCTCTCAAGTACAAGTAATGGCTATGGGGGTGTATTGGCTAGGAGGTCGAAGATCGTGGAGCGAGATGAAGAACGTCTTCTCCTTCTTCTCCGGATCTCCTCTTTCTCCCTTCTAGATGGGATGGCGACTGCTGTGTTCTGTTTTTGCCTCTGGTCTCTTCATGGAACTTGTCCCTTTTGACTAGATGGAGGCGACGGCAGCTATACGGTGGGAACTATACGGCCGAAAAAATGTTCCCGCTGTATAGTTGCTCGTTAAAGCCTCTGTATGCTTCCCTCGATTGCTTCCAAAGAGACACTTGCTTGTTTTTGCCTGAATATTGTGTTTCTCTAGTTAAAACCTTATGTTGACATTCAGAACCTAAAACACACATTAAAAACCAAGTTTTCTTCGCTACCGAAGTATTAGCGTTAGGTAAAGCTAGAAAACAATTAAATCCAGAAGAAAACCATCAAAAATGTGTGAAATCTCATAGCTATCAGTAGCCCTTGTGCCGATGTCGAGGGAGCCGAGATCGTGAGGCGGTGCCATGGTCGATGTAGCCGTGCGAGGGGTCGCCGTGGTCGATGTCGTGGTCGGGGATGCCGGTGTCGAGGTAGTCGCACGTTAAGCCGCATGCGCATAGTGCGCGAGGAGGATGGCGGAGACGCGTCGAGGCAGTCATCGAGGGTGTCGATGCCGAAGCCGATACAATCCGAGGTGTTGAGGACGAGGTGTGGCCATAGTTTTGCCAGAACTAGGCGCACGTCGGGGACGAACGCACACTCTGGTTTTGGCAGAACCGAGTATGCAAAGAAGAACTCGTCGGTGACGTGGTCGAGGCAGTCGTAGAGGGGTCGATGCCGAATAAGAAGTTGTCGAAGCTGATGAAGACAAGGTGTCGTTTCGAGCTTACCAGACTCGGGAACGCGTCGGGGACGAAGGCACTCGCGGTGCTGCCAGTACCAGGCGTGCGGGGCAGAGACCATCATGAACTTGTCGCCATGTCAGAAAGACTAGCAGAGGAAGCCTCCAGAGCAGTTGCGATGCACAAAGCGGCAAAGGGAGAGATGTCGGCACTGTCCGCGGTTGTCGGAGTAGAGTAGCAGGTGGTGTAGACGGGGATGAGGCGATGGCGCTGGCGGCGGAGTTATAGTGGACGAAGACGTAGAAGGCGGTGAAAACAGCGGCGACCTGGGGTAGTCATGCTAGATGTCTGGAGTGGCGATGGGGTAGTCATGCTAGATGTCTGGAGTGGCGATGGGGTAGTCGGCGGGACCTGTGATAGCGTGAGATCGCCCTGCAAGTTACCTTGTGAAGTGCGGCGGCGGTGCTCGAAGTAGGCGAGGAAGAAACCCGGCGACGTGACGAAGACCATGTGCAGACAGCGGTGATCCGCACCAATAAGAGATGGCGCGGTGAAAGCCAAGGACGTCGATGCACCGAAACAACGAAGTAGACTGCGTGCAGCGACGCTATGACCCGAGGGGCGGCATAGCTGCAGGGCGCAAGTCGGTGCAGCGGCTGGGAGACCACCAGCAACGTACACGCCAAGAAAGGCGCGTTGGAAGCCGGTAGCATGGACCAAAGGCGGCAGTGCTACGGCCCGAGGGGGCGGCGCATCGGCAGCCCGTAGCTCGATCGGTGGTAGGCGCGTACTCGGGGACGTGCTTGACGCAAACATGCGCGAGATCGGATAATCAGATTGATGGTGCGCCGTATGCGCCATGGCGTGGACGACGCGTAGATCGGAGTCGATGGCGGCGTTGTCAGTGAAGTCCCAGACGATGACGACGAAGAGGATCTGAGGGGGGCGGCCGCGGTAGCCTTCCAAGGAAGGCATAGCAGCCATCAATGGTGCGCGGCAGCCTGTCGTGAGGCCGCGACAGCCTACCGAGGCAGGCGCAGCAACGGAGGAGGCAGGCGCACGGGTGCAGTGTAGATCCTCAGGCCGATGGTCAGAGTAGAGGCGCGGTGATGACGACGGCGGTTGGAGACTCAATCCGATTTAAGATCGGTAAACCAAAAAAAGAAAACCGATAAGAGATCGGGAAAAAAAGACTTACAGAGCAGACGATTACGGATCGGTGGATGAACCCTGTGTACGGGTTGCGCGGCCCCCGGCGGAGATCATGGAAATCGACCTCCCCGGGGACGGCGAGGCGGAAGCGTGTTGCTCAGCTAGCGTGGCGCTAGGGTTTGGGAAGTGGCAGCGGCGACGCTAGGTTGATGCGGCGGCGGCTAGGATCTTGCCGCTCTGATACCATGTTGAACGATAGTTAGGATAGTTAGGATAGATGATCCCTTGTACGCCTAACCAAAAGTCCGAACTGATGGAAAGGGCTAGACGTGTATTATATTCTTAACACTCTCCCTCACATCTAGGCTATTTTAGTCCTTAGCGTGGATTCGGTGCAGGCCGCAGAATCTTTTTTTAAACTACGTGAGCAGGGTCTTAAACTTGGGACCTCTTGGCTCTGATACCATATAGAACGATAGAGAGAGATTGACGGAATATGTTGGATGTATTATTGACCCTCATGGGCGAGTATATATATAGGCATACATGGATCATCTTGGAGTGCAAGACAAGACACAAGATCTATCTCTATCCTAAACTAACAGAACTATACACGTATACTCTAACAATAATAACTTGAGCAGAAAACTGGTTAGAGCCATAGAGACGAGGTTTTTGTTCCCCCGATCATGTTTTTGCCTATGTACACCCGGGTTCCAAAAAGGAAAATTCCGGAATAATTTTCCATGGCTAGTTGCGGTGTAATAATACATCCAAGAGCGTTTGCACCACTAGAAACTGTGCACTCACCACAATGCTGCTCACACGGACTACGGCACCTCTATCTCTCCCGATGGAAGCAAGAACCTGTCAATTAGTTGCTGCCGCCATGGTCATCTGCCACCTTCAGCCTCCTCTGCCCACAAATTACCCCATCCCAAAACTTAAACTAGCTGCAATAATTTTGCTGGATTAATTTATTTTTTTGGTGTAAAATTTTGCTGGATTAATTCACTCCTATAATATTGTTTGTCAGTTGACTCGACTGTATAATGTCATCAGAAAACTGCTTTGAGATATTGTGTTTTTCCACTGGAAACTGCGGTGTAATACCACACCACCAGAAATGCAACTGTGCACTCACAGAATGCAAGCTCAAACAATCACGAGTTCTGCGTCTTTAATCCATTTCCAAAGCATTTGCTGGGCACGGGCATGAGAGTTTTACAATGCATAGCGGCATTGCAGGTAACAGTAATTAACAAATTGACTTCACATTGCCTAGTCCAACATAAACATTATCCTAATTCCAATCAGAGTGACATCATATTAACCAGTGCCAAAGAACTCCACAGCAACATAATTCATTGACTGATAAGACAAAACAAGATACAAAACGTGGCCACATAACAGCACAACCTTATTATACAATCAAACAGTCAAAATAGTTTAGGTACACACGCCGCTCGATGTAAGCACTCATGAGAATGCTGCTCAACCAATCTCGCATTCAGTGTCTTTTATCAACTTCCAGAGAATTTGCAGGGTACAGGCATGAGAGTTCAAATTATCGGCGATCTATCCTAGGCGAAAACGATGATCTGTTGGGTCTCGTGTTACGTGTTACATAGTATCGGAAGAGCCTCCGAAGGCATATATATTGGAGAGAATACACGGGGGTATAGGGAGAGAGGATCGGTGTACTATACCGTATCCAATACAATGTGACAACCCTTGTACAAATAGATGTCTAACAGCCCCCCTTTAATCACAACCTTATGAAAGGTTGATATTCGCCTAAACTCACGAAGTTCCTTGACTGCCAAGGCCTTTGTAAATCCATCTGCAACTTGATCTTTGCTTGATATGAACTTGATATCCAACAGTTTATTTGCAACTCTCTCATGAACAAAGTAATAATCTATCTCAATATGTTTGGTTCTTGCATGAAAACAGGATTTGCTGACTAATAGGTGGCACCTAAATTATCAGACCATATACATGGTTTTACCTTTAGTGACACACCAAGTTCACCAAGAAGATCTTTAACTCGTATTAATTCAGCTGTGGCATTTGCTAGAGCTTTGTATTCAACTTTAGTACTAGACCTTGAAACTGTAGCTTGTTCGTGTGCATTCCAAGAGACCAAATTTGGGCCAACAAATATTTCAAAACCTCCTGTAGATCTTCTATCATCAAGGCAACATGCCCAATCTGCATCTGAAAAAGTACTGATCAAACTAGAGGAAGACTGCTGCAAAGTAAGTCCAACCTTTATTGTACCCTAAACATATCTCAAAATTCTCTTAGCGGCTGTCCAATGTGCAGTTGTAGGAGCATGTAAATATTGACAAACTTTATTAACTGAGAAGGAAATATCAGGTCGTGTCAATGTCAAATACTGTAAAGCACCCACAATGCTTCTATACTGTGTACTATCATTAGGACCAAGAGGTGAACCCTCAGTCAAAGACAGTTTTTCTGTGGAGGATAATGGTATAGGACATGTTGTGCATTGTCTCATACCAACTTTAGCAAGCAAATCAGTGGCATACTTTCTTAAGTGAGCAGTAACCCATCATTAGTATTTTTCACCTCAATACCAAGAAAGAAGTGCAAGTCGCCTAGATCCTTGAGAGCAAAGTCATCATTGAGATCATGAAGCAAAGCTGATATGGCCTGATTTGAGGAGCTGGTTACTATAATGCCATCAACATGGATTAGGACAAATATCATAACACTAGCTTTGTTGTATAGAAAAAGTGAAGTATCTGTCTTAGCTGGAATAAAACCAAGAGCTTGCAACTTTGTACTAATTCTAGAATACCATGCACGAGGCGCCTGTTTGAAACCATAAAGAGCTTTGTATAATTTGCAAATATAGTGAGGAGCTTGAGAGTTTTCAAAACCTGGAGATTGTCTCATGTAAACCTCCTCTTCTCGAACGCCATGTAAAAACGCGTTCTTCACATCCAACTGCCGCAAACTCCAACCCCTAGAGACAACAACTGCCATACCAAGTCTGATGGTGGCTACTTTAGCGACAAGACTGAAGATGTCTTCGTAGTCCATACCATATCTTTGTTTGAAATATTTTGCTACCAAGCTTTCTTTATACCTGTCAATAGTACCATCAGCATTTTTCTGAACACCGTTTGAAGTCAATAATGTTTTTTGTAGAACTAGAGGGAACAAGATGCCAGGTCTTCTTTTCCATCAAGGCATTGTACTCCTCTTGCATAGCTTTGCACCAACGATCATCCTCTAGAGCCTCAGTGAGTGTGGATGGTTCCCCTGTAGAAGTAAACAGGCCATAGCAAATTGTCCCGTTAGTATACTGGTTGTTTTATACCTTTTTGTAACCTGGTCCGTGGTTCAATAATCGGAGGCAATGAAGGAGAACCATGCATCACAGAAGACGGCGCAGCTGAACTGGCCACAGAGGATCCTGGGGAGTCAGGACTAGCCGCAGAATTGGTGGCAAGGCTGCCACCTCCAGGCGTCGAAGACAGGGGCCCCGTAGGCATGTCCATAGACACGCCATCATTGGTGTTGGCGGCTTGTGGAGGGACCCGCTGCGGGGACCCGATGGAAGGCAACACGATGATGGAGGGAGCACGTGGCGGGGCCCGCGACGGAGATAGATACCTCTCCTGGACGACGTGGGAGGCAGGCTCTGCTGTTGAGGGCGATCTATACTCCCTCTGTTTCAAATTACTCCGCCGACGCGCTTATGTAGGTGGGCTAGTACTTCCTTATTTTTCATTCAAAAAATTCTGGGATTTTAAAACTAGATAGTATGAAATGTGTACTACGTATACCAAAAATCATAGGAATTTTTTGATAAAAAATGAGAGAATACTAGGCCACCTAGGTAAGCGTGCGCGTGGAGTAATTTGAAACTGAGGGAGTACCTAGTGAATCAGCACCAGGATCCGGTGGTGACTGATCTGAGACAACAGGAGAAGGATCATGATCGGGCTCCATATCAGTTTCTTCTTCTTGTGAATTTTCAAATGCATCATTTGAACTCATTTCTCCATCATTTTGACTCAAATTTTCTGCAGTTTCTTGTTGCATGCTAGTAGTTCCTATTGGCATATGTTGTTCTAGAGTGCACTGAGTTTGATTAGTAACAACGGGTATAATAGGCATATGATCATCAATATGTGCATCGTCATTATTTGGTGTGGTGGAAGGCAAATTTGTTGGTAAAAGAAGGATGTCATTCTGAAGTCTAGAACCAGCATTCGGATGGTGAGATTCAAAAGGGAAAATATTCTCATCAAAAACAACATCTCGAGAGATATACACACGGCCAGTTTTGGGGTCTAGACATTTTACTCTCTTATGACGAGGACTGTAGCCCAAGAAAAAACATCTAGTGGATCGAAAAGCAAGTCTGCGAGTGTTGTAAGAAGGACGAAGATTGGACCAACAAGCATAGCCAAATATTCTAAGAGAGTCATAGTTGGGTTTAGTGTGAAGGAGGCGTTCAAAAGGTATCTCAAAACTTATGACTTTACTAGGGAGTAAATTTATAAGAAAAATGGCTGTGAGAAAAGCTCAACAGTATGACGATGTTTGCAAGGCAAGACCAACCTCAACAGTATGACGATGTTTGCACTCAGTAGAGCCATTTTGTTGGTGAGCATGAGGGCAAGAAACATGGTGAGTAATACCTACCTTTTGAAAGAAACTGTTGAGTTTTTCATATTCTCCTCCCCAATCAGTTTGCATAGTAATGATTTTTCTATCAAATTTGCGTTCAACTAGTTGTTGAAAGTTGAGAAAAGCTTGATAAACATCAGAACGTTTCTTGAGAAAGTAAATCCAAGTGAATTTACTGAAACCATCAATAAAGCTTACATAATATAAATGTTTGCCAACAGAAACAGGTGCTGGATCACATACATCAGAGAACTTGCTCCAAAGGAATAGTGGAAGCAGTAGCAGAGACATGATATGGAAATTCATGACTCTTAGCTAGTTGGCAAGGATCACAGATGTATGAATTTATTTCAGGAGTATGATAAATATTGTTTTCCTAAGAACTTGCTGAACCACAAAAGAAGAAGGATGTCCTAAGCGGCGATGCCATGTCGAAGAAGATGGATTTATTATGATGAATGCTTGCTTGGAGTACCCGGTAGAGATAGGCACTAGCGGGCAGAGACCATCATGACATGGTCCCTTAAACAAAGTTCTCCTTGTGGCCCGATCCTTAGTCAAAAAGAAATATGGGTGAAACTCAAGAAAATCATCATTGTCAAGAGTAAGCTTATGAACAGAAAGCAAGCTTTTGGTGGCACTAGGAACATGGAGTATATTTTTGAGTTTTAAGGAACTATGGGGAGTGCGCAATATTGAATGACCAATATGTTCTATTTGCATACCATTACCATCGGCTGTGTGGACACGGTCGGGTCCCATGCACTCGTCGTGGATGGAGAGCTTGTGCAACTCTTTGGTTAGGTGGTTTGTGGCTCTAGTGTCCGGATACCAGTTGGTATCCACGCCATAGGAGCTCACGTTGGCCCCTTTGTCACCATCTTCGTTGCGGTTGTTGTTGTCTCGGAACCTCCACCAACAGTCACTAGCTGGATGACCATGAATCTTGCATATTTGGCGACCACCCCCATCATCATGCCGCTGCTGACGGCGTCCTTGACCATCATCATGACGATCACCGTCATACCGGTCACGACGATCATAGCCATGATCATCTGGACCACGATAGCCACGGTCGTCCTGACAGTACCCGCGGTCGTCCTGGCGGTGGCCACGGGCATCACCACGGCGATCGCAGTTGTCCTGGCGTCCACGGCGATCATCATGGGTGTGGTCATCTTGGCGTCCTCGCTGCTTCCCGCCACCACGGTGATCCAGGTTGGCGGAGGAGGTGAACTCCAGTTCTTCTGGGGATCGTTGACGGAGATCATAAGCACATAACTGACTAAATAGATCAAAAAGTGTTGTACCCAGATTTGCATTTACTGCAGTGACGAGGGCATTGTAGCTGTGATCAAGTCCATGCAAGATGTACCCGATCAGTTCATCATCATCAAGGGGTTTTCCGGCCGCAACAAGTTCGGAACTTCGGAGGCGAGAGCCTTCATCTTCGCGAAGTACTTGGCAACGGTGAGGTTGTTTTTCTTGGCATCATCGAGGGCTGATCTCAGACTTTGGATCTTGGACCGAGAGGTGGTCGAGATCAAGGCGATGAGAGCAGCCCAGACTTTAGCGGAGGTGTCGAGGACGGTGACGTGAGCGAGCACATCCGGCGACAGCGAGTTCAGGATGAACAACAACACCTGTTGGTCCCGCGAGATCCATGCGATGTAGGCCGGATTCTCCATGGTCATTCTCTTCTTGTTTTCATCTTCCACCTCCTTAGTTTTAGCCGGAGCAGCTTCCTTCCCCTCGACAAGAGCGAGGACACGAGCACCCGCAGAGCGGGCATCCCAAGGGCCTTCCATCCAAGGAAGTTTTCCCGAGTGAGCAGTTGTGCAGGAGGGGCTCCCAATGCCGCAGCCAAGGACACCACCGAAGAAGAGGTGGAGATCGACATGGCCAGAGAGGAGGGAGGAGGGTGTAGATTTTCTAGGGTTCTTATTTGTAGAGAGGCGGTGGCGGCTGATCAGGATGACCAACGGCAGCGGCAGCAAGATCTTAGGTTTTGGGTTTGATTTCTTGTGGAGCGGCGGCAGCAGCTGATCGGAATAACCAGCAGCGGCGGCTGCTGAGATGTGGAGCGGCAGCTAGGTTAGGGAAGAGGGCAGCTTTGATATCATATTGGCAATCTATCCTAGGCAGAAACGATGACCTGTTGGGTCTCGTGTTACGTGTTATATAGTACCGGAAGAGCCTCCGAAGACGTATACATTGGAGAGAATACACCGTATACATTGGAGAGAATAAAACGGGGGTATAGGGAGAGAGGATCATCCAATACAATGTGACAGCCCTTGTACAAATAGATGTCTTAACACAAATTGCATGCAGCATTGCAGATAACAGTAATTAACAAGGTGACTTAACATTGCTCAGTACAAGATTAAAAATGCATTGCCCTTGTTCCAATCAGAGTGGCATTACATTAAGCAGTGCCGAAGAACTTCACAGCATTAACCGGTAAGACTAGCTAACAGCACACAGCCTTATTTACGTACACAATTAAAGTCAGAAATATCTTAGATACACAACTTGTTGAAAAGTTCTACTTGCATTACACAAAAGCGGCCAGCTAATGAAATGTTTGGACCTCAAGAAAGATCAATCCGTGCCATGGATCTTTCTTGTGAATAAAGACAACTTGAACATTACAAAATCACCAAACCTGTCCACGCCAGAAAACCATGACCATCGCCAGCTTTTCTTGAAGTAAAGCAAGCCCAATGACGTCCAGAACCCAACCAGGTAGAACAATGCCGAACAACCAAATAGTATGATATCACCGACTTTACCATTGTCTTCTTCTCCATGTTCTTCAAACTGAGGAGTTGATGGTGGCGTGGAGCAACTCTTCAGCAATGGCGGGCCACAGAGATATGCATTGCCTTCGTAGCTGCTCTGATCAAACGTGATGAACTGCCCTGTCGTTCCCAGTGTAGGACCGGAGAGGTTGTTGTATGCCACTGAGAAAACCTCAAGCGACTGCAATGCTACTAGCTCTGGTGGTATTTGGCCTGTCAAGTTGTTGTACGATAGATCCAAGCTCTCGAGGTCAGTCAATTTTGATAAGGACTTCGGTATTGATCCATGCAAGTAATTGTCAGAGAAATTCAGTGCCCGTAACCATTTCATGTTACCTATACTTTCTTGAATGGATCCTGTCAACTGATTTGAGGAGAAATCAAGTCCAGACATGTAGTTGAGTATGTTTCCTTTATAATTGTCCGGCCTGCTCTTGGTCATGAATTCCTCTTGGTCTGGTAGCCCCATGACATTGAATAATTCAGGAAAAGTTCCAAAACCAGGTTGGAAGTCAAATAAACTACCATTCAATCCCATAATGTGCATGCATAAAGGTAGCTGCCCGGATAGCTTATTATGAGATAGATCCAGCAAACGCAAATACCTCAAATTGCACAGATCATATGGAACTGTTCCTTCGAACATATTGCCTTTTAATAAAAGTACTTTCAGATTTGGAAAAGATGTTCCTATCATCTTCGGAAGGATACCCGTGAATTGGTTTTCTCGGAGATCCATTGTGTATATGTTAGTTTTCACAGACAGTGGGACAGGAAAGGTTCCATTGAATCGATTTTTACTCATATGAAGGTAGTATAGGACCGGCAAGCAATGGACCGGACCAGAAAAGTTGTTTTCTGAGACATCAAGAAACACAAGGTTTTGGAGGTCGCATAATTCTGATGGAACCGGTCCTACCAATGAGTTCCCTCTTAAGTTCAATATGGCAAGTTGTGGGAGTTGGTGTATACAAGTAGGCAGAGAGCCGGTCAACTCATTATTGCTAGCATCAAACGTCATAAGGTTCGAACTTCCACATATATTCTGGGGAAAATTTCCTTTGATTTCATTATCACTTAGCAATAGATGTAAAATGGAAGGTACTACTATGTCTCGAGGGAATGAACCAAAGAAACGATTTCTAGAGAGTTTCAAGGCAGTGATGTTTGACATACTTCCAACAAAAGCAGCCCGAATGTTATCTGAGAAATTATTGTAAGACAGGTCTAAAAATTGTAGACTATCCATGTAGCTAAAGGCAGGAGGAAATATGCCCTTAAAATAGTTCCCTGATAGGGTTAGATACCTCAGATTTGGTAATGTAGTGTTGACGTCAGCAGGTAATTTGCTTAGTATGTTGTAAGATGCATCCAGCCACAGTAAATTGGTGTGTGCTTTGGATGGAAGAAAAGAACCTACAAAGGAGTTACCTCCCAGAACTAGGCGTGATAGGTTAACATTGTTCTCTATCAACCATGAGGGGAAGTAACCACTTAGCCTGTTATTAGACATGTCAAGCTCCTCTAGTGCATGTTGATGTAACAAGAAATTTGGTGTAACGGCCAAATCTCCATTAAGGTTGCAATTTTTCAGTGTTAAAACCTGAAGATGAGCTGACAGGGCTGTTGCTGGATTCTCAGTTTTCACGTGAAAATGGTTACCACTGCTTGCAAGTATCAGGTGAGTCAATTGGCTATGACTTTGCAAGGAACTCAGGCACAGAACTCCTTCAAGAGAGATATTTGAGAGGGAAAGTTTCACCATTGATCTGAGATTTGCGACAATTGGAGAGGGAAACTTCATTATCAATCCAATATTATCTGATAGATCGAGAATTTTCAGAGAAACTAGATTTTGCATGCATGATGGAACCTCTCCGAATAAACCAGTGCTAGTCAGATGTAATTCTTCAAGATCCCCCATATTGCAAATATCTGAAATCAAATGTTCATTAATCTTACTCTTCAATGCACAATGCGACAATCTTGGTAGTTTACACACAGCAATGTGTATAGTATACAAATGAAATATCAAAATGCACTATTTACCTGTTGATAACGGGCCATGGAAATTATTATTGCCTAGATCAAGAGTACGCAACTTCATTGTGCTCAGTTCTGTACAATAAACAAGGTAAACAACAAGAACTGATTCGCAAGATGTGGTTAGTAAAAAGAATCGTGATGAGAGAACTCAAAAGCTCACGTTTTATAGTACGCTTAGATCTGAAGGCATTCCCATTGAGGAAAAGGGACCGCAGCGATGAAAGTGCAACTAAGGATGAGATGCTACTCTCATCTAATTCATTGTTGTCAGATAAATCAAGAATTTCTAATTTGTGTAATTTTGACCATACTTCAAATCCTGCAGGCATCAACGTATGAGAAAAAAGATTAATAACTCAAGGAATTCAAGGAAAATAAAATGTGCATGTCAGTTTTACATTAGAACTGTACCTACGCGTAAATCCATCTTGAATCCAAAAATATCATGCATGGTATAACTTGAATTATGAACTTCAAAGCCACCACTATGTCCGAGATGAGAATAAATATGCGATGAAATATTGTATTTGTACCTATATGATGATCTATCTGTATACGACTTGGAGTAAAACTACTCCACCCAGTTTAAGAAAACATTAAAATAATAACTCATCCCAGTGAATATTTTCGTCTATGCGCCTATTAGGTTCGATTTCATTGGGTCTCGTCTTGCTGCATGGAATGCCCTATAAGAACGGTTGGACATGGTACAGTAATGATGAATTTCAAAGAAATTCACATGCAAATTGTAAGGAAGGTTCTACGCGTCCCCTCGGGATCAAAACTTCCGATCCCCCGGGTCCTCCTGCTGACACGTGTCTGTTTTGCTACACTTAATCCCGTTTTTGGTACACAGTAGCAAAAAACGGTTCGCACAAAAACAGAACAAAACAGACTATCCTCGTCGGAAGACTCACCAGAGACACCGTAGCAAAAGAAAAATACTAATGTAGTAAAACTGACTTCGCCGGAAAATGTTACCGGAGTCTCGTCGGGAAAAACCTCGGCGAAGACCTTTTAGCAAAAAAATACACTGCAATAGCAAAAACATAAAACGGTTGTAGCAAAATGTTTTTCACAATGTAGTAAAAAGGGACATCGTCGGAGACTCTCACCGGAGACCTTGTAGCAAAACCATAGAGGTTGGTTGTAGCAAAACAATTATACGAAAGTAGCAAAAAATATATGAATACAAAGAAAAAAAAATGTGCTAAGGTAGCAAAGCTCTCGTAGCAAAAGACAAACATGAAAGTAGCGACTTCGGCCAACTAGAGTAGCAATTGCTCTAAACTGCGAGAGCAACACCGGATACCGTATGTAGCAAGGCCGTCCGCCATCGATAGCATCTCCGGCGCAACACTCAGATTGGCAACCTCATATCGGTAGCGACGCGTTGCGATAGGGGAGGAGGTCGGAGGCGGAGCAAGGTGGCGACTCTGACAACGTCTTCCCCGACAGAGGACAGAAGATGAGGAGCTCGTGCTGATGTGGAAAGGAGCTCAAGCTCGTGCATATGCGGAGGACGGCGATGGTTTGCTGGACGAGTACACCGTCGAACGACGCCAATGGGGAGCCGTTGGGAAGCACGAGCTGCAGGCGGCTGGTGGCGCAGGAGCTGCAGCACGCGTGGCGGCGCGCGGCGTAGCAGCTGTAGGGGCGCACGGTGCAGGGGCAGCAGCGCGCAATGCAGGGACGGAGGTACTAGAAGATAAGAATTGAGAGGATGAGGAGGCCCGTGGGTGGTGAGGCCATGGGAGGAAATGTGTTTGGTGTACCCGGGGGATGGGAAGGATCGATCCCCCGGGGGAGTAGTATCATTTACCAAATTGTAAATTTTCGGTTTATTTTGTTTACGTAATCGTTAGTTCATGCAAACGTGATAGTTAATAATAAAAAAAATTGGTAAATAAAAATACATCTGAAAATTAGAATCACTACAAGGTACATAGTAGAGTGTCATCCTAACTAAGCATAACCTTACAAAGCTCAAGAGGCCTGGGAACATAAATTTCATTTTAGTTTCCATTATGATGAGGTAGATAAAAAAATTAATGAAATTTGTCCATTCTATAAGATCAATCTTCTTCTACGTGGCTTCCACCTTGTATCTTTCTTGCAATGTTGCAAATATTTTTGGTGATTAGTCATAGGGCATGGATGGAAAATTTAGAATCCTCGGTCAGATGGGAGTGGTATCCTTTATTTGGCTATGACTATGCACACATTGCATGGTATTGGAAATCTCTATATATGCTTGTACTGTGTTAGACTGTATATTTTCTGTATATGTACTCCGTAACCTGTATGTATCTCTTGGTACCCTTATATAATAAGATAGGCCACGCCCCAGAGCGTTCAGCCTGTTTCACCCAAACATCCCGTGTCTATTGTTTAACATGGTATCAGATTAGGTTAAAAATTCCTATCCTAGCCACCGCCCCACCCCACCCCTGGGCGCCGCCCCACCCCTCTCTGGCCGCCGCCATGACTGTGCCGGGTGCCGCCTCGGCCTCCTCCACTGCCCTACCCGCCACCACGGCCACCGCGCTAGTCCCCGGTTACGACGACCCCCTTCATCCCGCCGTCCCTGGCGGCGCTGCTTGCCTCGACCACCACAAGCACCATGAGCCAGATGGCTTCGTCCTCCTCGTCGCACCCCTTCACCTCGGTATGGCGGGGTTTTCCGCTGGGTTTTCCCGCCCCCGCCGCCGCTTTCGCGCCCTCAGCCCGATCTCCTCGCTGTCCGGGTTCACTGTGACGCCTTACGAGGCCCCGATGCTACCCTTCTCCCACGCCGTCTCCAGTGTTCCGGTCCCCACGGTCTCCGATGGTGCTGCTGCCCCGGGCACGTACCAGCTAGCGAACCTCATCACCGTGCGCCTCACACAGGACAACTACCTGTACTGACGCGCCTAGATCCTGCCGCTCCCCCGCAGCCGCCACCTCGATGGCTTCGTGGATGGGAGCTTCCCCTACCCGCCACGCTCGGTCGCGGCGTACACTGGTGATGGTACAAGGGTGGCTGCGCTGAACCCCCTCTACCGCGCCTGGGTCGCCCAGGACCAGGCCATCATCTTCGCGTTGCAGTCCTCTCTAACAGAGAGTGTTGCCGACCTAGTGTTGTTCGTCGCGTCCTCCTTCGACATCTGGAGCACGTTCGAGCACTTCTACTCCCAGCAGTCTAAAGCCCGTGATACGGCCCTTCGTCGTCAACTCGGCGACTACAAGAAGCTCAACTCATCGGTGCACGACTTCTTCCACAAGGTCAAGACGCTCTCGGACACACTGACGTCCATAGGGCAGCCGCTCCGTGATGCGGAGTTCACGGATTTCATCCTCCACAGCCTCGACAGCGACTATGATAACCTGGTGGAGCCCATGAATGGTCGTGAGACACCGATCGCGCCTCGCGACCTCTACTCCCGCCTCATGTACACGGAGGCACGTGTCGAGGAGCGCCGCGTGACTCACCATGTCCACGAACCCGCTGCCAACTCGGCCTACCACGACGCCCCTGGCGGCGGCCTTGCCCCACCCGCCCTCTGGCCCGGCCCCTGGCCTGCCTGCTGGAGGCGGCGGTCAGTGGCATCCGCGGCAGCAGCCCCCACCACCCACCGACGGCCGTCAGCGTCCTACCTGCCAGCTGTGCGGCATCCTCGGCCACCTCGCGTCCAAGTGCCACCGTCGCTTCAAACGTGACTTCCACAGCATCGGCAACAACGGGCGTGGCAACGAGAAGCAGGCCGCCATCGCCAACAGCTACTTTGGCCACACCCCCTCCTACTCCGTTGATCCCACCTGGTACTTCGACACCGGTGCGACGGATCACACGACTAGCGAGATGGGCAAGCTAAACTCGCTGGAGCCCTACTTGGGCATGACAAGGTTCGCATAGCTGATGGTTCAGGTATTCCCATCACTCACGTTGGCCAGGCATCTCTCCTTTCTAGCTCCTCCATAGACTCCACCTTCGTAATGTCCTCTGTGTCCCACTAGTTACTCGCAATTTGCTATCTGTTCGTAAGTTTACTTATGACAATGATGTTTTTTGTGAGTTTCATCCATCTTATCTTCTCATTAAGGACCGAGTTACATGGGAGGTTTGAAGGAGTTATGCCCTAGAGGCAAATAATAAAGTGTATTATTTGATATATCTCCTATATGTTCATAATACGTTTCATGCTGTGCTATAACTGTGTTAATACGAAACGTTAATACACGTGTGGTATGTAAACAAACCGTGTCTCTAGTTACCTCTAGCGAACTAGTTCATTGGTCATGAGGATGGTCTGGGTTTCAAGATCATGGACATTTATTCCAATTGACAATGAGGTCATGTTATTAGTTGAATAACATGATAGACAAACATCCAACCGTTATATCTTGAATGAGATCTAGTTACAAAGTTCACCATTGATGATAAAACACAGAGAACCTCACAATCTGATCCTTTGACTATGAGGTAATGCAAATCACCATTCCGGAAGAAGCTTAGATGGTTATCAAGAATCATCTCGTAATAGGGTGATCAAAAAGGTGTCACTCAGGTTTTCTGAAGGGATGCGTAGAGGAGTACATATCAAGACCAGGATTTGTCTAGTCCATGTAACGGACAGATACATGTGGCCATCTCGGTGATGTTGCATTAATGAAGCTTGCAAGCATGTGACTTGGTCACGGAATGCAATGACATGAGAACGAGTAAACAAGTTCATTGGTAACGAGACCGAACTAAGGTATGGGGATACTGAAGATCAAGTCTCGAATGAATTAGGTATCATATGACAAAGGGAACGGGAAATGACTATCTCACGGTTCGAGCGATTATATTCGTGAAACGCACGGGGGGTCACATGGCCATCCAGGTCACTCTGTTGATCATTGATGTGAGAGTAGTCTCGATCATGTCCTGAGTGTTTCCAAACCGAAGGATGTCACGCTTAAGGGTAGGGACGCTTAGGGTAGATGAGGTATCGCAGGAGAAATATAGAAAGAGAAACCGGAATAGCTCCGGGTTACATTTGATCGAGATCGGAAGGGGTCCGGAAGATGTTCCGGAGTGAAGGAATAATACAATATGTGTATTTGAATATTAATTGGAGAATTAATATTAAATATATGTTTTATTTTATTATTAAAGGCATCATAATGCTAATGGGCCTCACCCGAAGGGAAGCCCAATAGGGCATGGCGCCTAGGGAAAGGGGGCCAGCCGGCCTAGGCTTAGTGGGCCGCCCTAATGGGGCCCATTTAGGGCCACCGGCTACCCCTAGGTGGCCGTCGGGTGTGGCGGTTAGTCCCACACCGCCTGGCCCTAGGGTGGTGTGCCCCCCTCCCACTATATATAGGGGTCTCCCTTCCCCCTTTGGAATCACCCATTCCCTCTCATTCTCTCTGTCTCATCCATTGAGGACTTCTCCGTAATATTGGGGAGGACCTCGTGGGTGAGTTCTCCACCTTCACACCACCGTCGTGTGATCTACGATCCGACATCTACTTCTTCCGCTGCTCGGCTGGATCGGAGTCCGGTTGGCGTCTCCTACACCAGATGTGTGATGAACTTCGGAGGCACCACACTTGGGGTGCTGCTCGTCTTCATCAATATACGTCTTCCTACGTAAGGCGTGCCTCGGTCTTCAAAGGTATGAATACCGTATCCCTTCTCCGTTACTTATGTCTACATAGTATAGATCCTGGTATTAGTGTTCGAGTAGATAGAGAATTTTTGTTTTCTGCTATGGAACCCAATAGTGGTATCAGAGCAGGTCTATGGGTAGACATGTCGTACGGATATAACACATAGCGATATGTGGGCATTGATTCTCTAGTTGCTACCCTCTTTAATGTTACTGTTCATATCACGGCACTGTTTGATGAAGCGGCCCCCAAACCAACCTCACGTGGTGATTCACGAGACTGGTCCACGAATCAAAGTGGCTTAGGGGGGTGTCTATCTCTCTACAATAGTTGATATGGCATTAACATTGGAGGGCCCTGAAAAGGGAAGAAGAACGACAATCATTGAATCCATGTTGTGGCTTCACGTTCGTAGGCGGGAAGGGGTTCTACTGTGAAAGCCCTAAAGCCGCATAAAACCTGCAATAGATAATATAGAAGCGTCTATCTTTATTATTGCATAGGGGCAAGTATTATAACGTGGCGATGACAAGCTTATGAAACTTTCATTGAAGCTATTGATAATGATCAAGATGTTATAACCACGTCATAACACTTTACTTTTGAAGTGTTACTTATTATGCTAGTAATTTTGTATATATTCGATGATAGCATAATAAGATAATCCCTCACGGTATTCCAGTTATCGTATTCCCCTTGTGTGTGCACCACCAAGAAAGTTCTTTGTTATGAGGCTGGCCGTGATGATCGGGGGTCGGACATATCTATGTTCGCATACAGTGGGTGCAAGCCATGTTTCACTATGAATACACACGAGTTAGAACTAGCGACCCTAGCATGTACAGACATGGCCTCGGAATACAGGAGACCGAAAGGTCGAGCATGAATCACATAGTTGATGTGATCGACATTAGGGAATGTCCACCTTTGATACTGCACTGATGGCCGTGATGATCGGGGGAGGTGCAGGGGATAGGGATCATGTGATCACTAAACGAGTAGAGGGATGTACGTTTAAGTGGGAGTTCTTTTGTTTTAAATTCAAAAACATGATTAAAACTTGAACTCATTATTATGAACATGGTCTAAACACTTTGCAAATCCATTGTAGATGTCTCGCCCACCCACCTTTAACCTTAGCACTTTCCTCGAGAAGGACAAGCTGAAAACTGATGGAACCAACTTCACCGCATGGTTCCGCAATGTTAGGATCCTCCTAGTCCCCTACAAGTTGACTTATGTCATCGAGGCTGAGCCTCCGGCTAAGCCTCCGGCTAAGCCTGCAGAATCCACCTCCTAGGACGAAAAGAATGTCTGGCAGTCCAAGGCGGACGATTTCTCTCTCATCCAGAGTGGAATGCAATATGCCATGGAGCCAGAGCTTCAAAAGCGTTTTGAGAAGATGAATGCTTTTGAGATCATTGAGGATCTCAAGGCCGTCTTTGCTCCACAGGCCCGTGCAGAGAGGTATGATGCTTTCGAGCTCTTCTTCTCTACTAAAATGGAAGAGCACAGCAGTATAAATGAGCATGTGGTCAAAATTTCTGGCTACGTTAAGCGTTTGAACGCCCTGGATTGCAAAATCCCGGAGGAGCTCGCAATTGATAGGGTGTTGCACTCGCTGCCCCTAGCTATAAGAGCTTTGTGATGAACTACAACATGCAAAGGATGACTAAGACCCTTGCCGAGGTGTTCGCCATGCTCAAAACTACCGAGGTTGAAATTAAGAAGGAGCACACAATGTTGATGGTAAATAAGACCACCAACTTCAAGAAGCCAGTGCAAAAGGGGAAAGGCAAGGTTAAGAAGTCCAAGAGGGATGGCAAGATTGTTGTTAGTGCCTCAAAGACTGCCAAACCTGGCCCTAAGCCTGGCACAACGTGCTACTACTGCAAAGGGGATGGGCACTGGAAACGCAACTGCCCCAAGTACCATGAAGACAAGCGAGCCAGCAAGATAGCCGCCAAGGACAAAGGTATATATGATATACATGTTATTTATGTATTCCTTACAAGCGTCAGGAGTAACACCTGGGTATTTGATACCGGATCTGTTGCTCACATTTGTAACTCTCAGCAGGATCTGCAGAGTAGAAGGCACCCGAGGAAGGACGAGGTGACGATGCGCGTCGGCAATGGTTCGAGAGTCGAAGTGATGGCCGTCGGCACCCTCCATCTCCGTCTACTGTCAGGATTATTGTTTGTTTTGAATAAATGCTACTATGTACCCGCATTGAGTATGAATATTGTGAGTGGGTCTTGCTTGTTGCAAGACCGTTATTCATTTAAATTAGGAACAAACGGTTGTTCAATTTATATGAATGATGTTTTCTATGTTCATGCTCCTGTGTGTGATGGTTTATTCTTACTTGATCTTGATTGTAATACACACATCCATAGTGTTGATGCTAAACGTTGCCAGCATAGTGATGATAATTCCATGTTTATGTGGCATTGCCGTCTTGGTCACATTGGCGTAAAACGCATGAAGAAGCTTCATTCAGAAGGGCTTCTTGGATCATTGGATTTTGAATCTCTTGATACATGTGAGCCGTGCCTCATGGGCAAGATGACTAGGACACCATTCTCCAGGATAGTGGAGAGAGCTGTAGACCTACTGGGAATCATACATACGGATGTATGTGGACCAATGAGCATCTCAACGCACAATGGTTATCGTTACTTTGTTACCTTTACTGACGACTTAAGAAGATATGGATATATCTACTTAATGAAGCACAAGTCTGAAACCTTTGAAAAGTTCAAGGAATTTCAGAGAGAAGTAGAGAATCAACTTAACAAGAGAATCAAGCATCTTCGATCGGATCGAGGAGGCGAGTATTTGAGTTATGAGTTTAACATGCACTTGAAGGACTGTGGGATCATCCCACAGCTTACGCCAGCAGGAAAACCACAGCATAATGGTGTGTTGGAGCGTCGTAACCGAACCATATTAGATAGTGTGCGGTCCATGATGTCTTTAACTAATTTGTCTGTGTCTTTTTGGGGAAACGCGTTAGAAACCGCCGCTTTTATTTTGAACCAAGCATCATCCAAATTCGTGGAGACAACCCCATATGAGATATGGTATGGGCAGAAGCCGAAGTTGTCATTTCTGAAAGTTTGGGGTTGTGAGGCGTACGTTAAGAAACTTCAACCTGACAAACTCGAACCCAAATCGGAAAAATGTATCTTTGTGGGATATCCAAGGGAAACCATTGGGTAAAATTTCTACAATCAAGCCGAAGGCAAGACGTTTGTCGCAAAAACCGTCACCTTTCTCGAGAAAGAGTTTCTTGCAAAAGGAGTGAGTGGAAGGAAAATTGAGTTAGATGAAATTGTTGACCCTTCTCTCCAAATTCCGAGTAGCGCAATGGAAGCTGTTCTGAAACCGCTCTCCAACATGGAGGAAGAGCCCATTGATGATGATCAAAACAACGACATCGAGATTCCTGAGGTTCGTAGGTCTACAAGAGTTCGTGCCACTCCTGATTGGTACAGTAGCCTTGTAATGTCTATCATCCTGGATTAACAGGAAGAACCTGCAAACTACAAAGAGGCTATGGATAGTGCTGACTCCGAGAAATGGCTAGAAGCCATGAAATCCTAAATAGGATCCATGCATGAGAACCAAGTTTAGACCTTGGTGGATCTTCCAGAAGGCCGCAAGGCCGTGGAAAATAAATGGATCTTTAAGAAAAAGATAGATGCGAATGGTAATGTGACCGTTCACAAAGCTTGACTTGTCGCAAAGGGTTTTCGATAAATTCAAGGAGTTGACTACGACATGACTTACTCTCCCGTAGTGATGCTTAAGGCTGTCCAGATTTTAATAGCAATTGCTGCACAGTTCTACTATGAAATTTGGCAGATGGATGTCAAGACCGCATTCCTCAATGGTCACATTGATGAAGAGTTGTATATGATGCAACCAGAAGGTTTTTTTGATCCTAAGGATGCTAGAAAGGTATGCAAGCTTCACCGGTCCATTTATGGATTGAAGCAAGCATCTTGGAGCTAGAACCAACGTTTTGATCAAGTGATCAAGAGTTTTGGATTTGTCCAAAATCAACAAGAGTTCTGTGTTTACAAGAAAGCGAGTGGGAGCTCAGTTGTTTTCTTAGTAGTATATGTGGATGACATATTACTCATGGGAAACGATGTGGATCTTATGAAAAGCATGAAAACATATTTGAGTAACCAATTTTCCATGAAGGATCTAGGTGAAGCTGCATACATATTGGGAATCAAGATCTATAGAGATAGATCAAGGAACCTAATTGCATTAAGTCAGAGTAATTACATCGAAAATATTTTCAAGAGGTTCAAAATGGAAAACACCAAAAGGGGTTTTACACTCATGATGAAGAATTACAAAATGAGTATGACTCAATGTCCTATAACGGATGATGTAGAGAAAAGATGTCTTACATCCCCTATGCCTCAGCCATAGGATCTATCATGTATGCAATGTTAAGTACACGACCTGATGTGGCATTGACTCTTAGTTTGACGAGCCGATACCAAAGTAATCCAGGACCGGATCACTGGATAACTGTAAAGAATATCCTAAAGTATCTAAGAAGAACAAAGGATATGTTCCTAATCTATGGAGGAAGTGATGAAGCTCTAAACGTAACGGGTTAATGCGAGCTGGAACTCAGATCATGATGACTCGAAGTCTCAAACAGGATTTGTGTTCCTAGTGAATGGTAGGGCGGTAAGCTAGAAGAGTAGGAAGCAGCCGGTGGTGGCACAATCTTCGATGGAGTCTGAATACATTGATGCGGCCATGCAGCAAATGAAGCTGTTTGGCTAAGGAATTTCGTCATCGAACTGCAAGTTTTTCCAAATGCGCAAGACCCCATGACGATCTATTGTGATAACACAGGAGCTATTGCAAACGCAAGGGAACCAAGAACTCATTCCATAGCCAAACACATCAAGCTTAGATTTCACGTCATCCGACAGAACGTTGACAAAGGTGAAGTCAAGATTTGTAAAGTAGATATGGAACTGAATATGGCAAATCCTTTGACTAAAGCTCTCCATCAGGAAAAGCACGAACAACACCGAGATTCAATTGGTGTTAGGTTCCTGCCTATTGTAAGCTAGTTTTGTTTATACTCTAGTGCAAGTGGGAGACTGAAGGAGTTATGTCCTAGAGGCAAATAATAAAGTGTATTATTTGATATATCTCCTATATGTTCATAATACGTTTCATGATGTGCTATAACTGTGTTAACGCGAAATGTTAATACACGTGTGGTATGTAAACAAACCGTGTCTCTAGTTACCTCTAGAGAACTAGTTCATTGGTCATGAGGATGGTCTGGGTTTCAAGATCATGGGCATTTATACCAATTGACAATGAGGTCATGTTATTAGTTGAATAACATGATAGACAAACATTCGACCATTATATCTTGAATGAGATCTACTTACAAAGTTCACCATTGATGATAAAACACAGAGAACCTCGCAACCTGATCCTTTGACCGTGTTGTAATGCAAATCACCATTCCGGAAGAAGCTTAGATGGTTATCAAGAATCATCTCGTAACAGGGTGATCAAAAAGGTGCCACTCAGGTTTTCTGAAGGGATGCGTAGAGGAGTACATATCAAGACCAGGATTTGTCTAGTCTATGTAACGAATAGTTACATGTGGCCATCTCGGTGACATTGCATTAATGAAGCTTGCAAGCATGTGACTTGGTCATGGAATGCAACGACATGAGAACGAGTAAACAAGTTCATTGGTAACGAGACCGAACTAAGGTATGGGGATACTGAAGATCAATTCTCGAATGAATTAGGTATCATATGACAAAAGGAACGTGAAATGACTATCTCACGGTTCGAGCGATTATATTCGTGAAACGCACAGGGGGTCACATGGCCATCCAGGTCCCTTTGTTGATCATTGATGTGAGAGTAGTCTCGATCATGTCCTGAGTGTTTCCAAACCGAAGGATGTCACGCTTAAGGGTAGGGACGCTTAGGGTAGATGAGGTATCGCAGGAGAAATATAGAAAGAGAAACCAGAATAGCTCCGGGTTACATTTGATCGAGATCGGAAGGGGTCCGGAAGATGTTCCGGAGTGAAGGAATAATACAATATGTGTATTTGAATATTAATTGGAGAATTAATATTAAATATATGTTTTATTTTATTATTAAAGGCATCATAATGCTAATGGGCCTCACCCGAAGGGAGGCCCAATAGGGCATGGCGCCTAGGGAAAGGGGGCCAGCTGGCCTAGGCTTAGTGGGCCGCCCCAATGGGGCCCACCTAGGGCCGGCGGCTGCCACTAGGTGGCCGACGGGTGTGGGGGTTAGTCCCACACTGCCTGGCCCTAGGGTGGTGCGCCCCCTCCCACTATATATAGGGGTCCCCCCTCCCCCTTTGGAATCACCCATTCCCTCTCATTCTCCCTCTCTCATCCATTGAGGACTTCTCCGTAATATTAGGGAGGACCTCGTGGGTGAGTTCTCCACCTTCACACCACCGTCATGTGATCTACGATCCGGCATCTACTTCTTCTGCTGCTCGGCTGGATCGGAGTCCGGTTGGCGTCTCCTACACCAGATGTGTGACGAACTTCGGAGGCACCACACTTGGGGTGCTGCTCGTCTTCATCAATATACGTCTTCCTACATAAGGCGTGCCTCGATCTTCAAAGGTATGAATACCGTATCCCTTCTCTGTTACTTATGTCTACATAGTATAGATCCTTGTATTAGTGTTCGAGTAGATAGAGAATTTTTGTTTTCTGCTATGAAACCCAACAAGGTTCTACTTAGAGGTCGGGTCCACTAGGCCATGTATGCGTTGGAGGCGCTGCTGCCCCGGAGGTCTTCAGTGGTGTCTGCGTGTCATCTGCTCATTGGCATGCACGCCTTGGTCATCCTGCGTCTTCTATAGTGAGCCATGTTCTTCATCGCCATGAGCTCCTTACATCGTCTTGTAATAAAATTATAGTAGTCGGTGATTCTTGTCAGTAGGGAAAAAGTCACCAGCAACCTTTTGTTTCATCTACTCATATAGTCAATAATCCACTTGAACTTGTTTATTCGGATGCATGGGGCCCTGCCCAAACCTCTGTCAGTGGTCATAATTATTATGTCAGTTTCATCGATGCTTATAGTCGCTTCATGTGGCTCTATTTACTTAAGAGTAAAGCTAATGTGTTTAATGTTTTATTGCAATTTCAATTGCATGTCGAGCGTATTCTCAAGCATAAGAGTATTCATGTTTAGTCGGATTGAGGGGGGCGAATATCACAATCTCAATACCTTGTTTAATAAACTTGGGATCTCGCATCGTGTCTCCTGTCCACATACACATCAGCAAAACAGTGATGTTGAGCGCAAACACCGCCATATCGTTGAAACTGGCCTTACTTTACTTGCTCATGTCGCTGTGACTTTCCGCTTTTGGAGTGATACTTTTTCCACTGCCTGTTTCTTGATTAATAGAACTCCACTAAAGTACTAAACATGAAAACACCTCTTGAACTTTTGTTTAAGAAACTTCCTGACTACACGTTCTTCAAATTTTTGGTTGTGCTTGTTGGCCTCATCTAAGGCCCTACCATAACCGTAAACTTGAGTTTCGTTCTAAAAAGTGTGTCTTCCTTGGGTATAGTGCTCTCCACAAAGGCTACAAGTGCTTACACGTTCGTAGTAATCGTGTTTATATCTCTCGTGACGTTGTCTTTGATGAGAATCTGTTTTTTTTTCGAATATTCCATTTTCTCCTTCTGTGCCACCCACAAATTCTACTCATGTTAGTCCTGGCCAATTTGATGATGCTGCATATTCGCATGTGTTATTGCATAACCACGATGCAGGTATTGGTCGTGGAGCCCGTCTAGAGCTCCTGGATGCCCATGTCGATGTTGACGTCGATCGGTGCATGGCGCATGCACCTGCACCGTGCCCCGAGGCGCCTCCGCCACCTTCGGCTACTAGGCCGCCCACGCCACCGCTGGTCGGCCGAGCCTAGGCCGCTGCCCATCTCCACGCCTCCTGCTGGGCCGGAGCTACCCCGTGTATCGTCGCCACCACGCGTCACCCGCTTTTCCAACTGGTCCGTCGCCGCTATCGCTGACGTGCGTCGCTCACGACGCTCTCCACGCCGCCCGATTCTGGGCTGCCGTCTCCGGCTGCACCGTCGCCACCGTCTGCTTTGAGCGATGCTTCTGCACCGCCACCTCCTGCCATAGTTGCGCTGCGTCCTCACACTCGCAGCAGTATTCACCGGCTTAAGGAACGCACCGATGGCACTATTTCCTGGATCGCTGCCTGCTTAGCTCAAGCACAATCCGATCCCTCTGTTGAGCCTCGTCACTACCAGGCTGCGATGAGCATTCCGCACTGGCACGCTGCTATGGACCTTGAGTTTCATGCTCTCTGTCAGAATGGTACCTGGCAGCTGGTTCCTCCCTGTCCTGGTGTCAACGTCATTGACTCCAAGTGGATCTTTGAAGTTAAGAAGCACGCTGATTGCTCTATTGAGTGGTACAAGGCTCGACTGGTTGCTAAAGGCTTCAAGCAAAGGTATGGGCTCGACTATGAGGATACTTTTAGTCCCGTGGTCAAACCCACAACTATTCAGCTGCTTCTTTCACTTGTTGTTACACGGGGTTGGAATCTTCGTCAGTTGGATGTTCAGAATGCCTTTCTCCATGGTGTTTTGGAGGAAGAGGTTTACATGCGCCAGCCTCTTGGCTTTGTTGAACCTGCTCTTCCTCGGCATCTCTGTCGCTTGGTGAAAGTGCTCTATGGTCTTAAACAGCCCCCCCCCCCCCCCCCCGTGCATGGCATGCATGGCTTGGCGTTACACTCCGCACTCATGGTTTTGTACCCTCTACAGCTGCTACTTCACTGTTCCTTCTTCAACGCTCAGAGGTCACTATGTATCTTCTGGTTTATATTGATGATATTATTCTGGTCAGCTCCTCTGTTGTAGCTATGGACCGTCTCATTGTGGCTTTGGGTTCTGATTTTGCTATCAAGGATTTGTCAAGCTACACTATTTCCTTGGGATGGAGGTCACGTATCCTGGTGATGGCATTACTCTCTCTCAGTAGAAGTACTCTCAAGATCTGTTGCGGCGTGCCGGTATGCTTGAGTGCAAAGCTGCCACTATGCCTATGTCTTCCACTGAGACTCTATCTGCTACAGATGGTACTCTGTTGTCTGCTGATGATGCTACTGAGTACAGGAGTGTTGTCGGGGGTCTCCAGTATCTCACCATCACTCGGCCTGATGTTTCCTATGTAGTTAACTGTGTCTGCCAGTATCTTCATGCACCACGGGATACTCATTGGTCTAATGTTAAGCGCATCTTGCGCTATGTTCGTTAGACTCTCACGTATGGTCTTCACCTTCGGTCGGCGCCCTCTGGCGTGCTCTCGGCCTTGAGTGATGCGGATTGGGCTGGTAACCCAGATGACCGGTGATCAACAGGGGGCTATGCAGTCTTCTTCAGTCCTAATTTGATTGCCTGGAGTGTACGGAAGCAAGCTACAGTTTCTCGCAGTAGTACTGAATCTAAATACAAGGCCGTTGCATATTCCACCGCGGAGCTCGTTTGGGTCCAATCTTTGGTGCATGAGTTGAAGATTGCCCAAGACCAGCCACCCGTCATTTGCTATGACAACATCGGTGCTACATACCTGTCCTCAAACCCGGTATTTCATAGCCGAATGAAACACATCGAAGTTGACTATCATTTTGTGAGACAACGAGCTGCACAAAAGCTCCTGCAGATCAAGTTCATCTCCTGCAAGGACCAACTTGCTGATATCTTCACCAAACCGTTGTCGCTTTCGCTATCCACTGAATGTAGACGCAATCTTAACTTACTGAATACTTCAGGTCACAATTAAGATTGTGGGAGGGTGTTAGACTGTATATTTTCTGTATATGTACTTTGTAACCTGTACGTACCTCTTGGTACCCCTATATAATGAGATAGGCCACGCCCCGGAGCGTTGAGCCAGTTTCACCCAAACATCCTGTGTCTATTGTTTAACATACTGCCATGATTCGATGTTCTGAGTTTAATTAAAGTGTCATTTAATCATCGGAAAAGCATAAAGGAGGTTGTCCAATCACTTAGATTAAGAAGTTGTTCTCTAGCAACTTAACGGAGTCCACAACCAAGTCTAGTTGCTCTAGAATGAGGATAATCAGATCGGGTGGCGAGGCACAACCACTGCCTTGATGTTCATGGCATGATGGTTGTGGTGGATCAGAATAGTATAGGAGCTGTTCTTAGGGGTTTGCTAGAGTTGACCTAAGATAGGAAGGAAAGAATAGTATAGGAGCTGACATCTCCTGACATGGTGCCATATGGTGAGGTCGCGGGTTCAAACATAGGAACGTATTTAAAAAAAGGGTTTATTATGATTGTGGTCTTAGTTCACTCGGAAATTAGAAGTGTGCCGCGCGTGAAGATTGAAGAAGAGAGATCAGGTAGAGTTCTCCTTTTTTTTGAGGTGCAAAGCATAACAGAGATAGAATGAAATACCTGCACCTGGTACGCATCCTTGTAAGCCAACGTTTCTGAGGGACAGATTCCTGAGGTGTTGCAAGGGAAGGGAATATAGTAGCGTTGAGTAGATCGGAGCCGGAGTAGTCAAGACCATACAGTATACTGAGGTCGAGGCCCGTGACATGGCCTGTGCTGGAGTTGCAGGTCACCCCGTCCCAACCGCAGCAATCTCTGCTGTCCGGGGATGCGTAGTCGTACTCGAACTTGTCGAAAATGTGCAAAACCGCCGTCCTCTCGACCTTCTCACACCCCTCGCACGCCGCCGGCATCAGAAACAGCGCACCGCATACCGCCGCCACCAACTCCAAGCATAGCACCGCCACCGCCACCGCCGGCGATAGGCGGCGCGACATGGCGATAGGCGGCGCACGCCATAACGGCACATTTGTCTATGAATCGTGGCTACAGGGTGCGTGTGATTAGTTTTCAGTCCACCGCTTAAACAGCGCCGCGCAGCACCACGGGGGACGAGATCGGGTAAGTCGCCCCGGTCCGCCGCCAGATCGGGCCCAGTGCCACCTCCAACCCCCACCGGCGGCCGAAGACCGCCACGGGAGGAGTGCCAGTCTTTGTACAGACGGTAATGGAGGTCTGCCTGACGAGGATAGTGGGGAAATCATCATATTCATAGGGACTGAGTGTCTCACTGTCTCGATCTAAGTAACAACGATTCCATTAGTTGCTGCCGTCGTGGAGTCGTGGTCATGTTCCACCTTCAGCCCCCTTCCCCCTACTACCTACTATATGACCCGGTGTGCCACTGGCGCCGAGCCTAAAAGCGAGACAAACATTGTAGCCATTGATTTAATCATTTGTAATTCAACCGCGTTGAGTAACTTGTATGTAACTCGTGCATATAGTATAGTCGAAGAAATATTTGTTTTGATTAGAGATGAGAAATACTACTCCCTCCTTTCATAATATAAGTTGTTTTAGCTTTGTAAAAAGAGTGTATGTAGACCTCTTTTAATGTGTAAGTTCGGAGTGAATCTATATACTAAAAGACGTCGAGATACACTCTTATCACAAAGCTAAAATATCTTATATTATGAAACGGAGGGAGTATTATTTATCGATGCATGTCATTCTAATTTGTTATTTCTGGAATGAAAGGAATGCAATGGTTTTTAAAATGTGCTCTTGTGCCTTCCATTTTTTTACTGATTATTGATTGGAATCCCATGTTTCGGGAAATTAACGGGTGGTATTTGTATGTGAGAAAGTCTTTTTTATCCGAGCTGATGGGCTATGTTACACCACACATGTTAAGTAAAAGGATGAGTATAATATTTTTTAAACCAAATAATGTTAACTTTGATTGGAAAAACTATCGAGAACGATAATAGCATTTCTATCTACTGAACTTTATTTGTCAGGGTTTTTACATATGGGAAAAAATATTGTCTCGGCCGATGCGTACGTGTCAATGTAGGTATGTGAATACGACTCACACCCATCCAGCCTCAAGAGTCAACTCTTTCTTCACCGTACCCTAATAAAGTAGATTTCTCCTCCCCTCCTCATTCCCGACACCATCCCCCTAGATGTCTTCCCTGGACCAATGTAACCATTTTCCTATATGCACAACAAATCAGTTAGTCCCATGTGTGCCGAGTGAAAAATATACTCCCTCCGTCCTGAAAAGGATATCACATATTTATCTAAATTTGAATAAATCTAGATGTGTTTTAGTGTATAGATAGATCCAATTTTTAAAACGATTTCGGGGTGTTCTCGTCGGATATTCCGGTGCTTTTTGACCGGACACTCCGGGTCGGGGTCGAAAAACTGTTCGTGTCCTTTATGGAAATCAGGTCCTCTAAACCTCAAATCCGGGGAAAATTGGCCAAATTGGGTACGGAAAACGCAGGCAAAAGGTAGACCAAGTCCAAAGACAAATTTATATGGACCAAAACCACAATCAACTCACCAAAACGAGAGATCGATTAAAAAGCAATTTGAGCTATATTCTTGGTTGAATTTATGGTGCAAATCAATGATCAAAGTCAAATCCGTGGAAGCCAAAGGCTTTTGATACCATTTTGTTGTAGGTTAACCATGAGGTATGGCCTACTTTGATATTAAAAATATGAAATTTGGATGAGGAGTGCTCCTGTGCTTTCCGTATGTTTTTTGGCACGCTTTCCAAAGCAGCCTGACGGCTGAGATTAAAGGTGCTAAGCCAAAAAACAGACGAAAAGCACAGAGCACTCCTCAATTTGGATTCATAGGCCTACTTTGATGATTAAAATACCCTAGCAAACGTGATCAATGGTGGGGGCGGCTAAGAGACAGAACAAGTGACCCAATAAGATGGGATCTCTATCAATTAATAGCCATTGAAGATGAGCTTACATGACAAACAAAAAAAAGCAAAAGGACTGATGCCTACACGGACCATGAGGATGGGATGCTATGCGAGGCTTGGATGGAAATTAGCTAATATTCATATATGGGTGTCGAGCAAATGGGAGAGGCATTTTAGAAGAGAGTTTGGGAGTACTTCCATGCGCATAAACACTTGGGTAAGTACTCGTTTGTAATACTGATTCGAAGAGAAATCAAGTCCAGACATGTAGTTGAGGATGTCTCCCTTGTAATAATCTTGCCTGCTCTTCGTCATAAATTCCTCTTGGTCCGGTTGCCCAAAAAAATTAATATGTTCGGCTAAACGATCTTTGAGTTCATCAGGCCTAGTTGGTAAAATATAGAATTTTGAAGAGGTGGTACTGTTATCATCGTACTGGAAGTGATGGAAATCCCCATCCAATCCCATACTGCTCAAGCATGAAGGTAGCTGTCCGGATAGCTTGTTATGCGACAGATCTAGTAGACGCAAATGCTTCAAATGAAATATATCATTTGGGATCATTCCTTCAAACAAATTCCGTTCCAACAACAGTACTTTTAGCTGTGGAAAGGCCTTGAGCATCATGTTTGGAGGAATACCACTGAACTGATTTCTCCGTAGATCAATTGTATAAGTATTAGTTCCCAACGACAATGGAAAAGGAAATGTTCCAGTAAATCGATTTTCACTTAGGTGCAGATACTGCAAATTGGGCAAACAATGGATTGGGCCAGAAAGATTGTTTCTTGACATATCGAGGAACATAAGGTTTTTGAGTTGGCATAACTCCGACGAAATGGATCCAACCAATGAGTTCCCCCTTAAATTCAAGACGGCAAGATTTGGGAGTGCATATATACAAATAGGAAGAGAACCAATCAAGCCATTATTGCTAAAATCAAGCACAGTGAGCTCCTCGCTAAGACATATTTCCTCGGGAATTTTCCCAGTGATTTTATTGCCATTTAGCATTAGATGATAAAAGGGTGGCGCAAGTTCTTGAGGAAGTGAACCATAGAAACTGTTTCCAGAGAGAACCAGATTAGAGATATCGGTTATTTTTGTAGGAAATGCTGCCCCTATGTTACCTTGAAAATTGTTGTAAGATAAGTCTACAGTTAGTAGACTATCCATGCAGCTCAAGGAAGAGGGAAAGACACCCTGAAGATAATTGCTTGATAAGTTTAGATACTGCAGATTTGGTAAAGTGATGTTTATGTCCAATGTAATTTGCTAAGCTTGTTGTAAGATGCATCCAACCATTCCAAATTGGTGTGTACTTTGAGTGGAAGAAAAATATGTCCACTGAAAGAGTTACCTCGCAGAATTAGGTATGACAGGTTCACGTTCTTCTCTATCAACCATGATGGGAAATAACCACTTAGGTTATTGTTGGATATATCAATGAAGTCCAGTGCATGCTGATGCAACAAGAAATGGAAGCGAGCAGTCGCGCCGAGACGCGCCCCAAAAACTGGTCTTTGTCGATGTAACCCATGGTGCTGTTGAGGTTGTGGCTGATGAAGAAGAACACGAACGGAAGTGAGCAGTCGCGCCGAGACGCTCCCCAAAAACTTTATCACCCGTCTCCCGGTGCAGGATCTCAATGAACGGGGCTTTAGAGGCATGCTCTCCCGGACAGCCGTGCACGCAGTCGCTAGGATGAGGAACCTAGAGAGCAGCGCAGCAAAAGAAACACGATGAAAGAGACAAAGAAAAGAACGACATACGTCAAGATCTGTCTATCTCTCTCTATAGCCTGGGAGGAGAACCGATCGAGTCGCCACGTGGAAGACGAGGACCTAAACAACTGGTGCACCGTGCAAAAATTTTGTCTTCCACAATACGAGTTTCTAACTCGAACTCGATTCACGAAACACGACGCGACGGAACACGCGTGCGGGCGAGTCGAGACGAGCGGCGGAGGAGGAGGAGGAGTGTGCGTGGACTCCTTCTCTTCTCACTCACTTAGTGGGAGTGAAATAACTCACCTTATAAGTCTGTCCAACTCTCTCCCAACTAGCAATGTGGGATTAAACTTTGTCTCCCACACAACTTCCAAACTTCCATAGTAGATGAGCCTTGAGATTTTAGGATTTATTAGACTACATGGACTGCCTACATGGTCCATAGCATAAAAATCTAACAATCACCCACCAAATCTCAGAGGCACATCATATGGCTTATTAGTTTCAATCACTGTTCAATATACCTGTAGTTCAGTGGAGACTGTTAAGTTAAACTTCCACCTAGATAAAGAGATACGCTTGACTACAATTGAATAATAGACTATGACTTTAATTATCAGTCTTGTGCAGTAAGTTTCACTCAATATCGTTACCGGTACTTGGGTGACATAGGCTATCCCTCGGGTGGAGCTTATAAGTCATACCCCTCGGCCTTTCATGAGCTTTCTAGAGATTCACCCAAGTCGCGTACACTGTTTTATCGTCGTCCGAGGCTTCTTTATATAGGGGTCCCTTCATTAAAGTTGTTCTGTTTGACCTAACGATGACGACGCCAACTATACGACCGGAGCTATACGGTCGGAATTTTTGCTTCGGTCGTATAGTTGGTCGTTACTGCCTTCGTTGTTCGGCTCCTGGTTTTTTCTGGTTGTTAGAAATCTCGTATCTTTGACTTTAGTGTAGTGATTCCTTTTTTAAACGACATTATCTACGCGGGAAAAATACAAGAGGAAATGATTGCATACCGCTCTTAATATTAGCATTAGTGGCAGGGTTTAGAGAGATATTTTATTAAAAATATAATTAATATCTAGTTTAAATATGGACGTAGATGGCTATATTTCAGAGTCATCACGTACTACTCCCTTCGTTTTAAAATATAAGATGTTTTAGCTTTGTGAATGGAGTGTATCTAGACCCCTTTTAGTGTATAGGTTCACTCTAAACCTAAATAAACCTATACATTAAAAGAAGTCTAGATACATTTAATACGGAATGCTCTATGAGACGTTGATGGTGATTACAGATGAAAAAACATTGAGGAACAAAAGTCAGCGTATGAAGAACGGGCATTTGAGGAAGAGGAAGATATAATCAACAGAACATGCCATCAAACATGGAACTAAGCTAGATTTTTTATGAGCACATCTTTTCCATCCCGCATTTCAGGAACTCCCTGTCAGGATAAGCAGATATTAAATGCTGCATGCAATCAATTCATTCATGCTCCTTACGCAAATGTAACTTTTATCGGCCATGCATGCTCAAACGCGGGTGCCGTATTGCATGAGCCATGCCCCGCGAGTCACCGGCAAAAATACCGGCCAGTGCATGTGGCCAGCGATATCGATAACAACGCATGCTGATCACCGTGGCTGACGGACGAATCGACTCTGTTAAACAGCCACCGCAGCCGTGACAAACGCATGTGCATAAAAGGATCATGCTACCATTATCGGACGGTGGATAGAGTGTGCACCGCGGCCATCCCTAGCAGCAAATCCGCATCGATATATAGATATAGGAAATGATGAAAAATAGAGACTTCAAGTGTGCCAATGGCAATATATTCATATAAAAATAACAATGTTTATATTGTACCTTAAAATTTTCTCTCCGTAAATTCCAAGATCAAAGTCAGTAAGGATGGAACCAATATCAATCTCATCAAATAAATTCTCCGTGCATAGAGTTTTCAAACTATTTAACCTCTCCTAAGACATTATGAATCTCGAATACTTCTTCGTTAATGCCAACTTTAAAAAGGTTCTTTCAATTGATGCACCAATCACGAGAATAGTAACGAAGATCCGATAAGTGATAGAAATATTAGGATAGCAATCTGCTTCTATGACAAACTCAAAAATCTCTAAAATAGACATTGGTTTATCTGGCAAAATCAAGTTCACAACACTTAACTCAGAAATAAGATCATTTAACTCGATATCAAATGTACTGGTTGAACCAGATGAACAACTCGTACCAGATGAACCAAATCGAGATATTAAGTACTCCCTCCGTTTTAAAATATAAGATGTTTTAGCTTTGTGAAGCTAATGTATCTAGACTACTTTTATAGTAGAGATTCGGAGTGCTTTGGAGTGAACCTACACACTAAAAGGGTCTAGATACATTCACTTCATAAAGCTAAAACATCTTATATTTTGAAACGGATGGAGTAGCACCCAAATCGAGAGAATTAGGATAGATCATGGACATTTTTAATTTTGATACCTGTTGTTGGACAAGATGAGCGGCCATCTTGGTTCCTTGCGAGTTGGAAAACAGCAGGGAGGTGCAGCCGATCAGGCGAGTGGTCCTGGACTCCTGGCCCCTAGGTGACGGGCGACGGGCGACGGCATGTCGTCCTATTTTCGTGAGTTCCAGAATCGAGATGAGGATCGGTAACAGGTAATAATTGATTGGTGATCAGCTGATCGCTAACTTAGCAGTTCGCACGTATGCACGAAAAGAGCCCAGTCCAATGCCTGTGAGTTAGTATTTTTTTTTCCTGAGATCAACTCATCTATATACAGCTATACTGGGAATACCTCGGGAGGGCCTATAATTTTTTTTGGGCTAAACCCTCCTCAGAGCCGGTCCTGTTTGTATCTAGATAAAGCTGAGACCATTAATATGAACCGGAGGGACCGGGAGAGTAGGAGAAAGCTGCGGAACTGTTGCATTATCTTCAACCTCTCGGTCGGTAGAGGCAACAACTAACTTTTCATAATCAGTTCATGACCCGAGTACTAGCTTGGAACGAACGTGGTAAATCCCGAGCAAAATTTCAAGATATCAATAGGATATAAAACAAAACATGTGAAGATTATGCATGTCAGTTGACTGCTAAATTCTTGTGGATAAAATATCGAATCCTTGTACCATTCTAGTTTAAGCCAGATTTACATCATTGATGTTTTCTTGAGCCACGTGAGCGGACGTGATGTCTGATGTAGATGGGACATGATGGAAATGAGTGGGAAGGAAGAACATGACGAGAGGTCAAGAATTGAGGAAATTTGGTAAACTGAGCAGTACACTGGTTGGACAGGTTCTCCAACGTATTTTCATACTCCTAGACTGCGAACATGTAAATTTTCATCAATTTACCACGCGCGTCTTACACCACAGAAATAAAACATTGTCAATATTGCTGGAAAATTTATCTTTGCGCATCTCACAGCCGGTCATATTGTTCATGGAACTTTTGCAAGACCATATCTTCTGTCGACATCATTGTTATTTCTCTTAGGAATACCTATGGTCAACCACAAGTCCACGGTATCCTCCTTTTTGAATAACTAACAAATTGCTTATTCCATTCGGAGAACTGGCTGGAGTTCAAGGTGCTAAACCCGCCCAACCGTGTTCAGGTCCGTGCTGCGCGGATTCCACTTGGGTGCTATCTGCATTAATTCGTGGAGAGGTCTCATCATTTCTAACAATGAACAGCTAAAGGAGGGGCTCTTCCCCCTTTAGTCAACGCTTATTTCCATTCAATTGCCATTTCTCAAACGGCATCTTCTAAATTGAAGGCAAGCTCTCCCTGAACATGCGACTCTTATCAACTTTAACATTGTTGCTAAAAGTAACATTGTATAACACGGGGAAACTGTAAGCTAAAACTGTTCTTCAAGCCAAATATCCTCCCAAAACCATGTCTTGTTTCCAGACATCATACTTCTAGTACCATAGAAGTTGTATAGAGCATAAGTTTTATTTCCATCAACCCTAACTAGGATCGGGACAACCCTTGCTTGCGAAGGCTTGAGTCAGTTTTTTTTTTCTGAAAATGTTTTTCCTTCAGAAGTTGTTGCCGGGGCCATCTTCATTCTCAATCCTCCACAACCATTTATGGAGTAAGCAAATATTCATCAAGTTTAAATTAAGGACCACCAAGATCACCCAAATCTTTTAGATAACAAGCGATTTCTCAATTCATCAAATGGTATTTTCTGGTGCCATGGTCCTCTGGCCACAATATCCTGCAACTAATAAAAACGTCAAAGATTCCTAACACACCCACCGGTGCTCTGTAAAAAGACATCATGTAAAACGGGATGTTGCGAGACATGTAAAAAGAGATTGATGTGAGACAGGAGTTCAACACAACTGTTCTAGACCCTATGCCCAACAATGTCCCTTGACAACAACCGAAACTCTTTCCCAATTTCTCTTCAGCAGGCTTCCAATGCTTATCTTTATCTTTGGAACATTTGTATCCAGCCTTTGATTTCTACAAGTGTACATATATACAACCAACCAACCAATTTCCGTGAACCAAGAAATGGCCCTGACCTAACTCCTACAGACTTACAACTCTTGCTAATCAAGTCTCTGACAACCCGCAAGAATAAATTAAGTCTCTCGCGAAGCCGAAGCACCAGCAAAGCAAACAGAGCCTAATGTCTGGCGCCAATCTTAGCAACTATCTCGTCCCTCGCCATGCGTATCAAAAACACGAGTGCAAGAGATATGGACACGATCAGCATGAAGAACACGCTGTTCCATCCTCTGGTCGAGATGTACCCCGTCAGCAAGGGTCCCAGCGCAGCACCGACAGAGCCAGTGCCATCGATTATCGCCGATACTGTAGCCAGCGCTCGCGAGTTCCCCTTGATCGCATCCTGGGTGCCGAGATCCGTTGCCACGGCTGTGGTGATGAGGGAGTAGGGGCCGTTCACAAAGAAGCCAGAGAGGAACATGAGGCCGATGTTGTGGCGCATGGATATGCTTCCAAATGCCCGGTAAAGGATAAGGGCAGGGATTGAGAGGAGAAGGAACAGGGCTGATGTTATGGCACGGGCACCGATTGCATCTGAGAGAAAACCAGCGGAAATCCCTCCCAGAACTCCTCCAATGTCAAATACAATTGACAAAATTCCTGAAGCCTTGTGTGACAAGAACTGGCCTGCTACAGCTGCAATACAGTGGAACACCATATAAGTATATGCATGATGTGTGCTAACATTAGAAATGATACTTTGGAGAAGTTATTTATTAAAGAAAATGCTTGCAGAAAATAACAGTAACCTCCCGAAAGCAATTGTCACTGGTATTTTTTGCCTTTCCATTAGAACTTTAAGCAGAGAAACAAAGGAAGTGTGGTAGCTTACACTATTATAAGCAGGATTAGTGATCTGTGCCAATGTTATCATAACAGTTCCTAGAAAAAATAGGTAGAATCTTCGAATATAAACTAGGCAGATAAGTGATGCATGGAGTCAGTGATGAATGTTGGGAGCATTCATTTCAATGAACATAAAAAGGGTTCTTCAAAATGCAAAGTTTTAACCTCTTACAAATTACAAGGAGCCTCTAGCAAATTAACACAGTTAGTACATATATGGGTAGAAATGGTGATAAGGAAAAGACAATGGGTATCCCTAACAATCACTAGAGATCAATCTGCCCCATCTTTGCGGAACTGCAGATTATGTTGTCCAGTAGGAAGCAACCAGATAACCAAGACATTAAAGTGAAACTACTGCTATATCAAGTTGTTAAGGCAGGATGAATGATTTAACAGTTCAGATTGAGTTATAAACTTACAATGTGAAATGGTAGCAGTTTGAACTAAGCCTGATCTATTTATTCATTTTTTTAAACTCAATTTCACCAAGTTCCAATAGTAAACAGCAAGCAGCAGATGGCAAGGTAATATTTCGCTATTGTGACTGCAGGATTAACTATCAGAACATAAGCACATACCATTGTTCCGTATGTAGAATGGCAACCAGTAGAGGAAGGTATAAGCAACAAGCTTGGAGAAGAAGAGGCAGAAGGCATACGGCGCTACACCAGGCAATCTCCATGCCTCTAAGAATCCAATGGCTCTAGGTAACTGAGAGCCCATCTCCACTTCAAACTCGTCATCAACTTCAGCCTCTTTCTTGTCCTCTACAAGAAGCTCCACCTCCTCCCCACCATCCCCATTCATCTCAACCTCCATTGCATCCAGCTCCAGGCCAACATCACTCGGGTGAGCGACCAAGAACACTAGCACCACGACTCCGAGCGCGGCAATGACAAATGCTGGCACCAAGAAGGACCACCCCCACCCGAACTCGAGCACGGCGGCGGCGAGGAA
Source organism: Avena insularis (assembly GCA_023614405.1). NCBI lineage: Eukaryota > Viridiplantae > Streptophyta > Magnoliopsida > Poales > Poaceae > Avena > Avena insularis. The sequence goes on along the minus strand of CM042692.1, from coordinate 556,995,224 downwards.
GGAGCCGGCGATGTTGCCGACGGAGGTGTGCGAGGTCCACACCCCCATGATGGTCCCGCGGCGGGAGGTGTGTCCGAACCAGTTCCCCACGACGGCGACGACGCAGGGCCACCCGGCGGACTGGACGACGCCGCTGGCGACCTGCGCGGCGAGGAAGAAGGCGAGGCTGTGGACGTCGAGGAAGTAGGCCGCGCCGAGCGCCGCCGAGGCGGCGCCCGAGGCGAGCATGGCGGCGGCGAGGAGGACGCGGAGGTCGACGCGGTCGGCGAGGTGACCCGCAGCGAACATGGCGGCGGCGTAGGTCGAGAGGAAGGCGACGTCGAGCTCCCCCAGGCGCTGGGTCCCGCGTGGCCCGGAGAATGGCGCCCAGTCCGCGGAGAGGACGGCCTTGACGATGCTGGGCGGCTTGCGGGAGGCGTGGAACGCGGCGTAAGCGGCGAAGGTGAGCGCTAGCACCGCGTACTGGCGCCGCCGGAGCCCCCGCGCGGTGCCGCCGCCGCCGGCGGCAGCGGCATGGCCGCCCTGAGGGCTCACGAAAGGGACCGGCGGCGGCGCCGCCGGTTCCATTGGAGGAGACGGGAGCTAGGCAGGAGGTGAGGGGTTCGGGGGCATCGGAGGCAGTGGGCAAGTGGAGGCGGGATCTGAGAAAAAGGTTAGAGACGACGACTGGGAAGGAGAAGTAAGAGCGAAGGAATTGACTCTTCTTGGCAGAAGCAGAATTTTCTTCATTGTTATAAGGGTCTCACTAACGCGCAGCTAGCTGAGAATTGCACTAAGTCTCAGCCAGGTGACGTCATCCGTGTGCGCAACACCAACCATCATTGCTTGGTTTATTTCTCCTCTATCTATCCCCTAGTAGAGCTCTAGGCGCGCACCCGGGCCGGCCGGCACCTATGCTACCGGAAGTGAAGTGTCCTCTATGCCGTACAGCCAGTATGATCAAATGCAAACTTTAAATCTCACTCGCGACGTTCAAAGTTTCTTTGTTGCATGTTCGACTAATTACTATACTATCAATAAAAAATATCCCCTCTTTCCGGAAATAAGTGACTTAGATTTGTCTAGATTCGCATATATCTAGTCATGTTTTATTGTATACATACATCTGAATCTAAAAAAATGCAGTTCATTTATTTCAGGACGGATGGAGTACTATGCTCTTCGTACTGATTTAGACTAACACAGAGTTTAAAAAATATGTTTGACTATAAATTTGATCAACTAAATATGAATTAAATGTCATAAAAACTATATCATTGGAGGGGCCTTTTTAATATGAATCTAATGGTATGTTTTTCGCGACATATAATTCATGTTTTTTAACCAATTTTATGGTTAATTTTTTCTTGAACTCGGTGTTAGTCTAATAAACCTTGGTTTTAAAGCCCGAGTTTTTTCTTTGAAAAGTTAAGCTACGGTAAATTTGATCAAATTTTTTAAAAAAACTATCAAGAACTATAATATTATATAGATATCATGTAAAAATATGTTTTATGAGTATCAAGGGTATGAATTTTGTATTGTAAATATTATTTTTCTTCTAAAAACTTGGTCAAATTTTACGTAGTTTGACTTTTGTAAAACAATATAAGTCTTAACATTTGAAATGGAGGTAGTAATATTCGTTTGCTATCAAGGGAAAAAAGACTACTTATGACAGAAAAACTTAGTTACAACCTCACATGCAACGAAAAAGTATCAGTTACAACCACACTTACAACTAAAAGCTGAGTTGCAAATCCACTTGCAACTAGAGAAAAACTCAATTGCAACCTTGGTTGTAATTGAAAAAATATCTTAACTGCAACCTCACCTGTAAATGAAAAAATCTCTTAGCTGCAACTACACTTATAAGTGGAAACATGAACCTGTTGCACTTCTAGTTGCAACTAGGAAAAACATGAACCAGTTGTAAAAGATTGATTGTAACTCGTACGAAATATAAGTCAGTTATGAATCTAAATTGCAACTCATCAGAAACATCATTAAGTTGCAAGTCCTATTGCAACTCATAGAAAACATTAGTCAATTGCGGTTCCTATTGCAACTCATAAATGAAACATGACTCAGTTGTGAGTCCGATTGCATCTCATAGTAAGCATCAGTCAGTTGCGAGTCCGGTTGCAACTTATAGTAAAAATGGGTCAATTCCAAGTCCTATTGCAACTCATGGAAAACATGAGTCAGTTGCGAGTCTGATTGCAACTAATATGAAAACATGAGTCAGTGGGGAGTCCAATTGTAACTAATATGAAAACATGAGTAAGTGGCGAGTCCGACTGTAGCTCATAAAACCATGAACCATTTACAAGTATGATGGCAACTCATATGAATAACATGAACCAGTACAAATCCAATTTCACTCATAGGGAAAACATGAACCAGTTGCGAGTCTGGTTACAACTCATATGAAACATGAGTTTAAGTAAGTTGCGAGTCTGACTACAACTTATAGGAAACACGGAAATCATAATCGCAAAAACATTGAAATCAGTTGCACATCTAGTTGCAACTAGTAAAATCAAGAACTAGTTGCAAAGTACGATTGTAACTCATAGGATACACATAAAAATTTAGAAAAAGATATGATGGCTAGCTTGAGTCAGTTTGTCGATGAGTCAAACTCAGTTTCGATTCAAGTTTGCAAGAGGGGGAACATGAACCAGTTGCACTTCTAGTTGCAATTAGGACACAAATTACCAGTTGCAAGTTAGATTGCAACTCATAGTGAAGATGTGACCGCGAACCAATCCTCAGTTACAACTCCAATTGCAACTTCCGATAAGAAAGCAAGTAGTCCAGTTGTAAACTCGAGTGAAGAGGGGACTGTAAAACAATCATCAGTTGCAACCTAGTTGCGCCTCCCAAAAGAAGGATCAATTGCGAGTCCGATTGCAACTCATATGAAATATGGACCAATTGCGAGTTCGATTGCAACTCATACCTATGAAAAAGACAAGTCCGATTTCATATGAAACATGGACCGATTCTAGTCTGGTTCCAACTAAAAGCTATGAAAAACAAGGGTCGGTTGTGAGTCCAGTTGTAACTCATACGAATCATGGAATAGTTGCGAGTCCAATTAAAACTCATATCTATGAAAAATATAACAAGTCAGTTGTGAATCTGATTGCAACTCATATGATTCATGGACCAGTTGCGAGTTCGATTGCAACTCATACCTATGAAAAAGATAACAAGTCAGTTGCGAGTATGATTGCAACTCATATGAAACATGGACTAGTTACGAGTCCGTTTGCAACATCTATGAAAAAGATAAGTCAATTGCGAGTCCAACCGTAACTCATATGAAACATGAACCAGTTGCAAGTCCGATTGCAAACAAGTCAATTGCAAATCCGATTGCAACTGAAACATGGAACAGTAGTGAGTCTGGTTACAACTAGGGTCAGTTGCGAGTCAAACTGTAACTCATATGAATCATGGACTAGTTGTGAGTCCGATTGCAACTAATACCTATGAAAAAGAAGGGTTAATTGCGAGTCCAATTGTAACTCATATGAGTCATGGACTAGTTGTGATTGCAACTCATATCTATGAAAAAGACAAGTCAATTGCGATTCCAATTGTAACTCATATGAAACATGGACTAGTTGTGACTCTGATTGCAAACAATCCAATCGTGATTTTGATTGTAACTCATATAAAACATGGAGTAGTTGCGAGTCTGATTACAACTCATACCTAGAAAAAGACAAGTCAGTTGCGAGTCTGATTGCAACTCATATGAAACATGGACTAGTTTCAATTTTGGTTGCAATTAATACCTATGAAAAAGAAGGGTCAGTTGCGAGTCCGATTGCAACTCATACCTATAAAAAAGAAGGGTCAGTTGCGAGTCTGATTGCAACTCATACCTATGAAAAATGAGGGTCAGTTGCGAGTCTGATTGCAACCCATATGAAACATGGACCAATTGCGAGTCCAATTGCAACTCATACCTATGAAAAAGACAAGTCCGGTTTCATATAAAACATGGACCAGTTGCGAGTCCGGTTGCAACTAAAACCTATGAAAAAGAAGAGCCAGTTGTGAGTCCAGTTGTAACTCATATGGATCATGAACTAGTTGTGAGTCCAATTGTAACTCATATGAAACATGGACTAGTTGCGAGTCTGATTGCAAAAAAGTCAGTTGTGATTCTGATTGTAACTCATATAAAACATGGAGCAGTTGCGAGTCTCATTACAACTCATACCTACCAAAAAGACAAGTCAGTTGCGAGGCTGATTGCAACTCATATGAAACATGGAGTACTTTCAATTCCGGTTGCAACTAATACCTATGAAAAAGAAGGGTCAGGTGCGAGTCCGATTGCAACTCATACCTATGAAAAAGAAGGGTCAGTTGTGAGTACGATTGCAACTCATATGAAACATGGACCAATTGCGAGTCTGATTACAACTCATACCAATAAAAAATACAAGTCCGATTTCATATGAAACATGGACCAGTTGCGAGTTCGGTTGCAACTAAAACCTATGGAAAAGAAGGGCCAGTTGCGAGTCCAGTTGTAACTCATATGAATCATGGACTAGTTTCGAGTTCCAACTGAAATTGCGTGTGGATATACAACACGAGGCGAAGCAAGACAAGAATCAACACGGTACTCAAGTTGCAACCCTAGTTACAACTCGCTCTCTATACCATCAAGGGTCGATTGCATGTCGAGATGCAACTCAAGGATAATTCTCAGTTGCAACTCCACCTCTATAATTCTTAGTTGCAACTACCCCTCTATACTATCAGCGGAGAAGGCCAGATGCATGGCAAGTTACAACTCGAGACTCATAGTCCAGTTGCAACCCAAGTTACAACTCGCTCTCTATACCATCAAGCGAGCAGGACAGATACGTGTCGAGATGCAAATCAAGGCTAGATCTCAGTTGCAACTCTAGTTGCAAGTCCCCCTCTATACTATCAGCGGAGAAGGACAATTGTGTGTCAAGTTGCAACTCGGAACTCATAGTCCAGTTGCAACCCTAGTTGCAACTCCATCTCTATATCATCAGGGAGAAGGCCGGTTGCGTGTCGAGATGCAACTCAAGGATAAAAAAGATAAAAGAACAACACAGTCCTCAATTGCAACCCTAGATGCAACTCCCCCTCTATAACACCAGGGGAGAAGTTCAGTTGCGTGTCGACTTGCAACTTGGGACACACATTCCTCAGTTGCAACGCGAGTTGCAACTCTGTCCCTCTATATTCATGGAGAATGCTAGTTGCAACTCGGTACTCACAATCCTTAGTTGCAACCCTAGTTGCAACTCCCTCTCTATACCGTTAGGGGAGAAGGCCAGTTGCATGTCAAAGTTGCAACTCGAGACTCACAGACCAGTTGATACCCTAGTTGCAACTCCCTCTCTATACCATCAGAGGAGAAGGCTAGTTGCGTGTCAAGTTGCAACTCAAGACTCACAATCCTTAGTTGCAACCCTAGTTGCAGCTCCCTCTCTATACCATCAGGGAAGAAGGCCAGTTGCATGTCAAAGTTGCAACTCGAGACCCACAGTCCAATTGCAACCCTAGTTGCAAATCCCTCTCTATACCATCAGGGAGAAAGCCAGTTGCGTGTCAAGTTGCAACTCGAGACTCATGGTCTATTTGCAACCCTAGTTGCAACTCACTCTTTATATCATCAGGGAGAAGGACGGTTGCGTGTCGCGATTCAACTCAATGCTAAAACATACAAAAGAACAACACAATTCTCAGTTACAACCCCAATAGCAACTAAATCTCTATACCATCAGCGGAGAAGGCCAGTTGCGTGTCAAGTTGCAACTCGAGATTGACAGTCCAGTTGCAAACTCCCAGTCTATACCATCAGGAGGAAGAAGGCCAGATGCTTGTCAAGAAGCAACTCGAGACGAAAGTCTAGTTGCATGTCAAGATGAAACTTGAGGCAAAAAAAGACAAGGACCATTCAACATGCTAGTAAGTTGCAACTCTAGTAGTAACTCCCTATCTATACCATTAAGGAGAATGCAAGTTGCGTATATCGAGTTGTAACTCAAGGCTACACAGTACTCAGTTGCAACTCCATCTCTATACCATCAAGGAGAAAAGACGATTGCATGTCTGAGATGCAAATTGAGGCTATAAAAAAAAGATAAGGACCATGGAACACAGTCCACCATCGAACTATATGCTAAAAACAAAAAAAATGTCAAAAAAGGTGATCATCAAACTGGTTGCGTTATCACAAGCGTCCACGATAGAGGTCGACGTAGACAAAAACGAAATCCCACCTCGGAGCAAACAAAAAATGGCCGCTTCTAAAAGAAAACAGCGAGCAGAACTGGCCCGCTAAAAACAACTCAGGCCTTGGACAAACACAACGGGAAGGAACTCGTAGATGAGCATCTTTTGAGAAAAAATAACAATTACTCACAAAAAACACAGAAAAAATCTCCTCTAAAATTCTTACTGAAAATTGATTTGAAACGGCCACTAGCTAAAATTCTTAGTGAATTTGATTTGAAGTACAACAAAATCTCATCTGCAAAAGTCTAATTGCTACTAGTAGATGAGCATCTAACTATCGGAAAAAATTACAGGTTATCCTCCATGCTACCTCTCCTAATAATAAACGATAATCCATCCACTCGTCACGATAAAAAAAGAATAAAATGAAAAGAATAAACAAAGACAAAAAAATCCAACCAACCTCCACACAGAATTTTGGGCCCGTTCGCAATCTCCGACCCAACTACAAACGGCCCAGAAAAAACAACACACGCCAAAAAGAAAAAAGAAAAAGAAACAACCCATGACCCTGCCAAAAACGCAGCCCGAGAAGATAGAAAAGGCTGGAATGGTCAACCGGAGCATCATTGAATCGGCCAGACTGCAATTCATAGGAAGCTTGAAGCTTAGTTACAAGTCCGACTGCAATTCATAGGAAGCTTGAAAAACATGGTTCAAAATCTGATGGATTTGCTTCGTTCTGAATCAATTTCATGTAAATTTGAAAACCATGGTTGCATATCCAGTTACAACTAAGAAAATAATTAAAATTATTGTAAATTTCAAAAACCGGTTGAAAAGGCGATTTAAAAGAAATGATAAACTGACTCTCGATCAAATATTATATGAATTTAGAAAATCTCGGTTGCAATTTGACTTGCAACTAGGAAGTTGAATCATTTGCAAAAATCCGATTACAACTCTTAGGAAGCAAAAAAATATAGTCAAAGAATGATCAACTAGATTAATTGTTAGTTAATTTTATTTTATTTCAAAGTTAGTTGCAAGTGCAGTTGCAACTAGGTAACAAAAATCTCAATTTTAAGGGCACCCTTATCTATCATCTCAATTTGAAATTAGGATATATGATAAAATATCATTCCTTCAAACATATATGTGTTGATTTCACCCTTAGCTATCATCCAATTCGAAGGGCACAAAATCTTTGAACGAGACTTAAAGGAACAAGACACGTTCTACAAAATATAAAATTAAAGTTAGAAAATAACACATGGTATAAAAAAAGAATAAATTTAAAAAATAAGAATTCAAAGAACGCAATAACATACATTTTCTAATCTCCTTATCAGGCCTAGCAACCTCACAGAGAATTTTGCCCCACTCTGTGTTGCACGATGACAAATAGTAAGAGGCTGATTGCAAATAGGACATAAATCTCCGAGTCCATTGACTATTTTAGAACAAAAAACTCAAGAAAAAAATACCAAAAACAACAAAAGAAAATAAAAATAGAAGAGCAAAAAATGCGCATCACTTAAAATTCATAAAAAAAAGTTTATAACTTTTACATCTAATGGATAAAAAACAAAATGAGAGAGGAAAAGATCAATACTTCGATGAGCAAATATATTGCAACCGCGCGTGATACAACTTGCAAAAATAAAACTGTAAGAAAAAAAGTCAACTAAGAGAAATGTTTCATGCTGTGAAAATTCCAAAAAAAAAAGCGCAACCACACATATTTTGCGGCAGCCTATACATAGTAGCTGTTGGTAGCCGACCCAAATGATCGAACCAAAACAGGAAAGCTAACAAATCAAAAACTACAGGAGAAAAAAAGAAAGAAAAAAGCACGATCTCATGAAAGCAACCTAGTACAAACGACCCAGCAAAATAGCATGCAGAAAAAAAGGCCGTGACAACATGGGCCGGAGCCGCATACGCACACAACATGCAGACAACGCGAGCCACTAAGGAATGCACGCGGCACAAATCTTGACGCACGGGAAAGAATCAAACGGACCACAACCTAACTATGCTCTAAGCTAAATCTTAGCTAGCTGAGAATTAGCAAATCCATAAATTGGAATGCCAAGAAGAATTTGCTTTCATGATTATACTAGTAATTTATCGTCAGTAGTGCTCAAGGTGTGATTAACGGTGTTGATTTTAGACTTTTAACAACTGCAGTCTGATTAGCCTTGGCAGAAAACACATTTGAGCTCTGTACAGGTGAAGTGACCAAGCATAACTAACCAAGTAGCCAGCAGACAACAATCACTTGGGTAAGCCAAGTAGAATGGGGGAAATTACTTCTTGAATTGGAGAACTCATTTTGAGGCAACCAGTTATATTAATCAGCAAACATTTCAACTTCACTTCAAATGGAAAAAAAAAGAGTAAAAACAGAAGATCAGCGTGTCTTGCCTGAAGGACATTCTATGCCTGACTAAGGCAGAAAAGGATCGCTCAGCACACCCCTCATCATCTACATTGCAATTTTCACCTAAAACCGTATGATGCCATAGTGTATGTGTGATTGTATAGAAACGGGTGTTGCTTTGCACCAATTCAGCTTTCCAGCTATGCGCTTCGCCAATCAAGCAGGATATACACTGAGTCAGCAGCCCTGGATAAACTTATATATGGAACACATATCCAAACTTGGCCAGTGATCCAGCGAACAAAATTGGCACGCCGAGTATCGCACTGTACTGTACAAGGTCACTCAGCTGCATAAGCTTCCCAGTTGGGTATGTTGGCTGTTGCTTCGTTTACCATTTTCACAAGTGTCACCTGTGGAAAACACAAAATACACCATATGTGTTAATAAATAGTCCAAGAAAAAGTAGCAAAAGGTATCGAAAAATAAGGACACTGTAGAAAGCGTGAATCATCCCTAAGGATTCCATCACTTCTATAATTTCTTACAGTTCTCCACACTATTTTTTGAGATACGATTAACTGTATGTCTGTCTGTGGAAAAAATGAAGATAGAAGGTATTTCTAGCATGGTGATCATTGTTTTGGATGATAAATCTGAAGGATTAATATCCTCCAACGGTAAGAAATGCCTTATATTATTTTTCCATGAAACCGATAAAATGGTATTGAATATTAATAGAAGTCTTCCTTGAAGGTTAAAAGACTATCATGAGTACTAGTTTAGATCAACGATAATCAAGAGTATAGGTTCGCTGCAGCAGGAAAAGGATAACAGTACAAAAAAAATCAGAATAATGCTCATTAGAAAGACACAGAAAAAGGTCCTTTAGCAGGAAAGCTAGAGTATTAGAGCTAGACCATACCACACTTTGAGGTATCCCATTCGGGGGTAATGACAAATTTCTAGGAGGAGGTCTATTCTCGTAGGATCTTTTGTCAAACCTCCACGCTCCAATTTTGCCATAAGTTAATTTACCCTATTTCACAGAAGAACATGGTTAAAGCGTGAACTTATAGATGAATCGTGAAATTTTGCATTAAAGAGAAACTATATACCTTTGTGTCATAATCACACCCATAAGTATAATGTATAATAAATGAATCACCAATTTCCAAGTCCCATGGTGGCTATAACAATAGAATGAAATTATCAGCACAGAACAGAATTGCATAAGTTCCCCAATATGCATGGTCACATCCTACTGAACCAGACAGTCAAACACTAAACCTGAATCATAAAATCCTTGTGTAAGATGTTCCCCACTCCATGGAGAGCAGATGCTACAGCATACGCATACCTGCTTTCCCCAAGAACAACATAGAAACATTAGTATACAAGATAGTTAGATATGGAGTGTATTGCACAGTAACTAGAATAATAAACGTCAAGACAAATCATTGATATAAGAGAATGATTGCCAGGACTTTACATTTCAAGAACCCATCCAAAAGCTTTATCTGCTTCAGGATCTTTCTTCATTGCTATCGAAATATTCATCCATGTCGGTGCAATCCTAGAAAGAGATTCCTAGCAAATTAGGGAGAAAATAATTGATTAATTATTTCAGCATGAGTACATGCTCTGAATATATTCCAATGGAAAAACTACCTTCTCAATGATGACAGGAGAATTTCCTATGGGATCAATGTTAGTGATTGCCCCTGCATTTTCGGGGAAGTATTTACGCAACACTTTTTCATATTTTTTGGGCTCGATATAGAAGAAAGGGAAAGCTGCTGCACGCCCATCTCTTGATAAGTTTGGGATAGGCTTGACAATAAGATGATCTGGCTCTGCCATCAAGATATATCTACAAAACATGTAGAAATCAACTAAAATATTGAATCTGAAGGTTGGTGTATGCTTCTTATATGAACGTACTGAACTCACTCTTCCTGTATGTCTGCCTTCTGGAGCCATTGAACAAATGCCCAGGGCCTATTAAGAACAATGTATCCCTGAGATTTAGGATGGACTCTGTTAAGAGAAAAATCCAAAGAGCAGCATTCTGGGAACAATTTTCCACGAAAAAGCAAAGAAATATTTGCAAAGATAATATGTATGGTTTTAGTACAAAACATTCTGATCTTGAATTGTTATATCATCAGTATACTAGGTATCGCTGCACCAAAACTGAACAACGGATAGGAATAGGATATAGCCAAACAGTGACTTCCAGTTCACCGTAGGGTTCAAATATGATTAGAGACCTACTGACCACATGATTATTAGCATCTGGCATCCTACATCGATAGTTCTTGCCTTGGACGCGACATGATGGAAAGTAGGTAGCAGCAGGGCCCAATCCTGCTTACTCATATGTAGCAGCCAGTAAGTCTTTTTCCACCAGCTTGCTCTTATCCACATGTAGTTAATCCCCACATGTTTGTACAAGGTAAAGTAGGACAGCTGTTGTTTTGTCCAGAAGTTAAATGATAATGAATCTCTGGAACTATAATTTATGTATCAGCCTTTCCAGTGAAGCAGGAGTGCAGGACCTAGTACATCAAATTTATTTTCTGTGCGTACTGTGTTAGTGCTATTGAGCTCAATTAAGCATGAAAGTGAACACAAAACAGTGTCTACATAGTTCCAAGAACTGCTACGATGTTCTTATCTTAGAGCTAGTTGTTCCTATTACTCCATATTAACCCATATATATATGATCCCACACTAACAATGTAGCTCATTTCTCGATTTCACCTAATTTGTAGCCACATTTCTCCAGAGCGGTACCCAACAGGTAACAACAAACCATACAAGCAACAGGAGAAGAACCGGACAGCCGTTTCACCCAACCAAGTAACAAAGTGCAGATCAGTATTACCTGATCCGCGCCATCGGGAAGCGGGTCGGCTACGAACGTGGGGATCTCGTCGACGAACTGGTCGGGCTTCCCGGAGTGCAGGATCCTGGTGAACCCGCCCATCTCGGCGCCGCGGGCCTGCCGCCGCGCCTCCTTGAACCAGTGGTACATGACGCGGCACTGCCACGTGTTGTACACGGACCCCGAGGCGGTCACCGCGGTGTGGAAGAGCCTCGGCCCGCCGCTGCCGCCGGTGGCGAGGCGGCGGGAGGAGGAAAATAAGGCGGTGGTGGTGGCGGTGGGAAAGGAGGCGGAGGGGAGGGGCGGGAAGGAGCGGGAGGAGAGGAGCGCGTTGTAGGTGAGGAAAGCCGTGGAGAGGGCGATGAGCGCGAGCGGCAGCGCGCCGCGGCCGCACGGCGCGGCCATGGCGAAGTCCGGAGTGGAGGTCAGGACTCAGGAGTTGGGACTGCGCGTGCCTGGGCAGTGCGCAGCCGCAGTATGCGGAAGTGCAGAACTGAACACTACGCCAAGCAACCTCCATCTAACGGACACCTGATCCGGTTACCATATACCCAACCAAAACACAGAATGATTTTATTGACATTACCATTTGAGTAAAATCCATCAACATCATCAGTCATCGTACTTGGGGAATACACAATGCTATAGAAGTCTTGGGTCTTAATCTAGAGAATGCAATAAAAATAAGTTGAATGAGTCATCTCTTGTTGTCAAGAAATTGTGTTGATAAGAGAAGGCACGAGGTATAATGGAGAAACTAGTCTTCTCTTATTTTTAAGCGATCATCTCTTATCTAAGGGAAGACAACCTGTTTTTTCTTAATTTTCTCTCCTCCAACTAAATAAAAATCCGACGTGGCAACTGTAAGTGAAGACTGACGTCACTGCATTGTCCTTAGCAGCGGGATCAATTCAGTCACTTTTTGCTCTAAAAAATTCAGTCACTTTCCATATGACCCCTAAAAGCATGGCCGTTCCACTGTCACTGAGATAACAGGACAACAACATGATTTAATTCGATTCAGAAACATAAAAGGCGAAAGGCCTCCACACCACTCTATAGCTAGTGTTTTTGGGACATAAACTGCGACAACAAGCTAAAAATATTGAGCCTACAATAATGGAAATGTAGTTTTTATCGAATACGAGTTGGAGCATCACAGACGGTCACTAATCATGGCCAAATGGCGATTTGTAGGGGCCTATTGCCATGGCCACATGTCTCATGCATTGTCGGAAGCCAAAAGTCCCCCATATAACCTACCATTCTTAGACATGCCCTCCCTCTAGTACAACACTGTATCAGGATCGTTCCAAGGTGAAGGTGGAGAGGAAGCGGTGCGACGCCATGTCCTTCTTCAGGGTCGATAAGGATTTGTCTGCGGTAATCAACGTATGGGTGGAAAGAGGGGCAACATAATGTAGCTGTGGTGGTTTGGCGATGCACAGATGTCTTCTCGTTGGCTGTCAGAGCGCTCCCCTTCATGCGTACCGTAAACCCATAACTATCGTCATTCTCGTCTGAAATCCATGGCTTTTGTGTAGTTCTTGGGTTTCAGATAGGTCCAGTTGGGTAGTATGTGATTTTTTTTTGATAGAAGGGTAGTATGTGATTTATGTGAGTGTTCGGCAGTGGACTTTTAGCAAAGTTTCGGCATGGGACATGGGAGGGGTTTTAGTAAATCAACAAGAAGAATTAACTGAAATTGTTCATAGGAGAGGTGATTAGGATGATGTGTACGTATGTTTACACTTGGCGGTAGGTTATATTTTGCATTCATGGTTGCAGCAGGGTTTGGGGTATGGTTGCAGTTAATGAAATTGTGTTTCAACTGCAATTGTCCATGATTTTAGTAGCACATGTAGCAGTTATTTTACACTATAAATTAATCATAGGAGATTTTTTATAGGCACACTAGTACAGAGCACAGATATGGGTCAAAAACCCATTTGGCAGCAGAAAAAATGTGTGAAGGCCTCATTGATAACACAGGTAATAACGGTCACTTGATTAGTCCTATTGTCTGCGACAATCTTCCCCTATTCTCCAATTCCTTAATTTCGGGCCCATCGGTTATAGTTTCTTGGTTAAACTCTTACCATCGAGCCTTTTTGTGTGTCTACCTGGAATATATACTATGAGATACATTAAAATGTCACGCTGCACAACAAATAAACCGATAAGAAATTTCGTTCATACCATAGACCAATCTCGTTGTTACATTTCCATCACGTTACGACCAGTAAGCATTGTCATGTCGGCAACAATAATATCTCACTAAACCTGCCATGCCAGCAACATCTTACTAAACCTAGTGTGACGGAAATCTCGCATTGTCTTGGGAAAAGACGTCGCATGGAAATGTGTCATTGCCTTGAAAAAAGTTTGGAGACCATCTGGATCCTATGGATAAATAAAAAACCATGAAAACAAGTAAATATGCTTAAATATAAGAAAAAATAAATTTAGATGGATTGAAATAATAACTTTCCTACCCTTAAAACAAAGGTCTTGACCCATGTCTTCACACCAAAATATGTTGGAAACATTCCTTTCAGCATATATGCACTGTCGATAAATTGTAATCTCCATTTAAATGTAAATGACTACTAGACCATGATAGTGCGTGTTGTCACGCCAGTCTATATTAATGATAGGATGATTTTTAATTTGTTTTATAGAAACCAGAAATATAAAACTTAAATTTGTATCAACTGACTCATATATTAACCAGTAATAATTGAGAACTAGCCCACATGGAAGAGGCCACTTGAAGAAATAACCGTAGAAATGCATGAGAGTTTGGAGAGTCCGAATATCTAATAAAATATGGACATTAGCCTCCATGTAGCAACATATGTCTAAAGTTTTAAGTATAGAATCGTAAATATCAACGATCACATCTAAATTATGGCCATTGCACAAAAGAATCAAGAGATGTATTGCAAGACACGTATAACAATGATAAAAATGCAACAGAAGACAACACACTACAACATGGAGCCCGGGCGGTGGCGCTTATAGACGCTCAGGTACAGCCTTAGTTGCTGTGCTCGCGCTGACGCGAAAAAAAACGTCAGGGATAATTACGTCAAGGATTCTGAAATGGCGGCAAATTTTGTGGCTCGGCACAACGTGATCCGCCGAGCTAGTATTTTCGTGGCATCAAGGAGTTTACGCCATGGCCCATCTAGGATGGCACTACGTACATGCCATGACAACTGTGAGACTATATGGTTTCGTCATATGTAAACCATGCATGGCATAATTTTTAGTACCCCAATGATTGCTTCTAGCCGCAACAATTTAGCCAGCAGTTTTGATATTTAGGGTTCCTCTAATTTACACTAAATCACACATGATGCTTCCAAATATCATAGCACAAATTCAAATATATAGCATAACAGAGTATCCAACACATACATCGTAGCACTACAAAAGTCATCATAATCAGTTTTGACATATCCATCGCACAAGTTTTAAAAATAAGTTTAAGTGTAATCGACTACACACGGATTAAATCAATCTTCGACCAGCAGAAAACCTATCTCGTCCAGGATAAATAAGTGCTACAGTAACGTGTTGATTGCTTGGTCTTCAGTTGAGTCTACGGCAAACTCCTGATGAACAATGAATAAAAAGAACTATAAATCATTTTGCTGCAAATAAGTAAATATGTATAGTAGCATATATACTAACTAAAAGAGTAGACATACTTTTGTTCGATCCAAGAATAGAAATAGGTCTACTGTTGGACCTAGGAGATCCTTCTGCCTTCATGACCTATGAAGTTAGTAGATACACATTTGTCAGCATATGAGTATTTGATAAATCTGGCAGCTGGGAGTCAATATTCACATACATCTGCAAACGGCCAAGCAATATTGACGTTAAGAGCTTGACGCAACTTATTAACCTTTCCGAGTGGCCTAGACAGTGGCAGATGATTTTCCACTACAGCATCAATCAGGATCGCGCAGTAATCTCCTAACGGTTGTCCATCATCCTATAGTGCATTCTTGTATGTGCAAGTTAACTTCCAAATGCAACTTTTCTATCACTTGTCATGGATCGCATACCCACTCATAATTCAATCTATAGGAAGTTAATGCAGCATAAACAATATATGCATTCCTGACAGCTAACATACGTATAGAAGACATATACCTGAGTTGCGTAGTTAGTCGAACTCAAAGACTTGAGAACATCCTCTTCATGTTGGTCCTTGGACTATAAAAGTGCAGAGGTCAAGAATTGGAATGCATAACACAGTAATAGAAAGAAGTAAGTACTAAATTGTGCAATGAGCACCTATGACAAGCGCATGAAAACTAGAGGCCCAGAACGACCACCTCCTGATTTCTTCTTCCTGAAACTATTTTCACCAACAGATTAATCTACAGCTCTCTTCGAAGCAATAGAAACAGTGTGGGGGTTAGCCTCAGCGGCATCTAGAGGGGTGGTTATAGAAGCATTTAGAGGGGTAGTTATAGCAGCATCAACACCATCTAGAGGTTTACCAGCAGTAGCACTAGCACCATCTAGAGTTAGCACTTCAGTATCACCATCTACTCTAGTTAGAACATCATCAATAGGAGTCGGCAATAAAGGAGTAGTAAGAGTTTAAGTTCTTTTAGTAGATGCCACAGTACAAGCTAGCAACGAACGAGGAACAACTTCAACACTTCTGAGATTTGATAGGAGAGTAGTTATAGCACCACGAGGATCTAGAATATAACACCCTCGAATCGGCACTATGCAAGTTTTAGCGCTTCCCGCCAAACCCGCATAGAAACGATTCAAGGACGCCCACCAAGCACTTTCGTGCGGGTGGAAAACAAAGTAATACCATTACGCAACAGTCCTTGATGGGACCCACAGAACAGATATATATACAACACGACTCCAAGAGTCAAGAATACAGATATACAATACAAAGATCCAAATCACCTTGAAAATGATACAACGTCCGAGTACGGACAAGATGCAAATTGGGCTAAGAGCCCTGAAGAATAACCAATAGTGTTCATAACCCTGCCTAGGCCAAGCCGGAAGGGTAACCCTGCTAACGACGTCGAGCTCAACCCTGCTAAAACAAAAGGGGTGCCGACAAAGGGCAAAGGAAAAAGAGGAGCGTCAAGATGCGATGCGAGACAAGCGAGGCTAGAATTGGCCTCGCCACATAGGTATGGTGGGTGAAGCGGCAAGGCAAAGCAGCACTAAACAACCTATAGAGACTCGGTATCACCTGGCGGCTATTAGAGAGGGTAAGAAAGACCTATTCGATCCTACACAAGCTAACACCAAACATACCCATCCTGGTATTTCCCCCTCGAGACCAAACGAGGAAGTCGGGCCAAGGAACTCACACAGTTGGCAGTTTTACTCATTCTATTTTAGTTGTAGCATTTACTAGTCAGATATATAGCATGAGTCATCCTGGTAGCGTAAGTAGTAGGCAGTTTTAGTTAACATTCCGTTGTAGTTGGAACATTTACTAGTCAGATATAATTGTCCTGAGGAATCCCAAAACCCAGCAGTTGTTGGCACTTTTATCACATTCCATTGGAGTTGCAATACTTACTAGGCAGGTATAGCATGACATAGATCACCACAGATCCACCAGTTGTTGGCATTTTTAATATCCATTCCGTTATGGTTGAATCTGATTACTAGTCATATATTAAGTCAAGTTTATAGCACTACTTTAGTTATTCTTGTCTATGATCGAGATACTGTGCTCCAAGTCGTCCATAACCGCGGACACGGCTTTCAGAAAGTTTTACCCTGCAGGGGTGCACAAATAGCAACACACACTCGATCAACCTCGGAAAAACCAACTCAAAACCCAACGAGGCATTCACGACAAAGCGATCACAGGATTCAGAAATATTTTAGGGGGCCACCCCACTAATCTACCCGCAACGAAGTTGGCTGGCTCAGGAACGGACCCAGGGTTTGTGACAATGGCTGTAAACGACTGGGAACCCGAAAGTGTGACTGGGCTTGTCGATACCGCGAAAACATTCCACATTCCAAAACAGTATAGGTGCTCCACGCACAATCGTAAATAAAGCAGTAAAACATGGCATAGGTACAGGATAGTAATAAAGCCCCAAACTACTTTGTGGCCCCAAGAAATAGAAATGAATCAAGCTCTGGCTCAGGGGGTCCATAAGGCCTCCCAGATGTGGATAGTGCGAATAGTCAAGGAACAAGTATCAAGTACTCGGGGTCCTACGGGACACAAGTGAGCGTGGAAGAACCAAATAACATATATTGCCCACCGATGCCTCTGCATTAATTATATCTAGCAATTTAATAGTTGTATTTAAAGTCATGATCATCTCCACCATAAACACCTGCCAGCATTGCAACAACTGTGGTACTTGACAACACGAGATCGCACCTGAGCAAGCAACTACGACTCGCAAGGCCAGCTATCTACCAAACACAGGTAATAGGAGGTGTCCAAGGCAACATAGAGGCTGCACGGGATATAACTGGTGCGGAACACTAAAGCATCGCGACACGGATAGCAATAGATCAATAGGAGGAAATAAAGACTATAAATGCAAAATAGGTAGAAGGGGGAGAGATGCTCACCTAGGAAACACTGCCGAAGGATCATTAGCCAGAGAACTTGTCGATACTCGCATCAACTCATCGGTCTAATCCGCGAAGAAGCAAACACTAGAGAAGCACCGGATGCAATAGTTAATACTATGGCAGAAGATCCGGCATGCTTATGATATGATGCATGGCATGGCACAGATGCGGTACAATTAGGCCATATTAAGCAGAACCGGGGTCCCGATAATTAATTACACGGTTCAAGTTATTTAACTACCCCGCAATTTAAATGTTGGCTTAACAGGACAAAACATGACATCGGTTCGCTAGGCAAATTTAAATGGAGTCCGGAATAAGACAAAAGTATCCCGCATATTGACTCCATATTTAATTATGAGGTGAATCGGCATAATGCCCCCAAATCACAGACAGATATGCATGCATGAACATGCGACATGTATATGTCATATTATAAAAAATAGAGGCTTAGGGTCACACATCTGGGTTCGGAAGATCTTGGTTCCAGGGGTTCGGGGTTCGACAGGGTTTGACGGGGACGGCGAGGTTCAGATACAAGATGGAGAACTTGTTGTGTCGTGACGGAGAACTTGGGTTCCAAGCGGTCGATCTTGCCGTTGATGGCGAACTTGAGTGGATCGGGTACCAAGGGTCTTCGGATCCGTGAAGATCTTGTTGCACGGTGTCCGGGTGGCAAACTTGTCGGTTCCGGGCTTCGATTGTCGGTGTCGGACTCAGGTCGCTTGCCAACGAGGAGGCCTTGTCGTTCCGAGACAGAGATCTTGGCGTGACGGGGTCTTATAGTGGCACCTTGTACATCCCTCGAACCCATCGGCGTTGAGCCGGTCTTGTCAGTGGCCATCCATGTACGAAGGTCTTGGTGTACCGGTTTCATTGACGATGGTGATCTTGGTTCAACATCATCGCGGTCTTCGGGTCCGAGAGGTAGATCTTGGCGTCCGAGGTCTCGGCGTCTTCGGGTCCGAGAGGTAGATCTTGGCGTCCGTGCCCTCTTCGGTTTCGAACTTGGGGTTTCGGCTTCGAGCGATGTCAACGACCTTGCACCGGTGCCCGGGTCTTCGGAAGATCTTGTCAACGTCACTAACGCCCTTGTCCAACATATCGTTCTCGTCTGCAGGAAGGTCTTGATTCGTGGTAGCACAACAAGGTCATCTTCACTTCACCCCACCACATACATCATCAGAGAGCCACTACACCCAAAACACTACCACACAGTCACACTTGTAGAAGGATACACGGGCACGTCCTTCCTGGATACGCACCTACAGACTACGGCGTGATGCACAGGGCCAAAACAGGTCAGGCCCGCGGGACGAGGCAGGCGCGCAGGGGACGTGGACGAGGCCGTTGGCTGGCGGCTGCTGCACGGCCAGAGGCCGCGGTGGGACCCGGGGGCAATGAGGAGGCAGGGCCGTGGCCTGCTGGTGCAGAGGCGGTGACGGGGTGAGGGACTCGGGGAGGACGACGAGGACGCGTCTGGGCACGTGGAGGTCGACGCGCGGCAGATGGCCGGAGGCGGGAAAAGCATAGACGGGCGACCTTGGGGGCGGAGGCGATGGAGATCGGCGGGGCACGGGCTCGAACTTGCTCGGGAGGATAGGAAGGACGAGGGCTAGCGGCCGGTGGGGCTCTCCATCGGCCAGAGGAAGAGGGAGACAGGGAGGAGAACCGTAGCAGGGACGAGGTCGGTGACGACGGCTGGCGGTGCTTTCGGGTCAGAGGCAGGGTCACAAGGCGGGGCAAGGAACCCAGGGTGTGGAGCTTGCGGTCGAGACAGCAGCTGGTGCTGTGAGGCCACGTCAGAGAGGAGCTTGAGCGGGCGGAGACGGAGGCGGAGGCGCGCCGGCGGCGGGCCGGAGAGGCGAGGGGAGGGAGCGAGGTGGTTGGTGGGGATCGGGCAGAGGGAGACGAGGCAGGGAGGGGATCACAACAGGGTGGGTACGGTCGGTGAGGAGCGGGGCCAGGAGGCGTGGGATTGGGGCAGGTGGAGAGTGGGGGATCCCGAGGTGGTGCCTGGCAGGTGGGGGTCGGCCTCGGGACCGCATGCGGCAGGGTGTGGGGCTGGCACGGGAGTGGTGCAGTTGGTGGAGACACGGGGCATGGGGTTCGGTTCCAGGGGTTGTGGGTTGGGCGCGTGCATTGTGTGTGTGTCCGGGTGGCAGGTGGAGGGGAGTGGGGGCAGGAGGCTGAGGTGGCGCACAGGGAGTGGCCGGGGTGAGGTGGCTGGTGCCAGGGTGGCGGCGGCTAGGAGGGAAAATGAGGGAGGAGGGATTAGGCGGCTAGGGTTTTGGTACGGGGTGGTAGGCCGTTGCTAGCGGGGCTTTCGGGCCTGGCTGGCGGTGGCCTCCCCCGATTAAATATTTATTTTATTTGTTTTAATTTTAAGACTTTTGTAAATAGTTTTTAGACAAATAAAAGACCCAGAAAAGACCGGAGTTCTGATTTGAAATAAATACGGGGTATTTAGAAAACCAAAACTAGACTTTTCGAAAATAGTTTTATGCAAACAAATGCAAGATGACATGACGATGCTCAAATGCAAGGTGGCATGATGACATGAGCATGCAGTCATGATGATGCGCAACACAAAAACACCGTGATTTTCTAGTAGTGGTTTTAGCGGGGCGCCACAATTCGACACCACTAATAATAGATCTCGCCCTCGAGATCCGCCTCATGGTACCGGAAGGAAGCCGATAACCTGAATCTTCTCGCTTCGTGTAGATCCTCACGACACCACTAACAAGATTGTTGCTCCATCTTGAAATCGGCGACACTACCAACAAGTGGTCGTGGTCCATGATCGTTGAGAACACTCCAGAAAACAAAGGACGAAGGTAAAGGTATCCACAATTAAAGCCACCTCTAACTTTGATAGAAAAAGAACCGATGCATTCTCATCCACTTCAATGTACACGAGCAAACAGAATGAGTAGTCGGCATGGGGGCCAATCCATCACGCACCCAAACTATTACTCCGCACATGTAGTAGAAAAGCATGCAACCATTCTCGGAATCAGACTGAAGATCTCGACAAACGAGGTTCGGAAACAAAGGAGTGATGCAGACTCTGCATCGGATCTGGCGTAGATGATGTCGTCGCGTCGGAAAACACCGGAAGACACAAACAAGGAACAAAGAGAAGTCCAACAGATAAAGGATTCCTTAGATAACACGAAGGCCGGATGTAGAAGCACCGTTATCAAAGGAGGAAGCGAAGCCCTGAAGGTATGATGGAAACTCAACCACGGGAAATCCTGGACTCGAAGAAAATATAAGAGAGTAGAATCAAAACACGCAGAGGTAAGAGGAGAACAACAGAGGGGTAAGGAGTAAAATCAGACCTAATCAGATCTATCCAACCGATTTTCCAAAATAGTTTTGACACTCTACTTCGGCCGTTAGCTAGGTTATCCTACAGGCTGGACTTATGGGTATCATGCTGCTGAGCTCGATACCACTCAGAACACCCTCGAATCGGCACTATGCAAGTTTTAGCGCTTCCGCCAAACCCGCATAAAGCGATTCAGGGCGCCCAAAGCACTTTCGTGCGGGTGGAAAACGGCAATAATACCATTACACAACAGGCCTCGATGGGACCCTGAGCAGATATATATACAACACGACTCCAAGAGTCAAGAATACAGATATACAATACAAAGATCCAAATCACCTTGAAAGCGATACAACGTCGAAATGGACAAGATGCAAATTGGGCTAAGAGCCCTGAAGAATAACCAATGGCGTCCATAACCCTGCCCAGGCAGAGCCGGAAGGGTAACCCTGCTAACGACGTCGAGCTCAACCCTGCTAAAACAAAACGGGTGCCGACAAAGGGCAAAGGAAAAAGAGGAGCGTCAGTACTGAGGCTAGTACACGACGAGGCTAGAATTCGGCGGCTCTCACCTACATAGGTATGGTGGGCTGAAGCGGCAGTGCAGCGGCACTAAACAACCTATAGAGACTCGGTATCACTGGCGGCTATTAGAGAGGGGTAAGAAAGACCTATTCGGATCCTACCTGAAGCTAACACCAAACATACCCATCCTGGTATTTCCCCCTCGAGACCAAACGAGGAAGTCGGGCCAAGGAACTCACACAGTTGGCAGTTTTACTCATTCCACTTTAGTTGTAGCATTTACTAGTTAGATATATAGCATGAGTCATCCTGGTAGCGTAAGTAGTGGGCAGTTTTGAAGGAAATATGCCCTGAGAGGCAATAATAAAGTTGTTATTATGTATTCCTTGTATATGATAGATGTTTATTTTGCATGCTATAATTGTATTGATAGGAAACATCAATACATGTGTGTTTAATAAACAAAAAGGGTTCCTAGTTATGCCTCTCTTATAGACTAGCTTGTTGATTAACAAGATGATCAAGGTTTCCTGATCATGGACATTGGATGTTGTTAATAACAAGGTCACAACATTTGTGAAATGATGTGATGAACAATCATCCGAAGTATAGCATTACGATCAAGTCATTATGTTTATATTGCTATAACATCATACGAAGTAATCTTTATCCTTAGACCATGAGATCATGTTAATTGCTAACACCGGAAGAGTATCTTGATAACATCAAACGTCACACCGTAACAGGGTGACTATAAAGATGGGTTCAGTACTAAGAAGGTGTTATGTTGAGGCTCATGGATCAAGAGTGGAATTTGTCAATCCAGATGACGGATATATATACTCTGGGCCCTCTCGGTGATATCACATTAGGATAGCTTGCAAGCAAGTGATGTGATCACTAGAATGTTATATCACGGGAACAAGAAAAGAGTGCATGTCGATGAGATCAAACTAGGTATGGAGATACCGATGATCGAATCTCGGACATGTAATATATTGAGAGACAAAGGGATTTAGTTACAAGCGTTAAAGGTTCTCACGATCACAGGAGTCATCGTTGAATGTGTAGGAGTCGATCGGATCTCGGTCCAGCTGATTATTGATCAGAGAAGGGTCTCGATCATGTCTGCATTATTCGCGAACAGTAGGGTGGCACACTTAAGAGTTACCGGACACCATTTTGGAGCACATATGTTTTAGACAAAAGAATTGCAAAGCGCAGGAATTGTTTCAATAGAAACCGAAAATTGTTTCGGGTGAAATTGCAGAAGGTGTTTCTGCATGTGATATTGAAATATTGCAAGGGGCTATATGTGAATGTTTGTTAATTAAAGTAATTAACAACATTCTGAATAAATTTAATAAAAAGAGTTTTATTAAATGAGAGAGCATTAAATTTGGAGAAATTTAATGCATTTAAAGTGGAGACTTTAAAAGGGAATGTGAAGAGACATTTTAATGTGGAGGAGTTACCACCACATGAATGGGGGAGGTGAGGGGTCACCCCCCCATGCGCCGGCCATGGAGAGAGGGGGCACCCCCCATCCTCCTATAAAAGGCCACCCATTCCCTCCTTCATCCTGACACCTCCTTGTGAAGGATCTCACTCCCCCTCTAGAATTAATTCCCCATGGTCTCGGATTAGCGAGATACATGTTCCTGGTGGCATTTCGTCTGGAAGGAATTGTTGCTTCCGCTGGATCGCTGGAGCGAGGAGGTGGAGGTTGTCCGGTGGCTTGAACGTGTGTGCGAGTGCGGATGCGCCACGAGTTGACACTTTCGGACTTCCTCACGATCTTGAGATCGGCAAGTGTACGACTACATCAACCACGAGTTCCTACTCGTTAACAAAGCTCGTTGTCTTCGAGGGTAAGTTCTCCATGGATGTATGTCCACCCGTTGCTCTGTATCTAGTAGATAGATCTTGGCATATATTTCTCATCGTAGAATTTTTTTTGTTTTCTATGCTGCGGACCCAACAGTGGTATCAGAGCCTGATCTATGCGTAGGTGCTTTGTACGGGTAGTACACATATGTTTATATGTGGGCGATGATGATCATGTTATTGCATCTTCTATGTACTTTGGATATTGGTGGCATAGTGGGATGAAGCAGCCCGGACCAACCTTACATGTCATCGTACATGAGACCGGTTCCACGACTCACATGCAACTAGTTTTGCATAAGTGGCTAGCGGGTGTGTGTCTCTCCTACTATAGTCAATATCTGATTTACAACGAGTTGCTAATAACTTGGTTATCTTCGTTGTGGTTTATGTTCGTAGGTTAGACCAGTTCTATCTCCGAAAGCCCTAAGCCACGTAAAACTTGCAATTGATAAATTAGAGGCGTCTAGTTTAGATTGTTGCTGGGCTAGTGTTTTGATATGGTATTGTTGTAAGTAGATGTATGATAGATACTCTTACAACTCACTTAACGTGTAAGTTCCATAGACCTTGGCCTTACACACAAAGGAATGATAGAGATCATACCACGATGCAAATGATAGAGATCAAATGCATGGACCATATCACCTCACTTCACACATTAGCATCTTATATTGCTAGTTTGGCACTTTTGGTAGCATTATAAGATGATCCCTCATTTAGATATCAAGATAAAATGTGTTCTTCCTTAAGTATGCACCGTTTTGTGGATCATGTTTTGAGGCATCTCGTGATGATCGGGTGTTCTCGACTCTACGCTTTCATACAACGGGTGTAAGACAGTTTTACACACGCAAATACTAAGGTTCTTACTTGACAAGCCTAGCATGTACAGACATGGCCTCGGAACATGGACCGAAAGGTTAAGCATGAGTCATATAGTTGATATGATGCCCATATAGATGCTCGCCTTTGAAGCTACACCAACTCACGTGATGATCGGACTTGGTGTAGTGTATTTGGTTCATGTAATCACCAAAAGGACACGAGGGATGTCGTTTTTGAGTGGGAGTTCATTAGTAATTTGGATTAGTTGAACTCAATCTATCATAAACTTAGTCTAAATATACTTTACAAATTCTGTTGTAGATGGCACCACCTGCTTTTAATTTCAATATGTTTATGGAGAAAGAGAAACTTGCTGCGAATGGTAGCAACTTCACCAACTGGGCTATGAATTTGAGGATTCTCCTCACTGCTGCACAAAAGCAATATGTGCTAGTGTTGGAGATATGCCCAAGAGGCAATAATAAAGTGGTTATTATTATATCTTTATGTTTATGATAAATGTTTACATCCCATGCTATAATTGTATTAACCGGAAACATTAATACTTGTGTGTTTTGTAAACATAAAAGAGTCCCTAGTAAGCCTCTTGTTGAACTAGCTTGTTGATTAATTGATGATCATGGTTTCCTGATCATGGACATTGGATGTGATTAATAACAAGGTTATATCATTAGGAGAATGATGTAATGGACACACACCCATAGTAAGCGTAGCATAAGATCAAGTCATTAAGTTCGTATTGCTGTAAGCTTTCAAATACATAGTAACCTAATCCTTCGACCATGAGGTTATGTTAATCACCATCACCGGATGGGTACTTTGATGACATCAAACGCCGCTTCGTAACTGGGTGGTTATAAAGGTGTCATTGGGTATTCTGAAAGTATGTGTTGAAGCGCATGAACCAAGATTGGGATTTGTCCATCCATATGACGGATAGATATGCTCTAGGCCCTCTCAGTGGAGTGTCATCTGGATAGCTGCAAGCATGTGACTAGGTCACAAGGGATGACATAACATGGAACGAGTAAAGAGTACTTATCAGTAACGAGGTAGAACTAGGTATAGAGATACCGACGATCAAACCTCGGATAAGTAGAATATCGCGAGACAAAGGGAATTGGTTTCGTATGTTAAATGGTTCAATCGATCACGAAGAAATCGTTGAGTATGTGGGAGCCGTTATGGATCTCCAGATCCCGCTGATGGTTATTGATCGGAGAGGTGTCTTCATCATGTCTGCATATTCACGAACCATAGGGTGACACACTTAAGGTTCGAAGTTGTTTTAAGTAGATATGGAATATGCGTTGGAGACCGAATGTTGTTCGGAGTCTCGGAATGGATCCGGGACATCACGAGGAGATCCGAAATGGTCCAGAGAATAAGATTCATATATTGGGGATCATTTTCTAAGTTAGGAAATGTTCCGGAGTGTTTGTATGGAGATTCTAGAAGGTTTGAATGTTCGGAAGGTTCTAGAGGATTTCTTGAGTTTACTTGAAAACCAAGGAAGGGATCAAGGAGTCCAAGTGGGGCAAGACATTTAATTGGGAGGAGGATTCCTCCCCACTTCCCACCGCCGGCCCAAGGAGGGGAGTCCTACTAGGACTCCCCCTCCCCAGGCGCGCCTCCCTCCCTTAAATAGAAGGGAGGGGGCGCCCCCTCTTGCTCCTCCTCTCATAACTCCCAATCTCTGCCGCCTCTCTCCTCCACCTTTCTTCTGCACAGGCATAGGCGAAGCCCTGCAGAATTCTCACCTCCACCACCACCACCATGCCGTCGTGCTGCTGGGATTTCGTGGAGAAGATCTACTACCTCCGCTTTCATTTGGAGCAGGAGAGGAAGGTCTGCTCGACTCACGCGTGTGACCGTCTGCGGAAGCGCTGCCGAGCGCGGCGCGAAGGATCGTCCACACGATCTTGAGATCGGCAAGTGATCGACTACATCATCCACGAGATCTAATCTCGTAACGCTTTCGGTTCTACGAGGGTTAGTACCGATCTATCTCGTTGCTCATGTCTAATAGATTAGATCTTGGCTTTTTTCTAGATTAGATCTGGGTTTTATTCGTTCTTGCGGTAGAATTTTTTTGTTTTCCATGCTACGAACCCTTGAGGGTATCGCGCTGTGTTTATATGTAGATCTGCTGTAGTAGAACACAATGATGTTGTGGGCGTTGGTGCTCGTGCTGTCTTTTGCTATTTGTGTACTTTGCATCTTGCGGTATGGTGGGATGAAGCGGCTCGGGCTAACCTTACATGTCATCGCACATGAGACTTGCTCCACAGTTGACGTGCAACTCGTATTGCACAAGTGGCTTTGCGGGTGTCTGTCTCTCCCATCATAGTATAGATCAATTTACACTTTGCACTTGTTAGCACTTGTATCAACGTTGTGGTTCAGTTTCGTAGGTAAGATCTGTTCTTATTCAAAAGCCCCAGACCACGTAAAACATGCAAAGAAAATTAGAGGTGTCTAACTTGTTTTTGTAGGGGTTTTGTGATGTGATATGGCCATCATGTGATTGTGACTATATTTGATGTATGCAATGATCCTTGTTGTAATATGGCAACCGGCAGGAGCCTAATGGTTGTCTTTAATTCTGTTAAGACCTGCGTGTCTATTCATCTTGTAATAGCTTTATTCCAAGTAGTTGTAATAGTTGCTAGTGATGATGGACAACCATGAAGCAGCTTATGACCTTGGCCTTAATCTTTGGTGATGATGGAGATCATGTCTGTGCTTTGGAGACGGAGATCAAAGGCATAAGAAGAAAGGGCCATATCATATCACACTAATTATGAATTGCCTGTGATGTTAATCCTTTATGCATCTTGTATTGCTTAGATCGCGACGGTAGCATTATAAGATGATCCCTCTCTCTAAATATCAAGTAATAAAGTGTTCTTCCTTAGTAGGCACTGTTGCTAAGACTCGTCGTTTCGAAGCATCTCGTGATGATCGGGTGTGATAGATTCTACGTGTGCATACAACGGGTGCAAGCCAGATTTGCACTTGCGGATACTAAGGTTAACCTTGACGAGCCTAGCATGTACAGACATGGTCTCAGAACACGAAATACCGAAAGGTAAAGCATGAGTCATATGGATGATATGATGAACATGTTGATTGTTCGCCTTTGAAGCTACATCATCTCACGTGATGATCGGACTTGGTGTAGTGGATTTGGTTCGTGTAATCACTAAAACAACTCGAGGGATGTTGTTTTAAGTGGGAGTTCATTTGTAATTTGGATTAGTCGAACTCAATTTATCATAAACACAATCAAAGTGAATTTGCATAGTTTGTTGTAGTCATTGGCATCCGTTCACCACCTTACGCTTAGTTATAGTTGAGATAGTGGAACTATAGAAATTCTGGATATTTGCTTTACGAACTGGTATCGTATTGTTTTGAGTGTCAATCTAAAGTTTAAAAGTCATATTGCAAACTTTCAGCAAACTCCGTTTACTCTGTGAAGTTTAATAAACAGTATTAAATCAAGAGTAACAATTCTAGTGTTAGTATCTAATGTATCATGTTTGCCCCCATGATTCTTGATACTCAAAAGATTGTTTTTAATATCAAGTTTATGTAAGAGCTGAAAGCAATGTTTCAGAAACCATCATATGTGAAAGGTATTGCGATATCTAAAACAATGTTTTGGTTACAACATGATAGAGTATATGTCCTCATATTTGATGAGAATTTGTGAATGTTGGAGACGCTAGTCGTCCTAATCCTCCAAAAGGTTTTGGAAAAGAAACATTATACTCGCAATTCACCTTTATAAGCTATAGCAGCTTGATCATGAAAGTTGTCATGATAAGGATGAATAGAAGATGTAAGTAAAATGTTTACTACACTAAAAGATTACTAAAGAATGGAATTTTGATAGAATGCCAAACATTTGATGAAGGTGATCCACTTCAAAGTGCAAGTTCAAAGGTATTAGTATTTGACTATACACACTTTGTACTATGTGTCATGTGAATGACACCACTATTGATGTTGATAGATTCTTTTAAAAAAAGAAAGGAATTGTTGAAAGAGAATCTATAAAATATTTGGCAGAAAAGAAAAGATTGGAGATGTCCAACTGAGGTATATAGAAGATACATGTTATGGCTGTATTCCTTGGTTGTTAAACAATGTGGTTCTGCGGTATTGGATACCGAATTGGTTGGTATGAAGTGTCATACAGGACAACACAATTCATGAGCTGCAATGGCCTAAGTAACTAGCAAGAAAATATGTGATGATGTTCATCGAAAACAAACAAAGGGTTGTTGTGTTGCTCGTTAGCATCAAAGCTTGCCTTCAAGATTTGTTTCAATAATTGTTATTTAGATCAGGTATTATGACGACAAAAGGTTGTTCAAATAATTACCGTATTCCATAATAGATGGATGATATACAAGTCTGGTTGGAAAAATAACGACCATAAAACTAATGCTAAAATGTCGCAAGACAAATGATTGAAAGATCACTTGCAAAGTGACATCACCGTTTAAATTATATTGAAAGGGATACATGAAGAAACTCCATGTTGATGGATTTTTGGAGTCTTTGATTTTGATCAAATGACGCTTGTGATACTTTCCTGGAAATAATTAAAACTCCGTTCGTAGGCCAAAAGAGGAACGAACGACTAACTGATTGGAATTTGTACATATTGATGTATATAGTCCATTATGTGTAGTCGTGGGCGATGGATTTCAACTTCATATGCTTTCTCCGAAGATTTGAGTGAGTATATGTATATACTTAATCAATAAGGAAGAAGTATGAAACATTTGAAAATGTTCAAAGACTTTCAAGATGAAGTGGAAAATCATTGTAACAAGAAAATAAAAAAAGTTTATGATTGGATCATAAAGAAATATGTTTGAGTTACAAAGTTTAGCAAAACACCTAAGATTTGAGGAATCGTTCCATGGATTTGCATTTCCCAAAAACACCATAGGAGTATGGAGTGTTCAAGATATGTAATGAAACCTTGTTTGACATGGTAAGATCAAAGGTGTCATTTATAAAACTGCCATTATATTTTAAAGATTAAAGCTTTAATGACTACCGCTTTTACACTGAAAAGAGCTCCATCGTGATCCGTTGAAATGACACCATATAAGTCATGGTTTGGGATAAAACTCAGGTTGTCCTTTCTTAAATTTTTGGTATGCTAGGCATAAGTAAAATGTTTACAACCAAAGTCGTATGAGCATGTCTTTGTAGGTTATTTCGAATAACCATTGGGTATTCCTCCATAACACCGAAGACAAAAGTGTTTGTCGCTTAGAATGTCGAGTTTCTTGAGAAGGAATTTTGGTGAAAAGTTAAGTGGGAGGACAATAGAACTCTGACAAGGTCGTTCAACCTTGGCTAATATGTGCTGAGTTGCGTAGCGTCGGTAAGTGTCCCGGAGGCAGCAACAATGCTCATGGCTCACGTGCCTCAAAGGTTGTGGTCACGGAGATCTAAGTTCCTATTGAACCAAGTAGGTCGGGTAAGTAATCAAATGCTAAGATTTGAGAGTTAAATCATTGTTGTTTGACAATGATGAACCGACTACATGCAAAGAAGTAATGATGGGCCCTGACTTCGTTAAGTGGCTTGAAGCCATAAAATCCGTGATAATTCCATACACGAGAAATCAAGCTTTGAATTTGAAAGACCCTCTGGAAAGGTGCAAGACCTTACAGTCGTATATGGATCTATAAAGAAATAGACATGGATGTTTCACATCTATGAAATAGTCGACATGTCAGAAAGAGTTTACGGCAATATTCAAGGAATTGACTATGATAAGATTTGATCTTTCATAGCGATATTTAGTCTGGACGGATTAATGTAGCAACCACTACATATATTTTGGTATATGGTAGTTGAACAAACAAAACAAATTCTTCTAATAGAATGGTTACCTAGGACGTGTACATGACACGATCCAAAGGGTTTTGTTAATTCAAAGGATGCTAAAAGAGTATGCAAAACTTCAATGGTTTAAGTAAGCATCGCGGAGTTGGAATCTTCACCGTGATGAAACTGTTAAAAGGTTTAATTTCATCAGAGACGATGAAGATGCTTGCATTTTGCAAGAAATTAAGTGGGAGCGCTAAGACATATTTCTAATACATTATGTGAAAGACATATCGTTGATTAGAAATAATGTATCTTTTATTGACACAGGTTAAGAATTTCATTTTGATGAAAAACTTAGGCATAACCCAAGAATTAGGCATCAATGTCTATATGGATAGATTGAGGCGCTAATATAGTTTTGCCAAATGTACATAGATAAGATGTTGAATGAGTTCAATATGGAAACAACAAGAAAGTTTCTTGACTCATGGAAAGGACTGAATCAAGATTCAAATGTGTTGACACTAGATTCAAGTGTTTTGACACTTGGTGAAATCACAAGAATATTTTGATCAATCATTCTTTGAGATGTACACATCCAGATATGTCCTATGCTCTAAATGTTGTGAGCATATACCAGAATGACTCATAAGATGATCATTGGACAATAGTAGGGATATTCCTATGATCTTTGGAAGAACTAAGAATATATTACTTATATAGTGGTGACAAATAGTTCATTGTAAATTGCTACATTGATACTAGTTTTGTCACAAATTAAGTTTATCTCAATTTAAACTATGGGAGGCACAATGTAATAGAAAGGAAGTTCCCTAACGGATTTGGTTGAGTACCAAAGTTAAAACATTGTGACAGATACTACAACAAAAGGCTAAGTATGTGACTACTATTGTAGTAACAAATGAGGGCATTTGCGTCAAGTAGTTTGTTATCAAACTAGATGTGGTTCGTAGCGAGATAATACTATGAAGATACATTGTATGACAATTGTATCAACATGATTTAATCCCAAGGAACTAAAGGTCTCACCAAAGGACCAAATTTATACAATGCCATCTCATTGGAGAATGAGTAATGCGTAGAGACGCAAGGACATGCAAATACACACGGACCTGTAAGTGTCAGATCCGAAGATTATGTTTACCACTAGCTATAGTGTCTATACAACACCAGAAAGCCATAGGTGTTGAATGCACAAGTTTTTAACTAGATTATTGACTCTAGTGCAAGTGGGAGACTGTTGGAGATATGCCCAAGAGGCAATAATAAAGTGGTTATTATTATATCTTTATGTTTATGATAAATGTTTACATCCCATGCTATAATTGTATTAACCGGAAACATTAATACTTGTGTGTTTTGTAAACATAAAAGAGTCCCTAGTAAGCATCTTGTTGAACTAGCTTGTTGATTAATTGATGATCATGGTTTCCTGATCATGGACATTGGATGTGATTAATAACAAGGTTATATCATTAGGAGAATGATGTAATGGACACCCACTATAGTAAGCGTAGCATAAGATCAAGTCATTAAGTTCGTATTGCTGTAAGCTTTCAAATACATAGTAACCTAATCCTTCGACCATGAGGTTATGTTAATCACCATCACCGAATGGGTACTTTGATGACATCAAACGCCGCTTCGTAACTGGGTGGTTATAAAGGTGTCATTGGGTATTCTGAAAGTATGTGTTGAAGCGCATGAACCAAGATTGGGATTTGTCCATCCATATGACGGATAGATATGCTCTGGGCCCTCTCGGTGGAGTGTCATCGAGATAGCTTGCAAGCATGTGACTAGGTCAGAAGGGAGGACATAACATGGAGCAGTAAACAGTACTTATCGATGAGGTAGAACTAGGTATAGAGATACCGACGATCAAACCTCGGATAAGTAGAATATCGCGAGACAAAGGGAATTGGTTTCGTATGTTAAATGGTTCAATCGATCACGAAGAAATCGTTGAGTATGTGGGAGCCGTTATGGATCTCCAGATCCCGCTGATGGTTATTGATCAGAGAGGTGTCTTCATCATGTCTGCATATTCACGAACCGTAGGGTGACACACTTAAGGTTCGAAGTTGTTTTAAGTAGATATGGAATTTGCGTTGGAGACCGAATGTTGTTCGGAGTCTCGGAATGGATCCGGGACATCACGAGGAGATCTGGAATGGTCCAGAGAATAAGATTCATATATTGGGGATCATTTTCTAAGTTAGGAAATGTTCTAGAGTGTTTGTATGGAGATTCTAGAAGGTTTCGGAATGTTCTGGAAGGTTCTAGAGGATTTCTTGGAGTTTACTTGAAAACCAAGGAAGGGAGAGGAAGGTCTACCACCACCACCACCACGCCGTCGTGCTGCTAGGATTCCGTGGAGAAGATCTACTACCTCCGCTGCTCGCTGGAACGGGGAGAGGAAGGTCTGCTTCGACTCTGCATGTGTGACCGTCTGCGGAAGCGTTGCCGGAATGCGGCGCCGGAAGGATTGTCCACACGATCTTGAGATCGGCAAGTGATCGACTACATCATCCACGAGATCTAATCTCGTAACTCTTTCGGTTCTATGAGGGTTAGTACCGATCTATCTCGTTGCTCATGTCTAATAGATTAGATCTTGGCTTTTTTCTAGATTAGATCTGGGTTTTATTCGTTCTTGCGGTAGAAATTTTTTGTTTTCCATGCTACGAACCCTTCAGCTAGATGCGCCGCTAGGCCCCCCACCAGCTCCTGATGCCCCTGACGAGGAAAAGAACGTCTATATAACTCGTCAGGAGGACCACAACTTAGTTCATTGCGGCATACTGTATGGGCTAGAGCCAGAACTTCGAAAGCATTTCGAAAATGGCAATGCCTTTGATACCATGGGAGAATTGAAAATGATTTTCGATACCCATCTTTGTCGTGAGAGAGTTATAATGCTACAGAAAAGTTCTTTAGCTGCATGATGGAGGAAAACAACTCCGTTAGTGAGCACGTACTCAAAATGTCTGGGTACGCCGATAAGCTTGTGTCCTTGGGAATGACGATTCCCATTGACTTAGGCATACATCGTGTTCTCCAATCTCTGCCACCTAGCTACAAGAGCTTCGTGATGAACTATAATATGCAGGGCATGAAGAAATCTCTTCCCGAGCTTCTGTCAATGCTTAAGACTGCAGAAGTGGAAAATTAGGAAAGAACATCAAGTGTTGATGATCAATAGGACCACCGGTTTCAAGAAGGACAAGAAAGGCAAGCAGAAGGGAAAGAAGGCGGCAAATCTGTTGCCGCTGAAAAACCCCGAGCTGGCCTAAGTCCGACAAGTGCTACTATTGCAAGGAGTGGCCATTAGGCATAATCGCCCCAAGTATTTACGGACGGAAGGCGGCAAGGAAACAAAGGTATATGTGATATACATGTTATTGATGTGTACTTGACTAGTACTCGCAGAGCACCGGGTATTTGATACGGGATCGGTTGCTAATATATGTAACTTCGTGGGTTCGCGAACAAACGACAACTAGCAAGGGATGAGGTCACGATCTTGCGGTCGACAATGGATCAAGAGTTGATGTGATCGCCGTCGAACGCTTCCTCTCCATATGCCGGGATTAGTTATAAACCTGAATAATTGTTATTTGGTGCCTGCACTGAGCATGAACATTGTATCCGGATCATGTTTGATGCAAAGTGGTTATTCGTTTAAGTCTGAAAACAATGGTTGTTCGATTTATATGAATAATATCTTTTATGGTCATGCACCTGTGTTGAATGGTTTATTTCTGTTGGATCTCGATAGTAGTATTACGCATATTCATAATGTTGATGCTAAAAGGATTAAACTTGATAATGATATATCTACATATATGTGGCACTTCCGTCTAGGTCATATTGGCGTTAAACGCCTGAAGAAACTCCATTCTGATGGACTTTTGGAATCACTTGATTTTGAATCATTTGATACATGTGAGCCATGCCTTATGGGCAAGATGACTAGAATGCCGTTTTCCGGTTCAATGGAACGGGCGACAGATTTATTGGAAATCATGCATACTGATGTATCTGGACCAATGAGTGTGGTGGATATCGATATCGTTATTTTGTTACTTTCACGAATGATTTGAGTAGATACGGGTAGATATATTTGATGAAACATAAGTCTGAAACCTTTGAAAGGTTCAAAGAATTTCAGAAAGAAGTGGAAAATCATCGTAACAGAAAGATCAAATTTCTGCGGTCCGACCGTGGAGGAGAGTATCTTAGTTACGAGTTTAGCACACATATGAAAGACTGTGGAATAGTTTCACAACTCACGCCTACCGAAACACCACAACGTAATGGTGTGTCGAAGCGTCGTGTCGTACTTTATTGGATATGGTTCGATCTATGATGTCTCTCGACTTGCCATATCATTTTGGGGTTATGCACTGGAAACCGCTACATTCACTTTAAATAGGGCACCATCTAAATCCGTTGAAAAGACACCGTATGAATTATGGTTTGGAAACAAACCTAAGCTGTCATTTCTTAAAGTTTGGGGATGCGATGTTTATGTGAAGAAACTTCAACCGGATAAACTCGAACCCAAAGCGGAAAATGCGTCTTCATAGGATACCCTAAGGAAACGATTGGGTATACCTTCTATCACGGATCCGAGGGCAAGGTCTTTGTTGCCAAGAATGGATCCTTTCTTGAGAAGGAGTTTCTCGCGAAAGGTGTGAGTAGTCGGAAGGTAGAACTCGAAGAGGTTATTGAACCTTCTCTTCATGAAATGGCGAGTAGCGCAGCTCCAGAAGTTGTTTCGGAGTTGACTTCACCTAATGAAGAGAGAGCTAATGATATTGATCATGAAACTCCGAAAGAGGACACTACCGAACCTCGCAGGTCAAGCAGGACACGTGCACCTCCATCAGACGGCAATCCTGTTATGAATTTCATGATTGATGAAATAGATGACCTGACGTATGAAGAAGCGATGATGAGCCCTGATTCTAACAAATGGCTAGAAGCCATGAAATCCGAGATGGAATCCATGTACGAAAACCAGGTTTGGACCTTGGTGGACTTACCTCACGATCGAAAGGCCGTTGAGAATAAATGGATTTTCAAAAGAAAAACTGATGCTGATGGTAATGTAACCATTTATAAGGCTCGACTTGTCGCAAAGGGGTTTCGACAAATTCAAGGAGTTGACTACGATGAGACATTCTCTCCCATAGCGATGCTTAAGTTGGTTAGGATTATGTTAGCAATTGCTGCATATTTCGATTATGAAATATGGAAGATGGATGTCAAAACTGCGTTCCTCAATGGTAATATTGAAGAAGAGTTGTATATGATACAACCTAAGGGTTTTGTCGATCCTAAGGATGCTGATAAGGTGTGCAAACTTCAGCGATCCATCTATGGACTGAAGCAAGCATCCCGGAGTTGGAATCTCCGCTTTGATGAGGTGATAAAAGAGTTTGGATTTGTCCAAACTTATGGAGAGGCTTGTATTTACAAGAAAGTGAGTGGGAGCAATGTGGCATTTCTGATATTATATGTGGATGACATATTATTGATTGGAAATGATATAGATCTTTTAAAAAGTGTTAAAAGTTATCTAAACAGCAAATTTTCGATGAAGGACCTTGGTGAACCTTCATATATATTAGGCATTAAAATCTATAGAGATAGATCAAGACGCCTAATTGGGCAATCACAGAGTACATACCTTGATAAGATATTAAAGAAGTTTAATATGGACGGAAGTAAGAAGGGGTACTTACCTATGTTGCAAGGCAAGACATTGAGTAAGACTCAAAGTCCGGCTACGGTGGAAGAAAGAGAGATAATGGATAAGATCCCCTATGCCTCAGCCATAGGCTCTATAATGTATGCCATGCTATGTACAAGACCGGATGTGGCACATGCTATTAGTTTGACTAGTAGGTACCAATCTGATCTAGGTTCGGAACACTGGATAACGGTCAGGAATATCCTTAAGTACTTGAGAAGAACAAAGGATATGTTTCTTGTATACGGAGGTGAAGAAGAGCTAGTCGCTAAGTGTTATGTCGATGCTAGCTTTGACACTGATCCGGATGACTCTAAGTCTCAATCCGGATACGTATTTCTCTTGAGCAGACAGCGATTAGTTGGAGGAGTTCCAAACAACCTGTGGTGGCTGGATCAACGACGGAGGCGGAATATGTTGCTGCTTCAGAAGCAGCGCAGGAAGCGGTTTGGATGAAGGAGTTCATAACGGAACTAGGTGTGGTTCCTAGTGCGTTGGACCCAATGGTGATCTATTGTGACAATAATGGAGCCATAGCCAACGCCAAGGAACCAAGGTCTCACAAGAATTCCAAGTATATTAAGCGCCGGTTTCACTCCATCCGCGAGCAAGTCAAGGATGGAGATATAAAGATTTGTAAAGTACACACGGACCTGAATGTAGCAGATCCATTGACTAAAGTACTCCCTAGGGCAAAACATGATCAACACCAGAACTCCATGGGTGTTAGATTTATCACTATATAAACTAGATTATTGTCTCTAGTGCAAGTGGGAGGATCAAGGAAATAGGCCCGGAGAGGCAATAATAAAGTTGTTATTATGTATTCCTTGTATATGATAGATGTTTATTTTGCATGCTATAATTGTATTGATAGGAACATCAATACATGTGTGTTTAATAAACAAAAAGGGTTCCTAGTTTTGCCTCTCTTATAGACTAGCTTGTTGATTAACAAGATGATCAAGGTTTCCTGATCATGGACATTGGATGTTGTTAATAACAAGGTCACAACATTTGTGAAATGATGTGATGAACATTCATCCGAAGTATAGCATTACGATCAAGTCATTATGTTTATATTGCTATAACATCATACGAAGTAATCTTTATCCTTAGACCATGAGATCATGTTAATTGCTAACACCGGAAGAGTATCTTGATAACATCAAACGTCACACCGTAACAGGATGACTATAAAGATGGGTTCAGTACTACGAAGGTGTTATGTTGAGGCTCATGGATCAAGAGTGGAATTTGTCAATCCAGATGACGGATAGATATACTCTGGGCCCTCTCGGTGATATCACATTAGGATAGCTTGCAAGCAAGTGATGTGATCACTAGAATGTTATATCACGGGAACGAGAAAAGAGTGCATGTCGATGCGAGATCAAACTAGGTATGGAGATACCGATGATCGAATCTCGTACATGTAATATATCGAGACAAAGGGATTTAGTTACAAGCGTTAAAGGTTCTCACGATCACGAGTCATCGTTGAATGTGTAGAGTCGATGCGGATCTCCAGGTCCCGCTGTTGATTATTGATCAGAGAAGGGTCTCGATCATGTCTGCATTATTCGCGAACCGTAGGGTGGCACACTTAGGAGTTACCGGACACCATTTTGGAGCACATATGTTTCAGACGAAAGAATTGCAA
Organism: Avena insularis; assembly: GCA_023614405.1. Taxonomy (NCBI): domain Eukaryota; kingdom Viridiplantae; phylum Streptophyta; class Magnoliopsida; order Poales; family Poaceae; genus Avena; species Avena insularis. Next base: position 556,957,206 of record CM042692.1, on the reverse strand, counting down.
AGCGCAGGAATTGTTTCAATAGAAACCGAAAATTGTTTCGGGTGAAATTGCGGAAGGTGTTTCTGCATGTGATATTGAAATATTGCAAGGGGCTATATGTGAATGTTTGTTAATTAAAGTAATTAACAAAATTCTGAATAAATTTAATAAAAAGAGTTTTATTAAATGAGAGAGCATTAAATTTGGAGAAATTTAATGCATTTAAAGTGGAGACATTAAAAGGGAATGTGAAGAGGCATTTTAATGTGAAGAGGCATTTTAATGAGTGCGGATGCAATATTTAATACTACGGCAGAAGATCCGGCATGCTTATGATATGATGCATGGCATGGCACAGATGCGGTACAATTAGGCCATATTAAGCGGAACCGGGGTCCCGATAATTAATTACACGGTTCAAGTTATTTAACTAGCCCGCAATTTAAATGTTGGCTTAATAGGACAAAACATGGCATCGGTTCGCTAGGCAAATTTAAATGGAGTCCGGAATAAGACAAAAGTATCCCGCATCATGACTCCATATTTAATTATGAGGTGAATCGGCATAATGCCCCCAAACCACAGACAAATATGCATGCATGAACAATTTAATATGCGACAGGTATATGTCATATTATAAAAATAGAGGCTTAGGGTCACACATCTGGGTCCGGAAGATCTTGGTTCCAGGGGTTCGGGGTTCGACAGGGTTTGACGGGGACGGCGAGGTTCAGATACAAGATGGAGAACTTGTTGTGTCGTGACGGAGAACTTGGGTTCCAAGCGGTCAATCTTGCCGTCGATGGCGAACTTGAGTGGATCGGGTACCAGGGGTCTTCGGATCCGTGAAGTAGATCTTTTCACATGGTGTCCGGGTGGCGAAATTGTTGGTTCCGGGCTTCGATTATCGGTGTCGGACTCGGGTCGCTTGCCAATGAGGAGGCCTTGTCGTTCCGAGACGGAGATCTTGGCGTGACGGGGTCTTATAGTGGCACCTTGTACATCCCTCGAACCCATCGGCGTTGAGCCGGTCTTGTCAGTGGCCATCCATGTACGAAGGTCTTGGTGTACCGGTTTCATTGACGATGGTGATCTTGGTTCAACATCATCGCGGTCTTCAGGTCCGAGAGGTAGATCTTGGCGTCCATGCCCTCTTCGGTTTCGAACTTGGGGTTTCGGCTTCGAGCGATGTCAACGACCTTGCACCGGTGCCCGGGTCTTCGGAAGATCTTGTCAACGTCACTAACGCCCTTGTCCAACATATCGTTCTCGTCCGCAGGAAGGTCTTGATTCGTGGTAGCACAACAAGGTCATCTTCACTTCACCCCACCACATACATCATCAGAGAGCCACTACACCCAAAACACTACCACACGATCACACTTGTAGAAGGATACATGGGCACGTCCTTCCTGGATACGCACCTACAGACTATGGCGCGATGCACAGGGCCAAAACAGGTCAGGCCCGCGGGACAAGGCAGGTGCGCAGGGGACGTGGACAAGGCCGCTGGCTGGCGGCTGCTGCACGGCCAGAGGCGGCGGCGGTACCCGGGGGCAATGAGGAGGCAGGGCCGTGGCCTGCTGGTGCAGAGGCGGTGACGGGGCGAGGGAATCGGGGAGGATGATGAGGACGCGTCTGGGCGCGTGGAGGAAGACGCGCGGCAGATGGCCGGAGGCGGGAAAAGTGTAGACGGGCGACCTTGGGGCCGGAGGCGACGGAGATCGGCGGGGCACGGGCTCGAATTTGCTCGGGAGGAGAGGAAGGAGGAGGGCTAGCGGCCGGTGGGGCTCTCCATCGGCCAGAGGAAGAGGGAGACGGGGAGGAGAACCGCACCAGGACAAGGTCGGTGACGAACATCCGGTGGCTGCGCTCGGGAGACGGGGTCGCAGAGGCGGGCAAGGCGACAGCCGGTGAGGAACCCAGTGGCGCGGAGCTTGCCAGTCGAGGACAGGCACGCGGGGTGCTGCGAGGCCACGTCGGAGAGGAGCTCGAGCGGGGCCAGGACGAAGGCGAGCACGCGCTCGTGTCCGGGGCCGGAGAGAGGCGAGCGGGAGCGGTGAGCGAGGTGGTTGGTGGGGATCGGGCAGAGGGAGGCGAGGCAGGGAGGGGATCACGACGGGGTGGGTGCGGTCGGTGAGGAGCGGGGCCAGGAGGCGTGGGATTGGGGCAGGTGGGGAGCGGGGGATCCCGAGGTGGTGCGTGGCAGGTGGGGGTCGGCCTCGGGACCGCATGCGGCAGGGTGTGGGACCGGCACGTGAGTGGTGCGGTTGGTGGAGACACGGGGCATGGGGTTCGGTTCCAGGGGCTGTGGGTTGGGCGTGTGCGTTGTGTGTGTGTGTGTCCGGGTGGCAGGTGGAGGGGAGTGGGGCCAGGAGGCTGAGGTGGCACACAGGGAGTGGCCGGGGTGAGGTGGCTGGTGCCAGGGTGGCGGCGGCTGGGAGGGAAAAGGAGGGAGGTGGGATTAGGCGGCTAGGGTTTTGGTACGGGGTGGTAGGCTACTGCTAGCTAGGCTTTTAGGCCTGGCTGGCGGCAGCCTCCCCCGATTAAATATTTATTTTATTTGTTTTAATTTTAAGACTTTTGTAAATAGTTTTTAGACAAATAAAAGACCCGAAACAGACCGGAGTTCTGATTTGAAATAAAGACGGGGTATTTAGAAAACCAAAACTAGACTTTTCAAAAATAGTTTTATGCAAACAAATGCAAGATGACATGACGATGCACAAATGCAAGGTGGCATGATGACATGAGCATGCAGTCATGATGATGCGCAACACAAAAACACTGCGATTTTCTAGTAGTGGTTTTAGGGGGGCGCCACATAGAACACAACGAGGTGCCACTTCAGGAATTCTGATATATATGGCATCAAAAAGTGCCATATCTAGGATAGGTTGCATAGCTTGAGACATTCTTCGAGGAGGTGATTGCATACTATCTTCTGGTCGACTAGTTCTCTGCCCTGCTATGCAAGATTGGTTAGAAGAAATTTCTTAACTATCTATCTATTTCTATATTGCATTTATTCTTTCCTCCTGGGCATCCAACCTGGCGATAAGGACAACATTCGTCGACCTAAGCTCACAGTTCTCCTCTAATATTTCTGTATACCTCCCAGATATTCTTGCAATCTCAACTGCCTTGCATGCATGAGGTAACAACCTCAATCCACGAACTCTGCCTTTTGTATCTTTTGAAAAGGCACGAGCATAAATGTCATATTCTTCAATATATCTCTACTCAGTGCCTGGATCAAGTAGAAGTTATCTTTGCATATTGGCCTAGCATATTGTTTATACTAGCATTAGCACTAGCATTAACCATCATGTGTATATATCGTATGTTAGAAGATAATAAATAATAACTTACAATATTTCTCTCAGCCACTTCATCAATAGGTACATTGTCTTTGGTCGTGTGGGGGGCTCTGTACAGTTTAGCTCTTTTAATTGGACGCTAATGAGATTTCTCCTAATCAAGTATGCACACTTTCATATATAGGATATGAAGCAAAGAAAATTGATACCAAGTATAAGTATACAATTTAAATGCTACTCATCCCTATGTATCTCGCTCTGCAAAACTCCTTGATCCACAAGTATGATGGACATTTATTTAATTGGCACGATTTTCAGCATTCTTTTGACCTTTCTCCTTGGTGAAATCCAAGCTCCAATACTTACAAAGCGCTGTCCAATCAGTATGTGGCATTCTATCTCCACAACCATTTGCAACGTTCTTCTCAACAATCAAGGCATGTCTATAATACATCTTTTTCAGCATGCTTTTGAAATCACGCCATTTCTTTCCAGCTGACCTCGTTATCCAATCTTTACACAAAGGATCAATATTAAAATATTTCTAAATTTTGAAGAGCACGTGTCAGGATAATAAGACTGATATAAAATAGAAAGAAGGGTTAACATGAAAAAGTTGTGATTACGTTCAGTACGTTCCACAACTTCTACTTCTAATCAGCTTTTCTCTAGTCTGTAAACCTAAATGACATGTCACCTTTTTTGCCAGGTAGACAATGTAATTAGCAAAGTTGGTCGTAGCAAGCCTACGAGGCTGACCTAATTTGTGGAATTTGATGAAAATTTTAAACCTCCCATTACTCCTTGTTATTGACCTCATCTAGTAGGACACCTCACGTTCCTCCCATTCACCACTCGCACTGCATGTATCAAAGATGTAGGCATGTAACTCGGAGTTGAAAACTATGTTATGTGCACTAAAATTCAGCTAACACTATGACTAAAATTCAGGTAGCACTATTACTAAAATTCAGTTAGCAATACGACTAAAATTCAGTAAGTACGATGACCGAAATTCAGTTAGCACTATGACTAAAATTCAGTTAGAACTACTATGGACTAAAATTCAGATTGCACAATGTACATTCAATTTCCTCTTCATCTACGTATGTTCATGCCTCTTCCTCTTCATCTTTCTCATTACTAGTGTCACTTTCATCCTCGCTATTGTTATCCTCTTATTCATCTTCCACTGCCTCTTCATCCTCTTCTGCAGCTCCCTGGCCTTCTTGAAACAAAAGATCTTCCCGTTTATCCTCGGGCTCATCTGGTGCGACATGCTGTAAGTGAAATTTGAGAGTAATTAGAAGCGGTTAAAGTAAAATTTATGAGTAAATGATTAATGGTAGAACTACAACCAGGCAAATATACATACCTCATTTGTAATATTGTTCTGTCCAGGAACAACTGGATCTTCGTAAGAGGATGGCCGTATAAGGAACCTGTGTGCAAAATTCCTTTCCCTGATTCTTACATTGTTCGTGTTAGAGTATGATACGTACACGGTTATTATGGTAGTTTAGGATAGTTAGGATTCTAGCCTAACTCGTCTTGTACTCCAAGTTGATCCATGTACGCCTATATATACTCGCTCATGAACCTCAATAATATATCCATCATACTCCGCCAAACTCATACTCTTCCATGGTATCAGCCTAAATCGATCTCAAACCCTAGCTTCCGCCGCGCTACCCCCGGCGAGATCGATCTCCATGGTCTCTGACGAGGGCTGCGCAACCCGTAAGTAGGGTTTGTCCGCCGATCCGTGATCGGCTGCCCTGTAAATCTTTTTCTCCGATCTCTTGATCGGCTTTCTTTTTGGTTGACTGATCTTAGATCGGATTGAGTCGCCCTCCGCCATCATCATCACCGCACCTCTACTCCGACCATCGGCATCGAGGATCTACATCACGTCCGTGCGCCTGCCCCCTCCGCTGCTGTGCCTGCCTCGGCAGGCTGCCGCGTACCGCGGACGGCTGCTACGCCTTCCTCAGAAAGCTACCGCGGCCGCCCCCCCCTCGAATCCTCTTCGTCATCGTCCGGGACTTCACCGACAATGTCGCCATCGAATCTGATCTACGCGTCGTCCACGCCATGGCGCATACGGTGCACCGTTGGTATAATCAACTGATCCCGCGCCTGTCTACGCCAAGCACGTCCCCGAGCACGCGCCTACCACCGATCGAGCTACGGGCTACCGATGTGTCACCTTGTCGGGCCGCAACACTGCCGCCTTTGGTCCATGCTACCGGCTTCCAACACGCCTTCCTTGGCATGTACGTCGCTGATGGTCTCCCAGTCGCTGCACCAACTTGCGCCCTGCAGCTATGCCGCCCCTCGGGTCGTAGCGTGGCTGCACGCAGTCTACTTCGCCGTCCTCGTGCATCGACGGCCTCGACTATTGGGGATATACTTTCCGGGTATCCTCATTATGCCTCACTGACTAGGGTGGCCCACTTTGGGTTAGAGCTTTGCTTCACGGGTGGCCCAGTCAGGGAGAAGAGACAGAGTCTAGTCCGGCTACCGAAAGGCCCATAAGACTTACCGACATAGGCCCATAGTTTTACTTGTAGTTCAAGATGTACTCTGTAACCGACTCTTAGTCGTAGCCGGATAGATCTCTGTTGTAAACCCTAGGCCGGATATCTATATAAGCCATCCTAGGGAGAGCCTTTAGGGCACCTCACAATAGTCTACAACCTCAACTCGCACAGGCGAAACCCTTGTAACCCATATTCCGGCTCTGCCGTATTACTGGATTGCTAGCAGGAGTAGGATTTGTCCAAAGCCGGTGGATTCGAACCTGGGTAAACTTGTGTGCTCACCGTCCCGGACTACTGTACGTCTCACACCCCTATCTTCCACACGCCTCGAGGACCCCCTCATGGCGTACTTGTCATCAATCCGACGACAGTTGGCACCCACCGTGGGGCAAGTGAGCTTCGGATCTGCGTTTCGAGCGAAATCTGCAAGAATCGGAATCAGCGAGACCATCGCCGTCGATCGCGTCCTCCACGCTAGCGACGTCCCTCTCAGCGTTCTCGACGAGACCTGGATTCCGGCTAGGGAGGCCGTGACTGCATACACCATCATGTCCTTTGGTGAGATCGATGTATACATCGGTTTTGCTGAACCTGTCCAACCCACCCCAGCGGTGATGATAGAGGCAAAAGAAATTTCTGGGTCCTCTTTGTCCGTGGAGGCGGCAGAGTTCTGGATCTCAGAAAACCCTAATCCTACCCAGCCCGCACCTGTTGCGGAGATAGTGGAGAAAGCTGAACGTGAAGCAGATCTTGCAGTGCAAGTCAAACCTAGAGTGGATCTCCCTAGCGAGGTCGAATCCTAGATCGATCTACCTGCGGAGGTCGAAATCCAGGAAGATCAAGAAAACAACTCTGATTCCGGCTCTGATAATACCGGAACAGATAAACCCTTCCTGAGATATACATTGAGGCGCATGATGATGCAAGACGCAAGCATGGATGAAATTCTCGAGACCATCAGACGTTTCGAGGAAGCGGACCGCAAGAGCTGCAACTATCTCAGGAGGCACGCGTCGCACTTTGTCGGATACGTTGGATCCGGATCCGGCTCTACTGATGTGGGAGACAACAAAGACTTGGTGCTAGAGGCGATCGGAACAAACACCGACTTACCCACATCTTCGGATGACTCGATGACGTCGGCGGACTTTCGAAAGTTCTCCGCTAAATACGAAGAGGAGTTTAAATCCAAAGCTACAGAAGAAGGAGAAGCCATGGACGAAGGATCCGGAGAAAACTCTCCCAAAGCGTAGGATGACATGGATCTCGGAGATAATCCCGATGTCCAGATGTCCAAAAGTACCGATCAGAGCTTGAACTCCGGGAAACGGACCCAAAGTCGTCTTTGCTACCGGTGCTGCCAAGAAGGCAAAGAAGAAGAACAAGAAGAACAAGACCTCGACAAAAGATCTTCCAGCAGAGGAGGTGATTGTCGAGGAATACGAGGAGGACTCAGATGGAGCACTTATCCTAGAAGAGCTCAAAGAAGAGTCGGTGGATGGACACGTGGTCACCGCAGGTGCGCGTAAACTCATCGATGTTGCATTAACTACACCTATCCCTACAGCTGCAGAACTTACTACTGAAGAACTGGAGGAAAGGGCTCAGGCCCTAGAAGCGCGTCGCCAAGTACTCCTGGATGAAGCCAACAACATCGAGGAAGAAAATAAACGCATGGCAACTGCGGAGAAGTACATCTCTCGGCAGCATCATAAGACCCAGAAATGTCACACACATAACGATCAATTTCCGGAAGTACACAAGGTTCTCTTTGAAGGAGACCTAGGGATGCCTTGACTCGACAGCAAGGGAGATCTGGTGTACCCAACACCAGTGCAAAACACTGCCGTAGCTCGGGATATCTTGGCAAATAATCCAGGCCTAGAACAGGTTCGATTGGGCATTAAGCTACTAACCAAGGGTCTGAAGCGGAGTCCGGAAGCAGAAAACTGGTCTCTCTATCCTACCAATTTTGCACGGATCCGGCCTAGAATGACATAAGACCCCAACGGGTTCCGGAACAGCATCATCGTTCCGACCGTCAGGAATACTCAAGAACCGGATCTTCAGGGCAGCACCGCAAAACTGCACGTGACTGGCGCAACGTTGCCCCAGCCGTAGAGCAAGAGGCGATTGCTACACTGTATCCGAGGAATCCTCCCCGACGAGAGTCAAACGATCATAGGGAAGAAGACAAAGAGAAATGTCGGGAGGAGGACCAACAAAGAATGCCACCTCCTAGACATACAAGCCATCCGACTGAGCCCCATCGTGGTGGAGTGACGGACGAAGGAACGATGGACACAGTCCCGAGTCAAGCCGACAGGGGGCTCATCGTAATGAAGACCCTCCCCGGAACCGGAATAATGACGCTCCGGATGGAGGCTGGCGATCAGCCGGAAATAATCCACCTGCTCCACCCTCTCCACCAAGTAGCCATCACAACCGGCTCCCAAGGAGGCCAAGGAGGGTGTCGTGGCGGAGGACGTGGTGGCAGAAGCCGGAGTCCGGCTCCAAGGCACTACAACCACAGCCGACAATCAGGACGGCGATCTCTATCACCAAGTGACGCGAGACATCGGATCAACTCCAACATAGAGACGCGATGCTATGAGAACGACGAAATCTATGTGGGTCCAAAATGCTTCGGACCTCGCATAAGAGAAACAAGATTCCCGGAAGGATTTGCTATATCTAGGCACATCCAACCCTATGACGGTGTAGCTCGGCCAGATACTTGGCTCCAGGATTTCTTCTAGGCTTGCTGCATTGCCAAAGGCGAAAACAGCTTGGTCGCAACCCGATATCTTCCACTTATGTTGTGGAAGACGGCGCGATCGTGGCTCATTGAACTTCCAGAGAACACCATCCACAACTGGTATGACATGAAAAGCGCGTTCTTTTGGAATTTCGAAGGCACATATCGGAGGCCCTGTACGGTAGGAGACCTACAACGTTGCACCCATAAAGCCGGAGAAACTTGCCGAGATTACCTCGGACGATGGATCGACACTAAAAACTCCTATGAAGGAGTAAATGACCAAACTGCGATTGAAGCTTTCATTGCAGGGCTCCCAATTGGTTTATTACGTCATCGCTTGAAGTGTGACAAGGTCACTGATCTAGGAGAGATGATAGAAACAACGAGCAAGTATGCAGATGCTGACGACGATGCAGAGGGATTATTGAACACCCTAGCTGTGCCACAGTCGGCAAAACAACCAAAGCAGCAAGCTCTGAAGCGTAAGAACACCTCGGAAGGGAAACCCAACACGGAAACAGCAGTGGTTACTGCTACTTTCAGGTCTGGAGGACAAGGAGGGCATGGCGGTGGCCGTGAACGCGGTCGTGGGACATCAAGAGTCCAGGGTAGAGGAGACCAGCAACCTGGCAAAACCTACTCCTGGGCCGACATTGCCAATAACCCATGTGTGCATCACTTAGATGCCAATGGGGGCTCGTCTCACACGAACGCCGAGTGTCGTTTAATGACGACATCAAAAAAGACGATACCGCTGGCTACAGGGCTAAGCAGAAGAAGGGAAAGAAGAATCTTGAAAAAGATAAAGAGACCAAGGAAGATTCCGACATGGAGGAAGCTGATCCTTTAAATCCCGAGCCAGAGGGGAAGAAAAACTTCCCAACAAAGAAAGACACTTATGTCACCTTCCTCAGATCTCAACCAACTAAGGTCAAGAAAACAGTTATGCATGAGCTCAATGCATCTGTTCCGGCTGTCCCTCAATATTTGGACTGGTCGGAAGTGGCAATCACCTTTGACCGTGCTGATCATCTACACAAGCAAGGAAAATACGCCTTAGTCATCAATCCACTTATTGATGGCTATGGTTTCTCCAAGACTCTCATGGACGGCGGTAGCAACATAAATATTCTGTATGTCGAAACGCTACCCTGGATGCGAATCTCGGAGACCCAGCTAAATCACAGCTCTGTGATCTTTCACGGGGTTGTCCCAGGAAGACAAGCAAATTCCCTGGGAGAGATGACTTTGGACGTTACCTTTGGAACTCCAAAGAACTATCGGACGGAGGCACTTTCCTTCGAAGTGGTCCCGTTCAAGAGCGCGTACCACGCTATATTCGGACGTCCAGCTTACTTGGCTTTTATGGATCGTTTGTGTTACATTTACAATATGATGAAAATTCCAGGTCCCAATGGCGTGATCACCATCAAGGGAGACCTGAAGAAAGCGCGAGAGTGCAAGGACAGAAATACTGCCTTTGCTGAAGCCGTGCTGCACGCTCAGGAGTACCAGGAGATTAAGAAGACCATCAATCCGTCTGAGATGCTCGCAATGAAGAAGGAGGTGACAAAGCCGAATCCGGAGTTCAAGGCATCGGAAGAGATGAAGAAGACACTGTTGAAGGATGATGACCCCTCCAAGGTGACCCAGATCGGCATAGGCCTAGATAGCACATAGGAAAGCGCGTCGTCAAGTTCCTCCAAACAAATCAAGATATATTCGCATGGCAGCCATCTGACATGACCGGAGTACCTAGGGAACTTGCTGAGCACTCTCTAAATGTACACCTGAACACTAAACCCGTCAAACAGTCCCTACGATGTTTTGGCGATGAAAAGCGTAAGGCAATAGCTAAGGAACTAGCCCGGCTTGAGTTAGCCGGATTCATAAAAGAGGTCATCCATACTAATTGGTCGGTCAACCCTGTAATGGTCCCTAAAAAGGACACCACTGAATTAAGGTTGAGTTCTAACACCAAATAAACTTCCATTAGAACACTGGCTACTGTAGCACTTCCCTCAAAAATCTCAATTACCCAAAAGAACTCAAAAAGGAAAACCAACAAGAAGCAAATGCAGAAAATGGCAGAAATCTGTCAAAACAGACCAGCAGGTAAAGACGAATTTTTTCGAAGACCTTATGTTGCTCAAATCAAAAAGTGTTGAACTAACGAAAGTTAGATAACAACCTGGGGCAGAAGCACAAAATTCACGCCTCAAAAATACGTTCAGAGATTTTACACGAATTTTTATGGTGAAACACAGAAATCTGTTTCGGGACAACAACTTTCCCAATCATTACTTCTCTCTCATTAGAGGTTACTCTTGGCACAAACAGCAAATAAAAAGGATAAGGAGCGGTTATTACTGAAGTAATAACTTCCAAGACTCATCTATAACTTTTGGGTTATCTCCCAATAAGTACTTTTATTTAACGCCTTTAAGTTAGGCATAAGAAGCAAAGAAAGAATCAAGTGTTCTCCAATGAAGAAGCATTAAAACCAAATTTTGTTTTCATAGCAGAAGCAAAAGAAATCTTCTCTCTCTTCTTAGGGAAGTGTTCTATACCTTTCTTGAGTGGGAGTTGATATTTAATGGTGCCTTCTTTCATATCAATAATGGCACCAATAGTTCTAAGAAAAGGTCTTTCCAAAGTAATAGGACAAGAAGCATTGCATTCAACATCCAAAACATAGAAATCAACGGGGACATAGGCATTGTTAACCATAATAATAACATCATTAAGACTCCCCATGAGTTTATTTTTAGAATTATCATCAAGTGGGACATTCAAATAACAATCTTCAAGTGGAGGCAAATCAAGCATATCATAAATCCTTCTAGGCATAATAGAAACACTACTATCAAGATCACATAAAGCTTTGAAATCAAAGTCATTCACTTTCATATTAATGATGGGTTCCCAACCATCTTCTTGTTTTATAGGAATAGAAGCTTTATGTTTCATCTTTTCTTCTTTAATCTTTATGAGAGCATCAGTAATGTGTTTTGTAAAGGCCATGTTCATAGCACTAGCATTAGGACTTTTAGCAAGCTTTTGTAGGAACTTAATAACTTCAGAGATATTGCAACCATCAAGATCAAAACCATCTTATCATCTAAAGTAGTAGAACTATTACTAGCCTCAACACTAGTGGTGGTAATAGTAGAAACACTAATGTTTCTAGCAATTTCATCTTCTCTTTCCCACTTAGCATGTAATTCAGCTAATAGTCTAACATTTTCATCAATTCTTACTTGTATGGCATTAGTAGCTGTAAAGGGATTATCATTAGTTTCAAGTTTAGCAGCCATTTTATTCAAAGAAGATTGAGCTTCAGCCAAAGATGCTATATTTCTTTCAGCATTAGAGAGTTTTTCCTTAATAGTTTTATTGAAAGCAGTTTGTTTACTAATAAACTCTTTAAGCATAACTTCAAGTTCAGAGGGAGCACTCCTATTATTGTTGTAAGAATTTCCATAAGCATTACCATTGTTGGGAGGATATGGCTTATAATTGTTGTTACCAAAATTACTCATATAAGCATTATTACCAAAGTTGTTATTTCTTATGAAGTTCACATCAACTTGCTCTTCTTGAGCAACCAAAGAGGCTAAAGGAACATTATTTGGATCAATATGGGCTTTCCCATTAACAAGCATAGACATAATAATATCAATCTTATCACTCAAGGAGGAGGTTTCCTCAATGGAATTTACCTTCCTACCTTGTGGAGCTCTCTTAGTATGCCATTCAGAATTAACCATCATATTGTCCAGAAGTTTTGTTGCAGCACCCAAAGTGATGGTCATAAAGGTACCTCTAGTAGCAGAATCCAATAGGTTCCTTGAAGAATAGTTCAATCCTGCATAAAAAGTTTGGATGATCATCCAAGCAGTCAGTCCATGAGTGGGACAATTCTTAACCAAAGATTTCATTCTTTCCCAAGCTTGAGCAACATGCTCATTATCAGATTGTTTAAACTTCATTATTTCACTTCTCATAGATATAATCTTAGTAGGAGGATAGTATTTTCCAATGAAAGCATCTTTGCACTTAGTCCAAGAATCAATACTATTCCTAGTTAAGGAATTCAACCATTCTTTAGCTTTTCCTCTCAAAGAGAAAGGAAACAATTTCAGCTTAATAATATCACCATCTATATCCCTATGCTTTTGCATCTCACAAAGTTCAACAAAGTTATTTAGATGGGCAGCAGCATCTTCATTACCAATACCAGAAAATTGTTCTCTCATAACAAGATTGAGCAAAGCAGGTTTTATCTCAAAGAAAGTATCTTCAGGCACAGGTGGAGCAATAGGTGTGATCATAAAATCATTGTTGTTGGTGCTAGTGAAGTCACACAACTTAGTGTTTTCAAGAGTAGTATTTTTTGTGTGTTTTGAAATAAGAAAGCAAACTAGTAAAACTATTTTTTGTGTGTTTTTGATAAAGAAACAAGCAAACAAAGCAAAAAGAAACTAAGCAAAACAAAAATAACAAAGTAAAGAGATTGGTAATGAGGGACTCCCCTTTTGAAGATGTCCTTGACTCCCCGACAACGGCGCCAGAAAATGCTTGATGGCTCAGTGTCGGCGCCAGGAAAATGCTGGTGCGGTGTTGATGTAGAGCTTGTTGGGAACCCCAAGAGGAAGGTATGATGAGCACAGTAGCAAGTTTCCCTCAGTTATGAAACCAAGGTTTAATCGAACCAGTAGGAGCAAGGAAACACCCCAAAGGTGTTGCTAGCTGAGCCTTGGCAGGGCGCACTACCGGTGCTAGTAGCAACGTGGAGACCTGCACAACACAACCATAGAACTTTGTCCCCAACTTGCGATGAGGTTGTCAATCTCACCGTGTTTTGCGGAAAACAAAGGATTAAACGTATCGAATGGAAAGAAGTAGAAGTTTGCAGAAAGTAAACACAAAGCAGTAAACAGCTTGTAGATTGTATGTAAAAGAAAAGGACTGGGATCCATAGTTCACTAGAGGTGGCTCTCCTTAAGATAGATAACATGCTGGGTGAACAAATTACAGCGGGGCAATTGACAAACATCGAGAAAGCAATACATGCATAATCATCTTGACTCCTTTGTGACTTGATTGGGCATTACAACATTATACATAGACCACCATGTTGGGTCCGCAGCATAAAAAACAAAAAATTTCCTACGATGAGAACTATACGCCAAGATCTATCTACTAGATACAGAGCAACGGGTGGACATACATCCATGGAGAACTTACCCTCGAAGACAACGAGTTTTGTTAACGAGTAGGAACTCGTGGTTGATGTAGTTGTACGCTTGCCGATCTCAAGATCGTGTGGAAGTCCGAGCGCCGCAAATTAGCAGCGCATCCGTCCTCGCACACAAATTCAAGCCACCGGACAACCTCCACCTCCTCACTCCAGCGATCCAGTGGAAGCAGCAACTCCTTCCAGACGAAATGCCACCGGGAACATGCATCTCGCTAATCCGAGACCATGGGGGAATAATTCTAGAGGGGGAGAGAGATCCTTCACAAGGAGGTGTGAGGATGAAGGAGGGAATGGGTGGCCTTTTATAGGAGGAGGGGGTGCCCTCTCTCCATGGCGGCGCATGGGGTGACCTCACCTCCCCCATTCATGTGGTGGTAACCCCTCCACATTAAAATGCCTCTTCACATTCCCTTTTAAAGTCTCCACTTTAAATGCATTAAATTTCTCCAAATTTAATGCTCTCTCATTTAATAAAACTCTTTTTATTAAATTTATTCAGAATTTTGTTAATTACTTTAATTAACAAACATTCACATATAGCCCCTTGCAATATTTCAATATCACATGCAGAACCACCTTCCGCAATTTCACCCGAAACAATTTCCGGTTTCTATTGAAACAATTCCTGCGCTTTGCAATTCTTTCGTCTGAAACATATGTGCTCCAAAATGGTGTCCGGTAATTCTTAAGTGCGCCACCCTACGGTTTACGAATAATGCAGACATGATCGAGACCCTTCTCCGATCAATAATCAGCAAGGGACACGTGATCCATCGACTCCTACACATTCAACGGTGACTCCTGTGATCGTGAGAACCTTTAATGCTTGTAACTAAATCCCTTTGTCTCTCGATATATTACATGTACGAGATTCGATCATCGGTATCTCCATACCTAGTTTGATCTCGTTACCGACATGCACTCTTTTCTCGTTCCCGTGATACAAATAGATGATCTTGATCATGAACGGAGCTCACAAGATCTAGACATGAAAGCACAAAGGAGGAGAACCAGCCATCTAGCTACTACATGGATCCGTAGTCCAAGGATGAACTACTCACGCATCACACCGGAGGCTTGCATGGCGATGAAGAAGGCCTCCAGGGTGAATTCCCCTCTCCGGCAGGGTGCCGGGAAGAGCTTTAGATCCCTCCCGATCTAGGGATGGAGATGACGGCGGCTATAGACTCTTTCATGGATTTTTGATCGGGCACTTAAGGTTTTCGTTCCGAGGGCATCTTATAGGCAGAAGGGGAGGCCGAGGGGGTGCCGGAGGCGGCCACACCACCCCCTAGCGCGGGCTAGGCTGGGCCGCGTGGCCAGGTGGTGTGGTGGCCCCCTGGCCCCTCTCCGTCTCGTATTCTGGCATCTAATGACTTCCGGAAAAATAGGCACTTTGGCTTTTGTCCCATCCAATTCCGAGAATATTCATTTTCTGACTTTCCTGGAACCAAAAACAGCAGAAAAGCAGTACCGCAGCGTGGCTCTTATTAATAGGTTAGTCCAAGAAATCATATGAAAAGTACTCCAAAGTGTGGACAAAACACAAGAAAGTGGATAAAACCAAGCATGGAACATCAAAAATTATAGATACATTTGCAATGTATCAGTGAACTGAGACAAGATTAAGGCTGTACTCAATATTTCCAGGCCAACTCGTCTGAAGGACGTTCAACTAATTGGTTGCATTGCTGCAGTCAATCGGTTTGTAAGCCGGAACGGAGAAAGAGCCGCACCACTCTACAAGCTCCTGAAAAAGACAAAAAAATCATTTGGACTGATGAAGCTGAAGCTGCACTACAAGACCTGAAAGCGCTACTCTCATCTGCTCCTATCCGTGTAGCACCAGAACCAAGGGAACCGATGTTGCTCTATCTCGCTGCAACAAACACAGTCGTTAGTGTTGTCATGGTGGTGGAGGGACCAGACGAAAATCAGGAACACCTGGTGCAGCGTCCGACTTACTACCTCAGCGAAGTCCTAATTGAATCAAAGCAGCGGTATCCGCACTATCAAAAGCTAGCTTATGGTGTGTTTTTTGCATCTCGTAAGTTACGACACTATTTTCAGGAACACCCAATTACCATGGTGAGCACAGCTCCCATGAGAGATATAATCAATAACAGCAAGGCCATATGACGCGTCGCAAAATGGGGCATAGAGCTTCCAACTTTCGACATTGAGTATAAACCTCGTACAATAATCAAATCCCAAATGCTTGCTGACTTTGTCACTGATTGGACAGAGACAATGGAGGATATGACCCTCCTAGAATTGGAATACTGGACCTTATATTTTGACGGGTCTAAGGCTCGGGGGGGGGGGGAGGGGCTCGGGGGCTGGCGTGGTGCTCTAATCACCCCAAGGAGATAAACTTTTCTATGTGTTGTAGATCCACTTCACAGCGACAAATAACATTGCCGAGTATAAAGCACTGATGCATGGAATCCGGATTGCTAAGGATATCGGCATCCTACGTTTGATGTGTTATGGAGATTTGAATCTTGTTGCTCAATAAGTGTCGGATATTTGTAATGCAAATAAGCACATGGCAGCATATAAAGCTGTCATGGATGAACTATCTAAATTGTTCAAAGGGTTTAAGGTTCAACACATCCCTCGAGCAAAAAATGAGGAAGCAGATGCATTATCTCGAATAGGCTCTGTGCGGGAAAAGGTCCCGGATGGCACTTTTTTTGAGAACTTATACGTCCATTTTGCATCACTATTCTATGTCTTAATTCACTATTATTCATTGATATATTTCGTATTGAGAGGTGATACTTATGTTATTTCACCTGTTTTTGCATGGTTGATGACTTTTGGAGCATGGACCGCTACAGTTAGGATTCTGATGGAAAAGGTGCTGTTTGGAGGCAAAATTCGCGAAGATCAGAAAATCCGGGAAAATATACAGAAAATCCTATTTTTCCAGAAGACTCAGGATGCCAGAAGAAGGAGTGGAGGTGGGCCATAGGGGGCCCACACCACCCCATGGCGCGGGCAGGCCTAGGCCACGCCTGGGAGTGGTGTGGTCGCCCTGGCCCACTCCAGCCTCTCCCCTCTGGCATATATCAACCTCCCGAAACCCTAAGACTCGGGGAGCAACCACAGAAAGATTCCGCTGCCTCTACGGGGCGTAAAACACCGAGAGAGAAAGATCTCTCCGGCAGACAGATTTCTGCCGGGGGAATTCCTTCCTAGAGAGGGGAGATCGTCGCCATCAACACCATCATCAAGCTGGACTTCATCGGGATCATCATCATCATCACCACCATCATCACCATCAGCACCCTCATCACCATCTCCATATTGTTGTAACAATTGGTTGAATCTTGCCATAGTTCATAGGGGAAACTTTCTCGGTGTTGATTACTCTTTGTAGTTGATGCTATTGAGTGAACCATTGAATTATTGTTTATGTTCAGATTGTTATACATCATTATTCCATATCTGATCATGATTCATATGATGTCTCGTGAGTAGTTCGTTCTGTTCTTGAGGACATGGGAGAAGTCTTGTTGTTAGTAGTGGAGTTGTGTTGAGAAAGATTCAATAGATTGTTATTTAAGTTGTGGTGTAATTCTTCGAGTGGTGTCATGTGAACGTCGACTACATGACACTTCACCTATATGGGCCTAGGGGAATGCATTGTGTATTTGGCTAATAATCATAGGGGTTGCCGGGGTGACAGAAACCTGAACCCCCATTAGGAAACCATTGCACAAGGGACGTAAGGGTCTTAGAGTTTAAAGTTGTGGTTAGGTTTCTACCTTAATTACTTTCTTGTACTTACGGATGTTTGCAAGGGGTATAATCACAAGTATGTATTAGTCTTGGATGGGGCGGTACATTAGCACAGGTTCACCCACACAACACTTAGCAAACTAAAGAAGATTAATCGACTATATGAAGCGAAAGCACTTGATAGTCTTCCCATGTGTCCTCGAGAACGTTTGGTCATCTATAGAAATACAACCGGCTTGTCCTTTGCTGCATAAAGGATTGGGCCACTTGCTGCATTCATTCTTATTGTCTTTTATTACTCGTACTTTGTTTACTTGCTTTATCGAAAACCCCTAAAAATCTGTTTGCTAAGTATTTGCAGAGAATTCCTGATCCATACCACTAGCCAGCACCTT
This sequence comes from Avena insularis, assembly GCA_023614405.1. Lineage (NCBI taxonomy): Eukaryota > Viridiplantae > Streptophyta > Magnoliopsida > Poales > Poaceae > Avena > Avena insularis. The sequence continues at coordinate 556,939,198 of CM042692.1, read as the reverse complement.
CTGCTCCTCATTGGGTTCGACACTCTTACTTATCGAAAATACTGCGATACACCCCCTATACTTCTGGGTCATCAAGACTATTTTGTGGCGCCGTTGCCGGGGAGTGAAGCGCTATTGGAGAGTGGAACTGGTAAAGGAAACTTCTACTGTGAGTATTGTTTACTTCTGCTAGTTGCTTTATTTTTGTTATGGATAATTCGTTGAGTTTCTTATTTGGTAATGCTACTACCACTGCGAAGGTAGTAGATAAGCCACCACCTGCTGAGAATGATGTTTTCAAAATACCTACAAGAATTATTGATCGTGTTATGGATAACTACTATGTTGGGGATGGAATTGTCCATCCCGGTGATCATTTACTCTTTATACATGAATTATGCGGGTTGTTCAAGTGTGCAGGTATTACTAAAGATCAAGTTAAGAAGAAGCTATTCTCATTATCACTAAAAGGAAGAGCTGAGGACTGGTATAAGCTACTAAAGAATGGTCAAGCTCTGGAATGGGAGGAAATAGTGCATCTCTTTTATTCAAAGTTTTATCCTCCTAGTGAGATTCATAAAGATCGGAATCAAATATACAACTTTTGGCCTTTTGATGGAGAGAGTACAGCTCAAGCTTGGGGGAGATTGAAGTTACTAATGCTCAAATGTCCCATTCATGAGCTCCCCAACAATATTATTATCAATAACATTTATGCAAGGCTCCCTCTACATGATAAAGATTTATTGGATGCTTCTTGTGCTGGATCATTCACTCGCATGGAAGAAGAAGCTAAATGGGACCTTCTGGATCGTATTCAAGACAATGCTAAAGCTTGGGAGAATGACGAAGGTAGGAAGTCAGGTATAAATTATGATTATGAATGCATTAAATCTTTTATGGGAACTGATGACTTTCAAAATATTAAAAATGCTTATGGTCTAGACTCTCAAGCTATTGCTTCTTATTTTAAGGCCTTTGCTTCCTATATTGAAGTGCCTAAAAAGAAGTGGAATAAGTATCATGAACCTTATAAAGATATTGCTAAGAGTGTTCCTGCAAGAAGTACTGAAGTTTATACTGCTAATCATGTTTTACCTGAACCTTATATTGAGAAAATGCTTTTTCCAGTTAAGGTAAAGGAACATTCTATGATAGCTAGTATGGTAGATGAAAGTATGGATAAAGTTGTTGAACCTGATGAACACATGGTTGATGAACCTATTGTAGCAAATGTGAAAGACTTTGTCACTAAGTATGAGAAAGAGGGACACACTATCCTTTGTAAGGATACCTCTAATATTGTTTCACAAAGTAGTGTTATGAGAGCTAGTATTCCCGTGTTTTCTGTTAGAATAAGTGATCATTGCTATGATAGTCCTTGTGATAGATATATTGTTAAGTTTATGCATGCTACCGAAAGTTACTATGAAAGAGGGAAAAGTGTTCTTATGCATCTCAATAATCTCAAGTTTCCCCGTTTTATGCTGAAAGTTTTTATCCTGCACTTCTTTTGCCTTCTTATGCAAGTTGCCTTTGGTTTCAATAACTTGTTTGTTTACAAAATCCCCTTGCATAGGAAGTGTGTTAGACTTAAATGTGTGTGTGTTTTGCTTCTTAATGCTCTCTTTCACTTCAATTCATATCCCTATGAGAGCTTCTTCAAAATTATCATGCCCATCTTAATGGCTATAAAGAAAGAGCTTTATGGGAGACAACCCAATTTGTTTTTGCTTTCAGTTTGTTTTTGTTTCTTTGAGTCTTGGAAGTTATTACCTTGGTAATAAACGCTCCTTATCCATTTTGTTTGGTTTTTGTGTCAAGATCAACCTCTAATGAGAGAGAAGTAAGATTTGGGGAAGTTGCTGTCCCGAAACAGATTTTTGTGCTTCACCGTAAAACTTCATGAGAGATCTCTGTCCGTCGGATTGAGCTGTAATTTTTTGTGCTTCTGCCCCAGGTTGTTATTTAACTTTCTTTAGTTTTGCACTTTTTGATTTGAGCAATAGAATATTTTCGAAAAAATTGATCTTTACCTGCTGGTCTGTTTTGACAGATTTTGCCACTCTTGCATTTGCTTCTTTATTCGATTTCCTTTTTGAATTCTTTTTGGGTTTTCAGAGGGAGTTGCTACAGTAGCTTATGTTTTGATGGTTTTCAGTTGAAGTTGGACTCAAAAGGTTCTATCACTTCACTTATACTAATGTTGCTAATAAGAACTGTGTGAAGTTTTGTGTGGAAGAAATTTCCAGGAAGTGGAGATAATGGTGTAATAAGGAAGAGAAAGGTTTTATGACTCAAGTAATAAGTATATGAATATGAAGATATCGATGATATTCAAGAGATGACCCCGGAAGAATCTACTAGATACCAAATTCAGAGACCTGCAGAGTCCGTTTCCAACTAGGTAACAGTTCTGGTAAGAAAAGTTCCGCGAAAGTACAATCCAACTATATTTTTGCAGTTTTCAGTCAATAAGGAAAGTTTCGAAGCGAAAAGGGATGAACGGAGCCAGGGTGGCCCACACCACCCCATGGCGCGGTCCCACCCCTGGCCGCGCCACCAGGTGGTGAGGCCACCCAGGACTCCGCCTCCGACTCGTTTTCTCCCAGTACCTTCCTTTTGACATGAAACTTCATAATATATAACCCCCCGGATCCCCCGAGGTACGTATATCGTGTTTTCGTCGTGTTTTTGTTTCTATCTGTTTCTGCCAGGTAAAAATCCCAGATTTGGAGCCACAATGTCTTCTTCTGGATCATCCAAGGGAGATTCCTTAGAAGATATCATCAACCCGTACATGAGAGAATTGAAGATTCATCCCAAGGAGTTGTTGCTCGAAGGTGGAGAGGTCCGGATTAAAGAGGTTCAAGGCCCTAAAGGTGAAGGAAGTCTGGAGGACAGGATGGAAGCACTAGAGCATGAAGTCTTTAGGTACAGGAAGATGGCGGAGCGCGAAGTGGATATCATCAATAAGATTTGCTCCGAACTCATCACCAAGCACCAAAAGGAGACTGCTGAACTCAAAGATGAAGTCCTCTCACTCCGCCAAACAACCAACGAACTGCAAGCACAGTTCTATGACGTTCAAAATCAAAACTTTGAGTATGAGGCTAGATTTAAACGCATAAGTGTTGTTGCAAGTTTCAGGATGTTGGAAACCACGATGCCCTTTGTTGATGGGAAACCTTTACCCTGGAAGACGGACAAAGATGAGAAAATATTACCACCATCACCTAAGGAGTAACTCGTCATCAGGTTTGGCATCCCCTTGGTTTGTTCCAAGCTTGGGGGAGTGCCGCGGTATCACATCACTATCTTCTATCTTTTTACCTTATTAGTAGAGTCATAGCATGAATAGAGGAGTTATTATGTAGTATGGTTTGCATTATGGAAGTGTCCCCTCTCTCGTTAGATATGTATCCCTTGGTGTGAGTTTCTGTTATGGAATATTAATGAGAAGTTCTATCATTCACTCTTTTGCATAGCTTATATTAGTTTTCAATTCGTGGTTATATGATTGATCTTGTTGTTAGTATTGGTATCACTTTGGGATCATTGAGTTAATTTAGTTGGTTTTGGCAAACTTGGCTCGGTCAGTAGCAACACCTTTTTGAGAGTTGAAAAGAAAAAGATAGAAGTACTCTAGAGAAAAATAATTTCATCATCTTTCTTTCTTGATTTGCTCATAAGTCTAGTATTCTCTAGTTAAGATCTTTTGTGCTTCCAAGGAAGATTGCATGTTTGTCTTTATCACTTGTATGTTTGTTTGTTTCCTTTAACTCTTGTTCTTGCTACCCAGCCTTGCTAGCCAAAAACCTGTACTGAGAGGGTATTCTTCTCGTGCATCCACCTCCTTTAAACCAAAACCTTTGCCATTTGTGTCCACCATACCTACCTAGTAGCATTATTGCTATTCCAAGTAAATTCCTGTTTTGTCTACCTCCCAAATTAAACTTGTTATGTGAAAAATAGTGATTAAAGCTCTCACGAACTTGATGGCACACTTTACTTTCATGCATTTAATAAACTTGAACCATTGTGCTCACCTATGTTGCGTATATGCTTGCGCTTTGTAAGTTGTGCATTAGCAACACCATGCTGTCATGGGGAACGCTTTCAACATTGCACTGGTACTTTGTACCAAGTTGATATCATGTTCTTTTGTCTATGGATGTCGTCGGTGTGAAATGAAAGGGGAGCTTGTAAGTTCATGGAGTTATGCATGTGTGTTAGAGAAACGCCTGGGCCGCTGGTCTAATCCATGCTGACATGGTGGAAACCTGCAGTGTAACCATAACGAGTATCTATGAAGCATTCTTCTTATAAAAAAAGAGTCCGATATTGAGAAAAGAAAAAGAGAAAAGAAAAAAAGAGATATTATGAAAAGAGGAAAGAGAGAAAAAAGCACCATATTCCCATGGTAAATAAGAAGATTGCTGAGGTACTTGTTGTCTGCTTGCCTTGTCATTTTGATATGGGGATTCTTCCGTATCATCGGGCAAGGGGTACCCCGTTGGCAGTTCTCAATGATACACATATGCTTACAATGACAAGAACTTACCGGTGACTAAACTTGAGTAGCATGAGGAGCGGCCCTCGTATTCAAGGGACATGAGATTCTCAACTTACAACTTGTCAATGCATATCCTCATTTTTGATCACTTTAACCTTAATAACCTAAAGATGCCTATGATAGGGGCATTGAGAGCTGAAAGCTAGTAAGTATCATAATTTTTGGGAGCTCTTTATGAGACTTGCAATCCCTGCTTCCCTCTGCGAAGGGCCTTTCTTTTACCTTGTAGTTGAGTCAGTAAACCTACTCCCTTCTATCTCAGCAAGTATTTTGAGTTGATGTGTTTCATTCATTCATATGATGATTTATTCAATCATGTTTCTTATGTTCCTTGTTTTGCACATTGATCTTTTCTTGGTGTTTACTACTTTGAAAGCTATCATTGAAAAAGCCAGCTATTTGTGAACTCCAGCAAATTATCAACTATTGTTTGACCAAGAGCTAAGTTTGCCATTACCAATTATGATTCACTTTGTGTATCTTTATTGTGTTTCCTTTACTCATTGCAAGTAGAGTTATATAATAGTGAGTTGTCTTCTATTATGATCTATGTATTTGATGAATGTGATGCTTCTTGTCCGTATTCTTTTATCGACTCTTCACTCCATAAACCTAAGGCCATATTTATTGAGCTCAGTTTCGCTTGGGGACAAGCGAAGTCTAAGCTTGGGGGGGTTGATACGTCCATTTTGCATCACTATTCTATGTCTTAATTCACTATTATTCATTGATATATTTTGCATTGAGAGGTGATACTTATGTTATTTCACCTGTTTTTGCATGGTTGATGACTTTTGGAGCATGGACCGCTGCAACAGATTCGATGGAAAAGGTGTTGTTTGGAGGCAAAATTCGTGAAGATCAGAAAATCCGGCAAAATATACGGAAAATCCTATTTTTCTAGAAGACTCAGGATGCCAGAAGATGGAGTGGAGGTGGGCCATAGGGGGCCCACACCACCCCATGGCGCGGGCAGGCCTAGGCCGCGCCTGGGAGTGGTGTGGCCGCCCTGGCCCACTCCAGCCTCCCTCCGGGCGATATCAACCTCCCAAACCCTAAGACTCGGGAGCAACCAGAAAGATTCCGCTGCCTCTGGCGGAAAACACCGAGAGAAAGATCTCCGCAGATGATTTCTACCGGGGGAATTCCTTCCCGGAGAGGGGAGATCGTCGCCATCAACACCATCATCAAGCTGGACTTCATCGGGATCATCATCATCATCATCACCGCCATCATCACCATCAGCACCCTCATCACCATCTCCATATTGTTGTAACAATTGGTTGAATCTTGCCATAGTTCATAGGGGAAACTTTCCTGGTGTTGATTACTCTTTGTAGTTGATGCTATTGAGTGAACCATTGAATTATTGTTTATGTTCAGATTGTTATACATCATTATTCCATCTCTGATCATGATCCATATGATGTCTCGTGAGTAATTCGTTTTGTTCTTGAGGACATGGGAGAAGTCTTGTTGTTAGTAGTGGAGTTGTGTTGAGAAAGATTCAATAGATTGTTATTTAAGTTGTGGTGTACTTCTTCTAGTGGTGTCATGTGAACGTCGACTACATGACACTTCACCTATATGGGCCTAGGGGAATGCATTATGTATTTGGCTACTAATCGTAGGGGTTGCCGGAGTGACAGAAACCTGAACCCCCGTTAGGAAACCATTGCACAAGGGACGTAAGGGTCTTAGAGTTTAAAGTTTTGGTTAGGTTTCTACCTTAATTACTTTCTTTTACTTACGGATGTTTGCAAGGGGTATAATCACAAGTATGTATTAGTCTTGGATGGGGCGGTACATTAGCACAGGTTCACCCACACAACACTTAGCAAGCTAAATAAGATTAATCGACTATATGAAGCGAAAGCACTTGACAGTCTTCCCATGTGTCCTCGAGAACATTTGGTCATCTATAGAAATACAACCGGCTTGTCCTTTGCTGCATAAAGGATTGGGCCACTTGGTGCATTCATTCTTACTGTCTTTTATTTACTCGTACTTTGTTTACTTTCTTTATCGAAAACCCCTAAAAATCCGTTTGCTAAGTATTTGTAGAGAATTCCTGATCCATACCACTAGCCAGCACCTTCTGCTCCTCGTTGGGTTCGACACTCTTACTTATCGAAAATACTGCGATACACCCCCTATACTTGTGGGTCATCAAGCACCTCAAAGTTCCCTCTATAAAAGGAGTAGACGAGGAATATCTAACCAAATCCGACTCACCTTTAGTAGCAGTTCTGGCTGTAATTCCCAGCTAGACTCAACCCTACCTTGACTACTTGGTAGATGGCAAATTACCCGAAGACGAAGTTCTGAGCTGGCAGATCGTCCGACGAGCAAAATCCTACACTATAATTAGTGGTGAGATCTATAAGCGGAGCGTATCTGGGGTTTTCAAGCACTGTGTATCTTCGGAAGAAGGAGTGGAAATCTTATGAGAAATCCACGAAGGCGAGTGTGGTCACCACGCTGCAGCCAAATCTCTAGTGGAAAAAGCTTTCCGACACAGTTTTTTCTGGCTTACAACCAAGGAAGATGCCGAACGGCTGGTCAAGACGTGCAAAGGCTACCAAAAGTACGCCAAACAAGCTCACGTGCCGGCTGATCAGCTGCGAACAATACCTATAACATGGCCTTTCGCGGTCTGGGGGCTTGACATGGTAGGACCGTTTAAACGGGCTCCAAGTGGATTTACTCATCTCTTAGTAATGGTGGATAAATTCACAAAATGTATTAAGGCTAAACCCGTCACTAGTTGTGATGGAGCAATAGCTAGAAGATTTGTCGAGGATGTTATAATCCGATACGGTTATCCGCATAGCATTATCACAGACAACGGGAGTAACTTATCTATGGGAGAGCTTGCTGAATTCTGCAACGAAGAAAATATCCAGCTTGACATTGCGTTAGTCACACATCCATAGGCTAATGGACAAGTCGAAAGAGCAAACGGTTTAATCCTACAAGGCCTAAAACCAAGACTCGAAGCACCACTATGGCGTGCTGCGGGGGCTTGGGCAGAGGAATTACCTTCTGTAATATGGAGTTTGCGAACAACTCCGAACAAGTCAACTGGATACACATCTTTCTTCTTGGTCTATGGTGCTGAAGCAGTTCTTCCTAGTGATTTGATTCACACTTCTCCTAGAGTTGCCGCATATATTGAAGAGGATGCCGAGATTTCTCGACAAAATGACCTCGACTTAGTCAGAGAAGTTCACGTCGTTGCTGAGATGAGATCAACAGCCTATCAGCAGAAGTTACGTAAATATCATAGCCAGAGAGTCAGAAACCGGTCTTTCAATAAAGGCGATTTGGTTCTCCGGCTTGTGCAACAAAGAAAGTACAAACTTTCCCCAGTATGTGAAGGGCCCTTTTTAGTTAGCCGGGTATTGCACAATGGTTCTTACTATCTAACTGATATGCGGCCAATCAAATAAAGACTTGCTACTAAGAAGAGAAAGAGAGCTGGAGGTAGTACAAATCCGGACGAATTAGACAGACCATGGAATATTGCTCAGCTACGTCCCTTTTATTCTTAGTTTATCTTTCTTTGTAATCATATATGTGTACATGTTCAATGAGAAATAAAGTATTGTAAAGTATTGGTTGCCTCATTTTTTCTGAGAAGTTATATATTGCCATCTTATTTCTGAATGATCATGTCACAATCAAAAATCCCAGAATACTTGAAAGTACTTTATGCTCATGTTTGTTCTGGTTTAGATTTCCGATTCTAAAATTGCTACCTTCGGGTATAAATCTAAATTTTATAGTCCATACTTTGGTTATTTATTTGATTGCCGGATGCGGGCATTTTCCTAGTAGGGAATTGTTGGTACTGGAAGCCGGCTTTGTTTGCGAATTTAAACTGGTTTAGCAATTGAGCTCCGTTGCTTGGCAAAGTTTCCGTGTTGAAGGTTGGGCGGCTCACAAAAGGGACGAGGCGCAAAGCTAGATAAACGATAAGTACAGACAAAAAATATAAGTGCTTATGTAAACATTTTAGGCACATAAAAAGCAAAAAGTGCTGAATAGAGATAAGAAATCTTAGCACTAGCAAAAGTATTATACTACTTATTTACAATCTAAATTGTTTTCAGAATAACACATTTTGTTCTGATGCTCTATGATGCAGGGGGAGAGGTAGGATCTGCCAGCTCACTAGATACATCAGCCTTGCCTTGATATCTTTCCGAGACATTCAAATCCGATGCGGTTTGATTGTCGTCAGAAATTTCAGCTATTTCTTTGGCATGCGGAGGAGGCGTCTCCATGCGAGTGAAGAAGGGAGTCTCGTAGCTGGTGAGATCAGCCACGTGACACTGATGACCCACAAGTATAGGGGGTGTATTGCAGTATTTTCGAGGGAAGTGAAATCCAATTTATTGATTCGACACAAGGGGAGCCAAAGAATATTTATAAGTCTTAACAACTGAGTTGTCAATTCAGCTACACCTAGAAACAATCTTGCTCACAACAGTTTATCAGTAGCAACAGTTTTGTAGTTGGAATAGTAAAGTAGCAGCAGTAGTAAAGTAAAGACAGTAGTAACAATAGCAGTAAACAGTGGGATTTGAGTGTGGTAGGCATAGGGATGGATGGACGGGCGTTGCATGGACAAGACAATTCACATAGCAATCAGAACATAGGGCAATTACAGATAAATAAGATAAAGCATCCAAGTACTAGATAATACTAGGCATGTGTTCCATATATAGTCATACGTGCTCGCAATGAGAACTTGCACAACATCTTTTGTCCTGCCAACCCGTTTGCAGCGGGGCCTCAAGGGAACTACTGGCAATTAAGGTGCTCCTTTTAATAGAGCACCGGAGCAAAGCATTAACACTCCATGAACACATGTGATCCTCACATCAAAGCCATTCCCTCCGGTTATCCCGATTTCTGTCACTTCGGGGCCATTGGTTCCGGACAACAACGTGTGTATACAACTTGCAGATAAGACCATAAACAATACTATCATAATGAATCAATAACATGTTCAGATCTGAAATCAAGGCACTCGGGCCCTAGTGACAAGCATTAAGCATAACAAGTCGCAACAAAGTCATAAAGCACTAATAAAAGATACTAGGCACCATGCCCTAACAATCTGATGCCATTACATGAACGATCTCATCCAATCCCTACCATCCCCATAGCCTACAGCGGGGGATTACTCACTCATAGATAGGGGAAACATGGATGGTCGATGGAGAAGCGATGGTGATGATGATGGCGATGATCTCCTCCAATTCCCCGTCCCGGCAGGGTGCCAGAACAGATTTTCTGGTGCTATTTCATGGAATCTGGTGGTGGCCACAGAGCAGAACTCCTTCTGGAAAAACGTCGAACCCCCTGAGTTTTTAGGTCAGAAGGCATCTTATAGGCGAAGAGGGAGACCGAGGGGGTGTCTGGGGCGGCCAGACCACCCCCTGGCGCGGCCAGGTGGTGTGGCTGGGCCCCAGCCCCACTCCGTCTCATATTCTGGCTCCAGGAGTCTTCTAGTGAAATAGGATTTTTGTCTTTTGTCCCGTCCAATTCCGAGAATATTCATTTCATGACTTTCCTGGAACCAAAAACGGCAGAAAACAGGCAGTTGGCACTGTGGCTCTTGTTAATAGGTTAGTCCAAGAAATCATATGAAAAGTACTCCAAAGTGTGGACAAAACACAAGAAAGTGGATAAAACCAAGCATGGAACATCAAAAATTATAGATACATTTGCAATGTATCAACATCCCCAAGCTTAACTCTTGCTCGTCCTCGAGTAGGTAAGTGATAAAAAGAAAGAATAATTTTTGAGGTGACATGCACCATCATAAACTTGATCAAAGTATTTGTAAAACATTGAAAGCTAGGATCATAATACTTCAATCATAACATGAAAGACAAAGTTCTAACAATAAGACCAAGCAACTATGTTGCAACATGAAAGGGTACAAACAAAAGTTTCATGAATAACAATACTTTGCAAGACGTTTGTTTGTTTCACATAAAGAAAACATAGCATAGTAGCATTCAGCTTGTCCCTCATAGAGTAGCAAACATAAATGCATAGGACACCTTCAAAGTTCATAAGAGTGACTAGATACAAATAGTTTAAAATAAGCAATATCAAAGTTATGCATCAATCAACAAGTCTTGGGACAATGCACATAGAACTAAGAATGGCCACTACGCTCTCAAGAAAGTGCTCATAGAATGTGTGGAGACTCAACAAAAAAAATGAACAGGTTTTGAAAAGTTTGAAAGGCTTCCAAATGCTGAAAGTATGGTACTCATTAGCTTTGAGCTCTCATTGCCCCTATCATAAGCATCTTTAAATGGTTAAGGTTAAAGTGACACAACTAAGAGGATATGCTTGAAAAGTTATAAATCGAAGTCTCATGCCCCTTACTTACGAAGACCGATCCTCATGCTACTCAACTTCAGTCACGAGTAAGTTGTTATCATTGTAAGTATATACGTATCATAGAGAACCGCCAACGGGGTACCCCTTACACATGATACAGGAGCTATCCCATAATCAAAATGACAAGGCAAGCAGACAATGAGCATCTCAGCGATCTTTTTATTTACTATGTGCATAGATTTTTATTGAGGATGCTTCATAGAGTGCTCATTATGGTGATGCTGCAAGTTTCCACCATGATTAGGCATGGCTTAGGCTAGCGGCCTAGGCGTTTCTCTAACATACATACAAACTCCATGATCTTATAAGTTCCACTTTTATTTCACACCGCCGGGATCCATAAGCAAAAGAATCATGATATCAACGAGGTACAAAGTACCAGTGCAATGTTGAAAGCGTTCCCCATGATACATGGTTCTGCTAACTTCAACTTATAAAGCGCAAGCATATACGCAACAAAGAAGGACGCAATGGTTCAGGTTTATTAAGTGCAAGAAAATAAAGTGTGCCATCAAGTTAGTGAGAGCTTTACTAACTAACTTTCTCATAACAAGCAAACATTTTATTCGGAAGAAAACAAGGCATACTTAATATGCACGGAATAGCAAATGATGCTAATAAGTAGGTATGGTGGACACTTTTTGGCAATATTGGGTTTTAGGGAGTTGGAAACATGAGTAAAACATACTCAGTGAAAGTGAAGGCTAGCAATAGTAAGGGAGCGACAAACGAGAGAGCAATAATGTCCATAATCATGCAGCGCGACAAAACATCATTGATCAAAGCATAAAGTGATACTACAAGTTGAAAAATAAAGGATCATAAAGGCTATGGTGACTTGGGATAGTCATAACATGGTGTGAGCATGTGCCAAGTCAACCCAAATAAAACATCAAAGGAGAATACCACAATACTATGCTTTAATATGCTAAAACAACGCATGATTCTTCCAAGGCACATTAAGTAATCTCAATTGTTTATAACAAGTCATGCTACAACAAAGAATACTAAGCATAAAGCCAAAACAATATCAAGCATGACATGACAAAGCATAGGCCACAGTTAAAAACAAACTCTTTTTACCACTTAAGCATGAGCTTTCCTACTCTTTTCCAAACCAAACCAAACTATTTGAACACCAATGTAAGAAAGAGGGGATCCAACCAATTTATTCAGCAAACTAAGCAAACCACACAAACTAAAAACCAAAACAAAAACGAAAAAGAAGACGCTCCAAGAACAACACAACTGTGCATGAAACAATAAAAATGAAGCGTTTGGAAGAAACCTGGAATTTTTATTGATGAAGAAGGGGGATGCCTTGGGCATCCCCAAGCTTTGACGCTTGTACTTCTTTGATATTTCTTGGGGTGACACGCGTGGCATCCCCAAGCTTGAGATTTAGTCCATCCTTCATCTCATTACTCATTCCTTCCATACACCTGAAAATTTTCCTTCATACAAAACTTCACACAATCTTTATTAGCAACATTAGTGCACTCAAGATAAATAATTCTTAAGGTTCAGTTCTAACACCAAATAAACTTCCATTAGAACACTAGCTACTGTAGCACTTCGCTCAAAAAGCTCAATTCCCCAAAACAACTCAAAAAGGAACCAACAAGAAGCAAATGCAGAAAATGGCAGAAATCTGTCGAAACAGACCAGCAGGTAAAGACGATTTTTTTCGAAGACCTTCTGTTGCTCAAATCAAAAAGTGTTGAACTAACGAAAGTTAGATAACAACCTGGGACAGAAGCACAAAAGTTCACGCCTCAAAAGGATTTTCAGAGATTTTACACGAATTTTTACGGTGAAGCACAGAAATCTGTTTCGGGACAACAACTTTCCCAATCATTACTTCTCTCTCATTAGAGGTTACTCTTGGCACAAAAAGCAAATAAAAGGATAAGGAGAGGTTATTACAGAGGTAATAACTTCCAAGACTCATCTAAAACTTTTGGGTTATCTCCCAATAAGTACTTTTCTTTAAAGCCTTTAAGTTAGACATAAGCAAAAACTAAAATAGATAGAATAGAAGTAAGCGGAGATAATCATGGTGAAAACATTGTTTTGTTTAACAAAATCCTTTTGTTAACAAGGTTGATCAGGTCTTGTTACCAAAACAATTTCATATGAGACAAAACTTTGTATTCCACTAATGATTATGTTACCTCAACCTTGATAGCAATGGTCCCAATCATAATAGTTTCAAATTTTTCTCTTGGTATGGGACAATATATTTCTCCAACTTGAAGGCCCTCAACATGTTCAATTGAATTAAAACCATAAGTCTTTTCAATCTTCTTGGGGAAATAGAAAGTATGTTCCTTGTCATTAACATTGAAGGTCACCTTCCCTTGATTACAATTAATAACAGCTCCTGCAATATTTAAGAAAAGGTCTCCCAAGAATAATAGACATATTATCATCTTCAGGCATGATAGTTTGAGAGGATGCTCACATAAGAAATATGAGTTGAAGTAAAAGAGAGCATCAAGAAGCAAATTCAAAACACATTTAAGTCTAACCCACTTCCTATGCATAGGAATCGTGTATGCAAATAAATTCACAAAGAACAAAGTGACAGTCATAGGACGATAAAACAAGAGTAACTTCAAAACTTTCAGCACATAGAGAGGTGTTTCATTACCATGAAAACGTATACAACCATATTTTCCTCTCTCATAATAATTTTCAGTAGCCTCATGAATAAACTCAACAATATAACTATCACATAAAGCATGCTTTTCATGATCTACAAGCACTAGAGCTTTATTATAAACATCTTCAAAAGAATCCTCAGGAACATAACATTCATCCTTCTTTAGTAAGCATGGGGGACAATCAAATAATGTAAGGGATAAAGAGTTACTCTCATTAGAAGGTAGGCATGGGTAGCTAATCCATTCTTCCTCCTTTTGTTCATCACTCTCCTCCTCTTTTTCATCTAATGAGCTTTCAGGTTCATCAATCTCTTCTTCCATAGGATCCTGCAAGGCATTAGTCTCTTCCATTTGTGGAAAGCATCTATTAGTATATTCAAGAATATAGCCATTTTCTTCCTTGTAATTATCAAATCAAAATCTAAGTATATCATAAACCTCATGTTTATATGGTGAATCATCAATATTTTCAAGCAAACTAGCAAGTTCAAATGCACCCTTCCAAGCAATAAATTCCTCAATTTGTTCCACATCATAAAAGTCATAATTCCCTTTAACATAAGAAGATATGGTAACATTATCATTATACTCACATAGAAAAGGGAGGTGTTTGTACCTCCTACAGCAACAAGATTTATCGAAGCAATAAGTAACATTATAAGTAGAGCACACGTTTCTAGCAATGGTATACAATTTATCAATTTGTTCCCATAAGTGTTTCCCTTTTTGTGACAGGCGGTGTTCCTTATAATAATATTTTTGATCTTCCGTGAACCCACCTTGCCAATAAGATTCAGTTTCAAAGAAACCAACCATTGACCACAAGCATGATAAAGCAAGACAATAACAGACCAACGAAAATAACAACTAGAGTAGGAACTAATTTTTTGTATTTTTATAAAGAAATAAGCAAACAAGGCAGAAATAAACTAAGCGTGAACAATAGTGATTCCAAGTGGACTTGATAAATAAAGCTATGCTCCTCGGCAACAGCGCCAGAAAATAGTCTTGATGACCCACAAGTATAGGGGGTGTATCGCAGTATTTTGGAGGGAAGTGAAACCCAATTTATTGATTCGATACAAGGGGAGCCAAAGAATATTTATAAGTCTTAACAACTGAGTTGTCAATTCAGCTGCACCTGGAAACAATCTTACTCACAGCAGTTTATCAATAGCAACAGTTTTATAGTTGGAATAGTAAAGTAGCAGCAGTAGTAAAGTAAAGATAGCAGTAACAATAGCAGTAAACAGTGGGATTCGAGTGTGGTAGGCATAGGGATGGATGGACGGGCATTGCATGGACAAGACAATTCACATAGCAATCAGAACATAGGGAAATTGCAGATAAATAAGATAAAGCATCCAAGTACTAGATAATCTTAGGCATGTGTTCCATATATAGTCATACGTGCTCGCAATGAGAACTTGCACAACATCTTTTGTCCTGCCAGCCTGTTTGCAGCAGGGCCTCAAGGGAACTACTGGCAATTAAGGTGCTCCTTTTAATAGAGCACCGGAGCAAAGCATTAACACTCCATGAACACATGTGATCCTCACATCAAAGCCATTCCCTCCGGTTATCCCGATTTCTGTCACTTCGGGGCCATTGGTTCCGGACAACAACGTGTGTATACAACTTGCAGATAAGACCATAAACAATACTATCATAATGAATCAATAACATGTTCAGATCTGAAATCATGGCACTCGGGCCCTAGTGACAAGCATTAAGCATAACAAGTCGCAACAAAGTCATAAAGCACTAATAAAAGATACTAGGCACCATGCCCTAACAATCTGATGCCATTACATGAACGATCTCATCCAATCCCTACCATCCCCATAGCATAAAGCGGGGGATTACTCACTCATAGATGGGGGAAACATGGATGGTCGATGGAGAAGCGATGGTGATGATGATGGCGATGATCTCCTCCAATTCCCCGTCCCGGCAGGGTGCCAGAACGGAGTTTCTGGTGTTGTTTCGTGGAATCTGGTGGTGGCGGTGGAGCGGAACTCCTTCTGGAAAAACGTCGAACCCCCCTGAGTTTTTAGGTCAGAAGGCATCTTATAGGCAAAGAGGGAGACCGAGGGGGTGTCTGGGGCGGCCATACCACCCCCTGGCGCGGCCAGGCCCAGCCCGCATGGCCAGGTGGTGTGGCTGGGCCCCAGCCCCACTCTGTCTCATATTCTAGCTTCGGGAGTCTTCTAGTGAAATAGGATTTTTGGCTTTTGTCCCGTCCAATTCCGAGAATATTCATTTCCTGACTTTCCTGGAACCAAAAACGGCAGAAAACAGGCAGCTGGCACTGTGGCTCTTGTTAATAGGTTACTCCAAGAAATCATATGAATAGTACTCCAAAGTGTGGACAAAACACAAGAAAGTGGATAAAACCAAGCATGGAACATCAAAAGTTATAGATACATTTTCAATGTATCAGACACCCATATCCGGCGCAGGAGTCCATGATGGCTTTGATATCTTGCTCCTGTCCATCTTCACCCACTTTACAGTACCCTCTGGTTACTTGCCAGATTTCCATGTTTCCATGGTGGCTCATAACCATAGTGAGAGCGTTCCGCACTGCAGTTTGTGCGTAGGACATGTTCCAGTCCTGGATAAGCTAGGACATCTCCTTGGCCTTGTCTCGCACTTCAAAGCCGAACATTCTATGCATGTCCAGAACCTTGAGAACTTCGCCAATATCCTCAAAGGATCGGCGGTAGTCATGAAGTAAATCGCCGACTTGTGTAAGCCGGCTAGTGCGAGATTCGGCAGAGGTTGAGTCCAGTAAGTTAAGAGGACTTGTGCATGTAATGCAAAAGGTTAATCAGAAACAAAATCTGAGCTCCAGAGAGTCGGAGAAGTGCAGAAAAATCAGAAAGATGGAAGCATACCGAAGATGACATCGTCGACTTTGGTCTTCTCCTCCCGTAGGCTCTAGAGTTTAGCCCGGAGTGCCTCGGTAATATCCTTCTCTCTGAACAATTCATTGCTGGGATCCGAGATTTTATTATCTTGGAGCACAATCTTGCGATCGCGCTCCTCGGTGGCCATGGAGGAGGATTCGAGAACTTGAGCAATGCTCTTCTCATGATCCGCCTTAAGCTTATTCAGCTCTTGGCGGAGATCCTTGTTTTCTGCCTCCAAGGTCTTCAGATTATGAGCCTCTTTAATCATAGCACGGGATTGCTTTACCAGTGTTGTAGTCAAAAGAAGAATAGTTGAATAAAAATTCAACTCTGAAATAAAAAGCAAGGTTTGAGTACTGGAATGTTTACCTTCAGCCTCATCCCTGGATACTTTCAGTTGAGCATTTTCAAGTCAGAGAGCTCTGATCTCTCTCCGCTTGTTACAGATATTCTTCAACAATTCCTGGTTATATGAATTAACTTTCTGTAAGTCAGAATACCCAGAGTCAGAAGTCTACTAAAGACTCGGGCTAATATCTTTACTAATATCAGCGTGAGCCTTGGGGGCTACAGTAGTTCATTCTTTGGCATCCTAAGAAAGCATAAATCTAGATTGTCTATCCAACTTCATGCTTGGGGGCTAGAGGATATGATATAAAATAGCATAAGGAAAAAAGTGAGTTGGAATTCCGACTTACATGTTGTTCATGAGTAAGTTTGATCAAACTCATGTTCACTTCTGTGGTAACCTTCTCGGCAAGAGTGAGCGGGATCACTGGTGGTGCTTGAAGCTCGCCAGTTCTCAGCCTCTCGTTGCAAAGACGGACTTGTTCAAGAAGTTTGGAGTACTTGGCATCCTCTTCTTCTTGTGCTTATTCTTCAGCAGTGATAGTCTGGCTTTCCAGGCATTGCTGGGCTAACCGTTGGATCTCTTCTGCAGATTTCCGAGATAGGCCAATTTTGGCAAGTCCCGGATTGCTGAGGAGGTTGTCAACAAAGATCTCTGCCGAGGGATCATTACCCGAAGAGGGTTCACCCTTATCAAAACCTGAGTCACCCATGGTGACGTCATTCTACGATCCGAGGATCACTGGCTCTGATTGAGCCGGATCTTCTGCGATGGTCGGAGATGGAGTAATCTCTAGCGCTACAGAAGGTTGAGGGGAAGGAGTCGGAGGTGCTGTGGCAGGAGAAGTCAAATTTAGCTTTGACTGGCACAGGGGCTTTGACAAGACTCCCTTCCCCTTGTCCTTGGTAAGCTGTTTAGCTCTGAGAATGTAATAGAACAAAGAACATTACATCTCGGAAAGAATTAAGACGTAAAGTACAAAGACCTTGTGAGGAAAGATTACATCTTCACAACAGGCACCTCCTTTGTGCCAATAGCGACTGTCGGAGCCTTATGCTTCCGAGGAATTGTGTCCGAGTGCAACCAATTCTCCGTCGTACTGAGATATCTCAGAAGGATATCCCTCGATAGGAGCAAGCTCCGACTCGGGGAGGTCAGCAAGCTGAAAAGGAAAATAGAATCCCAGTATTGTGAAACAATAAAAAAGATGAACGCATAGTTCGAGTTACTGCTGGAAACTTACCAGCACCATGGGATCTTCAGCTGTATGCATGTCCAAAGACATATCCGGGATTTTCCTCTCGACCCGCTCCCTTATCAGCCACTTGATTTGAGACTCGTATTCTTTCTCTGTGTAAGGCTGGGAGCAGATTCGGAGAGAATCTTTCTTGGATGCTATGATGGAGTGCATAAGCCGGTCTCCATGATGCTAAAGAGGCTGGATCCGGCGTGCCACCCAGCAGTGAACTAAGTCGGACCCCTTAAGGCCCTTGTGCTTCATCAAATATTCGACCCGCCTCTTGGCAAGAAGAAGATCGTCACTGAGAGCCGGCGCATCTGCGTCCCAGGACTCTTGGGGCATGGCGGCACCATCGACGAAAGCCGGCAAAGCAGTAGCTTTGCCGGGAGCGGGAATATCCTTGTGATAAAAGAAAGTGGACGGCCATTATTTGACCGACTCACTAGCCCTAATCCGGGGACAAACGCGCTCTCTTCTAACGAAAAAACTAATAGTACCGGTAATGTATGGATTACCGGTAGTGATGGAATTTCTTAGGACATGAAAGTAAAACCAGAAAAGATCGAGACTCGTCCTAATACCGAGGTACCCCTCGCACAAAGAAGCATATGAGCTCATCTCTAAGAGAGAGTTCAGGGAAAGATGATGGAGTTAAACTCTATAATGATCGATAACCTCAGAAAAGAAATCTGAGGAAGGAAAGCTCAAACCTCTGTCGAGGTGGGTGCCGAAGTGTACCTGCTCGTCGGCGCGAGGAGTGGGAACGGTCTGGCTGTAGCCACTCTGCCAGGCACCGGCACGGAGGAGACCCTCATTCTCCACGACGCAGAGCTTGGCATAGTCAAGGACACATGGGATCTAGACCCCGCGGTTGCTCTCCTTCTCGGCCGTTGCAGCCGTCGCCGTCGTTGTTGTCGTATCGGAGGATGATGCTGAAGCCATTCTCCTGTGAGCCAGTGACCTAGGATGGGCGGCGCTAGAAGATTATGGGGAGGCAGAGAAGCTCTGTGCTCGTGGGAGACGTATGAGAGAAGGAAACGGCGCAAGTGCTGGTGAAGAAGATGGGGAGGAAAATCCTAACCACTTATATCCCCTAGCCGCGCCAAGATTCGTGTAAATGCTACAGTGAACGCGCCACGCGTCGTGGAAGGAGCTGGGTAACCCCCACGCGATGATTACGCTGCCTCGATCTCTACACATGCATTAAAACAACGCCTCAGTTCCATGAAAGGCGGACCCACCAACGGTCGTGCTGACAGGAATGTCTGTCAGTGACGTGACTTGATCATGACTAGTGTCAGGTTACGTCAGAGACCAAGTTTCATCTTAGTTTGAATTTCAAGCTGAAAACCCGAATAACGTACTCATAGGTCCGACTCATTTGAGACCCGGATCATATCTTTTCTTTTGAAGTTTCAGGAACCCTCAAGATTCTGCAAGCCGAAGATCAAGCTAGACGATGACGAATCCGACTTTGGATCTTGGAGGCTTCCGAGGGCTGCTGTTGGGGATATACTTTCCGGGTATCCTCATTATGCCTCACTGACCAGGGTGGCCCACTTCGGGTTAGAGCTTTGCTTCACTGCACCCACCGAGGAGAAGAGACGGAGTCGGTCCGCTCTGGGAAGACCTAGAAGACTTACCGACATAGGCCCATAGTGTTACTTGTAGTTCAAGATGTACTCTGTAACCGACTCTTAGTCGTAGCCGGATAGATCTCTGCTGTAAACCCTAGGCCAAATATCTATATAACCCATCCTAGGGAGAGCCTTTAGGGCACCTCACAATAGTCTACAACCTCAACTCGCACAGGCGAAACCCTTGTAACCCATATTCCAGCTCTGTCGTATTACTGGATTGCTAGCAGGAGTAGGATCCGTCCAAAGCCGGCGGATTCGAACTTGGGTAAACTTGTGTGCTCACCGTCCCGGACTACCGTACATCTCACACCCCTCTCTTCCACACGCCTCGAGGACCCCCTCATGGCGTACTTGTCATCAATCCGTCGACATCGACTTTCACCATGCCATCTCCTACGACGCGGATCGCCACCATCTGCACATGGTCTTCGTCACATTGTCAGGTCTTCCTCGCCTATTTGAGCACCCTTGCCGCGCTTTACAAGGTAATCTGGAGGGCACCCTCTCGCCGTCGTAGGTCCCGCCGACTACCCCATCGCCACTCTAGGCATCCAGCATGACTAACCCAGGTCGTCGCTGGTTTCGCCGCCTTCTATGTCTTCGTCCACTACAACTTCGCCGCCAGCATCATCGCCTCATCCCCGACTACACCACCTGCTACTCTACTCCGACAATCGCGGACAGCGCCGGCATCTCTCCCTTAGCCGCTCTGTGCGTCGCAACCGCTCTAGAGGCTTCCTCTGCTAGTCTTTATGACATGGCGACAAGTTCATGATGGTCCCTGCCCCGGCACGCCTGGTACTGGCAACACCGGGAGTGCCTTCGTCCCCGACGCATTCCCGAGTCTGGCAAACTCGGATCGGCGCCTCGTCTTCATCGGCTTCGACAACATCTTCTTCGGCATCGACCCCTCTACGACTGCCTCGATCGCGTCACCAACGAGTTCTTCTTTGCATAGTCGATTCTGGCAAAACCGGAGTGTGCATTCGTCCTCGGCGTGCGCCTAGTTCTGGAAAAACTATGGACGCACCTCGTCCTCGACGGCTCGGACTGCATCGACTTTGGTATCGACACCCTCAACGACTGCCTCGACGCGTCTCCGTCATCCTCCTCGCGTACTATGCGCATGCGGCTTCACATGCGGCTACCTCGACATGGGCATCCCCGGCCACGACATCGACCACGGTGACCCATCGCACGGCTACCTCGACCATGGCACCGCCTCACGCTCTCGGCTCCCTCGATATCGGCACAAGGGCTACCACCTCGCTTGAGCATCACCAGCTTCCTCTACAGTTCAAGCTACCGTGACGTGACACCGTCCAAGACGTTTCCTCTACGACTGCGGAGGGATGTCAGCCTACTGGATGCTACTTTGGTTTATATCTAGTCTGACCGTCCACGATGTTCCGGTTGTTCACGACGCTACCGCTACGACTGCGGGGGATGTTAGAGTATGATACGTACACGGTTATTGTGGTAGTTTAGGATTTCTAGCCTAACTCGTATTATACTCCAAGTTGATCCCTGTACGTCTATATATACTCGCCCATGAGACTCAATAATATATCCATCGTATTCCGCCAAACTCATACTCTTTCAGGTCGCTTCTATGGTTTCATATCTTCGATTTTCATGTTCTGATATTACAACCGGGACTTCTTTTTGCTGCGAAGAAGCCCTTCTCTTCCCTCGTCGTGCCATCTGTCGGATGGTAAAAGATGGGAACAGAGTCATGTACAATGCACATATGGAGGTAATAAACACAAGTGGACAGTGGAAACAAACCAAAGTACACGCGGAAGACTTACCACAATGACCTAGGCGACGTCGGTGAAGCAGGGCGAGGGGGGTGACGCTGATGACAGGGGCGGTGAAAGGGAGTCACTTCAGGTCGCCATCGATCGCCCTCGTCGGCGTAATCAGTGTATGGTCTCCGGAGTCGAGAGTTTAGTGTGCAGAGGGAAATGGGGATATTGGAAAGGGGAAAGGGAAATATTTGCCTAAGGAGGACCGCGGCGGTCTAATTTCAGGCGGAGCCATTCGAAATCTTAACGGAACAAGCGAAAAGAGTGGAGAGAAAAGAGAAATCGGCCATGTGACCCGGCAAATGTGGATTGCGACATATACAGGCACCGCGAATCACACGACGACGACGAGGACGAAAAAATGGCCGCTGCGACAAAATGGTGTCGCGAGTGCCCATCCGCTGCATCTAACTTTTACAGTTACTTTTCGCTTGTGCCGTCTGAAAAACCGTCGGATATGGGGATATTTTTGTAGTGACCGTTACAACATAGTAACTACAAGGTTAATAACAAGAGGTCTTAACCCCGCAAAAAAAACAAGAGGTCTTAAAAAAATTGTGGAGTCGAGGACGACGAAATTATCACTTGAAAAATAAATAGTCTGAATCTAAGATCATCCTTCCCTATATTGACTTGCTAGGATGAACTAACAAATAAAAGTTTTCACTTCCTATAGCCTCGGTTAAAAAAATCTGATGTGAGCAAATTACATGCTTCTTGACCGAATATTCTTTCCATGGTAGCAAAGGTTCACGGGAGTACTAGGAATATTCCTATTTTTGGTTAGGCTTTATGTTTTGCCTATATACATGCAATGGAAAGGCCCAAGTATGATCAATTCCTCTCATACTTCCACTAATGATAATCCAATAATTGCATCTCAATTTATCTTGTTTGCCACTCCATTGAATTTTTGTTGGTTGATATCTATGGGAAAATTGCATCTCAAGACAGAAGTAGGTTGCATGTGTAATCTCTTCCTATCACAGAGCTTCTCAACATCGACTCTAGCCTTAACATTATCCATTGACTTTCCAAAAATATTCAGGACTGTGTGAAAAAGAGACTCTCCGACATTCTTTTCGGTGTGCATCACATCGATGTTATGGGGAAATTCGAGGTCCTTGTAATACACGAGATTCGTTAAGGCTGCCACGTGAGTCAAGTTGTGCGTTACACCATATCCCGCAAATTGATGGCCAGTTCCCGGATTGTGCGTTACAGGGACCATCATGAGCCATGCGTGCCAAAGTCGGATTGAGGAGCAAAGAAAATTTTCCGTAAACGGTCGGTGTAGAAGTTGTCCGCCGTGTCGGAGTAGACGAAGTGGCTGCAAGAAGAAAAACTGAGTACAGACTTGTGCAAATAAAAATTAGACTGCGTCTCTAGCGGCAAGGTCGTGGTGGACGAAGACGATGGTGGTAGTTGTCGATGGCAATTGAATTGTCGAGGTAGTCGATTTCGGGGATTAGACCCGTATTTTCCGCTTTTATGAGCGCGGCGTCGCTCGTGGAGAAGAACTTGTTGGCTTTAACGATGACCACGATCGGTGGTAACGGCGACGATGTGGCGATGTTGTTGGTGTAGATGGTTACAACGATGATAATCACGGGTGATGAAGGTACAACCCTTTATTGACGGCGCACGTACTCAGGGACGTGTGTCCCGGTAGATGTTGGCAAAGACAGGCCGGCGTGGAGACGACGTGAGGACGGAGCAGCCGTGAAGGCGTCCCTTGGGGCGCCGCGCGGAGCCTCCTTGCCACGATCATTGACGGTGATTTGTCGGAGTTGAGTCGACGCCGAGGTTAAAGTAGAGGCACGCTATAACGACATGCGGCCGTGGATGATGCTTTTAGTGGCTAAAAGAAAAATAGATCTAATAGGAATTTTTATTTGCTAGGACTACTAAACTGATCTAGGGAATTGAAAAAAAAACTAGCTACGTGATGCGATGCTCCCGGCGGAGATCATGGAGATCGACCTCGCCGGGGGCGGCGTGGTGGCTAAAACCTAGACCGAGAAGCGACACGCTCTGATACCATGAAAGATTGTGGAAGTATAGATTGTATTTGCAAGAGGTGATTAGATCGTGAGCCCTTAGCCTGTTTATATAGTACTAGAAGACTTGAGGGCAAGAAGCCTAATAGAGATAGAATTGGATTACAATATTAAACTACCAAATATGTCTATACTCTAACACCATGGTAGCAAAGGTTCGCGGGAGTACTAGGAATATTCCTATTTTTGGTTAGGCTTTATGTTTTGCCTATATACATGCAATGGAAATGCCCAAGTATGATCAATTCCTATCATACTTCCACTAATGATAATCCAATAATTGCATCTCTATTTATCTTGTTCGCCACTCCATTGAATTTTTGTTGGTTGATATGTACGGGAAAATTGCATGCTGGCGTCATTGTCCACGTAGGGATCCACGAACCACTAGTACTTCACATTGCTCTAATCTCCAATAAAGTACGAACACAACCATGTTTAGCTCCGGCGGCAGATAACACACCACATGGCGACAAGCTGAAGCGTTAATGAAAAAGAGATCGAGAGAAGGAGTCTATACCAGGGAATATATCAATAAAACAGACAACACGAATCATCTTCCCACCGCTCGACCAAAAGAAGAGAACAACTACTACTCCAGTAAAATAATCAGATAGCATACGCCACTAGTGACGCGCAACAAAGAACAAAGTGCCACTGTACTTTGCATATAGTATCTCATAAATTGCCTAGACGGTGTCTTGTAAGGTCCTCCTACCACATACTTTCTATATAAACACGCCCAAACCGAACCTATGCTTCCACAGAAAGAAGCACAATCTATACAGTTGTCATTGCAAAGCAAGAACACGGAGTGGACAACAATGGCAGGAGAGGGAGACCTGAAGCTGCTGGGCTTGCTGGTGAGCCCATTCGCAGTCCGTGTACGCATGGCGCTGAGCATGAAGGGCGTGAGCTACGAGTACATCGAGCAGGACGTCTTCAACAAGGGCGAGCTCCTCATCAAGTACAATCCTGTGCACAAGAAAGTGCCCGTGCTCATCCACAATGGCAAGCCCATATGTGAGTCGCTGGCCATCCTGGAGTACATCGATGACATCTGGGGCGCCACAGGCCCCTCCATCCTCCCCGCCGACCCCTACGAGCGTGCCATTGCTCGGTTCTGGGCCAACTATATCGACGACAAGGTTTGTGCAATTCCCAAGTTTTAATTTTGTATTTTTTAGTATTTATATATAGTATGTTGCCTAGCTAGCATACAAAATTTGGCACTCAATTGGTTTTCGTGGCTACTTCTTGCCAACTTTTGTGAGTGCCAACGCTTTGATTTCTCCACAAATTGACATGGCTGAGTTTCGGCAAAAACTCTTAAACAAAACTGTTCTCAAAATCGTCGTTCGGTCCCTGCAGATGTTCCCGTCTTGGATTGGCCTCCTGAAGGCGGAAACAGAGGAGGAGAAAGCTGAAAAGGTTAACCAGACGCTTGCGGTGCTTATGCACCTAGAGGATGCCTTTGCGAAGTGTTCAAACGGGAAAGCCTTCTTTGGCGGTGACTCCGTCGGGTACCTCGACCTCGCTCTCGGTTGCAATTTGTTCTGGTTCGAGGCGCTACGAGAGTTGTTCGGTGTAGCGTTCATTGACGAGGGCCGGACTCCGCTCTTAGCCTCGTGGGCTGAGAGGTTCGGTGAAGCGGACGCTGTGAAGGAGATGGTGCCGAGCGTGGACAAGGCGATGGCGCACGCTAAGAAGTTTCGAGCTTTTTTTGCTGCTGCCAAGTGAGGGGCTTCATAGTTTTCGCACTTCAGTCATGCTAAGCCAACGTTTGCGCGCCGACATTCGTTGCTTGTTCATTCATTGATGGTGTCACTTTTGGGATTGCTTTATAAAGTGAACAGGTAATGCGCGTGTGCATACAATGTGCATGGTAGAAAAATGAATGTAAGGATCGATTAATATCAAATAAGAATAACTGTGAGCATATGGTTTCATCACACCCCAAACTAAACAATAAATTTTATAAAGCATTTCACGGGGGGTTTCTTAGCGTTATATCCTAAGAACTTTGCTTATGTGGTACTATAGTTAATGAGAAAAGAGTTTGAGGTCTTGCACGAAACCATAGGCAAAAGTTTGGAGACCATCCAAACGACCATGTCCGCGACGGGGGAAGGCTCGCGGCCGCCGCCGCCTTGATCTCCCACCTCCAGCCAGCTCCGCCCCCGCCGCGACCGGATCCGGTGTCCCCTCGACGTCCTCTCTCCGTCCATCCCGGGGTCCACTACTGCCGTCGTCGGGCCGCAGCGGCCGCATCTCCTCCGTCTGTCGTCCTAGTTGCTGTCTCGCTAGCTTCTCTGTGCTCTCGCCGCCTGCACAAGCTCTCCTGCGCTGATGTGCGCGCCGGTCGGGCCCTCTCCGGGCGACAGGGGCCGTCCCGCTCGTCCCCGGGCACCTCCGTCGGCGGGTGCTCTGCCGAAGGCTTCCGGGGCTCCTCCAGCAGTTCTCCTTCCATCGGCCCCTTCTCCATCGTCGCGGCTACCCCCGGCAGGGAGGTTTCGGAAGGAGAATGCTGGCGCGATGGTCTCTCCTCCGGTCGTCCTCGTGCCTACATCGGTGTCCGCAGCTGGCCCAACGTCCAGCTCCCCTGTCGCGGGCTGCTGCCCC
Organism: Avena insularis; assembly: GCA_023614405.1. Classification (NCBI taxonomy): domain Eukaryota; kingdom Viridiplantae; phylum Streptophyta; class Magnoliopsida; order Poales; family Poaceae; genus Avena; species Avena insularis. The sequence continues at coordinate 556,912,914 of CM042692.1, read as the reverse complement.
ATGTCCGCTATATTGGAGTTTTCTCTCGTGAAGCCTATGGTGCAGACCCCAATGTCTACCACTCCGGCCCAGGACGGCGTGCCAGCCGCTTTTGTTCCGGCGCTCATCGATGGGGTCCATGGGGAGGACAGCAATGAAGAGATGCCGCTGGCCGCGAAGATGGCAACTCCTGCCCCACCGCCTGCAGCAATTCTGTCGATGCCTGCTTGCTCGAAAGATGAAGAGGAGAGGCCGCCCAAGATGACGCCGGCTGCTCCGTCTCCACCTGCCCCTGGCACTAGGCCGTGGCCTTTTTCATGGGTCTCCGGTATTGATGTTAATGATGACGACGAGGAAGACGAGGAGGAGCTAGCCCCGCAGACGCCGCCGGCTGCCACCAAGACTGCTGCAGATGATGCTCTGCGGACGATGTTGGCTGCCCGCGGCACTGCCGATGTGCGCCTTGTTGAGCAGGCGCCTTAGGAGGACGAGCAGGTGCCTACGGAGTCCTCCTGCGGTCTCTCTGATGAAGTCGCTGCTCGTGGAGAAGAGGAAGGTTGGGTGCAAGTGGGTCAGGGTGGCCGCTCCGGCCGCGCGCCATCGCCTTTTCTTCGCAAGGAGGGTCTCGAGCGTAGTCTCGCCTTCAAGCGTTGGGCTCGCGGGAGATGCTATCGGTGCCTCGGGCGTGACCACCAGGTCAGCACATGCCGTGAGCCCTTCAGATGCATCCGCTGTCTTCACCCTGGTCATCGAGAGCGTTTCTGCCGTGCACGCTTTCCTGTCGCTCTTGGAGACGTGGTGGTCATGCACGCTCGTTCTCCGGTCGCTCGTGCTCCCAGCCAGCAGAGTTCTCCGTCTGCTCAGCCTCGTTGTTCCTCATCATCCCGGAGTTGGGTTGAGGTTGTGGGCCACTCGCCCGTGATTGCAGTGGTGCCGCCAAGACCCTCTCCTAGGTGTTGCGAGCAGTTTGAGGTCAATGCCACTTTGGACTCTCTCTTTCAGTCATAGGTCGCCTTAATGCGCATGGAGCTCCTCCAGCTGGTAGAGGCCCGCATCGAGGAGGTGTCTCGCCCCCTCCGTGAGGAGGTGGCAGCTCTCAAGTTGTTATTGGCGTGTGGTGGTGATTCTTTGGAGCCAGCAGAGGCATGCCGTTCTGATGGTCTGGGGCTCCCCAAAGCACGAGATTTGGTTGCATTTGAGTCCTCTGAGCAGAAGTCCTCTATGGTTGAGGATGAGCAACTCTACGGCTGGTTCTCTCCCAGTGGCCCGTCATCGCAGCCTGTTGTGTCGGCTGTCTCTGAGTGCGAGGGCATGGGCTTGATCATGGCTCAAGCGCTTGACGTTGAGAAGTGTGGTGATATCGACGATGTCGTCTCTCTCTCGCCTGAGTCTGGCAAGCTTGTGGTTCCCATAGGTGATGGGATTGATAAGTCAGAAGTGTTGACTCCTTTGCCTGGAGTTGTTGTCGCTAGAGAGATTTGTGATTTTCTTGCCACCTTGGTTGCTGCATGTCCTGGATCCAACAAATCGATTGGGTGTAAGGTTAAATCCTTGAGGGGTGGCGCTAGACCAAGAGCAACCTTTGGAAAGGAGAAATCAAGCAAGAAGAGGGGTGCTACTGGATATACATCTGGAGTCTCTTGATGGTTGCCCCCTCTGTCTCGGCATATCCTTATCGGCGCAGTGTAGGAGTGTCGTGGTTGGTGTGTTCTTTTGTGTGACTATTTGGATCTTCTCTTAGGTTTGGTTGTCGGTGTGTGTGTTGGTCGGTGTGTGGGCGTTTGCCCCTGTGTTGTTGATGTTTGGGTGAACTTGGCCCTGATGTTGTAGGTTTTTGTCCGATTTTCTCCTAAAAACTGGACACCTTCTTCATAATTAATGGATGGGGCAAAGCTTTTGCCTCCGTTTCAAAAAAAAAAAAACATAGGCAAAAAACATTGTTATGCTAGTCCTAGTGGGGGTATCATAGTTAGTATCATGCATGTCATGTTGGCAAAATTCTGATGTTGCACAATAATTAATAAAGAAAGAGATGGTTAGAGTATCATAGGTAGATACCGTATCATAGTACGTAAAACTAAAAAATCCTTATGCAAATAAATCTTATATACAATTTTGTATTGAGATTCTATAAATCATTAAATATAGTACTACATGATCCTATCATATGATACCATGCACTATGGAGATAGTATCATACACTAGTATCATATGCATGATACTAGTAGTATGATACTACCACTATGACCAGCCTAAATAACTAAATGTAGAGACATCATTTTAGAAAAACAATGCATTGGAGGGATTGTGTCTTAACCATTTATTTCTCTTATAACGACGTGCTAGGAGGGTATGATTTTATCGGTGGCCAGATCGATTTTGAGGCACCGGGCACTCGCTGCCGAGCCGGTGCCACAAGTTTTTTTTTAAGAAATCGGAGCAACTAGGGCTTCGATGCCCAAACTGTTCTGCCGATAAAATATTGGTATTCTTCAACTGTCAACTGCCTCGCTGTTTTGATCTCAACCATCACCAGCCTGCGCGACGCCGGTACTACCTCTGTCGCCTCCCTCGTCGGCCAGCTCGAGCACAACGTCGATGAAGACGCGGAAGAGAAGGACATGTACCTTCCGAGGCGGTCGCCGCGGAGCTAAAAAAAATACCAGGAGAAGCTATTCACACCGCGACGACTGGGCGACCTGCTGACTGCTACTGCGCTCCGAGAGCTCATACGCTGCGACGAGCGGCTCGGTAGCAATCCAGTGCGGACGCAGAGGTCTGGACCCAGCGCGTGAACTGGATCAGCCAACTACCTCCGTTCCGTCGCCGACGAGGCAAGTTGAAGGTGGAATCCTCGCCGCCGCCCCCGACCTCCACCGCATCCTGCTATGCCCGTGCTTCCCCACCATTTCTGCTCCAAGCCTCACACCCTCTCTGATTCACACATGCTGCGCACCGAGATTAAAAGGATAGATGTGGATCTTGTGCGGGGACGACGCCGAGTCGGGAAGAGGAGCTGGGACCGATTTGATTCGGATAGAAAGAGATTTTCTTCTGTGCGCTGAGGCCAGGAACTCGCGCGAAGGTAGGTGGAAGTTGGCTCTGTTGATTTTTCTTTCTATCCGAATGTAGGTCCCACACTTCCTTTGAGGGCATCGCCGACGCTGCCAGACCGGAGCCTATAAATAATTTCTGCGGGCACCGCTGATGACCTGGCAACCTTTTCAGGTTTTGGGCATCGGTTACATCGTGGAGGGAGGGCCTATAAGACAGACGGACCAAATGAGATAGCAGCACACACGAGTAATATCGTTTTGTTTTGACCCTGCTTGTCACAGGTCACGAGAAGTAAAATCATCCAAATTAGATGGTACTCAAAGCACTCTTCTACTTAATAAGCAAACAACGCCAGAAGAATAATGGAGATTAAGGGGATTTAAACAGATCAAGGGCGCCGTTTTATGCCAGAAGAACCCTCCACTCCTCCAGCTCACGATTCATCACTACAAACTGCTCGGACTGAGCTGAAGCCAGTCACATGGAAGCTGCGACAGCAGCCTGGCGGTACGCCTGGATCTTCTTAGCGTACTCTGCCGCGATGTCCGCGTCCGGCAAAACCTCCTTCCCCACGTGGCTTTCCCTGAACCGGTCGGCCCAGGCGGCGAGGCCCGGAGTCCTGGCGGCGTCAATGACCACCACGCCGACCATCTTGCGCATCGCGTCTAGCCAAAACAAGTTGCATCCGACGGCGAGGTCGAGGTACCCGACGGAGTCGTCGCCGGAGAAGAAAGCCTGCTTCCCGTTTGCGCACTGGGCCAGCGCGGCCTCTAGCTGCTCGGTCACCTCGGCCGCCTCGCCCACCTTCTTGGCCCTCTCCTCCTCCGTCTCCGCCCTCATAATGCTGATCCACGCCGGGAAGAACTGCAAGAAAGGACGGACGCCGGGGAAACATCAAAATGACAGGGAGAGGAGAACTGCCGGGGAATCATCATGCCAGCGAACCAACCTTGTCATCGACGTAGGCGGCCCAGAAGCGAGCGACGGCGCGCTGGTGGGGGTCGGCGGGGAGGAGGGAGGGGGCCGAGGCAGCCCAGACCTCGTCGACGTACTGCACGATGGCCAGCGACTCGCAGATGGGCTTGCCGTCGTGGAGGAGCACGGGCACCTTCTTGTGCACCGGGTTGTGCTTGAGGAGGAGCTCGCCCTTGGTGAAGAGGTCCTGCTCGACGTACTCGTAGCTGACGCCCTTGAGATGCAGCGCCATGCGCACGCGGACCACGAACGGGCTCACCACCATGCCCAGCAGCTTCACATCTCCTTCACTAGCTGCTGCCATGGTTCTCCCTCTTTTCTTGCTCTCTCTTGGTACTCTACTGGGGAGAAGATATCAAGTGGTATACTTCACACTTCAACAAATTTGAGTGCGTTTATAGTTTGTAGCATTATATTATACTACCTCCGTTCCGAAATGTAAGTCTTTTTAGAAAGCTATCCCTCCGTTTTAAAATATAAGATGTTTTAGCTTTGTGAAAAGAGTATATATCTAAACTACTTTTAGTGTCTAGGTTCATTAGACAGTAAAAGAAGTCTAGATATTTTTTTTTTACAAAGCTAAAACATCTTATATTTTGAAATCGGAGGGAGTAGTAGTTAGCGGTGAAGATTTTGTTTCATCACGGAGCCCCATGCGCAGTGGAGAGGCTGCACGAGGAGCACGAGGGCTTCGTTGGAACAATAACTATTCGATCTGTCCTTCAGCGTAGGCCCTTTTGTTTGTAGCTGCTGAGCATCCTAGGGCAAGATTGTATCTACTCTCAAGCGTCACCTGTGACGACTAAGCCCTGATGCATCTGCTCATCAACGTTCACTAGCACAATAATTCCATCACACACGATTCATTACTACTCCCTCCGTTCCGTAATATAAGATGTTCTAACTTTTGTGAAACAAAATATATCTAGACGTCTTTTAGCGTTTAAGTCCACTCCTAATCTAGACACTAAATGATGTCTAGGTACATTTGTTTCACAAAAGCTAAAAATCTTATCTTATGGAACTGAGGGAATATTTCACACTGACAATGTATCGGTTTTCATCGTCTTTGTTGAAGTGGACCATATCACAATAATTCCACAGCTCTAGGCTGCCTTCTCTTATCCGTCATCGCACCGTGTTCACGATCTCGATCTGATTCAGGCATCTGGAATTTGCGTCACAGGCTTAATAACACAAATTCACAGATATTCTTCTGATTACATTATACACAAACCAAGTTAAAATACAACCCTATTCACAAATCTACGCTTCCAGTTAGAAGTATCCAGGTGGGTGGAGATGAGCATTTACAAGTCTCTCCTTGGTATCTGCTAATAGTCCGCTGCAACAGCTGAAGATTGAACAAAAAAAAACAGGAGATCAGTGGCCGTCAAAGGCTGCAAGAGCATATCACAAGCAAAACTAACATGACCAAACTCACCATCTATAAAAAAAAAGGAGAGATGTGGTCATCGCCAATACTGAGCCCATCTATGGATAGTCTCGACCATTTGAGGGAACAAGGCGCTGACGCTCTCGTTGATAAGAGCCTGGAAGAAGTGTATAGCCTCCTCGTCGTCCAGATCCAGCCGGAATTTCTCCTGAAGCTGATGCATACAGGAGGAAACAATACATGATTATAAGCTGCTCTGCTTTTTGTACAAAAATCCCTAGACTTGTGTAAAACCAATTCTGTTACCTTAAGGGTTCCATTTTCGTCGGAAGATATGTCTGGAATATTTGATCTTTCCATCAACTTGAAGAGATTCAAAATAAGGCTGCTGTTGTTCCTCAAGATGTTGTATGCTTCGCAGCAGTAGGACTTGAATCTCGTGTAGTATTGGCTGAAATGTGAAAAACAAGTTTAAAGTGGTTGCAAGAGCTGTGAGCGAGTAATAAACCACTAGTTCAAGTATTGACAGAACTGACCAATGGATTACCTTTCTGTGCCACCCATGGCCTCCACCATTTCTTTGCATAGTTTCATTGGAGGTGGAAATGGCTTGGGATCACGACCCAGAATAAAAGCAAAGTCCACGTGGAAAAGGCACCCGTCATCGCTTAGGAGAAGATTATCTAGATGTCTAGAGAGAAACAGAGGGAGGGAAAATTAGCCATTTGTTATTCCTGAGAAACTGCATATATCAAGATCAATCGACACGAGTACTATATATAGACAAAAGGGCATAAGAAAGACCCTCGCTACTGATGAAAATTGCTATAGAAAATATCCTGGCAATAGACAATGTTGCATGAATGAGGTAACATACTTGCAAACTACATGATGCAGAAGGCGTTAATAAATCAGAATATTGGTCAGAAATAATAAACACCAAACTGCGCAATATAATCCTGGAATACGAAAAATAACAATTTTCGTCGCTGAACAGTAATCAGGAAGAACAAAAATGAAGCGTTGGACCGCAAATAAGTTCAGTTTCCTCTAAAGCAAAAATGAATGGTCTCGGGCATGCAGCAGTACATGATTGACAGTTCAGGATTGCAGAATGTACAGCAAAGTGAGAGAAATGCTTCCGTATATTTATTTGTAAGCAAAAAATATTAGCTATCCTAATTCCAGCAGGTACTAAAAATGAGAGGGCACCAACCTGTCCCCAACGCCCATAATATATGTAATGACAGAGTAACCAGCACAGCTTTTGATAAAAGTTTCTAAGCATTGGGCAGTTATACCAAAAGGGCCATCTTCATCAGGATGGAACTTCTGTAGATAACTTGTAATACTGCGATGTTCTGATAAAATCTGAGAACAAAAAATAACTCAACTCAGCAAAGGTAATTTTCTGCAGAAAACAAACTAATTTAGAAATGAATCTACGATGTGTAGAAAGCTTCATCGCAGTGTTAAACATAACTAGTCATCCAGAAAGCTGGCATTAGTTACTGGCTTCCATGATCTTCAATATCAAATTACCTGTGCAAGTGAACTGGAAGGAATAAATTCAAGCATCCCTTCATCTTGTCCAGTTGCAAGAACTCGATATGGGGTAAGCTGTAGGTCCATATTTTCTAATTTGAGCAACCGGTCCATTAAAGAGACCATTTGAATGACCTACAAAGCACATAACGAATTAGTCATGATATCCCTACCTACAATACAAGTGGGTTTCAAGATCTACGTTGAGAGCCTGAGACCAGTGTTCTAAATAATAGCACATGAACAGCCACGTAAGCATTTATCCTGCATGTTTAACACTATTGTAAAAAGGATGTATCTAAGTATACAATGGTATGGTGCATACACTGAACACAGGCTATCTGTGCATTAGAACTTACATATACATGCACCAGAAAAACAGAAAATGAGATATGTAGTTTGTGGTTTGTGCCGAACTAAACCACTGAATTTAACATGACCAAAATATAATCGACTGAGTAACACAGAACATCGACCTAATGTCCAAGCTCAAGCAGACAGTGGTCCTGATTCTAGAACAATGATTGTACACAGTTACGTCACTATGTGCATTTGAAAGAAAACTCAAAGCTGGGCACCGCAACGAGCCAAGTTCTTCTGGGTCACTGACATGGACACCGTTGTTGGACTGCAGATCACCTGGAATGTCACGGCCTGATTCATGTTTTGAGTTTGTTTGTACCAAGCCTCTCTAGGCCTGCAAATACTTTCCTAGCTTTTCAATGAAACGAGACACAATCCTTTTGTGTTTTCTCAGAAAAAGAAAAAAAGAAAACTCAAGTTCACATCATGCAGTAACATAAAATGCGCAATATTTCATTTTATTTACCTTAAGTTGCAAGCTAGCAAGCACTAAAAATACAATTGTCTGGCTTCACAGGAATACTATACTGTAAAAACTAGCTCAGAATGTAAGACCCAGTACGTAAAGATGGTGACACATGTCGTGTATACGGATTAGAACAAAAGCCAAAATGATTTCCACTAAATGTAAAACAGACTTGAATAATTACCAATTGATCTTGCCGGAGGTCATCTCCCTTTTTGAAAATTATCTTGGATGCTCCCCCGCTTGCCGTCTTAAATGTAAGGCGCAATGGATTTAAGGCACTCTTGAATATAGATGACTCTTGAGGCACAACACCAGTAAGGAGAATTTTAGGTGCTAATGGCGAACGAATTGGCTGAAACAAAAAAATCAGAATAAGTCAATTAAAGCAACTAAGACAAGTTAATCTATATGTTCCTTGTTTTTCTAGCATTGAAGAATAGCAAACATGAACACATTAATGATGTAAAGAGTTACCTCATCAAAGTTAGTAAGCTCGCTGAAAACTCCTGTTAACAACTGTCTCAATTTCTCGATTTTCTTTTGTGCACTACCACGGACATTTTTTACATCCTTCATAATAGAACATAATTGAGCAGTAAGTTCTGTCTGGCGTGATAAACTCTGCCACAGTCGAAACCCATCTTCATCTCCATCCTCCCTAGCAATCATCTGTTAACAGAAACAGTTGTAGTTAATGTAAAATTACATATTATGAATGATAGAACCAACAGCATGGACCAAAAAAAAGGAAGAGAACGTACTTTCATCATTTCATCTTCAAGCATGTCATATGTACTGTAGTATCGTCTTGCATATGCATGATTATGGAGCTCCACAACCACATACCAGCGAAGGAAACTAGCAATTTCAATGTTTGACAAAGCTGAAATGGACATAAGATCGAACAACGTGAGAGTTTTCTATACAGCAGTTACATAAAAAACCCGCTGATCCTGGTAACCAAATGTGACAAAAGGAATCATGATTACATTCATTGTAGAATTTGTATAGAAGGATAAAACATACCTCGATTGACAAGAAAGTGTGCCAGACGAGACTTGTCCGATCTTTCAAATCGTAGAGCTTGCACTAGTTGGAGTAAGTAGCATTGCAATTCTTCATCATCAGCTCTTTCGAGTACGCTCACAGCATAACCACGGACCTTTGCAGAAAAAGGTACAACTTAGAATAAAATATTAGGAAGGGTGTGAGATGCTAAAGTGTGTCATCCTGAGTCACGGACCCATTACTCAATCATTCTTTAGTAACCACAAGAGGTAGGACAATCATCTATAACCTTAGGAACAGCTATTGTTTGGGAAGAAAAATGTGCTAGTACCAGCACAGGAGATTTTTTTTAAAAAGGTTAAAAAAAATGAAAGCTCACAATCTAGTACACAAAAAAAACCATCTTTTTAGGTAATCAGTAATCACACAATCACAAGGGGGGCAGATAAGAAGTCTACAGGCGCCTCTGACCTAGCTGCCACTATCACTCCACCGGAACAATGCCAACATCCACCTGACAGTCCTCAACTGGTAGCTGTCTATAGAGTAGAAAATCGACAAATAACAAATATTTTCCTATACCATGCCAAACCAATACATAGAACAGGCCAACACCATAAATATGTCATACAAGTGAGAAAGGGCGGACAATATGTCTCTTACACCAGCGCAGACCCATTATATATGAGACAAATATGTGTCACTAATGGCAAAACTGATTAAGCATACTTGAAAAGAAGACATGTCTTTGTGTTTGTCATACCAGAATATTTCAAGAAAAAACTAGAGTACGAATAACATAATTATTAATGAATAGTTCACTTAACAGATGAAAGGAAACAAACAAAAGGCTCTCTATAAACAAAATAATGATATACAAACAACCTCACAAACATCTACTCCCTCCGATCCATATTACTTGTCGTTCTAGTGGATGTATCTAGCACTAAAATATGTCTAGATACATCCATTTCAATGACAAGTAATATGGATCGGAGGGAGTAAAAAAAACCAGAAACACGGACAAAGGTGCCTAGATAGCTTACTTCCTCGCTTTTAAAATCTGGTGAGAGAAGCTCTAATGCATCAGCCACATCAATTGTTTCCCACTTCCCAATCAACTCAACAGCTTGTTTAGCCTCCTGCACATTATGACATAATATTAATAAACATAAGAAGCAGATCAACTAGAAGTTAAATCAAGATAAATGTGGAGTTTGTATCCAAAAATTATAACAGGCTGCCAGGTCATTTAGAGCAAGCACAAGCAAGCAAAGAAACATCCCTCGTTTCCTCTGATGCACATATGAAGTATGACAGTCCACTGAGATATGAATGCTTTCACTAACCTGGATATCGCTCCAATCCACTGAGCGGACAAACTTTGTAAGAGCTTTCTTCTCAGACATCAAAGAGAAACGGAATTTCCACACCAATTGCTTCTCATCCGCCTGTAGATCGCGTGTAGGAGGATATTTGATGATTCTTTGAAGAAATCTACCATAAAGCACAAAGTTATTCAGCTAGAAAACCCACAAATGCACATGACTGTTAAGCTAAGGAACTGAATTGTGCTTCTTGCCACTTATGATTAATGCAGCTAACAAGCAAATATGTTTGCCCATAAATTCATGTGAAAAAAAATACTGAGATGTTAGCAACCACTGAAAGTAACGGCAGTCGTCGTGACACCCAAACAGGAAGGAGACAATAGGGTGACAGGGAAACAAAAACATGGAAGAATAACATACTGCAGTTGCACTCACTTTCGCTCGTTTGAGCTTGGTTTCAGATCTCTATCGATAATTCCACGAGTCAAACTCCTAGCAAGCTTTAACTGCTTGTGCTCAGATGGATTGGTTCGTCCAAGTTCAGGATCCCACACAGTAACAAGCTCATTCGATAACGATACAGGGGCTGGTGCATAGAAATTTGCTCCAGATTCCTGAGCAGAGAAGAGTCAAAGTAGATTTCTTTGTGAATATAACAACATGAAATTGGTAATAAATATTTTGTTATCTATACATTGTATTCAAATAAATGTTATATTATTTTTCAGAGCGCAGTTTCTCCTTTATCTATGAAAAGTTACCAGATATTGAAAAGAAAACACATAAACACTGAATGGTGAAAGAATGTTAACCTGGAAGACAACTCTGTGTTCAAAACTGCAGAATTCAACAACTAGGCTCGGGAACGAATTCTCCAGCCTCTCGCACTCCTTCTCCTTAACTCTGTCCACAGCACTGAAGGCAAGACGGTCCAGCCAATCCACATGCTGTATCTGCCCTCTCTCATATTTGTTAACGAGCCTCTCCAGCCGTTCTATCTCGCCTCGCTCGTTCTTAGGAACCTACAGCCATCAATTCAATACAAAAGGTAAGTTCGCCGTGAGGTCATAGAAGCAAACAACAAATGCAGTGACGGATAATCCCTCAAAAGAAAGCTGTCCACCTTGCCAGGGGTCGTGGTGGGTACTCTTCCATCTGCCTCCTTTTGGGGCCACAGCCGCAGCTTCAGCCTCCCCGTTTTAAGCTGTTTCTTGCTGTTGAAAAGGAATATGGTGGCTCCACCGACTACACTTCTGCCCTCACCGGAGGACACATCCCAAACCTACATTTGTTATCGAAACAAAATTCAAAGCTCGAACAGCAGTACTACAAAATACCAATCCCTCTAGGAACATAGTTCCGTTTCGCTACAATTAGATAGGCACCGAAGTCAAGAAGATCTACCGTGAAGGCGAGCTGCGCTAGGGAGGTTAGGTCCCTGTATTTGGTGCATAGCGTGATGAGCTCATTCCAGCAGTAAGGCGGACCTGACGATTCGAGCCTAGCACCAGTGAAGTGACTATCAGAAACGTTGGTACTACACGAGAGGTAATTGTGCAGGTTTGATTGGCAGGTAACGGAAGGGGGTGATATGATAGATGTGAATCGTAGGAACGGGATGAGAATACCTTGTGTTGACTGGGAGGCCGAACTGGACGCCGTCGATATAGAGCTTGCACTCGACGAAGAGCTCGGAGACCTTCTTGTCGAGACCGTCTGCGAGGAAGTAGAGAGGGATGTCAGGAGAGGATACGGTAGAGAATTTGGGGGGAGGAAGTAGGAGCGAGGAGGTGACCTTGAGCGGGAGGCGGGATGGGGGCCTGGAGGACGCGGAAGGTGAGGGGGAGACTGATGTCGCAGGACAGGAAGAAGCGGAACTCGCTGCTGTTGCTGCCCGCCACCGTCGCCGCGCTGGTCCTGCTGATGCTGGCGGTCGCCGCCGCCATGGACGGACGGGCGGGCGGACGGACGGCCAGTAAGCAGAGGTGGCGAATTTATGATACGCGGTGCGGCGGCGAGCAGCCTCCGCAGCACGAAGCGGTCCTGCCGGCGAGGAGGTGGTGGCGTGCGGGGTGGGGTGCCTCGTCTCGAGTCGACTCGGCGGAGAAGAGGACGGAGAGGACCAGAGATATGCGCATCGGCGAAGACAAACTCGGAGCGGTTCTGTCTGGGGTGGGGCAAGTAGTGGGCTGGGCCTGCGATTCGGTGCCCTTGGAAAGCCCAATGCTTAAACTAACTACTCCTAGCAGTAAACATACGATTCTCAACAAAAAAAAAAGTTATGCTCCGATCCAAATTAGTTGACTCGGTTTTGTCTAAAATCGGATGTATCTAGTACTTAATTTTGAATCTAGATAAATCTGAGTCAACTAATTTGGGTCGGAAGGAGTATATTTTTTCGAGCAATCTATACTTTTGGTTGAAAAATACGTTATTTTCTGGACTTTTTTAGTGAAGAAAGACGGAAAGAGTAACCGGCTAAGAGCATCTTCACCGGCAGTTAGAGCATCTCTAGCGGAAACGGAAAACACGCGAACCGTAAACCTAGTTGTCGGTGCCCTGTAAACTTCGTTTTCGTTTTGAAAAACATCGGTGCAGAACAAACATAAGATGTATTCAAACTGTATTCCAAATTGGAAATTAAAAAAAAAAACTGGTTTTCCAGAAATTGGAGCCAGACCACATTCGCAGTTCGTCGATACCAAAATGTGTCCGTCCATGATTATAGCATAATTTACATAAATACGCGGGGACAAAAGGTGCGGCGGCGTTGCCCTACCCTACTATGATAAAAATGGGCACAGGAAAACCTCACCAGAGCCTAGGGCACGACGGCGAGCTCATTCGTCGGCGGAGAGGACGACAACCTCCAGCTCATTCTCCTACTTGACGCGGGCGCGCTGCCGCTCCATGGCATCCTGATGCGCCGTCACGTACGCCTAGTGCTGGTCGTGGTGGCGTCGGGTGGCCTCCTACGCGTGTCGCTCCTCCTTTTGCTGCTCGTGTCCTCGCCCCCACTCCGAACAACGCCCAACGGAGGTCTTCTGCCTCGCGCTTCTCCGCTGCCAGTGCCGCTCGCACGGACCGCCGCTGCATCGTCTCATGTGCGCGGTGCTCGGCCTCGTCGTCGTAGACGTAGTCACCGTTGACGATGTGATCCCCCACGAACTCATTGCTTGACAACACGTATGTGCCCGATGAGGAGGGGCACGTTGGAGTTATAGAGGTCGTAGTCCTCGGAATTCGACTTTGAGAGGTCGAGCGATGGAGATGGGGAGCATCGAGCGGCGTGTGAGCTCCCCGCCTCCGCGTTGTGGCGTGTCCGATGGAGGAAGCACACTGGAGGAGAAGGAGAACGAGATCGCCAGGCGGAGCGGCGCTCCATGCTCCCGTGCTTCGCGTCCTCGGCCTCGCGCAAGCGCAGGCGCTCCGGCACGGGCTCACCATGGCGGATGTAGCACAGAGAGGCACGCTTGTGCGCACCATCGATGACGATGTGTCGTCGCCACTCTTTCTCGTTTCAATGGCCCCGAACCCATCGTTGGTCGCCACAGAAACAAAAAAACACAGTCAGCTATTAAAGATATACAATGTACCCGGAAAAAATATACACACTACCGTACCTGCATGTTCGCCGTTGACGTTGCCGCGGCAATGAGGTGGGCATAGCAGTAGCCAACGGCGAAGGGACGCAGACGCCTCCCACCAATGCAACTCTCCGATGCGGAAACCTGCATGATGCCTCATAGCGAAAACGTCCTACCTGGGTGCCGAAGATTCGAGCGTTGAGGATGGGTGCTGATGACGTGGGCGCCGAAGACACACATCCGCGCCCACCAAGGACGCGGGATGCTTTCCCGTCTATGCGACGTAGCCGTCTATGAAACCATTGATCGGTTGCAGATATCCGTATCCTGTGAACTGGCAAAGAGAGAGAAAGCGAAACACTCTTCGAAAAAATAAGACAGCGGAAGTGAGGACGGGAACATATATACCTGAGAGTCAAAAACGTCGCTGCATCCCCTAACATAACAGTCTGGCTGTGTCCTTGTCCACCACCCACCGCATCCTCCGCTATCTGAAATACAAAAAAATTAAAGAGCAAATAAGAAATAAGATGGCTTACCACACGAGGAACGGTTCATTAAATCCACCGCCGAAGAAGAAGAGTCTAGCTGCGGCGCAGTCTCTCGAAGAGCACGAGGAATGAGACGGTGAAACCGAAAAGGATACTTATCTCCGTATGCAACCTCCACCGCCGGCGATGTAATCCGAACGAAATAAGGGAGACCAAACCCCAGCCTACAACCGCACTGAAGCGTGGGAGGCCGGACTACATCGCCTCCTAGGTGTTGCGTTGTACGTCACCGACTCTGAGTCTTCCGTTCATCCTGCCGTCTCCCAGCATCACAAGTTCGTTTCACCTCACCATCGTGGGTACCGGCATTGCCGGCTACGGATGTCCTCACTGTACCGACCGATGCATGTGGATGGCCAGACATGTCTCTCACTAAAACCCCGCGTTAGCGGGACCCACCATACGACCTCGCTGACGGATAACGCTGACAACTCAGTTAACGGCTGCGAGAATCCGCGTATGGGTAGAGTCTACATTGTCAACTCAGCTATGGACATTAACGCTCTCATCTTTCAGAATGCTTGCAGGCGAGAAGTGGATCTTCCACGTCTACCTTCTAGGCCTACAACTCGACAATAAACCAGACCCACGTCCGCGAGAAAACGAGACCGACATGGGCTTACGGTGCCACGTCAGCTCTGGTCGTGCCCCATGACCGCGAGAAACCGAGGCCGTTATAGGCTCATGACGCCACATCGGCTTTCGTTGGGTCCCATGACCACAAGAAACTGCGACCAACATTGGCTCACGGCGCCACGTCAGCTCTCGACGCGCCGCAGCTGGCATGGGCTTACGGTGTCACGTCGGCTTTCGGCGGGTCTCATGACCGCGAGAAACCATGGTCAGCACGGGGCTCACGGTGCCACGTCGGCTCTCGGCGGGCCCCATGGCCGCTAAAGTCCACAACCAGCATGGGCTCATGGCGCCACGTGGGCTTTTGTCGGGCCTCGCCACCCGGCGAGCGCGGAGGGGTGTCGCGCCAGGAAAGTTTCTCACATAGCGCGGTCCTGCCCTTCTACACTGACGGCAGATCCATGGCGCGCGTGACCCGCCTTCCGGCAACGCAAGGAACGACGAAGCACACGACACATTACGTGGTAGGAATCTTTCGTCTTGGCCGGCCGTAAGCCCGCCTCTTGAAAGAGCAGGGCTCCGTAGCGATGGTGCTAGGTGTCCTTTTGGTCATCCATCCCATGACCAAAAAGAATGAGAACGACGTGGATAGCTGTTTAGACTAAAACATTCTAGCGCTATTATTTAGAGCATCTCTAATCATGACTGATTGCGAACTGTAAACAGTCGACGACGGAAATAGGCGGAGCAGAACAAAGCCTTCTCTTTCACGGGTCGCTAATGCGGGCTATGTTATGTGCCGTGGCCATTTCTGCGATAAAGCTAGGATTTAGACATTTCAACTATTTCACAAGCCACATTATATCTAAATTGATTCAATAAAAAGTGCAGCAAATAGTTCGAATCAAATTATCATCCACATTACAAGATTATGCAAATCAGATTATAATGATTGTTCATGAAATAAATAAACAATAGTTCACACATAGCCCAAATAAATGTTTTTATCAAACGCAAATGGAACAATGAAATTTTGATCATTGGCGGTCATGACTCGCCCTGGGGTGCTCGATTAGATCTTGTTGGAGCCGTGCATGGGTGCACTCATGTTCAATAGTCTTATAGGAATCAAGAAAAGTTTATTCGAAGGCGGTCGGGGTTCCTTTGTGGCTTCACTCGGCTCCCAACATTGTCATAGAAGCACTCTGAATCGTCATCGTCTTGGAGCAACTCGACGATGTCCGAATCATCCGACAACGAGGAGTCCTCGGAAAAATAGCTCGCTCTCGCTTAGTGACGAGCTCATCTGAATCAAACATGAAAGGCCGTCAACATCCATGGACAAATCGAACAGGGGCGATTCTGTCAACAACGGCGGCGGCGACGCACGCAAGGTGACTGGATCTATTGGCCCATGGGCAGCGTGCCGGCAAATCGCACCGAATAGGACAGACGATGCAGCGGGGAACGGCGGCTACGACGGGCGAAAGGATGAGAGGGGACGGGAAATATCAGCGCACCAACACTCGCGGGGGAACATGGGGAACAGCTTGCTCTCGCTTAGTGACGAACTCATCTGAATCAAACATGAACGGCCGTCAACATCCATGGACAAATCAAACAGGGGGGGGGGGGGGGGAGATCGAACGAGAACATGCCGTGGCGGCGGGCGATTCGGTCAACAGCGGCGACGGGGACGGCACATGCGGGGTGACCGGATCTGTTGGCCTAGGGGCAGCGCGCTGGCAAATCGCACCGATAGGACGGACGACACGGCGGGGAACGGCGACGGTGGCCGGAAGGATGAGAGGGGACGGGAAATATCAGCACACCAACACTCGTGAGGATAGGGTTCTTGTTCAGTTCGGCTTCTCACGCCTAGAATGTACCGGCGTTGGAGAATATTCACCATCCCTTTAAAAAAAAATAAGGACCAACACCTTTTACAGGAACAACTAGAGCAACTTTTTGGCGGAGACGGATAACTGACGGTTATTATACAGTTTCCAGGTGTTTACGGTCAAGGTTAGAGATGCTCTTACTCACACAACAAACATGAGGCGAACCGTGTGATCACAACTCACGTACGATTGCAGCGATGATCGAGACCCAACAGTTTGAATGTGTGATGCGTGTGGTCGTATATAATCGTTTACAAGATCCTGCCGAGTACGAAGTATGCACACGAGGCTAGCTCCGAGAGCACGAGAAACGACGGACGGGAGGCCGGGATCCATGGTGTCAGACTCTTTTACGCCAACCGTGGCGGTGGGCCGGGCGCCGCGGTGAACCTCGGCGGGTTCGGCACCGGCGACGGCGGCCGCGATCCCCTCTGCAGCAACCGCCGCACCGCGACCCTCTGGCCGCCGCGGTGTGCTTCTCCGGCGGCCCATGCCATCTTGTCACCGTCTGCAGCTGCACTGGCAAAACCGTTAACTAATCGGCCATCTCGACGAGCAGCTCTGCTTGGGGACGCCCAGTCGCCCACCAAGCAAGACTGAATCACGGACGTACGTACGTACCTACAAGGAGTGGCGAGGAGCAAGCTGCCGGACTGGTGCAAGAACCAAGGAGGATCGCGGCCAGGAGCAGCCAGCAGGAGAACACACCGCCTTGACCCATGTCGTCGACGACGACGGCGACGAGTTGCTCTGGAACTTGACCGGCAACAGCTTAGATTTCCGGAGCTAGCTAGCTGGAATCGTCGCAAATGTGTCAAATCCCCGTCAACTCGCGCTGTATATATCATCATCGGCATGATGATGAGGCCGGTCGAACCGCCGGAGCCAATCTGGAAGCAGCTCCTCAATGATATATCCAGCAGATTGGCACTGCCCACTTGCTAACGGTTGCGCGCAGTTAAACTGAATGAATAAGCGCATTGTGTCGTGTCTGCAGTCTCTGCACTAATTAAATGTACTCGTGCACAGCTTCTCAAACAATGTACGCCTGCCGGGTTATGTCCTTATTAGATGCATCAGTTGACTTCGGCGCTTCTTAAACAACCTCGAAATATTAAATACACACAATACCTGCATCTAAATAAAACGGCACCAACAGTGCATTCTTTTGGAAGTTTCTCCTATATATATTATATTATTGTAGTGGAAGAAGTAGAGGATTATATTATGACACAAGAGAGCACCATGCATGTTCATGTTTGTAAAAATATGGCATATGGAAAAATGTTATGGAGTAGATTCAGAAGATGATGCAGAGCAGTTTTCAGAAGAATATGCAGATGAAAGATTCAGAAGAAGAGGAAGATTCAGAAAACATTGATTATGACATGAGAGTACGTACAGAGCTGAATAAAATGAAGAAAAAGGAGGCAAGAGCAAGTAGAACTGAATGAAAGGATTATTGGCTTGAAGACGAAGAAAACCTGGGCAGTGAGCTACTATGAAGGTGATACTGATGTGGACGATCTTTATCCTATGTCTGACAATGATTCTGCTCCTTGCACATCACATGCCTCCTCCTGAAAAAGCTGCACGTCGTCATCTCCGGGCAGCACACACCGTGGACGGACCGGGTCCGATCCAACTACCTGTGTGTGCGCACCCTGCCCCGTCGACACCCTCCTGGAGAGTCTTCTCGTCGCTTTTGCCCCTGTACTGCGCCATTACCTTGGTCCGTGTGGGGCACGGGCGCTCCGTGGATATATGGGAGGATAACTGGACGTCGCTAGGTGCGCTCTCAGAGGCCTTGTCCGCGGTCTACTCCCACATGATCCGCCTGGCTGGGTCCCTCGCCGACGGCCTTCGCTGATCGCTCGCTGGTGCTCCGCGCACAGCCCAGGATCTCCCTCACCGCGGCCGTGGAGCTTCGCATGCTCCATGGAACGCTCGACTATCTTCTTGAGCGTGCCTCCGACGACGATGACGATAGATCCCTTGCGTGGGGTGGGAGCAGGGGGTTCAGCGCTGGTGTGGTGTACAGGATGTTGAAGAGCTCCGGGCGCGTCACTCCCCTCCATGACCTGAATTGGGTTGGTTTTCACGCCACTCAAAGTTAAGGTTTTTGTGTGGATCCTGCGGCACGGCAAGAGGCGCACGCGTGCTCTCCTGACCCGCATCAGATGCCTGAACGCGGAGTGGTGCCCCTTCTATCCCCGCGTGCCAAAGACGCTAGAACATCTCTTCTTCACCTGCCCCCGCCTTCGCATCTTCTGGCGCCACGCGCTTGGGCCTCGCCGATGCGCCCTTCGCGCGAATATTGAGGCGTCCTAGATGTCTCTCCAGACCAGCAATCCAGCGTGGAGCGCTTCTATGTGCAGCACCGTCCTCTCTAGGCTCCTTTGGGTCGTTTAGAAAGCTAGGAATCAAATGGTTTTCGACGTCGTCCGCCTCCCTCTATCGACGATTCTGGAGCAAGTCGTCGTGCACCTACGTCTTTGGAGGGCCTGAGTGCCGCCCCGCATTAGCTTTGAGTGCGTGGAACAATGGTGTGTGTCCCTCTTGTAGCTGTTAAGAACTACGATTTTCCTCCCCCCCTATCGGGAGATCGCCTCCCCCCACTCTTCACAAAACGGTACACCCCCGCGTTTGCGGAGGCCTTTATCGTTCCCTTTTAATGAAAATTCAGGTGGGCATATTGTTGGGTTCGTAGCATAGAAAACAAAAAATTTCGTACGATGGGAATTATACGCCAAGATCTATCTACTAGATACAAGCAACGGGTGCATATACATCCATAGAGAACTTACCCTCGAAGACAACAAAGTTTTGTTAACGAGTTGGAACTCGTGGATGATGTAGTCGAACGCTTGCCGATCTCAAGATTGTGTGGAAGTCCTAGCGCCGCAAATCAACAACGCATCCATCCTCGCACACACGTTTAGGCCACCGAACAACCTCTACCTCCTCGCTCCAGCGAATCAGTGGAAGAAGCAACTCCTTCCAGACGAAATGCCACTAGGAACATGTATCTCGCTAATCCGAGACCATGGGGGAATATATCTAGAGGGGGAGAGATATCCTTCACGAGGAGGTGTACTTTGTGAGGGAGGAGAGGGGGGCCTTTTATAGGAGAGGGGGGCTTCTCCCCTCCCCATGGCTGGTGCCCAAGGGGGGTGCCCCCACCTCTTCCTCATTCATGTGGTGGAAGATCCACTCACATAAACATGCCTCCACTCACACATCCACTCACATGCATTAAATTTTCACCAAATTTAATGCAACTCTCATTTAATAAAACTCTTTTATTTATTTTATACATAATTTTGTTAATTACTTTAATTAACAAACATTCACATAAAACCCCTGTAATATTTCAATATCACATGCAGAACCAATTTCAGCAATTTCACCCGAAACAATTCCGGTGTCCATTGAAATAATTTTAGTGCTTTGCAATTCTTTCGTCTGAAACATGTATGCTCCAAATGGTGTTTGGAAATCCTTAAGTGTGTCACCCTACGGTTCGTGAATAATGCAGACATGATCGAGAATCCTCTCGGATCAATAATCAGAAGCGGGACCTGGAGATCCATTCTGACTCCTGCACATTCAACGATGACTTCTCTGATCGTGAGAAACTTTAACGCTAGTAACTTAATCCCTTTGTCTTGCGATATATTACATGTCCGAGATTCGATCATCGGTATCCAAATACCTAGTTTGATCTCGTTACCGATATGCACTCTTTTCTCGTTCCCGTGATATAACATTCTAGTGATCACATCACTTGCTTGCAAGCTATTCACAATGTGATATCACCGAGAGGGACCAGAGTATATCTATCTGTCATTGGGATGGACAAATCTCACTCTTGATCCATAATCCTCTACATAACACCTTCGTAGCACTGAACCCACCTTTATAGTCACCCTTTTATGGTGTGACGTTTGGTGTTATCAAGATACTCTTACGGTGTTAGTGATTAACATGATCTCATGGTCTAAGGACTAGGATTACTTCGTATGATGTTATAGCAATATAAACTCAATGACTTTGATGGTAATGCTATACTTGGATGAATATTCATCACATCATTTCATAAATGTTGTGATCTCGTTATTAACGACATCCAATGTCCATGATCAGGAAACTTTGATCATCTTGTTAATCAACGAGCTAGTTTAAAGAGAGGTATAACTAGAAACTTTCCATTTGTTTATTAAACACACATGCATTAATGTTTCCATATTAATAAAATTATAGCATGCAAAATAAACATCTATCATATACTTGGAATATACATAATAACAACTTTATTATTGCCTCTCCGGGCATATTCCCTTTAGTCTCCCACTTGCACTAGAGACAATAATCTAGTTACATAGTGATAAATCTAACACCCATGGAGTTCTGGTGTTGATCATGTTTTTCCCTAGGGAGAACTTTAGTCAACGGATCTACAACATTGAGATCCGTGTGTACTTGACAAATCTTTATATCTCCATCCTTGACATGCTCTCGGATGGAGTGAAACCGGGGCTTAATATGCTTGGAATTCTTGAGAGACCTTGGTTCCTTGGCATTGGCTATGGCTATATTGTTGTCACAATAGATAATCATTGGGTCCAACACACTAGAAACCACAACTAGTTTGATTATGAACTCCTTCATCCAAACCGCTTCCTGCGCCATTTTTGAAGCAGCAACATATTCCGTCTCCGTCATTGATCCAGCCACCACAGGTTATTTGGAACTCTTCCAACTAACTGCTACTCCGTTCAAGAGAAATACGTATTCGGATTACGACTTAGAGTCATCCGAATCGGTGTCAAAGCTAACGTCGACATAACACTTAGCGACCAGCTCTTCTTCACCTCTGTATACAAGAAACATATCCTTAGTTCTTCTTAAGTACTTAAGGATATTCTTGACCGCTATCCAGTGTTCTGTACCTGGATGAGATTGGTACCTACTAGTTAAACTAATAGCATGTGCCACATCCGGTCTTGTACATAGCATGGCGTACATTATAGAGCCTATAGCTGAAGCATAGGGTTTTTTATCTATTATCTCTCTTTCTTCCGCCGTAGCCGGACATTGAGTCTTACTCAATGTCTTGCCTTGCAACATTGATAAGAACCCCTTCTTACTTCCGTCTATTTTAAACTTTTTTAAAATCTTATCAAGGTATGTACTTTGAGATAGCCCTATCAGACGCATTGATCTATCTCTATAGATCTTTATGCCTAATATGTATGACGCTTCACCTAGGCCCTTCATTGAAAATTTGCTGTTTAGATAACTTTTAACATTGTTTAAAAGATCTATATCATTTCCAATCAATAATATGTCATCCACATATAATATTAGAAATGGGACATTGCTCCCACTCACTTTCTTATAAATACAAGCCTCTCCATAAGTTTGGATAAATCCAAATCTTTGATCACCTCATCAAAGCGGAGATTCCAACTCCGTGATGCTTGCTTCAGTCCATAGATGGATCACTAAAGCTGGCATACCTTGTCAGCATCCTTAGGATTGACAAAACCCTTTGGTTGTATCATATACAACTCTTTTTCAATGTTACCATTGAGGAATGCAGTTTTGACATCTATCTGCCATATCTCATAATCGAAATAAGCAACAATTGCTAACATAATCCTAACCGACTTTAGCATCGCTACGAGAGAAAATGTCTCATCGTAGTCAACCCCTTGAATTTTTTGAAACCCCTTTGCGACAAGTCGAGCTTTATAGATGGTTACATTACCATCAACATTAGTTTTTCTTTTGAAAATCCATTTATTCTCAACGGCCTTTCGGTCACGAGGTAAGTCCACCAAGGTCCAAACCTAGTTTTCGTACATGGATTCCATCTCGGATTTCATGGCTTCTGGCCATTTGTTGGAATCCGGGCTCATCATCGCTTCTTCATACGTCACCGGGTCATCTATTTCATCAACCATGAAATTCATAACAGGATTTCCGTACAGTCCAGGAGCTGCACGTGTCCTGCTTGACCTGTGAGGTTCGTTAGTGTTCTCTTTCGGAGTTTCATGATCATTATCATTAGTTCCCTCTTCATTCGGTGAAGTCATCTCCGGAACAATTTCCGGTGCTGTGTTACTCGCTGTTGTATGAAGAGAAGGTTCAATAACCTCTTCGAGTTCTACCTTTCGACTACACACACCTTTCGCGAGAAACTCTTTCTCTAGAAATGATCCATTCTTGGCAACGAAAACCTTGCCCTTGGATCTGTGATAGAAGGAATATCCAATAGTTTCCTTAGGGTATCCTATGAAGACGCATTTTTTCGCTTTGGGTTCGAGTTTATCCGGTTGAAGTTTTTTCACATAAACATCGCAACCCCAAACTTTAAGAAATGACAACTTAGGTTTGTTTCTAAACCACAATTCATACGGTGTCTTTTCAACAGATTTAGATGGTGCCCGATTTAAAGTGAATGCAGTAGTTTCTAGTGCATAATCCCAAAATGACAGTGGCAAGTCAGTCAGAGATATCATAGATCGAACCATTGATGACCCACACGTATAGGGGATGTATCGCAGTATTTTCGATAACTAAGAGTGTCGAACCCAACGAGGAGCAGAAGGTGCTGGCTAGTGGTATGGATCATGAATTCTCTGCAAATACTTAGCAAACGGATTTTTAGGGGTTTTTGATAATGCAAGTAAATAAAGTACGAGTAAATAAAAGACAATAAGAATAAATGCAGCAAGTGGCCTAATCCTTTATTCAGCAAAGGACAAGCCAGTTGTATTACTTAAGATGACCAAACGTTCTCGAGGACACACGGGAATATTGTCAAGTGCTTTCGCTTCATATAGTTGATTAATCTTCTTTAGTTTGCTAAGTGTTGTGTGGGTGAACCTGTGCTAATGTACCGACCTTCCTAGGACTAATACATACTTGTGATTATACCCCTTGCAAACATCCGTAAGTACAAGAAAGTAATTAAGGTAGAAACCTAACCACAACTTTAAACTCCAAGACCCTGACGTCCCTTGTGCAATGGTTTCCTAACGGGGGTTCAGGTTTCTGCCACTCCGGCAACCCCTACGATTAGTAGCCAAATACACAATGCATTCCCCTAGGCCCATATAGGTGAAGTGTCATGTAGTCGACATTCACATGACACCACTAGAAGAAGTACACCACAACTTAAATATCAAACTATTGAATCTTTCTCAACACAATTCCACTACTAACAACATGACTTCTCCCATGTCTTTCAAGAACAAAACGAACTACTCATAAGACATCATATGGATCATGATCAGAGATGGAATAATGATGTATAACAATCTGAACATAAACAATAATTCAATGGTTCCACTCAATAGCATCAACTACAAAGAGTAATCAACACCGGGAAAGTTTCCCCTAAGAACTATGCAAGATTCAACCCAATTGTTAGAGCGATATGGAGATGGTGATGAAGGTGCTGCTGCTGATGGTGGTGGTGATGATGATGATGATCCCGATGAAGTCCAGCTTGATGGTGGTGTTGATGGCGACGATCTCCCCTCTCTGGGAAGGAATTCCCCTGGCAGAATTCTGTCTGCCGGAGAGATCTTTCTCTCTCGGTGTTTTCCGCCCCGCAGAGGAGGCGGAATCTTTCTGTGGTCGCTCCCCGATTCTTAGGGTTTCGGGAGGATAATATCGCCAGGGAGGAGGGTGGACAGGCGGCCACACCACCTGGTGGCACGGCCTAGGCTGGCCCGCGCCAGGGGGTGGTGTGGGCCCCCTGTGGCCCATCTCCGCTTCCCCTTATGGCTTCTTTCGTCTTCTGGAAAAATAGGATTTTCCAAGTATTTTTCCGGATTTTCTGATCTTCGTGAATTTTGCCTCCAAACAACACCTTTTCCATCAGAATCCTGACTGCAGCGGTCCATGCTCCAAAAGTCATCAACCATGCAAAAATAGATGAAATAACATAAGTATCATCTCTTAATATGAAATATATCAATGAATAATAGTGAACTATGATATAGAATAGTGATGCAAAATGGACGTATCAACCCCCCAAGCTTAGACTTCGCTTGTCCCCAAGCGAAACTGAGCTCAATAAACATGGCATCAGGTTTATGGAGTGAAGAGTCGATAAAAGAATACGGACATGAAGCATCACATTCATCAATACATAAGTCATAATAGAAGACAACTCACTATTATATTACTTAACTTGCAATAAGTAAAGGAAACACAATAAATATACATAGAGAGAATCATAATTGGTAATGGCAAACTTAGCTCTTGGTCGAAGAATAGTTGACAATTTGCTGGAGTTCACAAATAACTGGTTTTCAACGATAGCTTTCAAAGTAGTAGACACCAAGATAAGAGCAATGTGCAAAACAAGGAACATAAGAAACATGATTGAATAAATCATCATATGAATGAAACACAACAACTCAAAATACTTGTTGAGATAGAAAGTAATAGGTTTACTAACTCAACTAAAAAGTAAAAGAAAGGCCCTTCGCAGAGGGAAGCAGGGATTTCAAGTTTCATAAAGAGCTCCCAAAAATTATGGTACTTATTAGCTTTCAGCTCTCATTGCCCCTATCATAGGCATCTTTAGGTGATTAAGGTTAAAGTGACACAACTAAGAGGATATGCTTGACAAGTTATAAGTTGAAATCTCATGCCCCTCACTTACGAGTACCGAACCTCATGCTACTCAACTTCAGTCACAAGTAAGCTCTTGTCATTGTAAATACATATGTATCATAGAGAACTGCCAACGGGGTACCCCTTGCACATGATACAGGAGCCATCCCATAATCAAAATGACAAGGCAAGCAGACAATGAGCATCTCGTCGATCCTTTTATTTGCTATTTGCATAGGTTTTTACTGAAGATGCTTCATAGAGTGCTCATTATGGTTATGCTGCAAGTTTCCACCATGATTAGGCATGGCTTAGGCTAGCGGCCCAGGTGTTTCTCTAACACACATATAAACTCCATGATCTTACAAGTTCCCCCTTTATTTCACACCGCCGGGATCCATAGGCAAAAGAATCATGATATCAACGAGGTACAAAGTACCAGTGCAATGTTGAAAGCGTTCCCCATGATGCATGGTTCTGCTAACTCCAACTTATAAAGCGCAAGCATATACGCAACCGATATGGACACAATGGTTCAAGTTTATTAAGTGCAAGAAAATAAGGTGTGCCATCAAGTTCGTGAGAGCTTTAATCACTAATTTTCTCATAACAAGTTTAATTTGGAAGGTAGATAAAAACATGAATTTACTTGGAATAGCAATAATGCTAATAGGTAGGTATGGTGGACACAAATGGCATAGGTTTTGGTTAAAGGATTGGATGCACGAGAAGTATTCCCTCTTAGTACAGGTTTTTGGCTAGCAAGGCTGGGTAGCAAGTATACGAGTTGAAGGAAACAAACAAACATACAAGCGATATAAACAAACATGCAATCTTCCTTGGAAGCACAAAAGATCTTAACAAGAGAATACTAAACTTATGAGCAAATCAAGAAACAAAGATGATGAAATTATATTTCTTTAAGAGTACTTCTATCTTTTTCATTCAATTCTCAAAATAGTGTTGCTACTGACCGAGCTAGGTTTGCCAAAACCAACTAAATTAACTCAATGATCCCAGAGTGATACCAATACTAACGACAAGCTCAATCATATAACCACGAATTGAAAACTAATATAAGATATGCAAAAGAATGAAATGATAGAACTTCTCATTAATATTCCATAACGACAACTCACACCAAGGGATACATATCTAATGAGAGAGGGGACACTTCCATAATGCAAACCATCCTATATGATAACTTCTCTATTCATGATATGACTCTACTAAAACGGTAAAAAGATAGAAGATAGTGATGTGATACCACGGCACTCCCCCAAGCTTGGAACAAACCAAGGGGATGCCAAACCTGATGACGAATTACTCCTTCGGTGGTGGTGGTATCCTCTCGGTTGGCGTGAGGAAATCTTCCAGCATCTTGCGAAGCCTGTTATTCTCCTGTTGAAGCATATCCACCTTCCTCCTCAAGACTCAGTACTTGTCGCAGAACTCATCGGTGACTCTTAGAGCTTCCACTGCTGCAGGGCAAGAACTGAGATCTAGAGTTGGAGGTATCAGCCCTTCATGCCTGCTGTCATGTCCTTTACTTCCTCCCTGCTGTTCCGATCCATGTCTTTGCGCCCAGTTGTGATCCTTTCTTCTTCCACCCATCCTACGAAGGTCTTCTTTTCAAGATTGTGATGGAGCTCGCGACAGCGTCGCAGCTCATAATCCTTTGAAGATGAACCGCTGAACGACATTTGAACAAAACAGACCGAAACAAAAACATGACGAGTACACGATATACGAACCTCGGGGGATTATATATTATGAAGTTTCACAACAAAAGGAAGGTACTGGGAGAAAACGGGTCAGAGACAGAGTCCGAGGTGGCCACACCACCTGGTGGCACGGCCAGGGGTGGGCCCACGCCAGGGGGTGGTGTGAGCCACCCTGGCTCCGTTTCCGTCCCTCTTTCGCTTCGTAGCTTTCCTTGTTGGCTAAAACCTGCAAAAATATAACTAGACTGATCTTTCGCAGAACTTTTCTTACCAGAACCGTTACCTATTTGAAAACGGACTCTGCAGGTCTCTGAATTTGGTATTTAGTAGATTCTTCCGGAGTCACCACTTGAATAACATCAGTATCTTCATCTTCATACACTTATTGCTTGAGTCATGAAACCTTTCACTTCCTTATTACACAATTATCTCCACTAACCTGGAAATTTGTTTCACACAAAACTTCACACAGTTCTCATTAGCAACATTAGTATAAGTGAAGTGATAAAACCTTTTGAGTCCCATTTCAACTGAAAACCATCAAAACATAAGCTACTGTAGCAACTCCTTCCAAAAACTCCAAAAAATAATTCAAAAAGGAAATCGATTAAAGAAGCAAATGCAAGAGTGGCAAAATCTGTCAAAACAGACCAGCAGGTAAAGATCAATTTTTTCGAAAATCTTCTGTTGCTAAAATCAAAAAGTGCAAAACTAACTAAAGTTAAATAACAACCTAGGTCAGAAGCAAAAAAAATTACAGCTCAATCCGACATACAGAGATCTCTCACAAAATTTTACGGTGAAGCACAAAAATCTATTTCGGGAAAGCAACTTCCCCAAATATTACTTCTCTCTCATTAGAGGTTGATCTTGACACAAAAACCAAACAAAAAGGATAAGGAGAGGTTATTACCAAAGTAATAACTTCCAAGACTCAAAGAAAAAGAAAAACAAACCGAAAACACAAATAAATTGGGTTGTCTCCCAAAAAGCTCTTTCTTTATAGCCATTAAGATGCACATGCCAATTTCAATGATGCTCACTTAGGAATATGAATTGAGGTGAAAGAGAGCATTAAGAAGCAAAATACACACGTTTAAGTCTAACCCACTTCCTATGTAAGGGAATTTTGTAAACAAACAAGTTGTTGAAACCAGAAACCACTAGCATAAGAAGGTAAAAGAAGTGCAACTTAAAAACTTTCAGCATAAAACGAGGAAACTTGATATTATTGAGATGCATAAGAACACTTTTCCCTCTCTCATAATAACTTTCAGTATCATGCATAAACTTAACAATATAACTATCACAAGGACCATCATAACAATGATAACTTATTCTAACAGAAAACATAGGGACACTAGCTCTCATAACACTACTTTATGAAACAATATTAGGGATATCCTTACAAAGGATAATGCATCCTCCTTCTACATATTTAGTGACAAAGTCTTTCACATTTGCTATTATAGGTTCATCATCCATTTGTTTATTAGGTTCAACAGCTTTATTTGTACTTTCATTAACCATACTAGCTATCATAGAATGTTCCTTTATCTTAACTGGGAAAGGCATTTTCTCAATGTAAGGTTCAGATAAAACATGATTAACAGTATAAACTTCAGTATTTCTTGTAGGAGCACACTTAGCAACATCTTTATATGGTTTATGATACTTATTCCACTTCTTTTTAGGCACTTCAATGTAGGAAGCAAAAGCCTTAAAGTAAGTTGCAATAGCTTGAGAGTCTATACCATAAGCATTTTTTATATTTTGAAAGTCATCAGTTCCCATAAAAGATTCAATGCCTTCATAATCATAATTTATACCTGACTTTCTTCCTTTGTCATTCTCCCATGCTTCAGCATTGTGTTGAATACGGTCCAGAAGATCCCATTTAGCTTCTTCTTCCATGTGAGTGAATGATCCAGCACACGAAGCATCCAATAAATCCTTATCATGAAGAGAAAGCCTTGCATAAAAGTTATTGATAATAATATTGTTGGGGAGCTCATGAATGGGACATTTGAGCATTAGTAACTTCAATCCCCCCCAAGCTTGAGCTGTACTCTCTCCATCAAGAGGCCAAAAGTTGTATATTTGATTCCGGTCTTTATGAATCTCACTAGGAGGATAAAACTTTGAATAAAAGAGAGGCACTATTTCCTCCCATTCAAGAGATTGGCCATTCTTCAGCAGCTTATACCATTCCTCAGCTCTTCCTTTCAGTGATAATGAGAATAACTTCTTCTTAACTTGATCCATAGTAATACCTGCACACTTGAACAACCTGAATAATTCGTGTATAAAGAGTAAATGATCGCCGGGATGGACAGTTCCATCTCCAACATAGTAGTTATCCATAACATGATCAATAATTCTTGTAGGTATTTTAAAAGTATCATTCTCAGCTGGTGGTGGTTCATCTACTACCTTTGCAGTGGTAGTAGCATTACGAAATAAGAAACTCAACGAATTATCCATAATGAAAATAAAGCAACTAACAGAAGTAAGCAATACTCACAATAGAAATTTCCTTTACCAGTTCCACTCTCCAATAGCGCTTCACTCCCCGGCAACGGCGCTAGAAAATAGTATTGATGATCCACAAGTATAGGGGGTGTATCGCAGTATTTTTGATAAGTAAGAGTGTCGAACCCACCGAGGAGCAGAAGGTGATGGCTAGTGGTATGGATCATGAATTCTCTGCAAATACTTAGCAAACGGATTTTTAGGGTTTTTTGATAATGCAAGTAAATAAAGTACGAGTAAATAAAAGACAATAAGAATAAATGCAGCAAGTGGCCCAATCCTTTATTCAGCAAAGTACAAGCCGGTTGTATTACTTAAGATGACCGAACATTCTCGAGGACACACGGGAATATCGTCAAGTGCTTTCGCTTCATATAGTTGATTAATCTTCTTTAGTTTGCTAAGTGTTGTGTGGGTGAACCTATGCTAATGTACCGACCTTCCTAGGACTAATACATACTTGTGATTATACCCCTTGCAAACATTCGTAAGTACAAGAAAGTAATTAAGGTAGAAACCTAACCACAACTTTAAACTCTAAGACCCTGACGTCCCTTGTGCAATGGTTTCCTAACGGGGGTTCAGGTTTCTGTCACTCCGACAACCCCTACGATTAGTAGCCAAATACACAATGCATTCGCCTAGGCCCATATAAGTGAAGTTCCATGTAGTCGACGTTCGCATGACACCACTAGAAGAAGTACACCACAACTTAAATATCAAACTATTGAATCTTCCTCAACACAATTCCACTACTAACAACATGACTTCTCCCATGTCCTCAAGAACAAAACGAACTACTCACAAGACATCATATGGATCATGATCAAAGATGGAATAATGATGTATAAAAATCTGAACATAAACAATAATTCAATGGTTCCACTCAATAGCATCAACTACAAAGAGTATTCAACACCTGGAAAGTTTCCCCTAAGAACTATGCAAGATTCAACCCAATTGTTACAGCGATATGGAGATGGTGATGAAGGTGCTGATGATGATGACGGTGGTGATGATGATGATGATCCCGATGAAGTCCAGCTTGATGGTGGTGTTGATGGCGACGATCTCCCCTCTCCGGGAAGGAATTCCCCCGGCAGAATTCTGTCTGCCGGAGAGATCTTTCTCTCTCGGTGTTTTCTGCCCCGCAGAGGCGGCGGAATCTTTCTGTGGTCGCTCCTCGAGTCTTAGGGTTTCGGGAGGATAATATACGCCAGAGGGGAGAGCCAGGGGTGGACCAGGGCGACCACACCACCTGGTGGCACGGCCTAGGCTGGCCCGTGCCAGGGGGTGGTGTGGCCCCCCTGTGGCCCATCTCCGCTTCCCCTTCTGGCTTCCTTCGTCTTCTGGAAAAATAGGATTTTCCATGTATTTTCCTGGATTTTCTAATCTTCACGAATTTTGCCTCCAAACAGCACCTTTTCCATCAGAATCCTGACTACAACGGTCCATGCTCCAAAAGTCATAAACCATGCAAAAACAGATGAAATAACATAAGTATCATCTCTTAATATGAAATATATCAGTGAATAACAGTGAATTATGATATAGAATAGTGATGCAAAATGGACGTATCAACCATATCTAATAAAGTACGATTACGATATTCTGACACACCATTACGTTGTGCTGTTCCGACAGGTGTGAGTTGTGAAACTATTCCACACTCTTTCATATGTGTGCTCAATTTGTAACTTAGATACTCACCTCCACAGTCAGACCATAGAAATTTGATCTTTCTATTACGATGATTTTCTACTTCATTCTGAAATTCCTTGAACTTTTCAAAGGTTTCAAATTTTTGTTTCATCAAATAGATATACCCGTATCTACTCAAATCATCCGTGAAAGTAACAAAATAACGATAACCACCTCGCGCCAACACACTCATTGGAACGCATACATCAGTATGTATGATTTCCAATAAATCTGTCGCCCGTTCCATTGAATTGGAAAACGACGTTCTAGTCATCTTGCCCATAAGACATGGCTCACATGTATCAAATGATTCAAAGTCATGTGATTCCAAAAGTCCATCAGAATGGAGTTTCTTTATGCATTTAACACCAATATGACCTAGACGGCAGTGCCACATATATGCAGATATATTGTCATCAAGTATAATCCTTTTAGCATCAACATTATGAATATGTGTAACACTATTATCGAGATCCAACAGAAATAAACCATTCATCATAGGTGCATGACCATAAAAGATATCATATAAATCGAACAACCATTGTTTTTGGACTAAAATGAATAACCACATCGCATTAAACAAGATCCGGATATAATGTTCATGCTTAGTGCAGGCACCAAATAACAATTATTTAAGTTTATAACTAATCCCGACGGTAGGTGGAGAGGCAGTGTTCCGACGGCGATCACATCAACTCTTGATCCATTACCGACACACATCTTGACCTGACCCCTTGCTAGTGGTCGCTTGTTCCACAGCCCCTGATTCGAGTTACATATATTAGCAACCGATCCAGTATCAAATACCCAGGTGCTACTGCGAGTACTAGTCAAGTACACATAAATAACATGTATATCATATATACCTTTGTTTGCCTTGCCAGTCTTAACTAAAGCCACATATTCGGGACAGTTCCGTTTCCAGTGACCACACTCTTTGCAATGAAAGCATTCAGAATCAGGCTGAGGGCCTACCTTGGTCTTTTTCTTAGGTACAGTAAATGATTTGCCACCCTTCTCGAAATTACCTTTAGGTTCACCTCTTTCCTTGGAGATGGCGATTTTATCAACCATCAACTCATAATGCCTTTCATTTATGTCTACTTCGGTAGCCAACAGTATGGCAGTGAGTTCAGTGAGCGATCCAATCACACCACTTATCTTGTAATCCAGTACAAACTCTTTGTAGCTGGGTGGGAGCGACTGCACGACTCTATCCATCGCAAGATCTACTAGGATACCATGTCCTAGTGTCTTAAGACGCTGAACATAGCCCATCATCATCATGATGTGATCGTTCATAGAGTTGTGTTCCTTCATGTTTACGCTAAAGAACTCGCTAGAGATCTTATATCTCTCAACACGGATTTGGCTCTCAAACATAGTTTTGAGTTCCTTCACCAAAGCATCAATGCTGCAGAGTTCAAAGCGTCTTTTGAGTTTAGGTTCCATTGACATGAGGATCGCGTATTTTACAAGAGTGTAGTCATCATGCTTTGTGTCACCTATCGGACAATCTAGCACATATTGTTTCTGTGTAGCAGTGAGGAAAGACCTCAAGTTCAAGAACCAGTTGGTAAAGTTGCTACCATTTGTCGCAAGTTTCTATTTCTCCATGAACACATTGAAATTAAAAGCAGGTGGTGCCATCTACAACAGAATTTGTAAAGTTTAGACTAAGTTTATGATAGATCGAGTTCAACTAATCCAAATTACAAATGAACTCCCACTCAAAAACAACATCCCTCGCGTCTTTTTGGTGATTACATGAACCAAATCCACTACACCAAGTCCGATCATCACGTGAGTCAGTGTAGTTTCAAAGGCGAGCATCAATATGGGCATCATATCAACTATATGACTCATGCTTAACCTTTCGGTCCGTGTTCCGAGGCCATGTCTGTACATGCTAGGCTCGCCAAGTAAGAACCTTAGTACTCGCGTGTGTAAAACTGTCTTACACCCGAAATATGATCGTGGATTCAAGTACACCCGATTGATACATTGCAAATGTATCTATAATTTTTGATGTTCCATGCTTGGTTTTATCTACTTTCTTGTGTTTTGTCCACACTTTGGAGTACTTTTCATATGATTTCTTGGACTAACCTATTAACAAGAGCCACAGTGCCAGCTGTCTGTGCTGTTTTTGGTTCTAGGAAAGTCAAAAAATGAATATTCTCGGAATTGGACGGGACAAAAGCCAAAGTGCCTATTTTTTCAGAAGTCATCAGATGCCAGAATACGAGACGGAGAGGATCCAGGGGGCCACCACACCACCTGGCCACGCGGGCCAGGCCTGGCCGCGCCAGGGGGTTGTGTGGCCAGCCCAGGCACCCCCTCGGCCTCTCCTTCCGCCTATAAGATGCCCTCGGGACAAAAACCCTAAGTACCTGATCAAAAATCCACGGAAGAGTCTGTAGCCGCCGTCATCTCCATCCCTAGATCGGGAGGGATCTGAAGCTCTTCCCGGCACCTGGGAGAGAATTCACCACAGGCCTTCTTTATCACCATGCAAGCCTCCGGTGTGATGCGTGAGTAGTTCATCCTTGGACTACGGATCCATGTAGTAGCTAGATGGCTGGTTCTCCTCCTTTGTGATTTCATATCTAGATCTTGTGAGCTCTGTTCATGATCAAGATCATCTATTTGTAATTCTGCATGTTGTGTTTACGGGGATCCGATGGATATTGAGATGCTATTTCAGATTGATTATTGATTCTATCATGTCTTTGTTATTTGTGATCTTGCATGCTTTCCGTTGTTAGTAGCTATCTTGGCCAAGTAGATGCTAGCAACTCCAAGAGTTAGTATTTATGCTCGATAGTGGGTTCATGCCTCTGGTAATCTGGGGAAGTGACAGAAATCTCTAAGGTACTAGCTATGATATTGCTACTAGGGAGAAAACAACAATCCTTTGTTCATAGAACAATCATATTGTTTACTTTACACACAATTCGTAAAGCAATAATATGTTGCTTGCAACTTAATACTGGAGGGGGTTCAGATGATAACCTGAAGGTGGATTATTAGTCATAGATGCAGTTGGATGGCGGTCTATGTATAATGTTGTAATGCCCAATCGAATCTCAAATGAGTCAAGATGATTAGCATATGCATGTATTGCTTTCTCGATGTTTGTCAATTGCCCCGCGGTAATTTGTTCACCCAGTATGTTATCTATCTTAAGGAGAGCCACCTCTAGTGAACTATGGATCCCGATCCTTTTCTTTTACATACAATCTACAAACTGTTCACTGCTTTGTGTTTACTTTCTGCAAACTATTACTTCCTTCCATTCGATACGTTTAATCCTTTGTTTTCAGCAAAACACGGTGAGATTGACAACCTCATCGCAAGTTGGGGACAGAGTTCTGTGGTTGTGTTGTGTAGGTCTCCATGTTGCTACTAGCACCGATAGTGCGCCCTGCCAAGGCTCCGCTAGCAACACCTTTTGGGGTGTTTCCTTGCTCCTACTGGTTCGATTAAACCTTGGTTTCATAACTGAGGGAAACTTGCTGTTGTGCTCATCATACCTTCCTCTTGGGGGTCCCAACGAGGTCTACATCAATACTGAGCCATCAAGCATTTTTCTGGCGCCGTTGCCGGGGAGTCAAGGACATCTTCACAAGGGGAGTCCCTCATAATCAATCTCTTTAGTTTGTTATTTTTGTTTTCCTTAGTTTCTTTTTGCTTTGTTTGCTTGTTTTGTTATAAAAAACACAAAAAAATTAGTTTTACTAGTTTGCTTTCTTATTTGAAAACACAAAAAAATTAGTTCCTTTCTCAAGTTGCCATTATGTCTAGCCTTGCTCCAGTCACTATGTCACCCGAGGAAATGATTTTCACTTTTAAACAAGGAATTGAGGAAAGCTTCAAGGAAGCTTGGTCTAGAATCTCTGATCTACATGAAAAAACTGAGCCTAAAATGACTCAAAGCTTGTTCCTTAGCAGTTTTTACCTTGGAATTGCTCTTTGCTATAGATATGCTTTAGATGCTGTTGTGGGAGGAGATTTCCTCCAATGTAATGAGGATGATGCTATTAATGCTATAAAGAAATTGATCCTCACTTACAACTTGCCTAGCCAAACTGATATTTCTTTCGCAAGAATATTTGCTAGATTGAACACTCTTGAGACTGGCACTGCTAGCTTAAAAGATTGCTATAATACGCTTAGGGAGCATCACAATTATGTTCCCATAAATTATGAATCATCAAAGTGGCTCCCTACAGTAAAGATTGAGATAAACACTGAAACTTTTCAAGCCCGCTGTGATATCATGTCTGAATTTTGTCTTATGCCCAAAGATATTTATGAATCTCTGAATGTTTGGGGGCTTACTGAAGGAGGAAAAGAAATATCTCTTGCTAATAATGCTACCATTTTACCTATTGGAATAGCTGAAGGAGTGTTTACAAAGATCCTTGGGAAAATGATTTCTACTGATTATCTTGTCATTGAATGTGCAGGAAAAGGACAAATTATACTTGGAAGGTCCCTATTAGAACTTCTTGGAGCAATAATAGATGTGGGAAAGGGGACCATGCACCTTTCTTCTCCACCAAACAATCATATTTTCCCCAAGGTTAAGAATAAAAATAAGAGAGGTAAGGGCAAGAAATTTGGTTTTAATGCTTCTTCGAACACTTGATTTTTTCTTACTTCTTATGCCTAACTTAAAGGCGTTAAAGAAAAGTACTTATTGGGAGATAACCCAAAAGTTCTAGATGAGTCTTGGAAGTTATTACTTCAGTAATAATCGCTCCTTATCCTTTTTATTTGCTTTTTGTGCCAAGAGTAACCTCTAATGAGAGAGAAGTAATGATTGGGAAAGTTGCTGTCCTGAAACAGATTTCTGTGCTTCACTGTAAAAATTCGTGTAAAATATATGAACGTCTTTTTGAGGCGTGAATTTTTGTGCTTCTGTACCAGGTTGTTATCTAACTTTCGTTAGTTCAACATGTTTTGATCTGAGCAACAGAAGGTCTTCGAAAAAATTCGTCTTTACCTGCTGGTCTGTTTTGACAGATTTCTGCCATTTTCTGCATTTGCTTCTTGTTGGTTCCTTTTTGAGTTCTTTTGGGGAATTGAGACTTTTGAGGTAAGTTATACAGTAGCTAGTGTTCTAATGGAATTTTATTTGGTGTTAGAACTGAACCTTAAGACTTATTATTTTGAGTGCACTAATGTTGCTAATAAAGATTGTGTGAAGTTTTGTATGAAGGAAAAATTTTAGGTGTATGGAAGGAATGAGTAATGAGATGAAGGATGGACTAAAGCTCAAGCTTGGGGGTGCCACACGTGTCACCCCAAGAAATGTCCAAGAAGTACAAGCGTCAAAGCTTGGGGATGCCCAAGGCATCCCCTTCTTCATCAATAAAAATCCCAAGTTTCTTCCAAACGCTTCATTTTTATTGTTTCATGCACAGTTGTGTTGTTCTTGGAGCGTCTTCTTTTCGTTTGCTTGGTTTTCTTAGTTTGCTGAATAAATTGGTTGGACCCCCTCTTTCATACATTGATTTTCAAATAGTTTGGTTTGGTTTGGAAAAGAGTAGGAAAGTTTATACTTATGTGGTAAAAAGAGCTTGTTTTTGACTGTGGCCTATGCTCTATCATGCCATGCTTGATATTGTTTTGGCTTTATGCTTAGTATTCTTTGCTGTAGCATGACTTGTTATAAACAATTGAGATTGCTTAATGTGCCTTGGATGGATCATGCATTGTTTTAGCATATTAAAGCATACTATAGTGGTATTCTCCTTTGATGCTTTATTTGGGTTGACTTGGCGCATACTCACACCATGTTATGACTATCTCAAGTCACCATAGCCTTTATGATACTTTATTTTTCAAATTGTAGTATCACTTTATGCTTTGATCAATAATGTTTTGTCGCTCTGCATGATTATGGCCATTATTGCTCTCTTAGTTTGTCGCTCCCAGTCTTTTGCTAGCCTCCACAACCAAGTATGACTTCCGCTCATGCATCCAACTCCCTACTAGCTTATGCTATTCCAAGTATATTCATGCTTTTGTTTACCTTCCAAATTAAACTTGTTATGAGAAAACTAGTGATTAAAGCTCTCACGAACTTGATGGCACACTTTACTTTTCTTGACCTTAATAAACTTGAGCCATTGTGTTGTCTATGTTGTATATGCTTGCACTTATTTGTTGGGAATTAGCAGAACCATGCTTTCATGGGGAACGTTTTCAACATTGCACTTGGTACTTGTACCTAGTTGATATCATACTCTTTTGTATATGGATGTCGTCGGTGTGAAATGAAAGGGGAGCTTGTAAGTCCATAGAGTTATGTATATGTGTTAGAGAAACGCCTGGGCCGCTGGTCTAATCCATGCTGACATGGTGGAAACCTGCAGCGTAACCATAATGAGCTGTCTATGAAGCATTTCTTCTTATAAAAAAAGAGTCCTATATTGAGAAAAAATAGAAAAAGAAAAAAATGAGATTATGAAAAGAGGAAAGAGAGAAAAAAGCACTATATTCCCATGGTAAATAAGAAGATTGCTGAGATGCTCATTGTCTGCTTGCCTTGTCATTTTGATATGGGGATTCTTCTGTATCATCGGGCAAGTGGTACCCCGTTGGCGGTTCTCTATGATACACATGTACTTACGATGACAAGAACTTACCGGTGACTAAACTTGAGTAGCATGAGGAGAGGCCCTCGTATCCAAGGGACATGAGATTTCTAACTTATACTTCATCAAGCATGTACACCATAGTTTGTTCAGTTTAACCTTAATCACTTCAAGATGCTTATGATAGGGGCAATGAGAGCTGAAAGCTATAAGTACCATAATTTTTGGAAGCTCTTTATAACACTTGAATCCCTACTTCCTTTTATGAAGGCCTTTCTTCCACCATTATATTGAGTCTCCACCTTCTACCTTTATGCACCTACTTTGAGAGCATAGTGGCCATTCTTAGTTCTATGTGCATTGTCCCAAGACTAGTTGATTGATGCATAACTTGATATTGCTTGTTTTAAACTATTTGTATCTAGTCACTCTTATGAACTTTGAAGGTGTCCAATGCATTTATATTTGCTACTCTATGAGGGATAAGCTGAATACTAGTATGCTATGTTTTCTTTATGTGAAACAAACAAACGTCTTGCAAAGCATTGTTATTCATGAATCTTTTGTTTGTGACTTTTCATGTTGCATCATAGTTTCTTTGTCTTATTGCTAGAACTTTGTCTTTCATGTTATGATTGAAGTACTAAGGTCCTAGCTTTGAATGTTTTATAAATACTTTGATCAAGTCTTTGATGGTGCATGTCACCTCAAAAATTATTCTTTTCTTTTTATCACTTACCTACTCGAGGACGAGCAGGAGTTAAGATTGGGGATGTTGATACATTGCAAATGTATCTATA
Source organism: Avena insularis (assembly GCA_023614405.1). Lineage (NCBI taxonomy): Eukaryota > Viridiplantae > Streptophyta > Magnoliopsida > Poales > Poaceae > Avena > Avena insularis. Next base: position 556,874,177 of record CM042692.1, on the reverse strand, counting down.
ATTTTTGATGTTCCATGCTTGGTTTTATCTACTTTCTTGTGTTTTGTCCACACTTTGGAGTACTTTTCATATGATTTCTTGGACTAACCTATTAACAAGAGCCACAGTGCCAGCTGCCTATTTTAGGCTGTTTTTGGTTCCAAGAAAGTCAGAAAATGAATATTCTCCGAATTGGACGGGACAAAAGCCAAAGTGCCTATTTTTCTGGAAGTCATCAGATGCCAGAATACGAGACGGAGAGGAGCCAGGGGGCCACAACAACACCTGGCCGCGCGGGCCAGGCCTAGCCGCGCGAGGGGGTGGTGTGGCCAGCCCAGGCACCCACTCGGCCTCTCCTTCCGCCTATAAGATGCCCTCGGTACGAAAACCCTAAGTACCCGATGAAAAATCCACGAAAGAGTCTCAGCATGGCCATCTCCATCCCTAGATCGGGAGGATCAAGCTCTTCCGGCACCACAGCCGGAGAGGTGAATTCACCCTGGAGGCCTTCTTCATCACCATGAAAGCCTCCGGTGTGACGCGTGAGTAGTTCATCCTTGGACTACGGATCCATGTAGTAGCTAGATGGCTGGTTCTCCTCCTTTGTGCTTTCATGTCTAGATCTTGTGAGCTCTGTTCATGATCAAGATCATCTATTTGTAATTCTGCATGTTGTGTTTGCGGGGATCCGATGGATATTGAGATGCTATTTCAGATTGATCATTGATTCTATCATGTCTTTGTTATTTGTGATCTTGCATGCTTTCCGTTGTTAGTAGCTATCTTGGCCAAGTAGATGCTAGCAACTCCAAGAGTTAGTATTTATGCTCGATAGTGGGTTCATGCCTCCGTAACTGGGAAGTGATGAAATCTCTAAGGTACTAGATGTGCTGTTGATACTAGGGAGAAAACAACAATCCTTTGTTCATAGAACAATCGTACTGTTTACTTTACACGCAATTCGTAAAGCAATAATCTGTTGCTTGCAACTTAATACTGGAGGGGGTTTGGATGATAACCTGAAGGTGGATTATTAGTCATAGATGCAGTTAGATGGCAGTCTATGTACAATGTTGTAATGCCCAATCAAATCTCAAAGGAGTCAAGATGATTAGCATATGCATGTATTGCTTTCTTGATGTTTGTCAATTGCCCCGCGGTAATTTGTTCACCCAGCATGTTATCTATCTTAAGGAGAGCCACCTCTAGTGAACTATGGATCCTAGTCCTTTTCTTTTACATACAATCTACAAACTGTTCACTGCTTTGTGTTTACTTTCTGCAAACTATTACTTCCTTTCATTCGATACGTTTAATCCTTTGTTTTCAGCAAAACACGGTGAGATTGACAACCTCATCGCAAGTTGGGGACAGAGTTCTGTGGTTGTGTTATGCAGGTCTCCACGTTGCTACTAGCACCGGTAGTGCGCCCTGCCAAGGCTCAGCTAGCAACACCTTTGGGGTGTTTCCTTGCTCCTACTGGTTCGATTAAACCTTGGTTTCATAACTAAGGGAAACTTGCTGCTGTGCTCATCATACCTTCCTCTTGGGGTTCCCAACGAGCTCTACATCAATACTGAGCCATCACCTATCATCACGTGATGTCTTGAAGCTGGGAAACATAAATGGTGCATACTTAAGGAAGAACACATTTTTATCTTGATATCTAAATGAGGGATCATCTTATAATGCTCCTAAAAATGCCAAACTAGCAATATAAGATGCAAACATCATATGTGTAAAATGGAATGATATGGTCCATGCATTTGATCACCATCATGTGCATCGTGGTATGATCTCTATCATTCCTTTGTGTGTAAGGCCAAGGTCTATGGAACTTACACGTTAAGGGTATCTACTATACATCAACTTACAGCATTACCATATCATGACACTAACCCAGCAACAATCTAAACTAGGTGCCTCTAATTTATCCATTGCAAGTTTTACGTGGCTTAGGGTTTTCGGAGATAGAACCGGTCTTACCTACAAACATGGAACCACAGGGATGATAACTAAGTTATTAGCAACTCGTTGTAAATCAAATATTGACTATAGTAGGAGAGAAAGACACCTGCTAGCCACTTATGCAAAACTAGTTGCATGTCAGTCATGGAACCGGTCTCATGTGCGAGGACATGTAAAGTTGGTCTAGGTCTCTTCATCCCACTACGCCACCAATATCCAAAATAGATGAAAGAAGCAATAACATGATCATCATCGGCCACATATAAACATATGTGTACTACCCGTGTAAAGCACCTACGCATAGATCAGGATCTGATACCACTATTGGATTCGCAGCATAGAAAACAAAAATTTTCCTATGATGGGAACTATACGCCAAGATCTATCTACTAGATACAAGCAACGGGTGGATATACATCCGTAGAGAACTTACCCTTGAAGACAACAAAGTTTTGTTAACGAATTGGAACTCGTGGATGATGTAGTCGAACACTTGTAGATCTCAAGATCGTGTGAAAGTCCTAGCGCCGCAAATCTATAGCGCATCAGCGAATCAGCGGAAGCAACAACTACTTCTAGACGAAATGCCACCGGGAACATGTATCTTGCTAACCCGAGACCATGGGGGAATATATCTAGAGGCGGAGAGAGATCCTTCACGAGAAGGTGTACTTTGTGAGGGAGGAGAGGGGGGCCTTTATAGGAGAGGGGGGCTTCTCCCCTCCCCATGGCCGGCGCCCAAGGGGGGTGCCCCCACATCTTCCTCATTCATGTGGTGGAAGCTCTACTCACATAAACATGCCTCCACTCACACATCCACTCACATGCATTAAATTTCCACCAAATTTAATGCAACTCTCATTTAATAAAACACTTTTATTTATTTTATTCAGAATTTTGTTAATTACTTTAAGTAACAAATATTCACATAAAAGCCCCTGCAATATTTCAATATCACATGCAGAACCAATTTCAGCAATTTCACCAGGAACAATTCCGGTGTCCATTGAAATAATTCCAGCGCTTTACAATTCTTTCGTCTAAAACATATATGCTCCAAATGGTGTTTGGCAACCCTTAAGTGTGTCACCCTACGGTTCACGAATAATGCAGACATGATCGAGACTCCTCTCAGATCAATAATCAGAAGTGGGACCTGGAGATTCATTCTGACTCCTGCACATTCAACGATGACTTCTGTGATCGTGAGAACCTTTAATGCTAGTAACTTAATCCTTTGTCTAGTGATATATTACATGTCCGAGATTCGATCATCGGTATCCAAATACCTAGTTTGATCTCATTACCGACATGCACTCTTTTCTCGTTCCCATGATATAACATTCTAGTGATCACATTACTTGCTTGCAAGCTATTCACAATGTGATATCACCGAGAGGGCCCAGAGTATATCTATCCGTCATTAGGATGGAAAAATCCCACTCTTGATCCATGAGCCTCTACATAACATCTTCATAGCACTGAACTCACCTTTATAGTCACTCTTTTATGGTGTGACGTTTGGTGTTATCAAGATACTCTTTCGGTGTTAGTGATTAAAATGATCTCATGGTCTAAGGACTAGGATTACTTCGTATGATGTTATAGCAATATAAAATCAATGACTTTGATCGTAATGCTATACTTCAGATGAATGTTCATCACATTATTTCACAAATGTTGTGACCTCGTTATTAATGACATCCAATGTCCATGATCAGGAAACTTTAATCATCTTGTTAATCAACGAGCTAATTTAAAGAGAGGCATAACTAGGAACTTTCCATTTGGTTATTAAACACACATGTATGAACATTTCCGTATTAATATAATTATAGCATGCAAAATAAACATCTATCATATACTTAGAATATACATAATAACAACTTTATTATTGCCTCTCAGGACATATTCCCTTCACATATCGCCCCCCATTGCACCGTTCAAAAAAATAAGAAGCTGCCAGTTAAGAAAGGTCCCACTAGCAAATAGGGAGAGAGCTAGACGGGAAATGTATCTGATGCATCACTCCAGCATAGCATAGATTTGCAGCCTTGAAAGCTAGTACTATTAGCATCCATGATGCACGCATTGGCTTAATTAATCTCATAGGTACTACTAATTTTTTCCATCATGATGCACGTGCATTAGTGTCATCCTATGTAGCTCCACCCCTTCTATCAAATCACATTGTAGTAAAGAAAGTACCTATAAGCCTCATTATGTGCCTCCTCTGATGAAACATGTGAATCAAAGGATCCAGATGATAGTATGAAGTTGCCGAACATTCTGCCAAGTGGGACAATGTCAAGAGCAATCAAAAGGAAACCTAGGATGTGGTATGATGAGAATAGGCTTCAACTTGAGCAATTTTTTTTGCCTCTAAAGGTGTTTCATAGATGTGTACCAATTCATAAGGGCTCTCCAGAATAAGCATATTGAACTGCTTAGGAATTTCAGGTACCACATAAATTGCAAGGACATGATAATAGCAATGTGAAAATAGAAGGGTTGTCCTCTCTATATGGTGGAAAGCAAGACAATAGAGTAAAAATATTTTGTATCAGGAAGCTAAACTTTGAGCATACCTGAACCATCAGGTGAAAGTTGCAAACTAAGGTGCAAATAGGTTGTCAAGAATAATTATCGGGATTTCAGAACTGATCCTGGTACAAGCATTAACATTTTTATGGATAATGCAAAATTTTAAATGGAGGTGCCAAAGGTCATGTAATATATGGCCAGAAAGAAATATCTAAATAATGTAATTAGTGATGATCTTAAGCAGTACAAAAGGTCGAGGGATTATCTGGAAAATGTCATAGATACATAATCCTGGCAGGAAAAGCACCATCACAACCAAATTGCTACCTGAGCACCGCAAACCCAAATCCATGATTACATGGTCTTTTTATTGTTTTCCATGGAGGAGTGCAAGGATTTATAGAAGGATAAATGTTATTTATTGGTATGTAACTGAGACTTCTGTGTGTAACTTCCTTGTGTTTGACTGTAACCAATATGTTTGTTCATTAATATTTGCGGGATCAGATAGATGTTTCATTAAGCTACCAACAGGGCAACAAATTGTTGCCGCAACTGGAAGAGATGTAAACAAAAACATACATCCAATTTTTTTCTTGTGGACAAAGAAGACACTGCAAGCTAGTCATGGTTTTTGACTCGGCTGAAATATGCTATTGGTGGGGAGTTAGGGATGTTTGGCTACTACACCATCATCTGAGATAGGGAAAAGCTGAGCATTTGTTGTAGCTTCTCTAGTTAAGTAAAATAGTTATACTATTATCTAAGCATTTTTATACCTTCAATAAATGTGTATAGTTCTATAATATTTTGAGATTTTTTTAGCTTCAATAAATGTGTAAAATTATTTCTCATATTTTTAAGCATTTTTTGTAGCTTGAGTAAATGTGTATAATTATTTCTAGTACTCCCTCCGATCCAAAATAAGTGTTGGGGACTTAGTAGAAACTTTATACTAAACTAGCACTAAATCACTGACACTTATTATGGATCGCATGGAGTATTTTTTTTTGAGAATTCATTGTAGATTCAATAAATATGTATACATGTTTTTAGTATTGTTTAAGCAGTTTTTGAAGATTCAATAGATGTGCATGAGTGTATCAATATTTAGAGTATTTTAAGCATTTTTCATAGCTTTATTAGATGTGTATAGACAATTCTAGTATTTTTTTGAGCATTTTTCTAGGTTCAATAAACATGTATAAATATTTATAGTATTTATTGAGCATTTTTGTGGCTTTAATAAATATTTCTTGTACTCTTTGAGCATTTTTTGTAGCTTTAGTATATGTGTATAAATATATCAAGTATTTTTTGTAGCTTCGGTAAATGTGTATACATATTTATAGTATTTTTTGAGCATTTTTGTAGCTTCAATAAATGTGTATAAGTAGGTCTACTCCCTCCGATCTGATTTTATTATTGCATGTTTAAGCATAGTTTTGTATCTTCTCTTTAGGTAAACCCGCAAAAATTAAATCGACATGGAGGGAGTAGAAGTTTTTAGCATTTTTAGTAGCTTCAATAAATCTGTATAAATTACTCTATTATCTTAGAAGGGCTTGTTGAATGCAATAAACCAAGTTTTTCCCAACTTCCCAAAAAGATTTTGCCTCTTCCAATATGTTGGTTTTAGAGGAGGAGAATTGAAGAAATGTATGGACTCCGCTACCTATTCCTAAACTAAAAATGGGTTTGACATGGTAATGGAAAACCTAAAAGATGAAAGTGAGGAAGAATGGGCACAACTTAGACAAATTTAGGCTAGGTATGCAATGGACTACAATTGCAAATCAGATCTAGTTGTCAACAATCTAAGTGCGGTGTTCAAAAGAATAATTTTGGATGTTAGAGAAAAACTAGTAAATACTATGTTCGATGGAATTAGGACTAATCTCACGATCATACATGAAACAAGAACTGGTGTAGGAAAGCTGAGTGGCAGATCACACCCACATATTCTAAGAGGTTAGAAGAATTAAAGAAATGGTCCAAACCTTGTAAAGCTATGAAGTTAGTAAGTGATCCATGGAAAGCATTTTATGCAGTTGACCTTAGGAAGAGAACACGTGGGTCCAAACAAATGTGTTTTAACCAGATTTCTTTGCCACCATGTTATTTATGCAATATACAAGTCTCGACAATACCCTAGGGATTTTGTGCATGAATTCTTCATGAAGCCAGTGTATTCAGAATCCTACAAGCCTCCTGCCTACCCTATTCATGGTAAAAATTTATGTACAAACACTACAAGGATTTGGGTCTATTGCAACAAAAAAAATTGTCGCAATATGTGCCGATTTGTTGAAATATGTACCTATTGCCACAAAATGACATTCGTTGGCAAGCGTTGCAATAAACCACATGGTAATAGGCTATCACAACAAAAAAGCGACCGTGGCAATAAAATGTTCTATTGCAACAATAATGCATCCAATCGCCACATTTTTGCTCGTGGCAACACCCACTTATCACCACAATTTGGTTTGTGGAGATAGCTTAATACAACATGCGGACGAATCGTGGCAATTGATAGTTTGTGGCGATAGACATTTGCGGCAATAACCTATGGCAACGACACATGTTTCGTGGCGTATGTTTTTTCTTGGCAATAATCAACCGTGGCAATAACCTACAGCAACAACTCTTGTTTTGTAGCATTAGCCATTTTGCCACGGACCGCTAGGCTCATGGCATTAACTTATTGCAACAAACATTTCACTTGTGTCGATAAAATGTTAACGCAACAGTCAATTTTTTTGTAGTGAGAGGCTATTGCAACACTTTAAACTTTTCGTGGCAATACTCTATTTCAACAAAAAATAGTTGTCTGGCGCCAAATACTTATCACAGCGGACAAAATGTTTGTAGCAAGAAGCAACCGCAACAATGTGAAGTTTTCGTGGCGGTACTCTATTTCAACAAATTCAATTCGTGGCGCCAAATACTTATGGCAACTGGTGGAATGTTTGTAGCAATAGGCTACTGCAACAACTTAAAGTGTTTGTGGCGATACTCTATTTCAGCAAAGCTTTATTTTGTGGCGCCAAGCAGTTATCGCAACGTGCAGAAAAATTGCAGTGACAAGTTATTGCAACAATATAAAAAATATAAAGTTATTCGTTGCTACATCCTAACACAACAAAGCATGTATGTGTGGCGACTGATGTTTGTCACAATATTATATTTTTCGTGGTGCTAAGCAATGGCAACCGAAAGTGTATTGTGACAGTAGGCTATCGCAACTATAAAAAAAATACAGCCATTCAATTATCCATCAATAATTCTCATAGCAAATATCCATCAATAATTCTCATAGCAAATATCCATCAATAATTCTCATAGCAAATATCCATCAAATAAAACTCAAATAAAATGTAGCCATCCTAATTAACTGCTAAGACTAAAATATAATGTCCATGATGTAGACTCCAATCCAGCTACTTCTTTTGATCCTGCAATCAAGAAATAATTTTTTTAGCTATAGTTAAAAAGAACTGGCATCAGACAATTATTCCAGCCCCATTGTTAAAAAGAACTGTTGTTAGACTAACTGGACTAAAATCATGTCACTAAGCATGCAACAGATCAGAACAATTTTACAAGTGTAGATGGCCCATAGGATAGGAATCCTATCCTTCAGATTTCACAGGAAAACTAACATCTGGTTTGATCTAATGGAAACTTTCCTATGCGAATGCAAGTGCTTTGGAGCGTCTTGCCGTTGCCATTCCGCACTAAATGGCCCAAGATATCGCAGCTCGCGCCTGTGCTTTGGAGCAACGCAGCACGCGCCTGCTCGACAACCATCAACAAGCAATGCTCTCGTGTAAGCTGCTAGTTCTCCTGTTATGTTTGTGTCTGGCTAGCTTGATCTTTATTTTTGAATTGAATTCCAGTTAGTAGTAGTTAAATGAGCTATTTGGTTATTTCTCAAAGAGATATACGGTTTTGAGTGTATTTAATTTTCCTGATGGTTGACCTACGAACCATTCTAGTGGCATTGGATTGCACGTCATTATGCTACTAGAAAATCACCATTGCCTGGACCATTGTGCAATCAAGCCAAGCCAACATTAACATGTAAACCATGTTCTTAAAACATTTTTTAGACCAAATGTTCTAAATAAAATTAAGATGTACCATCACCATATAACCATCATAAATAGTTTTCTGTGTTTTCCTATCCTACATTCCAAATGGCTAACTTTTCTAAAACCCACATTTTCTATTCCTATACGATTTCAGCGGTATGTCATCTCAATTCCTGTGATTTTCAGTTTTCCTATCCTGCGTTCCAAACACGGTCTAAATGTCAAAAGCATAAACACAAGTACATGTACTTAAAACTTTCGCTATTGATTTAAGTTGTGACTCGATGTATAGTTTCAGTTAAGTTCGTGTCCGTCCCTAGATAGCGATCAACAAGGTTCAAGGACAGAGCACACAACAACATTTCAAATATGAAGGAAATTGACCTATAAAATGCACGTGAACATGATGTCAAAGCAAGTTGTGACTTACCATTGCTTTGTACATTCGAGAATTCTGTATGAGCTGATTTGAAGAAATCACAGTTGGCCTTGCTCCTAGATTCCTACTAGGACCGGAGCTCTGTAAAAGAGCATTCTGCAAGTTTGGATTACTATTTTCTTTGTCAGTCCTCTTCTTAAACACCTGCAAATAGAAGTGCATTTTTAGCAATGCAAGTAAGCAAAATAAATCTTACAAGGTGGCAAGCATATGACTATAATCACCTGCTGTTGTTGGCTTCCCATCTGTTGGCTGAGTTTAGCCATCTGTTGGTTGAACTTTGTCATCATGGCTTTTTCAAATTCCAGTCTTGATCTTCGCTCCTCTTCCAACAATCTTTCCCTTTCAGCACGCTCTTGTTGTAACCTCTCCTCAAGTTGTTCTCTCTCAGCACGCTCCAAGTTAAGCCGCTCTTGCATGTCTGCATGTTCAACTTCTAGTTGATCTTGTAATTCGTTGACATGCTGGCTAAGCTCAAAGTTTTGTTGATGGGTTTCCGTTGTAGCACGAGCTTGCTCCTCAATCTGCACTCGAAACCTTTCAGAACCAGTTTTCGGTTTGGCCATGTATCCGTACCCACGAGGTTGCGATGACTTGCATAGCAGAGTGTCTTTGTATGCAGTCTGGAAAACATTGTTTCTCTCCTCACTTGAGAGTGGACCATGAGTTTCAGTTTCCTTGGTTTGAACCGCTTCACGTGCTTTGTCCTAAGAACGAAAAGAACAATTATAGCTAATTCATCAATATTGACATATAAAAGATGAAAGAAAAATGACAGAACCTATCAATACTCACATAAACGTCCTGGGACTCTTTGTTAGACCATGTTCCATTCTTTGTGTGGGTGAGTTCCCACAGAGCAATACAATCTGACTCTTCTACAGTTTCCACGTTTATCTGCAAGTAATATGACAATGAGATGCTTGAAGCATGAAACCATAGGTAGCAGCAAGGCATACATATTTAGTTAGAGTCATACCTTTTCAAAACTTAGTTGCGAGTAGGATTTTGATCCTACTCTGTGTTTTGTCTTCTGTTTTTTACGGTTATCAGAGTTCTTTTGGCTGCGTTCCTATCCAATCATTGAAACCAAATATAAATAGTCAGACAAGCCACTTCATCCAAACACACAATAGACAAACAGTGAGCTTAGAGATAACCTGACATTTTGCATCATTGCAAAGTAGTCGATCATCCATTCCCACTCTTCTAGTTGTAAATCTTCTGGCACATTTGCCAATCTAGCCTCATCTATTTTGTATGCCTTGTAAGTGGAGCTTAGAGTTGCTCGCGAGCCTCTATATCGCTCCATCGCAATTTTGAGAACTTTTTCTTCCATTCCTTGTGTGTCTTCTAGGTTCCATCTGTCCTGTAAAGCGTATAACAAATGAATATACATAAGTAGTCCATTATCGATGGTAAAATAACATAACAGATGTGAAAGGGGTTGTACGCACTATCATATCTGCAACGATGGGTCCATGGACACTAGGGTGAATGTCTGACCACTCCTCACTCTAATGAGTGGTAACTTTCTTTTCATTATGACTACCACGTCATCCTTGAATGAGCGATAGTTCATTCCTACTGTACCACCCAATGTTTCAGAGAATGAAATATCTAGCTTCGCAAATCCATTGGCAAAACGCTTTTTAGATGCTTTAACACCTTTTAGGACACCTCGCCCTTTCTTCTTCTTCTTCTGTCCATCAGCTTCTACAGCCCAAATCATATAAAATATTATTGCATTAACTTGGTTATTAGATTGTAAGGAAGGAGGACACAAATAAAAAGGAAAGAAATTACCATCCTCTAGTAGCGCGCGGTTGCGGCGAGCATGGGATGGCCATTCATCTGGAGCACACATGTCATTAGCAGACACTGGAGTGTCAGATTATCCTTCAGTAGCTGTACAAGATTTAGGAGTATTGAAGATTTAGTAACTTAACCAATACAAGAATTTTATGCGTTGTAGCAAATGCTAGAGACAACTGACGTGACATAAAGAATTTACCAGTTCTTGGTTGTCCACGTTCGTTTGTGTATGTTGTAATACTTTCCATCCTTGTGTACCGAACATAGCCTTTCATTATGCCCTTGTGTAGGTAATACCATAATTTGTGTCAGTTTCAGAATTTGTGTCAGTTTCCAAACTAATGGTCAGCAAGTTTGTTTTCCAAACTAGTTGATTTATTTCAGTAATTTATTAAGGAACGCCAAATACAAAAATAGGCAGGGGATCAAGTTTATTTCTAATCTACTAATTAACATAGAGACGTCCGTAAGTTGGTTTCCCAACATTTGAGTTTTTTAACTCAAGTTATGGATGTTGGATCAACTCCTATGCATAGAACTCAGATTAATATGATGAACTTAATACTAACAACTAGTACTCAGATTTTTAAACAAATAAGCATCAGGAATTAATAGCACTAGTCGTCTCTTGAAGCCAACTCTAACAAATGAAGCAGCATGCCTTTTCCAATCACATATGTCTCGTTGTTGTGTAAAAAAGATAAAAAAAAACCGCTGATTCCTTCTATATATTAAGCATGACAAAATAAAATATTTTATGAACAGGTCCGAAGCTGTTCCAAGAGCATTAGATTCAAAGTTTAGTATTAGCGGTCTATAAGGCAATTTATTAAGGAATGCCACATACAAAAATAGGCAGAGGATCAAGTTTACTTCTAATATATTTATTAACATAGAGACTTCCGTAAGTTGGTAGCTACAGATATTGAAGATGAAATCCAGCTAGAAGAAAAGGGCCAGAGGACAGGGATTTATTGAAATTAGACAACGAAAGGGGAGATTATTTAGTGGTGGAGGAGGAGATCTGGCCTCATAGCGAATTACGACGAAGACGGCGGTGACGGCGAGGACCAAGACCCCGATGTATGTCAAACCAGAACAAAAGTATATGTCCAATTAAGCTAAATTCCTACTAGTGTGAACCTATATCTGACACTGAACTTTGCAACAATTCATACCTTAATATATACAATTCATTTGAATTAATAGCAGTAGAGTTGGACATTCCAACAAACAACTTAGGGCTCAATTGTTTCATATACTGTATAAGCTTTATATGCAGATTGACTCATATGTATGGGTACTGTAATACCTTAGGGCTAATATACATCTGCCAAAAACTGATTCATATTACGGTAGTAACTTGAGGCTAATATACAATTGACTGACAAAAACTGAAACTAGTACATCCTATAAGCTCCGTGTAAATAGATTAATTCATGTATATTGTGTAATACCTTGGGGCTCCGATTAGACAACCCATAAGCCATGCACTGAGACTAGAGAACAGATGCGTTCGGCAACTAGCGCATCGGCCGGTGTCTGGCAGCTGCACCTTCGACACTAAGGAAATCAACCATTGAATTCAAGACGACCAGAAAGTCATCGTACTGATCCTTTGAATCAATTGATCGATTGACCTATGTATGTGCACATCATGGGATCCTAGCTCACCGCTTGGGGCTTAACCCATTCAGGCCAGCACAATGGGATTAGTATTTGCTAGCCTGACCGCTCGCCCCCTCCCGGGAGCACCGGGACACAGGCACGGGCAGGGGATCTGTAGGGTGGAAGGCGGCACCGAGCCCCTCTCCCTCCCTTTTCCAGCCGGACAAGCCGGCGGAGGAAGAAGAGAGAGGAGGCGCTAGGGAGTCAGAAGACAGCGAGAGAAGCAAGGGGCAAGAGGATAGAGATGAGGAGCAGGAAACTCCCGTTGGCTGTATTGGAATCGGGCATGTGGAGATTGGGAGGAAGAGAACGAATTACCTGAGACACTCGCCGTGCCATTGACTACAGTGTGGTTCGATTTGTAGACGTCGTCATGATGCCGTGTGCAAGGAGGAACCTAGCACGAGAGCTCAGATCTAATCGCGCGTGATGACGCCGTGATTTGGTTTAGCGTACTAATCGGTATTAGTTACTAAGGAAGGTTAAATATACGCTAATTTTGGTGGGAACGAAAAAAAATTGGAGTGACGCGGAGAGTTTAGCGGGACGGTAAAAAGTATTGGCGCGCAAAAAGCAACATTATTTGGTGGGAAGTAAATATTTTTTTGGAGGGCAAGTACAGAATGGTAGAATAAATTGGAAAAAATTCAGAGCACGTATATTTGTATATCTCCTATTTATATATTTCTCGCGGTTACTTGGTATAGGCTTCCGCCCTGCTTTATAAATAAATCTAAGGCCGTCGTCGTCGTCACCTAGCCACCACCGGTCAAGCTCGCCTTGCCACCGAGATGCACAGCAGCCTCCCAGACCCCCCTCAGATCCGGTTGACACCAGGGAAAGAAGGGCCCGCTGTCGTGGGCACTGCAAGGGCTTTGCCTTGCGGCGGCCGTCGGCAACGGCGGGGAGGGGAAGGGGTTGGGGAACGTTAACGCGGCAACGGGGGACAAGGTTCCGCCCGGTCGGCCGTGCGGAGGGCAACTCAGGCGGGGAAAGCTTGCCGCCAACGAATATGCGCTACCATGGTCTTACAGTCACCATTGTCGTCTCACCTTTTATTAGCATAACTCTTTTTTTGTTTATTTCGGTAAGGACTCCAAAATTTTGCTAGGGTCATATATGATATACTTACACAGGTGGTTCATGGAGAAATCCTACATGGTTTTCTGTCACCAATATGGAATCTTAATTATGAGCAAGCTAAATTTTGATCTGGGAGATGCCGAAGCCAAAGCGCCAACATCACCAAGGTCACCCATTCTCTTTCTTTACATGATTTTTCTTCGAGAGGGACATGGTTTTTCTTTACATTTTGATACATATTTTTGCATGAATATCACGGTATTTAGATTTTGGTCGGTTATCCTGTTTGTCTTTTCTATACATGTGAATTTTTTATATGCATTTTGTTTACATATCAAAGCGAAATAAATTAAGACCCGTCGCAACACGCAGATATTTTACTACTCCCTCCGATTCAAATTAGTTGACTCCGATTTGTCTAGATTTGAATGTATCTAGCCTTATTTTAGTACTAGATACATCCAAATCTAGACAAAACTAAGTCAACTAATTTGGATGGGAGGAAGTAGCATGCTTAAAAGATTCTTCACCGAGATGACACATAGGGACCAAACTAGACTTAGGGTTGTTGAACTAGTTGGACCTATCTTTTTTGTCTCTCCTTTTGTACTACTATATCTCAAATGGCGCAGGAGGATCTCCCCTACCATTTAATCTAAAAATAGTTCTAAAGTAATAATATATATTACAAGAATCCAAGTTATTTCGCTATTAAAATGAGTTTGCTTCAAGGTATATTCAGTTTCTCAGAGCAATATACAATATACAAGAAAAACTTATATATAACTATATAAAAAGAAAAAGGGAAAATCAGCATCTGGTTTAAAACAATAAATGGATAAGTCGGTGTGGTAAAGCGTGCGAAGTCTATCTAGTATCAGTATAAATCTAAATTTGTCGCAATATCTTATAATATTACCATGGCTACATAACTTGTCGCAATATGCGATAATTATTGCAACACAGTGAGGTTGAGGTGAAAAACTGCTATTATGACAAATAAGTATTTTGTTGCAATACAAGCTAGTTTTTTGCAACAATATGAATACTTAGCGCAACATGGAAAAATGTTGTAATATCTTTCCAAATATTACCACGATCTTTTGCTTTTGTTGCGTTAGCTAGTCTCTATTGCAACAAGGCGGCAAGTTCCTGCAACAACGCGAAATTGTCGCAATAGGACCACCATATTACAACGCCAAGGTGTTTTGTTGCAATACACGTCCTCTATTGCAACAAAAAAGGTAGTTATTGCGACGAAACTAAATTGTGGCAATATGTAGAGGCTATTGCCGCAATCAGGGATTCCGTGGTAATATTGCATTGTATTGCAACAAAAACTGTCCGTTGTAATAATTATTGTTGCAATAGACCAGATTCTTTGTAGTGAAAGGTTGGCACCCCTAACATTAACCCTCATGTCTTCAACATTGAAGTGTAGAAAGCAAACCAAAAAGGGGGAAACGACAGTTTGAAGTTCTCCATCCCAAGATGACTTTGAGAATGGCAAGCATAACATGTATCAATTGCAAATTAGTTGGGAATATGTACATTAGCTTACAAGTAACACTGAAACCATCCCCGTAGATGAGGAAAAATCAACACAAGGTAAGATTATTTTTCAACTTAATTGATGTTATCTTGCACTGTCTGTCTCATGCATTTATTATTCTATATATGATAGGAAAATAGGGAAATAGGTGGTCTTGTATCTTCTACGGCTGTCTCACTAGTATCTTAATCTGCTGGAGTTACTTCCACAGCTCCAACTCCAGTAGCAAGGACTACTACATCCGCAACAACAACAACTCATACTATGGCTCCACCTCCACCTTGATGCAAGTCTTGCATCAACTCCAGCAGCAAGTCTTGCATCAACTACGACTCCACCTATACCTACGGAAAGATCTGCAACAATTCCAAAATCAAGGCCTGCTCCACCTGCACCCAAGGCACCAAGAGGTGCAATAACCACTACTAGACCTCCTCCCGCTGCTAGACACCAAGAGCTTCCTCATCTACTACTATTGTACCTCTAACAAGGCTTTCAAGCCCTCTCGGAGGAACAAAAATGCTGACACATAACGTTCTAATGTAAGGGTAGGACCGTGAAAGCAAGGAAGGAACCCGCGAGGCGCTAAGTCTATTTGACTGCTAGCAGAATCCATGAAAAAAACTTGAGGAGGTGAAGAATGAAGGCATATGAAACATGGCATCAGATTTGTTTCCTCACAAACTTTTATTTAGCGATGTTCCTAGAAGTAGTTGTCTTGTAATGAATAAGCACCTAGTAGTACTATTTATCATCTAAAATATTTGAATTCTACTTCCTCTATGCCAAAATGTAGTGCATTTTTTTTTTTTCAAAAGTCCAACTATGTCAAGTTTGACTAAGTATGTAGGAAAAGATACAAACATCTAGAATACCAACTCAATACCGTTAGATCCATTATGATATATGTTTTCATATTGTATATATTTGGTATTATAGATATAGATATTTTTTCTCAATAAACTTGGTCAAAGTTAATGGCGTTTGACTTTTAAAAAAACTTATATGTACTATATTATGGTAAGGAGGGAGTACATGGAACTTGAACTATGTAATGCTTATGCTCTAAGTACAATTTGAACTATTAAGTACTAAAAATGTGTGATCATTTTATAGAATTTGAATATTTTATGTGTTTGTGATCTGCAATTTAGACTAGTGGGTATTGATTTTTTTAGCTGAAAACTTTTGTTTTTCATGAAAAAACTGATAGTTCTAAATATGTGTAATTTAATAATATAAACGTTCATATCTGTTTTAGAATTTGTACTTGCAATTTTCATATAATTTAGAACCATTACGAAATTACCACATTTGCTAATAAGTGATCTATCTGCTCAGCATTACAGTACATTACACAACCATGTGTTCAAATTCTGATCTATTAAACTAGTACTACATAATAGTACACAAACCACTACTAGGAAAATGCCCATGGAAAAAAATGTACCATCGACACACTAAATAAGAACTCCACCGGTGCTAACTATCGTTGGCGCCCGACAACAGCCGCGCACCGGTGCTACTAGTCTACCGTCGACGCACGCCATAACCCGCGCGCCGGCGCTAAGGCGTGACCCACCCAGACCCCACTCCCGCATGTACCCCTAGCACACACTCACACCCACGCGCAGGCGGTATAGGGGCATGTACTGATGTACCCCCGCCGCACACTCACCCCCATGTGTCGGCGGTAAGTTATGGCCTCCCCCCGACACGGATCGCTTTTTTAGTTTTAGAAATAATAAAAGAAAATGATACAAATTTTAAAATCCTTTGACATGTAGGTATTTATGTGCTCTAGTTTGTAGAAAAATAAACAAACATGAATTTCAACATTTTTTAGAAAAACTGTATGTCTTGGTAAAACAGACATAAATTTTGCATACGACCTCGGGAAAAAGTTTTTTATATGAAAAGTTACACCCGATTTCAATGACCTTTAGTCGCTTACCGATTTTTTAGATTTCTAAAATTCAAAAGGGATTTTTATATGATTTTTCGAATATTTGACACTAATTTTTTTTGGAAAAACTTTAGTGTACTATTAAAAAATATATATGATTTATGATTCAAAAGATGATAAGAATTCGATATTTGGATTCCTCACATTTTTTGAACAATTTATACATATTATTTGTCAAATTCCGATTTAGACATATTATTACTTATTAATTTTTGTTTACTTAAATAGTTGTTTGGAATTCAAAAGGCGAGTGACATACCAAGGGTTAATATGATTGATAGAATACTATTATTAACAAAGTATAACTTTTTTCTCTGAAGATCATTGGGAAGGAATGGAGAAATGAAGTGTGTTAGGGCTCAAGTAGTCTAAGGATGGATGACCGACCGAAAAGTCTGACTAGGATTGGGTGATTTGACCTGAGATTAAGCGTGCTTAGAGATAAAATGTCCGCAATGCGACTAAACGGTCAAACAATTCAAATATTTTGAAATTTTCAAAAAAGAATCGGGGAATTTTTTTTTCGGCACTTACCACCGGAGCTCCAAGGTGGTGTGTGCTGGCGGTATCCGAACTACCCCCGACGCGGAGGCTTGCACACCGACGCTAATGACATACCGCCGGCGTGAGTATCGCCGACGCGTGCCTGTGCGCCGACAGTATCCTAAGTTGGTGCGCCGACGGTAAGCCTTTTACTAGTAGTGAACATGTGTTCAAATGCTTACACATTGGTCCAAACTGGTCTTAAAACCTCATATATATGATTAGGTCTATCGGTATAGAACATTGTATTTAAATTGTTACCAAGTATATTAGAAACAATAGAACTATCATTCCAATATTTCCTTCATCCTCTTGATCTTCTCCTTGTTCACCTCCCCAGCATTCAGATCATCAATGTGGTACCTAAGTTTTTTCTTCTCTTCCTTCAGCTCATCCCTTTGCTTCTCTGCCTTCCATCTCAGTAGCTTATGAAGATCCAAATGGTTATGTGAATAGCTGACACTTGGATTTCACTTATTGTATTTCCCAAATCAACAACTGTGTGTTCTCTTCCTCTAGCTCATTCTTCTAGAAATTCCTTTTGGCTCCCAAGCTCCAATGCTTCCTACAAATAAAAATTAAAAACTACATTTATAAGTTTCAAAAAAATATGGAACAAAATATCGAAAGTAACTAATGATGTATCTCACAAGTGTGTAAAATATCAATTCGCGATATTTTGTATTCTGAGCTACACAAAAATGACAAAATCCATACTTTTTAATTTGAAATCACTATACCCAGTTCTACAATTTTTTCATTTTTGTGTAGCTCAAAATACACAATATTTCCAATTAATATTTGCACATTTTTTGTATACACTAGCTATATCCTGATTTATTTTCAGTTGTTTTGGAAATCAGAAATATGATTTATATTTTTTTTAAACGAGAACACTGGTGCCCATGTGCACCAAAGCTCCAGTCTCATTCTTCTCTTTATTTACAATCTAATATGTTGTAGATTGCTCCTTTGGTCTCCCGCTAGTTTCTAATTCATACAATTCCCATATCCTAACTAGCACTTCTTAAGATGGTATGCCACTCTCACTATAGGAAAACATCAAGGCGTCGATGGCCTTTTCCTACTCCAACGGTTTTAGTTGGGACCATCGGCGTACACTACAAAAATACCCTCATATCAGGCTGATTTTTGGGGCGGCATAAGAAAAAGAACTGTCGGCACCATTTTGTGTCGGCGACCACTTACATGCTACGGTACACACGGTAGTGGCAGATTTAGGTGCCGTGGTACATGGATGGGGAAGGCTGCGATTTTAATGCCTCGCTTGGCCAAAAGATATTCCCAATATCCGCCACCCATTTGAAGCGCCATTAATTGTTGATATTCGCTGGAGAATGGTCAATCACTGCCCGCTAACTGGTTAGGCTTGTCTGGCTGACAGGTGCGGACCACCACTGTTTGCCCGAGCTGCCGAAGACCAACGTATGGGCTCTATGAACCAATTCGGCCCACGTAACTGGATGCACGTGTTATACAACCATAAAGCAAATACTAGATCTTACAAACAGCCCACCCAGTTTCCTATATAATACAAGGAGTACTTAGTCTCCATTCTCTCAACTCCTCTCTCCGTACGGCGTCGCACTCACTCTATCGGCAAGACAAACCCTAAATTTGAACATAGTCATATCCAAAAATATCCTAAGATCTCTACTACTATTGGCCCTCCCAAATACGGCGATGCCTCGCAAGCTCTACCAATCCGACCCTGCCTCCGTGCTGGAGTCCTCTGAGTCTAAGGTTCTTCCCCAATCGATGTGATGTTGGATCTTATTCTTTCTCTAATTGATGTGTTGTTGGATCTTGTTGTTTCTCTAATCGATCTGTTGTTTCATGATGTTCTTTCTCTAATCGATTTGCTGTTGCATGATGTTCTTCTCTAATTGATCTGCCGTTGCATCATGTTATTTCTCTAATGGATCTACTATCTCTTTCAAATCCACGACAACGCGGTTAGCATATCTCGTGCAAAGGATTACGGACAGGGCGCCATCATTATCATCGTCGTTATCACCGTTGCCGTCACCACCGCTGCCATGAAAGCATCATCGTTGGGGGATGGTGTCCATGTCTGCGTTGTCATAGTAGGATCTTAGCAGAATATAGAGGAGCTTAAGATCATATTAGGTAAATTGCTCTACTTATCCTTAAGACAAGTGAAATAATTAGGATAATTGTAAATAGCTTTAGTTCTTTATTTTCATAATTTTCTAGAAGAGAAGTTGAATACAAAGATTAGATCCTTGTAAGAAATGGTTGTAGTGTAATGTGATGTAATAAATATCCTGTCAATAAAATTGAATTTTCGATTTGAATGCAATTATCTTCCTAAATTAATAACTATGAACTGCTTACTTTGATTAATGATACTGTAATTAATTATCTAGATGGGTGGTGTTGTATAAACCGCATCATTCGTAATACGTGACACGGTACTAAAGTTCTGTCGTCTTCGGTAATGTAACGAGACACATTCACTGTCGCGCCGCGGAAGCACTAGCTCGGCGGATCATGTTGTGCTGCGCCAAAAAATCAGCCGCCGTTGCATAATCGCCGACGCAGTTATCCCTGACGGCTTTTTTTTTGCCGCGCCAGTGTGAGCACGACGATTAAGGTTGTGTCTCGGTGTCTAAAAGCGTCGGGGCTCGACTCCGTGTTGTAGTGGTAGGGCACGAGCTAGGCAGCCCAGCAAAACGTCTGTCAATGTAGGACCGGCTGGGCCGACGGCAACTGTCGGCGTAGATCGAGCCGTCTGCGCAGCATCCCATTGGCCGTCGGCGTAGGGACGAGGCTATGATGTCAAAGCAATGGCATCACAGCTACGCCGTTGGCACATCTTTTTTTGCTTTTCATTTTTTTACATAGGCATAACTACCTCCGGGTGGATCAGCTTTTCAGTCTTAGAATAATTAAAAGAAAATAGTAAAAACTTCTAATTTTAAAATCCTTTGAGACGTAGTTATGTAATGTGATTTAGTTCTTAGAAACATAAAAAATACGAATTTCGATATTTTTTGCAAAAATATCATGTCTCGGTAAAACGGGCATAACTTTTGCATTCGTCCTCGGATCAAAATGTTTTTATATGAAAATGAATCTACGGAAAAAGTTACATTCAATTTATTGGTTTTTTAGATACCTCAAATTTAAAAGGGATATTTTGATATGATTTTTTTAAGATTTGGACCCTATTAGATGAATTCTATTTGGAAAACCTCGCACTACAGTACTAAAAAGACATGATGCATGATTTAAAAATGACATGGATATCATATTTGAATTCCTCTCTTTTTCTGATCAATTTAGACATATATTTTGTTGAATTCCAATTTACACACATATATATATATATATGAATTATT
The DNA here is from genome assembly GCA_023614405.1 of Avena insularis. Classification (NCBI taxonomy): domain Eukaryota; kingdom Viridiplantae; phylum Streptophyta; class Magnoliopsida; order Poales; family Poaceae; genus Avena; species Avena insularis. The sequence goes on along the minus strand of CM042692.1, from coordinate 556,853,137 downwards.
CCATATTAAATGGAAAAAGGCAAAAAAAGTAAAGTTCATTTTATTGTTATTTGAATTCAAGATTACTATTACTCATTCATTTTTGTTTACTTAAATAATTGTTTGGAATCAAACAAATAAAAGAGTGTGACATCATGACCCAAGTGTTAATAAGACTGATAGGATGATAGTATTATCAACAAGACATAGTGTGATTACTTGGAAGCTCATTCGAAAGGAACGAAAAAGTTAAGCGTGCTGGGACTAGAGTAGTTTGAGGATGGGTGATCGAGTGGAAAGTGTGACCACGAGTGATCAATCTGGCTTACGCCGACTGCCGTTGGCATAGCCATACGCCAACAGCAAATGGGGCTATGCCAAGCCATCGGCGCCTTGTCTGTTTCCTGCAGTGTCTAGATCAATCAAGTGCACCATGGAATATGTTCCTATCTTAAAAAATCGCAGAACAAGATGTAAGCACAACATTATGCACTAGATTGTGCATTTCATTGAATTAAAGATAATAGCTAACAAGAATTTGAGTTGTACAAAGCTATCATGGCAGTTTAACAAAAAATGTAATAAAACAATAATATAATTAAAGTAATATAGTTGAATCAATATCTATATATCTTCTGAATAACTAAATTAAATGTGAACTACGTATTTCTCCGACAGAATATCAATGCAGCCAGCAATTAAGAATGATAAATAATTGTAGGTCTAACTACACAACAAATAATTAATCCTCACCCGTCTACACATCCAAGGAACCTTCTCCCAGTGTTTTTTACTTCAAAAGCATGAATTTCTCATGTTTCTCCCAATGGTCGCAAGTTTCTTCACGATGCCTCTCAATGAGACATAAATGTAGGTTATGGAGTGATTTAGGCACCTAAATCAACAAAGACCGACAGTAAATGGTCCAAATCCATGGTCAATTCTCAAATTTTAACACGAATCAACATATTCCTCACTCTAACCCTAACCCAAGCTCCACGATAGAAAGGGAGAAATAGGAACTCAAATCGAGGTTTACAAGGACTCGTCGGAAGGGTTCCTCGTTGCTGATCTCACCATTGTTCTAGGATGATGGCAGCGCGACGTCGGAGGAGCTGCGTTGTGGAAGAGGAGATGTCCGGAACGGAGAAAGGGTTCGAGTGAGAGAGCGGGGAGGCGAGAGTGAGCCATTCCGGCCAGCTTCAGACGTGGAGGTTTCTGTTAACGATCGGCTCACCCTGTCTGTTACCGCCCTGCCATGTAAACCTGACACTAGGACCCACACGTCATAAACGTGTTTAGCTAGCCTTAAATGAGCGACTGGTGCTTCTTGTCACGGTGTTACCAAATAGTGGTTGGTTTTTGAAAAAAAAAACAGCAACTTGGTGGTTTTTGAAAACCCTAGCCTTAATTGTTCTCTTGCACAACTTCTCATACATGGTTAGGTTATGACTATTGATCCTTGAGTTGACTTCGGCGTTTCTTAAACAAGCTACTCAACCTCGAAACCTTACATACACACGGTACCACCTGCATCTAAATTAAACGACGCTGACGGTGCATGCGTCACTGTCGATATGCGTAATAATATAGATTCGTTGGGGAGTATATATAGCTTCGACGACCCGGATGGCCGGATGAGAAAACACATGGATTCGAAGATGGAGTGCCGATATCCAGCGTTTTGTCTCGTTGTGGTGGACTTTGTAATTAAGGTTAGCGATCTAACCTAAATAGGCTTATGACAAAAAACGAGCGATCCTGTGTCATTATTCTATAAGGCCATTCCGTTGGTGACCTAACCTAAATTCGCTTAGATTATTAGGCCATAGTTGCGTGCTGCGAGCTTTTTGGCGGGTCTCGAGATGTGATGTCTGCTCGTATGGTGGCACCCAGCGTGCAACCGCAGCCTGCGGGCAGGGGATATGCACCTAGACCTAGATACATACTCCAGTCTGGAGTCTCTCCGAGTACACGAGTCGTAGTGTGTACGTACCCTCTCCATCTCAAAATAGATATCACAGATTTTTTAAAATTTTAATAAATCTATCACTATTTAGTATTATATAAATATATTTAAATTTTAACAAATTTCTGACGTCTCAAATTGAGACGGAGGGAGTATATGTTATGTTCTACTAATGTATCTGTATGTTCTATCGGGTGCAAGCCAGCTATACATCATTCGCACCAGCGCTGGCTTGACCATGACCTGCTAACTGGTCCGGACAAAGTGTCAGATTACCATGGCTCCCGACTCGCCCGGCTTCTAGGTTCCCAAAAATTTATATGTTGCTCTGCATATGGTGCTTGTTTGGTTTGTAAGATTTGGAACACATGGATTTTTTATGATGTGTACTTGGCATGCAATTTTAAAGGAAAATTTCTCTTATGCCTAACCTTATCAAAATTTGCATTTTTTCTCGGACAACTATGTCAAATCGTACAATTCTTCAAACAGTACGTGTGTGTTTATCGGAGCGCTACCAAACGATCAAATTACAGATTCTTGTGTTTTCAACTCGTACAGAATTCAGCATTCAGTACATTGTATTCCTATGTTTTTTTTACTCATGCGTTTTGAAAATCCCTTGAGCCAAACATGCCCATATTCTTGGTGGGACCATCTATGATCCGTTTTCACACACTTAGACGATGGTTGCTTACATGAGTTATGGCTAAATTTTATAAACGACACTCCCAATTCCACGTAATTGAAATGAAAATCCACTTATGAGAGAAAGACATGCTATGTCTCTTCCATGGATCACAGGATCCATGCTCAGATCCGGCGCTAAAGCCGGCACACAGTGGCGGGAGCTCCTCTTCCGAGTGTGGCGTCTATATCCGAGGCTGCGGGCTTCAGGCTAATGCGCATCAGGTGCCTTTGCCTCTTGTCCCTTGTCGTGTTTGGATCATCGCCACGGTGGGTGAGGTCTCGTGACAGAACAAGGTGTCGACGAGAAGTTGTGATAGGTGGTTGCTCGGCATCCACTCTTGGGTTGCGGTGTGGTCCGGTTCTTCGACATGGTCAGCTGAAAACCAGGCTCCATCGAAGCCGTATGCAATGGTGAAGATATTTGCGGACCTTGTTCACCTACCTAGACGTATCGTTGCGATGTTTTATCCTTTGTGTTTCCAATGCTCCGGAGGAAACCCTAGATCTTAGGTCTTCTTGGATCGGGCATTGATGATGTGTTTACGTAGTGTTTCTCCTTGGAGACATTTTTTGGACCGCTTATCGGATGGTGGTGTTTGCCATTATGTCACGCACAGTCTGAGACCCATGGGAGGCGATTCGTGTGGTAACATCAACGTCGTTGCCCCAATAGGAGATGCCATGTTGTTCTGGTGATGCTCATCCTTGGCAGCTTGGCCGACGTGATTTAGGTCCCTTAAGGGTTCTTTGCTTTGATGTGGTTCTAATAAATTCAATGTCTCCAGCTCATGGGCACGATAGGTGATGACGATGACTTCATGTGCAGTATAGATGTGGTGGTCTTTAGGTCGTGTCCGTTGAGTTTGTTCTTTCTTGTGCAGCCTCAGTCGTGGGCAGGGATTATTGCTCTTTCCTCGTGCTTGGTAGCGCTCTGTTGTGTGGGTTTTAGCCTAGCTTTATTCTAACTAATTTGGGAAACCTCTTTCTATAACGCAATGATTGAATTCCCATTCCTCTTCGCCGGTTCAATAAAAAATATTCCACTAATAATAAATTCTTCGAGAGAAATATCTTTTGTCCCGGGTCCGTCTCCCCCCTCCGGCTCTGCTCGGGGTGGGGGGCTTTGAATACTGAGATGGCAGTCTCCGAGGGTGGCCATGACCAAAACCGCAACTAGCTGCTGTAACCGCCTCCACGCATGGTGGCGTGGGAGGGGGGTTTCGGATGCAGAGACGACTGTCTCGAAGGGTGACTGACATTGGTATACCCTATAGGTACTTGAGTTTGGTATATACGGTCCAGATACGGCAGAAGCCCACGGCGTTGCCAAGACCCAATAAAGAATTCGAGTGGCCCACGGACTTTCGATTGCTTGCGAGACAAGAAGAAGTTTAAGATAGAAAGTTCAAAGGGAAAACCTTAATCTGTAATCGACTCGACCTGCTATCCGAGACCTAGCCTATCTATATAAAGGCTAGGAGGGGGCGGCGAGGAGAAGAATCCCAACCCTAGTTTCCACAACTCCCGCCAGATTGCATCTGCGCGCCCCTGTAATCTTCGATTCCTTCGTTAATTCCAAGAGCAGACAAGCAGGAGTAGGGACCTCTACGAGGCCTGAACTTGGGTAAAACTTGCGTCCCTGTGTGCTTGTTTGCTAGCCGATTGATGCCTTCAGCGCTCCCCCCTTCTCCAAAACCCAAGTCCATAACAATGGGCATTGACGAGTTAAACCCTCGTCAGTGACCGTAACCGTTACAGTCAGCTGACGACTCAAAATGGCAAAGTTAAAACTGAACCTAGTGCCCGATGGATTTGCATAAATAGCACAAAAGTAGTGCCACCGATTTCCCATAAGTATATATGGGTGGAGTGTACACCAATAAAGAATATCATAACTATCTCTTGCTATCTTATTTTCATTCTCAGACAAAAACAACAATCAAAACTATGCACCGAAGAACGTGAAATAGACTATTCCCTCTGTCCCAAAAAAGATGCCTCAAATTTGTCTAACCTTAGATGTATTTAGACACTATTTAGTATATAGATACATTTAAATTCAAACAAATTTAAGATATCATTTTGGGACGAAGGGAGTATAATAATAATAATAATAATAATAATAATAATAATAATAATAATAATAATAATAATAACAATAACACTCATAATTTCGGAAGGAGCTACTCCACTATATACATCACGGGGAGTATTAGAAGTGTCCTTCCGGGGGTCCCGGCGCAGCACTGCCCCTGGGAGGGTTCGGCACCGGCGACGGCGGCCACGTATACCTTAACCCCAAATCCCGCCGCACCACCACAGCTCGCTCGCCAGCGACCGATTCCTTCGCATCACCACCGTCTGCAGCTGCATCCGGAGCATTATCAGCTAGTACACGAAAACCATACGGCGGGCAGTGAACGGCCGGCAGAGGCAGAACAGAATCAGCATAACCTACCTAGAAGGAGGCGCGGGGAGCATGCTGCTGGGCTCGTGCAAGAACCAAGGAGGAGCCCGGCCACGAGCATCCAGGCGAACACGCCCCCGCGGTCCATGGCGGCGCACGCCGGCCGTCGGGAACGACGAGTTGCTTCTCTGAACTGGACGGGCGATTTTAACAGCTAGACATCGGGAACTTGTGGCGTGAGGGACTGAGGGGCCTGTGTCAACCCCCACTGTATCGTCTGGAGCCGATCGGAAATCCAGCAGATTGCTGCTCGCTCGCTGCTTGCTAGTGGTTAAGCGCATCGTAAATCGTCGGTCTATGTACATTCGAAAATAGACAAATCCAAGTGAATTATTTTTGGACAGAGGAAGTACATCTGTTGCAGCTCGTTGCACAATTTGTAGCATTTGGAGAAGCTTGATCGAACTTGTCCAAATTCTCTTACAAAATGCATGTTTCCAATAAAACATACTCTCGTCAATCCAAATTAATGTTCTAAGATTTAGTTAGATTCAGATGTACGTAGCACTATTTTTTTTTTGCGAGTAGTAGCACTAAAATATGACTAGATACAACCGAATTTAAACAAATCTAAAAACATTAATTTGAATCGAAGGGAGTACGTAAAAACTAATCTAAAATATAAAAGAATTGTACCAAAATAAAATTTAATCATGGAGTTAGTCATCATGAATGTTTGTCACTAACTTTTTTAGAAAAAAAGGTAACCACTAACTTGTTAATTAGCTTCAAGTTCACATTTTCTTTAAGACTATGGTTTTCCCTTAACCATTGACACTAACCCACATAGCAACATAGAAATATGTAAAGACACTTTATTAGAACTTTCTCTAGTTAAGATGCAAGGAAATAGTGAAACTTGCGGATTGAGGAGGAAATAGGGGTGCATGGGTACCGATGGAAACGCTGAGACGGACCGAAATTGCATTTGCCGCCTGCTATTGCTAGCTAGCTAGCTGCTCCTCGCCACCCGCGCGCACGTGGCAGAGTATTCCATAATATTTTGAGAGACTAGACAGCGTGGCAGAGTATTCCATACAACTAACAATTAAGAATGATTGTAGGACTAACTACACAATAAAGAATTAATCCTAACCCTTTTTACACATCCAAGAAACCTCCTCGGTGTTTCTTCTTCAAAAGCGAAAATTTTCTCCAGTTCCTCCCAATGGTCACAAGTTTCTTCACAATGCCTCTCAATGGTGCAAAAATCTGGGTCATGGAGTGATTTTGGCACCTAAATCAACAAAGAGTGACAGTAAATGGTCGAAATCCATGGTCAATCGACAAATTTTAACTGAAATCAATGGATTCTCCACACTAACCCTAACCCTAGCCATGTGGTAGAAAGGAGAAAGAGGAACTCTCATCAAGGCTTACCAAAGGACTCATTGAAGGGGTTCCTCAGTGCTGGTCTTGCCATCGTTCCAGTATGGCATGACAGCGCAAGGATCGAGAAGCTGTGCGGTGGCGGAGGAGCAACTGGAATGGAGAGAGGAGTCAAGTGAGAGAGAATGGAGGCGAAAGAGAGCCGTTCGGGCCTATCCGAACGGGTCAGGTTCAGACATAGAGGGCGCCGATAACGGCCATTAACGATCGGCTGCACCCAGCCATTATCGCCATGCCACATAAGCCTGACCACACATTAGAAAAGTGTTTATCTAGTGTGAAGTGACCGATCAATGTTTCTTGTCACAGTGTTACCGAATTATGGTTGTTTTCACCGAATTATGGTTGTTTTTTGAGAAGAAATCGCAACATGGTGGCATTTTGAAACTCTAGCCTTAATTGTACTATTGCACAGCTTGTCAAACAAGGCTGGGTTATATGATATTAGATCCATTATTATGACCTTACATCCACCAGTTGACTTCTGCGTTTCTTAAACAAGCTACTCAACCTCGAAACATTGCATACACACAATACTACCTGCATCTAAATAAAACGGCGCCGACGGTTCATGCATCACTGTCGTTATGCGTGATATAGATTCGTTGGGTAGTATAGATATATCTATGACGACCTGGATGAGAAGGGTTCGAAGATTGAGCGCCGGTACCCAGCGTTGTCTCGTTGTGGTGGACTTTGTAAGCTTTAGCTTCGTGACAAAACTGAGCGATCGTGTATTATTATTATATAAGGCTATTCCGTTGGTGATCTAACCTAAATACGCTTAGATTAGGACACTAGGGAAGAGATTCGAGGAGTTGAGTGTTGCCAGTTTTTTGGCAGGTCTCGAGCTCTGATGTCTGCTCGTATGGTGGCACCCGCAAGCGTGCAACCGCAGCCTGCGGCCAGGGGATATGCACCTAGACATAGACACCCGGTCAGTGTGTGTGTATATGTTATCTTTGTGAAAAAAGTATACGTATATTCTGTCGGGTGCAAGCCAGCTATAGACAAAAGCGCTGGCCTGACCATGACCTGCTAACTGGTCCGTGTTAAACCATGTAATAATACAAGTATCTATGCTAGTACAGAGTAGTATTCTATCTAGTATAATACAATCTATGTACTACCACGTGAAGGGCTTTTAATTTCTACACCATATAAACACGTAACCCAGCCTAGGGAGAAGATACGGTTCCAACCCTACCTTTTCCACATGGTATCGGAGCCGGCTCCTCCGATACTCTAGATCAGCCGCCGCTTGTCCAACTTCTCCCGCCGGTGATGGCCGGTGAAGGATCCCCAAAACCTAGAACAATCAACACCAAGATATCTACAACCTATTCCGGCCGTGTTTCTGCCGCCGTGAGCCCTCTCTCCCAAAAACGCTACAACCCAAGACAACCAACAACCAGACAATCTGATGATTTCCTCTTCGTCGGCATCTACGGCGGTGAGCTTGGCCGCTGCCCTTGGAGCACCACCGACGGAGAAGTTGTCCTGAGATAACCACATGTTCTGGAAGACCCAGGTTCTTCGAGATCTTTGCGGCGTGCAAGTCATGGGGCTACTGGATGGCTCCGATCTTGCTCCCCCCAAAACCGTGGAGATAGAGGATGAAGAAAAGAATAAAACCACCGTTGCCAGTCCAGCGTATGCAGCCTAGCTTGCTCGAGATCAAACTGTCATGAGTTACCTGGTAAAATCCCTAGATCCCGATCTCCTTGCCCAAGTGACCGGTCTTGAACATGCTCACGGGGTATGGTCCACAATTGAAGCACTGTTCCCCTCTCAGTCTCGTGCCCATGTCAATATGTTGTGAGGTGCCTTGATCAACACCAAGAAGCTGGATGTGATCGCGAGACAGTACATTGCCAAGATGAAGGGGTTTGTTTCTGAATTAGCTGCTGAAGGTAAAACTGTTGATGATGATGAATTCAAAGGGTATATCCTTGGTGGGATTTGATGGTGAATATACACCACTTGTCGCATAAATCAATGCAGTCCCGAGTACCACTTGTGCTAATATGTCCTCCCAGTTGCAAGCCTTTGATGATTGGCAGGCCACTTTGTCACAGAATGGGTAGAGTACCACAGTTTTTCTGTCTTCTGTGAACACTACTACCCGAGGTGGAGGTTGTTAGTACATGCATGATGATATGCAGTAGCATTGTGCTGATGGTGGTGGTCGCCATGATGACTACCGCCGAGATGGAGGTGGTCAGTACAGGCGCGATGATATGTAGCAGCGTCGTCATGATGGTGGCGGTCGTCGTGATCACTATCGCAGATATGGAGGTGGCTACAATCGCCGTGATGATAGGCGCAATGATAGGTAGTATCGTGATCACCGTGATGACAGGCGTGATGATCGTCAATATCGTGATCGCCGTGATGACCGTGGAGGTGGTCAGTACCACCGTGATGACATGCAGCGCCGTGATGGAGGTGGGTGCTACCGCCTAAAGGATTCCGTGGCAGAAAACAAAAAAATCCTACGACAGAACACACTTAGCCAGGATCTATCTATGAGTAAAGCTGTAACGGAGGAGGTTTTGGTAACTTACCCTTGTAGCTCAAAGCGTTTGATGTTCCGAGAGGAACGTGGATATGTAGTCGATACTGTAGGCGACCTCAAGGTCGTGAAGCTCCTCGCAAGTCACCTTTTGTCCTAGTCCTTGTACGACAACCTAGGTGCCACTAGTGGCAGCACCTCCGAGGTTTCGCACACGTGCGGTGTACAGTAATGACTTATGATTCCTTGATCCCCGCCGGAAGTGCGGAAGTAGATCTCCGGTTGGAATCTTCGCAACACCTCCACGTGCCGCAGTGAAGTACCCCCTTTGCACGCACAACCCTAACTCGGGGCCGTAGTTGCAAGAGAGGAAGAGAGAGAGGGAGACGGAAATTCTCTAAGGAAAATTGCCTTAGAGAAAATCCCAAATCTCTATTGTTGTATTTTCCCACCAATATAGACCCCTTTATATAGGTGAAAAGGGAGGACTCCCTTCCCTAAAGTCTCGGGGTGGGACTAAAGGAAAAGGGAAAATAGGAGAGGAGGAGACAACATGCTAGGCCAAGGGAGGTGGCCGGCTGGGTTCCACAGTTCGCCAGCCCAGCGTCCATAACATAGTGGCTCAAGCGGCAGAGCTACTTGGCCAGAGCCCGCTAGAGGCTACTAGCTAGCTCCGACCCGCCCGCCTACTAGCCAGCGAGCGCGCCCACATGGGTCGGTCCACCTCTGCTTGCATCAACGTGAGCCCATGTGGGCCAACTTACTCATGAGGCCTAGCAGTGTTGTGGTTGTTTGCTGCCCTCCCAGGTGGCTTCCTTCTGGGCCCTTACCCTCCGGGGATTTGGCCCAATAGAGGAAGTTGCCCCATAAATATTTATTAATATATATTTATTCACAATTAACATATATAAATGCATATTATAATCTCTATTAGTCTGAAACATCTTTCAGCTTCTTTCCTTCTCCAAACCACTTCGGATCCTCTTCGGAACTATTCTGACATTCTCTCTTTCATCCTCTGTTGATTTCGTTCAACCAAAAGATCTAGGAATATTATCGTACCCTTAAGTGTGTTACCCCTATAGTTCAGGAACATCACAGACATGATCGAGACCTCTCTTGGATCAATGATCATTAGCGGGTCTAGGATGCCTATAATGATCCCTGCGCATTCCACGATGTCTATTGTCGTTTGAACCATAAATGTGGAGTCCAACTCCCTTTGTTACTTTGATACCTGACTTGTTCGAGATGTGATCATTGGTATCTAATACCTTGTTCAATCCCGTTACCAACAAGTGTAGTTTTACTCATTCCGTCCTCATGACCTAGTCACATGTTGCACAACGTTTATGGATGCAATCTCACTTAGTGGGGCTAGTGTATCTTCCCGTCACGCAGGCGAACAAATCCCGATTTTGATGCATATGCCTCAACTATTCTAATGGAATAACCAACGTACATCTTTATAGCCACCCAGTTACGGTCATGACGTTTGATGCAGTCAAAGCAGCCTCGGGTGATAGTGATTAGTATGATCTCATGGTCAAAGGACTAGGATACTTCGTTTCTAACTATTGCAATGATGAATATGTGACTATGATCATGTTGCAATACTTATATTAGTTAATATCCACCACATCATTCACGAATATATAACTTCATTGTCACTCGACATATATGCACCATGATTATGAAACCTTGATCATCATCTACTCAATGAACTAGTTAAATAGAGGCTACTAGGGACTCTGGTTTGTTTAGTATCACACGTGTATCACTTTTGCCTCTTGATATAGTTATAGCATGATACAAAAATATTATTAAATATCGAGATATAATAATAAACACCCTTTATTATTTGCCTTTAGGGCATATCTCCTTCACCGCCAGGATGATGATCGTGGTGCACTTGGGTGGCCGTGACCGTGGACGTACTCCCACCCGAGTTGTTGATACCACATGTGAAATATGCAAGAAATATGGGCATCCTACAAATGAGTGTTGGTGGCATTATACAAACCGTGATGATGATGATGATGACACACGTCATGAAAATGGTGCATACGGTGTTGACATAAACTGGTACATGGATAGTGGAGCCACCACCCACATTTCTGGACAGTTAAACAAGATACATACTTGTGATGACTACCAGGGCCATGATCAAGTCCACACTGCTAGTGGCACAGGTATGACAATACAACATATTGATCATTCAACACTAGATAACCCTCATAGTTCTATTCAATTGCGTAATACTCCCTCCGTTTCAAAATATAACATGTTTTAGCTTTATGAAAGGAGTGTATCTAGACTCCTTTTAGTGTGTAGGTTCATGTAGGTTTGGAGTGAACCTACACACTAAAAGGGGTCTAGATACACTCCTTTCACAAAGCTAAAATATCTTATATTTTGAAATGGAGGGAATATTTTGCATATTCCTAGAGCCAGCAAAAATCTTTTATCAACTCATAAAATTTCCCTTGCCTTTATTGAAATTCACCCTTTGTTCTTTTTTGATAAAGGATTAGGAAAACTAAGCGAATTCTATTTAGGGATCCCTGTCATGGCAGTCTCTATCCACTTGTGCCCATTGTCGTTGGGCCCCATTAGCATGCACTCATCATCATCAAGCCTTCCTCATCCACCTGACATCGCCGTCTAGGGCATCCATCATATTTTATTGTTCAACAAGTTCTTAGGAAGAATAATCTGTCGTACCCCTAAAATAAATCCTTATGTGTGTCATCCATGCCAACAAGCAAAAAGTAATCAACTACCACACCCCACATATACTAGTGTGTCTACTATTCCTTTGGAACAAGTTTTTTTTGATGTATGGGGTCCAACTCCTGCCTCTGTTCGCAAACACCAGTATTATGTAAGTTTTATTGATGACTATAGTAAGTTTACTTGGATATATTTGCTGAAAAAGAGATGTGATGTGTATCAAGTTTTTGTTAACTGCCGGCAACTTGTTGAACAATAATTTGGTTGCAAAATTATCACTATGCAAAATGATTGGGGCGGTGAATATGAAAAACTCCATGGTTTCTTCCAAAAAGTGGGCATTACTCATCGTGTATCTTGTCTCCATACCCATCAACAAAATGGCTCGGCTGAGTGCAAACATAGAAACATTGTAGAGGTTGGATTTATCTTCTTGAAAATGCCTCTATGCCTCTCAAGTTCTTAGATAAAGCATTCCTTACTACCACTTTTATCATTAACCTGTTGCCTACAAAAGTACTTAATATTGAGTCTCCTGTTTAAAAACTCTTAAAACTAAAACCCAATTATGATGCCCTTCGGATTTTTCGATGTGCTTGCTGGCCTTATCTCCGTCCATATAACAAGTGCAAGCTCTCTTTTCACTCTAAAAGATGTGTCTTCATAGGATATAGTCCTATTCACAAAGGTGTCAAATACCTTGATGTATCTAGTGGGCGCATTTACATTTCTCATGATGTTGTTTTTGATGAAAACATCTTCCTTTCTCAGTCCCCTCATCCCAATGCTGGCGCACAACTTAGAGTAGAAATTCATGTGTTGCCTGATTCTATAGCACCCACATCATCACATTATGAGGGCATACGTGTTAATGATCATATGAATATTGTCCCTATTACTAATCCTGTTCCACTCCATGATGCCAGCACATCAGCTAGTTCTAACAATTCTGCATATTCTAGTGAAAATTTGAGCTCAAACAGTGAAGATATGGAAGAAATAGAGCAAACTAGGCTGGACACGTCAACCGAGGTTGATTCTGCCTCGGACACTTCGACTGAAAGTGAAGCCGCCTTACATCAATCACCATAATCCCCCTCGACTGCTACGTCCAGTCCTGGCCGCTCGTTGGGCGCCACATCCTTCCAAGCTGGCATGGACGACCGTGTCGGCTCCCGTCCTCAAGCCCCCTCGGCGCAACATGGAAGAACTCCCACACGTGTGGGTACACACAATGATAGCGACGGGGCGTGCTCCCCCTCTCCTGATGCTCCATGCGGCGGCAACGACCAGGATGAGGAATCTTTCTCTGATCCCGAGGCTACGTGATATCCAGCTCCTGCAGGTGGTAACAGTCCGCTCAGATCATTTGCGCTAGTATCTCCTGCTGCTTCTCCTACACCAGAACCAAAGCCACCAAAGCATATGAAAGGACTTCAAAGAGGTATAAGAAAAGAAAAATATATATACTGACGGTACTATTCGCTATGACATGTTTTCTTCTACAAGGAAGCCTGATACTTTGGTTGAGGCACTTGGAGATGGGAATTATAAGTAGGCTATGGATGATGAATATGAATCATTGATGCAAGATAAAACTTGGCATTTAGTACCTCCTAACTCAACTAAAAATATGATTGACTGCAAGTGGGTCTATAGGATCAAGAAACATGTTGATGGCACTGTTGAAAGGTACAAAGCATGACTTGTTGCAAAGGGGTTGAAACAACAGTATGACATTGACTATGAAGATATATTTAGTCCTATGGTTAAAGCTGCAATTGTTAGACTTGTTATTTCCGTCTCTGTATCTCAAGGGTGGAGCCTCAGACAACTAGAAGGCAAGAACATGTTCCTTCATGACGTTATGGAGGAGGGAGTGTATATTAAGCACCCGTGGGTTTGAAGATCCTCACTTTCCGCACTATATTTGCAAGTTAGATAAATCCCTTTATGGCCTGAAACAGGCACCACTTACATGGTACTCTAGGCTGAGTTCAAAACTGCAAGAGCTTGGCTTCATAGCATCAAAGGTTGATACTTCATTATTTCTCTACAACAAGTCAGGTATCACCATGTTTGTTTTGATATGCGTTGATGATATTATTGTTGTCAGCTCATCTGATGAAGCAACCTCGGTTCTACTTCAAAATTTGAGTGTTCATTTTTCACTTAAGGATCTTGGTGAGTTGCATTTCTTCCTAGGCATTGAGGTAAAGAAGTGTTCAAATGGAATTATTTTGACATGGGAAAATATGCTACAGACTTACTTAATAAAGTGGTAATTAAACATTGCACCACTTATCCAACACCATTATCAACCTCGGATAAATTACCTTTAATGGATGGAACAGCCCTTGGCACCGAGGATAGTACAAAATGTAGAAGTGTTGTTGGAGCATTACAGTAGACACTAACATGGCCTCATTTTTCTTTCTAAGTGAACAGACTACCAATCATTGGAAATCGGTAATATACTATGGTATATTAAAGGTACAACCAGAGTTGGTCTCACCTTTCAGAAGTCCACATCTACTTTTCTTTATGCATTTTTAGATGCTGATTGAGCAGGATGCATGGATGACAAACGTTCCCCTGGTGGATTTGCTATATTCTTTGGTACAAATCTGATATCATGGAGTGCAAGGAAATAGGCCACAATATCTCGCTCCAGTACTGAGGCTGAGTATAAGGCACTAGCTAATTCTACAACTGAGCTGATTTGGATTGAAGCTTAGTTCAAGAGTTGAGAGTTTCTCTTCGCCAATGCCCATGTCTTTGGTGTGACAATCTTGGACCTATATACCTTTCTACAAATCATATATTTCATGCCAAGAGCAAACACACAGAGATTGACTTGTGAGAGAAAGAGTTGCTCAGAAACTTCTTGATATCAAGTTTATTTCTACTAAGGATCAAGTCTTAGATGGCTATACAAAAACTTTAGGTGTTAAGAATCTAGATGAGTTTAAGCATAATCTCAACCTCTCTAAAGGTTTAGATTAAAAGACGGTGTTAAAACATGTAATAATACAAGAATGTATACTAGTATATAGTAGTACTCTACCTAGTATAATACAATCAATGTAGTGCCATGTGTAGGCTTTTCTACACCATTTAAACACGTAACCCGGTCTAGGGAGAGGGTACGGTTCCAACCCTACCTTTTCCCTAGTCTAGACGGAATTTTGACGGCGAGGTGCCGCCATGCCGATGTCGCATGAAAAGTGGCAGATTGCCATGGCTCCTGATAGCTCCAAATTTCATCACTTTTTACGATTGGTTTTCCTCTTGTTTATTGCCGGATTTCCCTGAAGATTGCCCTTTTCACTAACGTTAATGTTGCAATTAGCGAATCCTTGTTTTCTTGTGATGGTTTGAACATTATTGAAGATCTAATAGCATTTATGGGCTAATTACACCAGAATAAGTAAATCCCCAATTGAAGCCACTTTCATTGGAGGCATCAGCACGCATAACGACCACTAGTAGGTGATGGCTCAAAATATGATGAGCTCGTTGGGAACCCCAAGAGAAAGGTATGATGAGCACAACAGAAAATTTTCCCTCAGTGATGAAACCAAGGTTATGAAACAAGTAGGAGCAAGGAAACAACCCCAAGGTGTTGTCTTCCAACTTGGAATCCTGCACAACACAACCATAGAATTTTGCCCCAACTTACAGTGAGGTTGTCAATCTCACCGGCTTTGCTAAAACAAAGGATTCAACGTATTGTGTGGAAGATAGTAATTGCTTGCAGAAAGTAAACAGTAAACAATAAATAGTAGATTGTAGATTGATGCTAAAAGAATGGACCGGGGTCCATAGTTCACTAGTGGTGATTCTCCTTAAGATAGATGACATGTTGGGTGAACAAATTACAGTGGGGCAATTGACAAACATCGAGAAAGCATACATTTATATACTAATCATCTTGACTCCTATGAGATTTGATTAGGCACTACAACATTATACATAGACCGTAATCCAACTGCATCTATGACTAATAATCCACCTTCAGGTTATCATCCAAACCCCCTCCAGTATTAAGTTGCAAGCAACAGATAATTGCATTAAGTAAAGTGTGTAAAGTAAACAATACGATTGTTCTATGAACAAAGGATTACTGTTTTCTCCCTAGTAGCAATAGCACATCTAGTACCTTAGAGATTTCTGTCACTTCCCCAGATTACTAGAGGCATGAACCCACTATCGAGCATAAATACTCCCTCTTGGAGTTTCTAGCATCTACTTGGCCAAGATAGCTACTAACAACAGAAAGAATGCAAGATCACAAATAACAAAGACATGATAGAATCAATAATCAATCTGAAATAGCATCTCAATATCCATCGGATCCCCGCAAACACAACATGTAGATTACAAATAGATGATCTTGATCATGAACGGTGTTCACAAGATCTAAACATGGTAGCACAAAGGAGGATAACCAACCATCTAGCTACTACATGGACCCGTAGTCTAGAGATGAACTACTCACACATCACACCGGAGGTAGTCATGGTGATGAAGAAGGCCTCCAGGGTGATCTCTCCCCTCCGACAGGGTGCCGGAAAGAGCTTCTGATCCCTCCCGATCTAGGGATGCAGATGGCGATGGCTACAGACTCTTTCGTGGAATTTTGATCGGGTACTTAGGGTTTTCGTCTCGAGGGGTCTTTATAGGAGGAAGGGCTAGGTCGGTGGAGCACCAGGGGGCCCACACCTGGTGGTAGCGCGACTAGGGCTGGACGCGCCACCCTAGGGTGTGGCCACCCTGGTTCCCCGCTTCGTCTCCCCTCCTGACTCCGTGTTGCGTCGGGTAAAATATTGACTTTGGCTTTTGTACGGTCCAATTCCGAGAATATTTCCTTACTAGCTTTTCTAAAACCAAAAACAGTAGAAAACAGGCAACTGGCACTGTGGCATCTTGTTAATAGTTTAGTTCTAGAAAATGTGTAAAAATACTCCAAAGTTTGGACAAAACACAAGAAAGTAGATATAAAACAAGCATGGAACATCAAAAATTATAGATACGTTTACAACGTATCAACATCCCCAAGCTTAACTCCTGCTCGTCCTCGAGTAGGTAAGTGATAAAAAAGAAGAATAATTTTTGAGGTGACATGCACCATCACAATCTTGATCAAGGTATTTATAAAACATTGATAACTTGGATCATAGTGCTTTAACATAGCATGAAAGATATAGTTCTAACAATAAGACATAGCAACTATGTTGTAACATGAAAAGGTACAAACAAAAGGTTCATGAATAACAATTCTTTGAAAGACGTTTGTTTGTTTCATATATAGAGAAAACATAATGAGAATGGTATTCAACTTGTCCCTCATAGTGTAGCAAAACATAAATGCATAGGACACCTTCAAGGTTCATAAGGGTGACTAGATTCAAATAGTTTAAGAACAAGCAATATCAAAGTTATGAATCAATCAACAAGTTTTGGGACAATGCACATTAAACTAAGAATGACCACTATGCTCTCTTAATAGGTGCATTAAGATAGAAGATGGAGACTCAACATAAAAGTAAAAGAAAGGCCCTTTATAGAAGGAAGCAGGGATTCAAGTCTCATAAAGAGCTTCCAAAAATTATGGTACTTATTAGCTTTCAGCTCTCATTTCCCCTATCATAAGCATCTTTAGGTGATTAAGGTTAAAGTGAACAAATATGAGGATATGCTTGACAAGTTATAAGCTGAAAATCTCATGCCCCTTACTTACGAGTACCATTCCTCATGCTACTCAAGTTTAGTCATAGGTAAGTTCTTGTCATTGTAAGTACATGTGTATCATAGAGAACCGCCAACGGGGTACCCCTTGCCCGATGATACGGAAGAATCCCCATATCAAAATGACAAGGCAAGCAGATAGTGAGCATCTCAGCATCCTTTTATTTCCTATTTGCATAGGCTTATTTTTTTCTTTCCTATTTGCATAGGTCTTTCTTTTTCTTATAAAGAGGATGCTTCATAGATTGCTCATTATGGTTACGCTGCAGGTTTCCACCATGATTAGGCATGGCTTAGACCAGCCGCCCAGGCGTTTCTCTAACACATATACGAACTCCATGAGCCTTACAAGCTCGTCTTTCATTTCATACCACCGGGATCCATAAGTAAAAGAACATGATATCAACTAAATAAAGTGCAATGTTGAAAGCGTTCCCCATGATAACATGGTTCTGATAATTCAAAACTTACAAAATGCAAGCATATACACAACATAGATGGGCACAATGGTTCAAGTTTATTAAGTGCAAGAAAAGTAAAGTGTGCCATCAAGTTCGTGAGAGCTTTAATCACTAATTTTCACATAACAAGTTTAATTCGGAAGGTAGATAAAAACATGAATATACTTGGAATAGCAAATGCTAATAGGTAGGTATGGTGGACTCTTTGGAATAACTTAGATTTATTTGGAGTTGGATGCATGAATGGAACTCATACTTGGTATGGAGGCTAGCAAAAAACTAGGAGCGACCAACTAAGAGAGCAATAATGGCCATAATCATGCAAAGCGATAAACCATTATTAATTAAAGCATAAAGTGATATTACAAGTCGAAAACTAAATGATCATAGAGGCTATGGTGACTTGGTATAGTCTTAACATGGTGTGAGCATGTGCCAAGTCAACCCAAATAAAACATTAAAGGAGAATACCACAATACTATGCTTTAATATGCTAAAATAACGCATGATTCTTTCAAGGCACATTAAGAAATCTCAATTATTTATAATAAGTCATGCTACACCAATAATCACTAAGCATAAATCCAAAACAATATCAAGCATGACATGACAAAGCCTAGGCCACAGTCAAAAACAAGATCCTTTTATTCCACTTATAAGCATGAACTTTCCTACTCTTTTCCAATCCAAACCAACTTATTTGAAAACTAATGTATGAATGAAGGGGTCCAACCAATTTATTCAAGCAAACTAAGAAAATGAAAACTAAGAATGAAAACAAAGATGCTCCAAGAATAACACAACTATGCATGAAACAATAAAAATGAAGTGTTTCGAAGAGAACTTGAGATTTTTATTGATGAAGAAGGGGATGCCTTGGGCATCCCCAAGCTTTGATGCTTGTACTTCTTGGATATTTCTTGGGGAGACACGGGTGACATCCCCAAGCTTGAGATTTTGTACATACTTCATCTTATCACATTATTCTTCCCTACACTTAAAATTTCCTTCATACAAAACTTCACACAATCTTCATTAGCAACATTAGTGTACTCAAGATAATAAGTTTTTTGGTTCAGTTTCAACACAAGTAAAACTTCCATTAAAACACAAGCTACTGTAGCACTTCATTTAAAAAGTTCAAGTGATCAAAGAGAACTCAAAGAGAAAGAGATTGAGAGGCAAATGCAAATAATGGCAGAAATCTGTCAAAACAGACCAGCAGGTAAAAACCGATTTTTTTCGAAGACCTTCTGTTGGTCAAATCAGAAAGTGTTGAACTAACGAAAGTTATATAACAACCTGGGGCAGAAGCACAAAAAATTACAGCTCAAACCAACGTACATATATTTTTCACGAATGTTTACAGCAAAGCACAAAAACCTATTTCGGGACAACAATTTTCCCAAGTCTTACTTCTCTCTCATTAGAGGTTACTCTTGGCACAAAAACGACACAAAAAGGATAAGGAGAGGTTATTATGGAGATAATAACTTCCAAGACTCAACAAAAGATGCCTAATGAAATTTGGGTTATCTCCCAATAAGTGCTTTTCTTTAACGCCTTTGAGCTTGGCATAAGAAGCAAGAATCAAGTATTATCAAATGAAGAAGCATTAAGATTAATACCAGAAATATCTTCAACAAGGCAAGGTATCTCATCCAAATAAGTTCTAGAGGATCCTCTCTCAATGCTCTTGGGTTCACTATTTTCATCAAACGTGTTTTCAAGAACAATCTAATCAAAATTATTTTTCTAAGGCTTCATGCATTCCTAAAAGTTTAAAAGGTATTGGTATTTTAATTTACTCCCTATTAGGTTTGGTTTTGTCCATCTTTTCTCGTGTACAATAACATCTACACATGAGCCTAACATATTAAAATGATCGAAGACTTTTCTAGCTTCTTTAGCAACATCATAGAATTCCTTAAGCAAAGTTTCCATAATGAAATCTCTTTTTTCAGTATCCTCAATATCTTTAAGTTTAATATACATTACTTGCATTATGGGGTTAAGGTTAAACCTAGCTTCCAACATGTGAACTAAAGAAGCCGCAACAATTTCATAATTTGGAGCGAGTTCTGTTAGGGATCTATCCTCAATATCCTCATGCTTACTAACATGATTAAAGAATTCCTTAATATTATCTTTACCAATTATGGAGCCACTACCTATTGAAAGGTCTTTCAGAGTAAACTTAGGAATCAGCATGGTGAGCAAAGAATGAGGTGACAACTTACTGAAAGAACTATTTTTTTGTGTTTTTGATAAAAGAAACAAGCAAACAAAGCAGAAATAAACTAAGAAAAACAAAAAACAAAGTAAAGAGATTGGTTATGAAGGACTCCCCTTGTGAATCTATCCTTGACTCCCCGGCAACGGCGCCAGAAAATAGGCTTGATGGCTCAAAATGTGATGAGCTCATTGGGAACCCAAAGAGGAAGGTATGATGAGCACAACATCAAATTTTCCCTCAGTGATGAAACCAAGGTTATCGAACCAGTAGGAGCAAGGAAAAAACCCCAAGGTTTTGTCTTCCAACTTGGAATCCTGCACAACACAATCACAGAACTTTGCCCCAACTTACAGTGAGGTTGTCAATCTCACAAGTTTTGCTGAAACAAAGGATTAAACGTATTGTGTGGAAGATAGTAATTGCTTGCAGAAAATAAACAGTAAATCGTAAATAGTAGATTGTAGATTGATGGTAAAATAATGGACCGGGGTCCATAGTTCACTAGTGGTGATTCTCCTTAAGATAGATGACATGTTGGGTGAACAAATTATAGCGGGGCAATTGACAAACATCAAGAAAGCATACATGCATATACTAATCATCTTGACTCCTATGAGATCTGAGTGGGCATTACAACATTATACATAGACCGTAATCGAACTACATCTATGACTAATAATCCACCTTCAGGTTATCATCCGAACCCCCTCCAGTATTAAGTTGCAAGCAAGAGATAATTGCATTAAGCAAAGCGTGTAAAGTAAACAATACGATTGTTCTATGAACAAAGGATTGATGTTTTCTCCCTAGTAGCAACAACACATCTAGTATCTTAGATATTTCTGTCACTTCCCCAGATTACTAGAGGCATGAACCCACTATCAAGCATAAATACCCTCTCTTGGAGTTGATAGCATCTACTTGTCCAAGATAGCTACTAACAACGGAAAGCATGCAAGATCACAAATAACAAAGACATGATAGAATCAATAATCAATCTGAAATAGCATCTCAATATCCATCAGATCCCCACAAACACAACATGTAGGATTACAAATATATGATCTTGATCATGAACGGAGCTCACAAGATCTAAACATGGTAGCACAAAGGAGGAGAACCAACCATCTAGCTACTACATGGACCCATAGTCTAGAGATGAACTACTCACGCATCACATCGGAGGCAGGCATGGTGATAAAGAAGGCCTCCAGGGTGATCTCTCCCCTCCGGCAGGGTACTGGGAAGAGCTTTAGATCCCTCCCGATCTAGGGATGGAGATGGCGGAGGCTACAGACTCTTTCATGGATTTTGATCGGGTACTTAGGGTTTTTGTCCCGAGGGGTCTTTATAGGCGGAAGGGTTATGTCGACGGAGCAATAGGGGCCACACCTGGTGGTGGTGTGGCTAGGGCTGGTCGTGCCACCCTAGGGTGTGGCCGCCCTGGTTCCCCGCTTCGTCTCTCCTCCGGACTCTGTGTTGCTTCGGGTAAAATATTGACTTTGGCTTTTGTTCGGTCCAATTCTGAGAATATTTCCTTACTAGCTTTTCTAAAACCAAAAACAGCAGAAAACAGGCAACTAGCACTATGGCATCTTGTTAATAGGTTAGTTCCAGAAAATGTGTAAAAATACACCAAAGTGTGGACAAAACACAAGAAAGTAGATATAAAACAAGCATGGAACGTCAAAAATTATAGATACGTTTACAACGTATCAGTAGGTCGGGGCGTGCTTGTACCGTTCCGCCAGTACTACCCACCAGCGCCTTCCTTATATCAATACAAGCAACTTTCGTAAAAGGGGAGAGACGAGAAGAACCACAGAACAAAAGTTACAGTCGCCACAAGTCATCTGGAGGGAGAGATCAGATCTGAAAGAGGAGAAGAACTTCACCTCATTCTCCGATGATCTTCAACCTCAAAACCACATACTCCCCTATCATCCCATCATTACTTAGAGAGAGAGACTATGTAAGATTAGAGTTTGATACTTTGATCTACCTTCGGTTTGTATTTGATTGGATCTTTAATCGCTATTGTGGTTTGCTACAATAACTTTGAGATGATTTCTATTTGCAATATAATTATGCCTTTGATTTGTCTACCTCTCATGTCTGAGTAAATCCCCATAGGCGTGGGAGATGTAGGGGATTGGTGAGATGTGATTTGGCTCCTTTATTTCTATCCATTTGTGATTTTTGCAATGTTTATTTAAACAATGAGAATGAGTATCTATGTTTGCCTAATGTGTGTTACTAATTTAAGGGCCTAGGTTACATGATCCAAAGATCTCATAGGTATGAACTTGTATGCTAGTAATTCGGTGACCACCGAGTGACACAGCCGATATCAAAGAAGAGCTAGCACTACTCGAGGACAACAAGGAACCACCAAGATTAAAGCCTTGATCCGGTTGAAAGACCTTAATTAATGCGCTGACCATGGCCGTGGTAACATGCAGATGGATCATTGGGATTGGGAAGAATTGGCCATGAGGACTCCTAGTCGGTATATGGGTTGCTTGCCTATTCACTTATAAATAAGAATTATCATTATCACTTATTTCGTTTATTCCATTTGGCACTTTTACTATCACCATGAACTGATTCTCTCCGCACCTAACTTCTCATCTGCAGGACCTTTACACACCTTTCGCATATTTACTTTCATGCAATTTACTATTTCCTAAGCAAGTTCCTCTATCTTTTATTAACCATTTCCACCATCAACATTTGCAGTCAATTCACTCAAGACTTGTGACACCTTGGGTGCGATAGAAATGCCGCATAAAAACACTTTCCTAGGATCCTCATTGGGATTGATATAAAAACTGGAATTAATACTTCCGCAAAACATTCTCTGACGAACCTGTGCACTTGCAGGCCATCAAGATATTTTCTGGTGTCCTTGTTGGGGAGCTAAGCGCTAAGTGTTGTTTCTTGACAACATCAACTGTTTATACCATTCATGATCTCTGTTGAAGACAGAGGTACCACTCGATCTGGAAAAACCTATTTACCTCCATATATTGATCGTGTTCCGATTGAGAGACGATTATAATTTATTGACAGATTTACTAATTCGCGTACTGTAGACGTGAACAGCTTGATTCCATTGATGGCTGATTTGACCATCACCCGAGGGGCCGAACTTGAGATACCTTTGGGAGAGTATGAGAATCCATCTAAGCACTTGAGGAATATGCCTATTCTTTATCCTGAACTTGAAGGCCAGGAATTTGAAATATATCCTTAGCTAATATATATGATGGAATAAATTGCTTTTGCAGGAAAAGAAAAGGAAGACCCTAGTGACCACTTAACAAGGGTATACGAATAGAGTTTGTACTTCTTAAACTCTTTTGCTGGTCTTTGAAAGATAATGCTTTAGCTTGGTTACAATCACTACCTAATCATACTATAAAAAACTGGGAGGATTGCATCCGAGAATTCATGCATAAATATTGTTTATTTACTAAAATCACGCAGATCAAATGAAGCATAACAATTTTTTGCAAACAATTGGAGAGACCTTTTTATCAAGCATGGAATAGATATTATGCAATGATTATAAAAGTTCCAAATCATGGTTTTCATGAGAGTCTAGTTATCCAATAGTTTTATAATGGGCTTAATGACGAAACAAAAGATATGATATATCTATCTACCGTAGGAGCAATATGCGACTTGACACTGCCAGAATGTGTTAAGTCTTTTGAGGTAAGATCCTTTAATGACGAACAATACAATCTAGTTGAGGATATTGTACCGCAAAAAGGTATGATTCACATACCACAAGATCTTATATCCGAAGTCAAAAAGTCCATGGAAGAAAAAGGTATAGCTTCAGAACTTGTAAAAGAAAACAAAGTTGACATTCTTCAAACTTATGCAATAGAAGATGATTTAAATCTTGTAATGCAAAAGTTTAAATATCAACAAAATCAATTCCGTGAGAAAAATTATAAACGCCTTACGACATAAGAAAAGAATATAAGAGACTTAACAGAAGTTCTTAACAACTTGGGTCAAGCCACGGAACATTTAGATAGATATCTAAATATGGTTAAAACCCAGTGTGAGCAGATAAATGAAACCTAAACTTTGATTTTGAACCAAGGAAATTTCAATACTGTTTCTACTAACATTGTTACTAGGTGTGGTACAGAAACTTAGGAACCACAAGGGCCACCTTGGTATCAAGAAGAGCAAGCTCGAAAAGCAAGAGAGACTAGGGGATGAGTCAAGAAGAAGATGATCTAGTAGACCCCTCGGATGATGTTGATTACAAAGACCAGAAAAGGGAGAATAAAGCTTCCAGCACTCGAGAAGAAGAGGAAGCGGGGGATAAACATAAACCATATGATTCAGACGCCGAGACTATCGATTCAAGGGAATAAACCAATCTCAGAAAGGAGAAAAAAGAGCATGGTGTTATCCCGTGTGAAGAACACACCAATAAGAAAAAACAGCTGCATGGAAAAATAAAAAGAATGCTGAACCAGTGACAAAGGTAAAAGAAAAGGTAATACCTACCAAAAAGGAAATTTCTTACCCTAACCGAGTTCATTAGGAACCAGATAAAGCTATTTATGATTCTTTTGCTGATGCACTGAGCAGTTTGCGTTTAGAACTTCCTTTAACTGATGTTATTCAAGTTCCTACTTATAAAAAATTTATGCGAGATATACTTACTAGAAAAAAGAACGTAACCAAGATTATAGCAGTTATGACAAGCTTTGGTGATAAACTTCCTGCTAAGCTTGGGGGTCTAGGGATACCAACCACCCCCTGTGCAATAGGGAAAACTAATATATTCAATGCTCTTTATGATTTAGGAGCAGGTGTTATTGTTATGCCTTGTTCCCTATTTAAGAAATTAAATCTTGGAGAATGTTCTCCTACTTCAATAACACTAGAAATGGCGGATAAGACAACTAAACAACCTTTCAGAATGATCGAAGATATTTTACTTAGAATAGATCAGCATGTTATACCGACTAATTTTATTATTCTTGATGTCCCTGAGGATGACAAACTATCTATTATTCCTGGAAGACCTTTTCTTAGTACAACTTGAGCTAATGTAGATTATTCTAGCGGTAAGATTGTCTTCAATATATATGATGATCAGATTGTTTGATACTTTTCTAAGAAACAAGAGCACAGTGGAAAATACGTTCCATCGCCTACACGTGATCAGGCATCAAAAACTAAAGAAAAAGCGCCGCTTGAGATGAATGCCGATGATATGGAGTTTGATTAGTCGAATCTCTAGAATTAAACACTTAATGGGAGTTAACCCATTCTTCATAAATTTAATTTAAGTTTTTATTTTATTTTTATTTTTGCATTTACTATTTTATTTGTATTATCTAATAAGTTTATTTTGAGTTTTTAACTCGTTTAGAGAATTTATCTTAATGAAGTTGAGAAGCAAGGGAAAAATGAAGAAAAGAAAATGGGTTCATCAGAGATAACGAGCATCGGTACGTCCGTGGTACGCCTGTACCATGTCTTGACAAAACCTATGGCAGGAACAGTTCCGGCGATGACCAACGGTATGGCCGGGGTATGCCCGTACCGTGCGCCCGTGCCGAACATCAACGAAAATAGACGCCGGCCTCCGAATAGATAACGATCACTGTTACGGCCAGGGTACGCCCGTACCGCGCGCCTGTACTAGGTCTACCAGGTTTGATCTCAAACCCTAATGTTGATCCAACGGTGACGACCACCGGTACAGGCGGTCCGCGCCCGTACCGCGTGCGTCTCCAGGTAAAGGCCAACGACAGCTAGCTCGCAGCCAACCCCTTCTTCTTCTTCCTCTTTCTTCCTTGTTCTTTCTCTTTCCACCTCAAACCCTAGCCTTCTCAAACCTTTGATTCTTCATTGATTTCATGTTTTTGAGTTGGGGAATCTTCACATCGGTAAGTTTTTCATCCGATCCATACTCTATTTTCTGAAATCCATGGTTGAATTCATCACAATGGCTATTTAGATGAGTTCATCATATTTTGAGATTATTATTGATTCCTCACGTCAGTATTTGTAATTTATTCCTGTAATAGTTTGTTTATATGACAAAAACTTGATGCCTATAGTTTTCTTCAAAACATTCGTAGCACAATGCATAACATTGGAAGGATGTTCCGCTCGGGCAAGGGCTCGGGTGCAGCGGGACCTTTGGACTCTGCCAAGATGCCGGGTTCAAAGAAGAGACGCTCGGAGGTGGACAGCTTAAGGGATGCCATGAGCCGAGACTACGAGAGGGTGAGCAATCGCAAGGTTTTGCACACCAAGTGGGTAGACCGTCAGTTCCTCTCCCGCAAGCGTCTCTTGGAGGACTTCGAGCAGATGACTGTGCAAGCTAGCATGATCGACTTCTCCTACCTCTCCGTCAACACCTACAAGCTCGCCATGTTCGAGTTTCTTGGATTGTTCCACGATGATCTCGAGACCCAGTAGCGAAATTGCACTATAAGTTTTGTGCTCAATGTGCAACTCCACAACTTGATCTTCTATGAATTTAATGATAGTTTCGGATTCTCCCACGAGGGAGAACTCGATATCAATGACAATGTGCACGTGGAGGCAATTCAATCTTGGAGGAAAATTTCTGTCCATAGGGACAATGATTATTTACGCAGGAAGAGCGCCACTATCCAGAATCCTACTATATGTTATTTTCATACCTTCCTTGTTAATTCTTTATTTGGTAAAGGCAATGTTAGGACAATGGCAGGCCCCGAGATGAGTGTAATTCATATGGCCTTGTATTCAGAGATGGAGCACAAGGTAAACTTGGGGGCCTTGCTCATCCAGCACTTTCTCCGCCAAAGGTCAGCTTTCGCGGGGGACATTCGTTGTGGCGGGTTGATCACATAGATCGCCTACGCAAACGAATTTGTCCTACCGCAAGAAAGAGTTGTGGCTGGTACTAAGGACCTGGATGACATTCATATGGCTAGCACCAAGTTCATGGATGTCTATAGGACAGAGCGTTCCCTCCGTGCTTACTAGTTTTTTTGCTCCTAACGGTGATCTCCACCAAATCTTGCTTCCCTTTGTCCAAGCATTTGGTTTTCCAAGTAAACAGAGTTGGGTCCTCATTGAGGAGGAGTTCTAGGAGGAACTGATCCTCTCAAGAAGGACTACGCTACCAGGTGGCCATCCCAACTGGGAAAACGCAGCAGCTGGCCAACAACAGCAAGGTGAAGAAGGAGGAGGCTGGCATGACATAGGATGGGATGATTTCGGCGAGCAACACCACCACCAACATCCTTTCCACCAGCATCATCAACAAGGTATGCCTCCACCACAGCCGGGATTCAACTATGTCCCGAGGAGCGATTTTGACCAGGTGTCGCATTGACAACATAGAGAACACGTTGTATGATGCGAATGCCAACATAGTCAACCTTACTCAAGACTTCACATCTTTCATGACTGACTTTCCAAACTTCTACCTGAACTTCCCTTATCAGTAGCCGCCACCTGATGGTAGCGACAACTGATTCTAGTTAGGCAAGATCCTAAGCTTGGGGAGGTTAAACTCCTCTGACCTTTTTGCACTCATCTTTTTCTTTCTTCTTTTTATTTGTTTGTTTTTGTTCCAATACATGTTTACTTTCAGTTTTGCATTCGATAAAAGAAAACCCAAAAAAAAATTAGACTATTCTCTAGAGTTACTTGTGCAAATTTCTCTGGACTCTCGTTGATTCTTTCTGCAGGTTACTCACTTCTATTGTTCGAGCTATGGGACGAACGCAAAGAGTTGAGTCAAGTAGAAGACGAATGATCAAGAGGATGTACCACATTCCTATTTTACCTCTTCCTATAAGCTTATTCACAAACATTTTATGTTCGTTCGGTTGCACTTGATTTCGATTCTGTGCTTAGTTCATTATCTTTTAAAATTTGAGCTTAAAGGCTTTTGTCACGTCTTTGTTTAAGACTTTCGACAATTAAATTAGTTTGAAAAAACAACTCTTGGGATTTTATTCCAAACTTTTTAGAACAAGAGAAAGTGTCCATCGACAACTTTGGTGCCATATTTTTGTCTTAAGCGCTTAATCTTAGTAGTGCTCAACCCCACATATTGATCGTTTACTTGATGATACCTTGTGAAAAAGAATTGCTTGATGGAACGAACTTTTTAGAGTAGGAGAGGGAGATGCCGAAATTTGTATTGACTTGATATATAAAAAATAGGAGGAAAAGAAAAAGAAAAGAAGAAAGCAAAAGTACTTTGTTTCAAATACACACATTTGGGATGCCAACAACTCCGCTAGCTTTTGAATGATCTATGGTATAACCCCAGATTTCGGCTATGAGTTGATGGCATGAGTGGCATACGTGTGGCTATATGGGAAAAATTATTGGTATTCCCAATAGTTTGTGTAGAAGTTTACAAAAGAAATATTCATTGATCCTTGAGAAGGAAAAAGAAAAGATCCATTATCAAAAATATGAGCTGAAATACTTTCGACACCTTTTGATTATTGGCATCACCTCACTAGCTAAAATGTGTAATTAGAGTTCTTGATGAGCAAGGAAAAGATAAGGTATTTGATAGCCACGATTATCAAAGTGGGTGATTAATGAAAAAGGTCTAAGTTTATCCTTCTTTTGACATCTACATGTGCAACCTTAATTTTGACTTAAGCAGCATGGCTTAAAAACATTTTTACTCTTATAGCAAGAGAGGCGCTAAAAGAAATTGATTTGTAAAGCTTCACCAAATTTTTAACAATCTCATTTGAGTTACAAGAACTATTAGCTAGCGAACTACTTGCGTTTAAGGATCAAGCTTAAGTGCAAATTTTTAGACATATTATGCTCGTGTTCAATGTTGCAGGATTTGAGACGATGGAATATGATACAACCTCGAACTTGTAAGTCTTTATCTTGATTTAATTCTTCGCTATTATTCATCATAGCTTTGTCACTCGAGGCGAGTAACCGCTAAGCTTGGGGATGTTGATAGCTCCAAATTTCATCACTTTTTACCATTGGTTTTCCTCTTGTTTA
Organism: Avena insularis; assembly: GCA_023614405.1. Classification (NCBI taxonomy): domain Eukaryota; kingdom Viridiplantae; phylum Streptophyta; class Magnoliopsida; order Poales; family Poaceae; genus Avena; species Avena insularis. The sequence continues at coordinate 556,823,914 of CM042692.1, read as the reverse complement.
TTGCCAGATTTCCTTGAAGATTGCCCTTTTCACTAGCGTTAATGTCGCAATTAGCGAATCCTTGTTTTCTTGTGATGGTTTCAGGCAATGAACATTTATTAAAGATATAATAGCATTTATGGGCTAATTACACCAGAATAAGCAAATCCTCAATTGAAGCCACTTCCATTGGAGGCGTCAGCACGCATAACGACCACTGGTAGGTGATGTCTACACACTTCTATTCTTGTAGACAGTTGTTGGGCCTCCAAGTGTAGAGGTTTATAGAACAGCAGCAAGTTTCCCTTAAGTGGATTACCTAAGGTTTATCGAACTTAGGGAGGAAGTGGTCAAAGGTATCCCTCTCAAGCAACCCTACAATCAAGATATAAGAAGTCTCTTGTGTCCCCAACACACCCAATGCACTTGTCAGGTGTATAGGTGCACTAGTTCGGCGAAGAGATAGTAAAATACAAGTGGTATGGATATAAGACAATGGTGCTAGAAAATACTTTGATGGCATGGAAGAGACTAAAGGCAAACTGAAATAAAGATGGCAGTAAGCAAACATGTAACAGATCTAGTTGCAAACGGTGTTTCAATGCTTAGAAACAAGGCCTAGGGATCATACTTGCACTAGTGAACACTCTCATATAAATATATTATCTTCATGATACTACTCTGAACTACTCTCCGGTTGGACACTCTAATCCATGGTAGGGCTATAACAACACACCTCAACGTAAGCCTTTCCCATCTAGATAACCCCACACTGTCACTTTGAGCACTAGATGGTTCCAACAAATACCACAATTTCATAAAGACATCCAACTCCAAATATAACTCATAACAAGTATTTGTAATCTCTAGCCTAAGTGCCACCATGGTGTGCACGCTGTCACTTCCACACATATAGGGAGAGCAGAGATCTATTAAACAACTTGAGTAGGAAGGTAGATCTACTTGATTACAAAGGCCATGATCACAATATGATCACACATAGAGAGAGAGATGAACACATAGCTACCGGTAGAACCCTTAGCCTCGAGGAAGAACTACTCCGTCATCATCATAGGAATCAACAACGACGATGGAGATGGTGGTGGAGATCGATGGAGATCGCTCTGGGGGCACTTCCCCGTCCCGGCAAGGTGCCGGAACAGAGACTTTCTGTCCCCCGAATCTCCCCTTCGGTGGCGGCTGCGCTGCGGAACTTTTCGTGGCTAGAGGCTTGACTCCTTAGGGTTTTCGCATCGGGCGGCATCTTATAGGCGAAGAGGCAAGGTCGGTGGGCGTCCAGGGGCCTACACCACCTGGTGGCGCGGCCAGGGTGGACCCCTGCCACCACATGGTGTGGCCGCTCTGTGGCCCCTCTCCGTCTCGTCTTCTGGCTCCGTGAGCTTTCCGGTAAAATTTCAACTTTGGCTTTTGTCCCGTCCAATTCCGGGAATATTCATTTTCTGACTTTTCTGGACTAAAAACAGTAGAAAACAGGCAGCTGGCACTGTGGCATCTTGTTAATAGGTTAGTCCAAGAAAGTCTATGAAAAGTACTCCAAAGTTGGAACAAAACATAAGAAAGTAGATAAAACTAAGCTTGGAACATCAAAAATTATAGATACGTTTGCAATGTATCAACATCCCCAAGCTTAAATCCTGCTCGTCCTCGAGTAGGTAAGTGATAAAAATAATAATTTTGAGGTGACATGCACCATCACAATCAAGATCAAACCATTTGCAAGCATTGAAAGCTGGGATCAAAGTACTCTAAACATCAACATGAAAGACAAAGTTCTAACAATAAGATATAGCAACTATGATGTAACATGAAAAGATACAACCAAAAGATTCATGAATAACAATGCTTTGCAAGACATTTATTTGTTTCACATAAAGAAAACATAGCATAGTGGCATTCAGCTTGTCCCTCAAGGAGTAGCAAAACATAAATGCATAGGACACCTTTAAAGTTTATAAGGGTGACTAGATAGAAATAGTTAAAGAACACGAAATATCAACATAATGAATCAATCAACACATTTTGGGACAATGCACATAGAACTAAGAATGGCCACTATGCTCTCTCAATAGGTGCATAAAGATAGAAGATGGAGACTCAACATAAAAGTAAAAGAAAGGCCTTCATAGAAGGAAGCAGGGATTCAAGTCTCATAAAGAGCTTCCAAAAATTATGGTACTAATTAGATTTCAGCTCTCATTGCCCCTATCATAAGCATCTTTAGGTGATTAAGGTTAAAGTGAACAAACTATGGAGTATATGCTTGACAAAGTATAAGTTGGAAATCTCATGTCCCTTGAATATGAGGGCCGCTCCTCATGCTACTCAAGTTTAGTCACCGGTAAGTTCTTGTCATCATAAGTACATGTGTATCATAGAGAACCGCCAACGGGGTACCCCTTGCCTGATGATGCGAAAGAATCCCCATATCAAAATGACAAGGCAAGTAGATAACGAGAATGTGAGAATCTTCTTATTTACCATGGGAAAATGGTGCTTTTTTTCTCTCTTTCCTCTTTTCTCATATCTCTTATTTTGCTTTTTCTTTTTCTGTTTTTCTCAATCTCTATCTCTTTTTTATAAGAAGAATACTTCATAGACAACTCATTATGGTTACACTGCAGGTTTCCACCATGACAACATGGATTAGACCGGCGGCCCAGGCGTTTCTCTAACACACATACATAACTCCATGGACTTACAAGGTCCCCTTTCATTTCACACCGACGGCATCCATAGACAAAAGAACATGATATCAACTAGGTACAAAGTACAAGTGCAATGTTGAAAGCGTTCCCCATGACAACATGGTTCTGCTAATCCCCAACATATAAGTGCAAGCATATACAACATAGATGACACAATGGTTCAAGTTTATTAAGGTCAAGAAAAGTAAAGTGTGCCATCAAGTTCGTGAGAGCTTTAATCACTAATTTTCACATAACAAGTTTAATTCGGAAGGTAGATAAAATAACGAATATACTTGGAATAGCAATTGCTAATAGGTAGGTCTGGTGGACTCTTTGGAATAACTTGGTTTAAGGAGTTGGATGCATGAGTAGAACTCACACTTGGTTACGGAGGCTAGCAAAAGACTGGGAGCGACAAACTAAGAGAGCAATAATGGCCATAATCATGCAGAGCGACAAAACATCATTGATTAAAGCATAAAGTGATACTACAAGTTGAAAACTAAAAGATAATAAAGGCTTATGGTGACTTGGGATAGTCATAACATGGTGTGAGCATGCGCCAAGTCAACCCAAATAAAGCATCAAAGGAGAATACCACAATACTATGCTTTAATATGCCAAAACAACGCATGATTCTTCCAAGGCACATTAAGCAATCTCGATTGTTTATAACATGTCATGCTACAGCAAAGATCACTAAGCATAAAGCCAAAACAATATCAAGCATGACATGAAAAAGCATAGGCCACAGTCAAAAACAAGCTCTCTTTACCACTTAAGCATGAACTTTCCTACTCTTTTCTAATCCAATCCAAACTATTTGAAAACTAATGTATGAAAGAGGGTGTCCAACCAATTTATTCAGCAAACTAAGCAAACCAAGCAAACAAAAAACCAAAGCGAAATCGAAAAATAAGACGTTCCAAGAACAACACAATTATGCATGAAACAATAAAAATGAAGTGTTTGGAAGAAACCTGAGATTTTTATTGATGAAGAAGGGGATGCCTTGAGCATCCCCAAGCTTTGACGTTTGTACTTCTTGGATATTTATTGGGGTGGCACGGGTGGCATCCACAAGCTTGAGCTTTTGTCCATTCTTCATCTCATTACATCATTCTTTCCCTACACCTGAAAATATCCTTCATACAAAACTTCACACAATCTTCATTAGCAACATTAGTACATTCAAAAGATAATAAACCTTTGGGGTTTAGTTTTAAAACAGCAAAAATTTCATTAAAAACACAAGATACTATAGCAATTCCCTCAAAAAGCTCAATTCACCAAAAAGAACCCAAAAAGAAATCGATAAAGAGGAAAATGCAAATAATGACAGAAATCTGTCAAAACAGACTAGCAGGTGAAACCCGATTTTTTAGAAGACCTTCTGTTGCTCAAATCAAAAAGTGTTGAACTAAGAAAGTTATCTAACAATCTGGGGGATTTATTCAGAAAATTACAGCTCAATCCGACATACAGAGATTTTTCACGAATTTTTACAGTGAAGCATAAAAATCTGTTTCGGGACAGTAACTTTTCCAATCATTACTTCTCTCTCATTAGAGGTTACTCTTGGCACAAAAAGCAAATAAAAAGGATAAGGAGTGGTTATTACAGAGGTAATAACTTCCAAGACTCATCTAAAACTTTTAGGTTATCTCCCAATCAGTACTTTTCTTTAACGCCTTTAACTTAGGAATGATAGTTTGAGAAGATGCTCACATAACAAATATGAATTGAAGTAAAAGAGAGCATCAAGAAGCAAATTCAATACAAATTTAAGCCTAACCCACTTCCTATGCATAGGAATCTTGTAAATAAACAAGTCATGAAAGCACAAAGCAACAAGCATAGCTAAGCAAAGCAAGTGCAACTTCAAGACTTTCAACATAAAGAGGGGAAACCTAATATTATTGAGATGCGTAAAACCATGTTTCCCTATCTCATAATAACTTTCAGTAGCATCATGAATAAAATTAACAGTATAACTATCACATAAAACATTCTTATCATGAGCCACATGCATAAAATAATTATTACTCTCCCAATAATCATAGTCATTCTTATTAATTGTAGTAGGAGTAAATTCAACAAAATAGCTATCATTATTATTCTCATCACCATAATCATCAAATATAGAAGGCATATTGTAGTCATAATTAATTGCCTCCTCAATAGTAGGTGGACTGAAAATATCATACTATCATTGTAATCATCATATATTGGAGGTTTGGTATCATCATAAGAAATAGAATAGCTATCTTCCAAAGTTGGGGAACTAAAAAGATCATTTTCATAAAAACTAGCTTCCCCAAGCTTAGACTTTTCCATAGCATTAGCAATAATGGTGTCCAAAGAATTCATACTAACATTGCTATTAGCATGCAAATAAAGTTCCATAGGTTTTTTAATTTTCTCTTCAAACACTTCATGTCCTAACTCAAGATAAATACTATAAAGCTCTCTAATTTTTGTTGTTGTTTTCCATTAAGCCTAACTAGTGAAAACAAGAAACAAAAAGACAAAATTGCATAATCTAAAGGAAAAAACTTCGAGCACTCACACCGGAGGATGTGAGTACCTTTTACCTTACCTCCCCGGCAACGGTGCTAGAAAATAGCTTGATGTCTACGCACTTCTATTCTTGTAGACAGTTGTTGGGCCTCCAAGTGCAGAGGTTTGTAGAATAGCAGCAAGTTTCCCTTAAGTGGATTATCCAAGGTTTATCGAACTCAGGGAGGAAGTGGTCAAAGGTATCCCTCTCAAGAAACCCTGCAATCAAGATACAAGAAGTCTCTTGTGTCCCCAACACACCCAATACACTTGTCAGGTGTATAGGTGCACTAGTTTGGCGAAGAGATAGTAAAATACAAGTGGTATGGATATAAGACAACGGTGCTAGAAAATACTTTGATGGCGTGAAAGAGACTAAAGGAAAACTGAAATAAAGATGGCAGCAAGCAAACATGTAACAGATCTAGTTCAAAACGGTGTTTCAATGCTTAGAAACAAGGCCTAGGGATCATACTTTCACTAGTGAACACTCTCATATAAATATATTATCTTCATGATACTACTCTAAACTACTCTCCGGTTGGACACTCTAATCCATGGTAGGGCTATAACAACACACCTCAAAGTAAGCCTTTCCCATCTAGATAACCCCACACTATCACCTTGAGCACTAGATGGTTCCAACAAACACTGCAATTTCATAAAGACATCCAACTCCAAATATAACTCATAACAAGTATTTGTAATCTCTAACCTAAGTGCCACCATGGTGTGCACGCTGTCACTTTCACACACATAGGGAGAGCAGAGATCTATTAAATCACTTGAGTAACAAGGTAGATCTACTTGATTACAAAGCTCATGATCACAATATGATCACGCATAGAGAGAGAGATGAACACATAGCTACCGGTAGAACCCTTAGCCTCGAGGAAGAAGTACTCCCTCATCATCTTGGGAATCAGAAACAATGATGGAGATGGTGGTGGAGATCGATGGATATGGCTCCAGGGGCACTTCCTCATCCCGGCAGGGTGCCGGAACAGAGACTTTCTGTCCCTCGAATCTCCCCTTCAGTGGCGGTGGCGCCGTGGAACTTTTTGTGGATGGAGGCTTGACTCCTTAGGGTTTTCGCATCGGGAGGCATCTTATAGGCAAAGAGGCAAGGTCGGTGGGTGGCCAGGGGCCCCACACCACCTGGTGGCACGACCAGGGTGGACCCGCGCCACCACATGGTGTGGCCGCCGTGTGGCCCCTCTCCTTATCGGCTTCTGGTTCCATGAGTCTTCCGGTAAAATATCAACTTTGGCTTTTGTCCCATCCAATTTCGAGAATATTCATTTTCTGACTTTTCTGGAACCAAAAACATCAAAAAACAGGCAGTTGGCACTATGGCATCTTGTTAATAGGTTAGTCCAAGAAAGTCTATGAAAAGTACTCCAAAGTTGGAACAAAACATAAGAAAGTAGATAAAACCAAGCATGGAACATCAAAAATTATAGATACGTTTGCAACGTATCAGTAGGTCAGGGCGCGCCCGTACCATCCGCCCGTTCTACCCACCAGCGCCTTCCTTATATCAATACAAGCAACTTTCATAAAAGGGGAGAGACGAGAAGAACCATAGAACAAAACTTACAGCCGTCACAAGTCATCTGGAGGGAGTGATGAGATCTGAAAGAGGAGAAGAAATTCACCTCGTTCTCCGACGATCTTCCATCTCCAAACCACACACTCCACCATCATCCCATCATTACTTAGAGAGAGAGAGAGAGAGAGAGAGAGATTGGCACTTGTAAGATTAGGGTTTGATACTTTGATCTATATTCGGTTTGTATTTGATTGGATCTTTAAACGCTATTGTGGTTTGCTATAATAACTTTGAGATGATTTCTATTTGCAATAAAATTATGCCTTTCATTTGTCTACCTCTCATGTCTAAGTAAATCCCCATAGGCATGGGAGATGTAGGGGATTGGTGAGATGTGATGTGCCTCCTTTATTTCCATCCATTTGTGATTGTTGCATTGTTTATTTAAACAGTGAGAATGAATATCTATGTTTGCCTAATGTGTGTTAACTAATCAAAGGGCCCAGGTAACATGATCCAAAGATATCAAAGATATCATAGGTATGAACTTGTATGGTAGTAATTCGGCGACCCCCGAGTGATAGGGCCGATATCAAAGAAGAGCTAGCACTACTCGAGGACAACAAGGAACCACCAAGATTAAAGCCTTAATCCGGTTGAAAGACCATAATTAATGCGCTGACCATGACCATGGTAACAGGAAGGTGGATCATTAGGATTGGGAAGAATTGGCCATGAGGACTCCTAGTCAGTATATGGGTTGCTTGCCTATTCACTTATAAATAAGAATTATCATTATTACTTATTTCGTTTATTCCATTTGGCACTTTTACTATCACCATGAACTGATTCTCTCCGCGCCTAACTTCTCATATGCAGGACCTTTACACACCTTTCACATCTTTACTTTCATGCCATTTACTTATTTCATAAGCAAGTTCCTCTATCTTTTATTAAACATTTCCACCCTCAACATTTGCAGTCAATGTTGGGGTTCCGCGTATAAAAACAATAATTTTTTCTCTATGCCCCTGAACCCCCGATGCTGCCAGGACCTATCTATTAGTAATACAGCAATGGGAGTGCTTTTCGCGAACTTACCCTCGAAGACCGAAAAGCGTTGTCAACGCTCAGGAGAGCGTGGTTGATGTAGACGAGCCGAAGCCGACCTCAAGGTCGTGATGAAGTCCTTGCGCTCCTTGGCTCCAACGACTTGAGTGCCTCAAGTGCGACACCTCGCGGGGAGTTACACACGTGCAGTGCCTAACGATGACTCCCGCTTCCCCGATCCAGCAGCAGTTGCGGAAGTAGAGCTCCCGGATCCGAATCCCGCAGCATGACGGCGCTCCGTGGTGAAGATGTCTCTCGCTTGCGCAGTCCAGACTTGGTACCACGGTCACGAGAGAGAGAGGGGTGATACGTCCATTTTGCATCACTATTCTATATCATAATTCACTGTTATTCATTGATATATTTTTTTATTAAGAGGTGATACTTATGTTATTTCATCTGTTTTTGCATGGTTGATGATTTTTGGAGCATGGACCGCTGCAGTCAGGATTCTGATGGAAAAGGTGCTGTTTGGAGGCAAAATTCGTGAAGATCAGAAAATCCGGGAAAATATACGGAAAATCCTATTTTTTCAGAAGGCGAAGGAAGCCAGAAGAGGGAGTGGAGATGGGCCACAGGGGGCCCACACCACCCCCTGGCGCGGGCAAGCCTAGGTCGCGCCACCAGGTGGTGTGGCCGCCCTGGCCCACCTCTATCTCTCCGCTCTGGCGTATATATTCCTCTCGGAACCCTAAGACTCGCGGAGCGACCACACAAATATTCCACCGCCTCCGTGGGGCGGAAAACACCGAGAGAGAAAGATCTCTCCGGCAGACAGATTTTTGCCGGGGGAATTCCTTCCCGAAGAGGGGAGATCGTTGCCATCAACACCACCATCAAGCTGGACTTCATCGGGATCCTCATCATCATCACCAACACCATCGGCACCCTCATCACCATCTCCATATTGCTGTAACAATTGCGTTGAATATTGCATAGTTCTTAGGGGAAACTTTCCCGGTGTTGATTACTCTTTGTAGTTGATGCTATTGAGTGAACCATTGAATTATTATTTATGTTCAGATTGTTATACATCATTATTCCATCTCTGATCATGATCCATATGATTTCTTGTGAGTAGTTCGTTTTGTTCTTGAGGACATGGGAGAAGTCATGTTGTTAGTAGTGGAGTTGTGTTGAGAAAGATTCAATAGTTTGATAATTAAGTTGTGGTGTACTTCTTCTAGTGGTGTCATGTGAATGTCGACTACATGACACTTCACCTATATGGGCCTAGGGGAATGCATTGTGTCTTTGGATACTAATCATAGGGGTTGCCGGAGTGACAGAAACCTAAACCCCCGTTAGGAAACCATTACACAAGGGACGTAAGGGTCTTAGAGTTTAAAGCTGTGGTTAGGTTTTTACCTTGATTACTTTCTTGTACTTATGGATGTTTGCAAGGGGTATAATCACAAGTATGTATTAATCCTAGGAAGGTCGGTACATTAGCATAGGTTCACCCACACAACACTTATCAAGCTAAAGAAGATTAATCAACTATATGAAGCGAAAGCACTTGACGATATTCCTGTGTGTCCTCAAGAACGTTTGGTCATCTTAAGTAATACAACCGGCTTGTCCTTTGCTGCATAAAGGATTGGGCCACTTGCTGCATTTATTCCTACTGTCTTTTATTTACTCGTACTTTGTTTACTTGCTTTATCAAAAACCCCTAAAAATCCGTTTGCTAAGTATTTGTAGAGAATTCCTAATCCATACCACTAGCCAGCACCTTCTGCTCCTCATTGGGTTTGACACTCTTACTTATCGAAAATACTGCAATACACCCCCTATACTTGTGGGTCATCAAGACTATTTTCTGGCGCCGTTGCCGGGGAGTGAAGCGTTATTGGAGAGTGGAACTGGTAAAGGAAACTTCTACTGTGAGTATTGTTTACTTCTGTTAGTTGCTTTATTTTCATTATGGATAATTCGCTGAGTTACTTATTTCGTAATGCTACTACCACTGCTAAGGTAGTAGATGAGCCACCACCTGCTGAGAATGATGCTTTTAAAATACCTACAAGAATTATTGATCGTGTTATGGATAACTACTATGTTGGGGATGGAACTGTCCATCCCGGTGATCATTTACTCTTTATACACGAATTATGCGGGTTGTTCAAGTGTGCAGGTATTAGTACAGATCAAGTTAAGAAGAAGTTATTCTCATTATCGCTCAAAGGAAGAGCTGAGGAATGGTATAAGCTGCTGAAGAATGGTCAAGCTCTGGAATGGGAGGAAATAGTACCTCTCTTTTATTCAAAGTTTTATCCTCCTAGTGAGATTCATAAAGATCGGAATCAAATATACAACTTTTGGCCCCTTGATGGAGAGAGTACAGCTCAAGCTTGGGGGAGCCTAAAGTTACTAATGCTCAAATGTCCCATTCATGAGCTCCCCAACAATATTATTATCAATGACTTTTAGCAAGGCTTTCTCTTCATGATAAAGATTTATTGGATGCTTCTTATGCTGGATCATTCACTCGCATGGAAGAAGAAGCTAAATGGGATCTTCTGGACCATATTCAAGATAATGCTGAAGCTTGGGAGAATGACAAAGGTAGAAAGTCAGGTATAAATTATGATTATGAATGCATTGAATCTTTTATGGGAACTGATGACTTTCAAAATATTAGTAATGCTTACGGTCTTGATTTACAAGTTATTACAAATTTCTTTAAGGCTTTTGCTTCTTATATTGAAATTCCAAAAAAGGGATGGAACAAGTACCATGCACCTTATAAAGATATTGTTGACTGTGTTCCTGTTGGGAGTGCTGAGTATTGCACTATTGATCACATCTTACCTGAACCTTATATCGAGAAGATTCCCTTCCCAGATAAGGTAAAGGATCATCCTATGATAACTATTGTAATCACTAAAAGTGAAATGAGAACTGTAAAACCTGATGAACAAATAAACGTTGAACCTGTGGTAGCAATTGTGAAAGACCTTGTCACTAAAAGCATACAAGATGGACACATAGTCTTTTGTGAGGATGCTTCTAATATTGTTTCACATCCTAATAGAACTAAAAAGGCTAGTGTCCCTGTGCTTTCCGTTAGAATTGGTGATCATTGCTATTATGGTTTGTGTGATATTGGTGCAAGTTCCAGTGCTATTCCTTATGAGCTTTATAGAGAAATTATGCATGAAATTAGTCCCTACGAATTGGAAGAGATTGATGTGGTTATTCACCTTGCTAATAGAGAGACCATCTCTCCAATTGGTATTGTACGAGATGTGGAAGTTCTTTGTGGTAAGATTAAGTATCCTGCTGATTTTCTAGTACTTGGTTCAGCTGCTAGTAAAACTTATCCTATCATTTTTGGTAGACCTTTCTTGAGTACTTGTGGAGCTATTATAGATTGAAAAAGGGAGAAAATCTTGACTAAGTTTGATGGGGAATCTTATGAGCTCAATTTTTCGAAATTTACTAAAGAACCTTGTGAAGAGGAAACCCATAATGAGGATTTTAGAGTTGAACAACTTGCTTCTATTTCTCTTGCTCCTAACAATGCTTTGCAGCAATTTATGGAAGATCACGAAAGTGAGATCTTCATGGAAGAAAGGAATGAGATTGAGGAGATTCTCTGTCGTCAACCAAAGATGCTTAAGCATAACTTGCCTGTAGAAGACTTGGGTCCCACGTTGCCACCTAAAAAGGATCCGGTCTTCGATCTAAAACCTCTCCCTGATGATCTTAAATATGATTATATTGATGATAAAAAGATATATCATGTTATTATTAGCTCTAAACTTTCAGGAAAGGAAGATGAAAGGTTATTGGAGGTTTTGAAGAAACACCGAGGAGCTATGGGCTATACTCTAGATGATTTAAAAGGGATTTCTCCTACTATATGTCAGCATTCTATCAATATAGAACCAGATGCAAAGCCAGTAGTAGAGCACCAACGACGTTTAAATCCTAAGATGAAGGAAGTGGTAAGTAATGAGTTATTGAAACTCCTTGATGCTGGTATTATTTACCCTATTGCTGATAGTGAATGGGTTAGTCCTGTCCATTGTGTTCCTAAAAAAGGAGGAATTAACGTTGTTCCTAATGATAATGATGAGCTTATTCCCCAAAGAATAGTAGTAGGCTATAGGATTTGCATTGATTTTAGGAAAGTCAACAAAGTTACTAAGAAAGATCATTACCCGCTTCCTTTTATTGATCAAATGTTGGAAAGGTTGTCTAAAAAGACCCATTTTTGTTTTCTTGATGGTTATTCTAGTTTCTCTCAAATTGCTGTTAAACAACAAGATCAAGAAAAAACTACTTTACTTGCCCTTACGGAAGTTATGCTTATAGATGTATGCCTTTTGGTTTATGTAATGCTCCTGCTACTTTTCAAAGATGCACGTCTGCTATCTTTCATGGTTTTTGTGAGGAAATTGTGGAAGTGTTCATGGATGACTTTTCTGTCTATGGAACTTCTTTTGATAATTGTCTGCAGAACCTTGATAAAGTTTTGCAGAGGTGTGAAGAAACTAATCTTGTTCTTAATTGGGAGAAATGCCACTTCATGGTTAATGAAGGGATTGTCCTTGGGCATAAAGTTTCTAAAAGAGGCACATAAGTTGATAGAGCTAAGGTTGAGGCAATTGACAAAATGCCATGTCCAAGAGACATCAAAGGTATTCGTAGTATCCTTGGTCATGCTGGTTTCTATAGAAGGTTTATTAAAGACTTTTCTAGCATATCAAAACCCCTCACTAATCTTCTTCAAAAAGATGTACCCTTCGTTTTTGATGATGATTGTAAGGAAGCTTTTGAAACTCTTAAGAAGGCTTTAACTATAGCCCCTCTTGTTCAACCACCAGATTGGAGTTTACCCTTTGAAATAATGTGTGATGCTAGTGATTTTTCTGTAGGTGCTATCCTTGGGCAACGAATTGATAAAAAGCTAAACGTTATTCATTATGCTAGTAAGACTCTAGACGCTGCTCAAAGGAATTATGCTACTACTGAAAAAGAATTTCTAGCTGTCATTTTTTCTTGTGATAAGTTTAGACCCCATATTGTAGACTCAAAAGTGACCATTCATACTGATCATGCTGCTATTAAATACCTTATGATGAAGAAGGACTCTAAGCCTAGGCTTATTAGATGGGTGCTGCTTTTACAAGAGTTTGATCTACATATAGTAGATAGGAAAGGTGTTGAAAACCCTGTAGCTGATAATTTATCTCGATTGGAAAACATCTGTTTTGACCCTATGCCTGTTAATGATAGTTTCCCAAATGAACAGTTGGCTGCGGTAGGGGTAAGCTCGTGAAGGATCCCTTGGTACGCTGATTATGCTAACTTTATTGTCTCCAAGTATTTGCCTCCAACTTTTACAGCTCAGCAAAGAAGGAAGTTCTTTTATGATTTGAGGCATTATTTTTGGGATGACCCACACTTATTTAAAGAAGGAGTGGATGGTATTATGCGAAGATGTGTTCCAGAATATGAACAAAAGGAGATACTGCGTAAATGTCATGGTAGTGCATATGGAGGACATCATGCAGGAGATAGAACTGCGCAAAAGGTGCTACAATCAGGTTTCTACTGGCCTACCCTTTTTAAAGATACAAGAAAATTTGTTTTATCTTGTGATGAATGTCAGCGTGTTGGTAATATTTCTAGACGCAATGAAATGCCTATGAACTACTCTCTAGTTATTGAACCCTTTGATTGCTGTGGATTTGACTTTATGGGTCCTTTTCCTCCCTCAAAAGGTTATACTCATATTCTTGTTGTCGTTGATTATGTTACTAAGTGGATAGAAGCCATTCCTACGAAGAGTGCTGATGGGGAGACTTCTCTAAAAAATGCTTAAGGATGTTATCTTTCCTAGGTTTGAAGTGCCTAGGTATCTCATGACTGATGGGGGTTCTCATTTCATTCATGGTGGTTTTAGAAAGACCCTTGCTAAATATGATGTTAATCATAGAATTGCTTCAGCTTATCACCCCCAAACTAGTGGGCAAGTAGAGTTATCAAATAGAGAAATTAAATCCATCTTGCAAAAGACTGTTAATAGATATAGAAAAAACTGGGCTAAAAAGTTGAATGATGCTTTATGGACTTATAGGACTGCCTACAAAAACCCTATGGGGATGTCTCCTTATAAAATGGTTTATGGGAAAGTTTGTCACCTACCTTTAGAATTAGAACACAAAGCTTACTGGGCAGTTAAAGAACTCAATAGAGATTGTAAGCTCGCAGGTGAGAAAAGATTATTTGATTTAAGTTCCTTAGATGAATGGGGGAGTGAAGCCTATGAAAATGCTAGGCTCTTTAAAGAAAAAGTTAAAAGATGGTGAATAGGAAATGGATGTCGCCTAGAGGGGGGGGTGAATAGGCGTTTTAAAATTATTACGGTTTAGGCTCTAATAAATGTGGAATAAAACTTAACGTTTAATTTATCAAGCCAAAACCTATATCCACTAGGTTCACTAAGTGCACCAACAACCTATGCTAAGCAAGGCAAGCAATAAGGTGATAGCAAGATATAATACTTCAAGACCGATGGCTATCACAATGTAAATTGCATAAGTAAACGGCTCGGTTGAGAGATAACCGATGAACGTGGAGACGAAGATTTGTTTCCCGAAGTTCACTTCCAAAGAAGCTACGTCTCTGTTGGAGAGGTGCGGGGGCGCAATGTACTTCGAATGCCACAAGTGGCTCACCTCGAGGTGTGGTGGCTCGATGCTCACCCAACTCCACACAAGGCCTCATCCCAAGATGCGAAGGCACGCAACCTACCGACGCCACAAAAGGCTCACCCTATTCTCCCGTGAGCTCACCACAAAGGCCTACTCACGTTCCACTATGGGACACTTGAGGGCGGTCACCGAACCCGTACAAGGCTTGGGGCAATCTCCACAACTCAATTGGAGGGCTCCCAAGAAACGCCACAAAGGCTCCACAATGCCACAAAAGGCCAACAAGCTTGGGGAACCTCCACAACTCAATTGGAGCCCCAAGAACACACCACAACTCCACACAACCGTCTAGGGTTCCAAGAACCCAAGAGAAACAGGCCCAAGAGCTTGAACTCGCCGAATCTCGGAGGAGAACTCAAACCTATGCACCAAATGCAAGAGCCAAGTTCTTCACTCTCAAATTCCACCAAAGGTACAAAATCTATTGGGGGAATAAGAGAGGAAGAACACAAGAGGAGAACACAAAAACTCTCCAAGATCTAGATTCCAAGGATTTCTTCACAAAGAAGGGATTTGATTTGGTGGGGATTGTAGATCTAGATCTCCTCTCTCAAATCCCTAAAAGAGATGCAAGAATCATGGGAGAGAGAAGGGAAGAGGGAAAGATTTTGAAGGTCAACAATGGAGGAGAGAGAGTGGAAGAGCTAGCAAAAATGACCTCCAAAGTTGGGGAAACTTTTGGGAAGAGGGGACCCTTAAATAGGGCAAGAGAAATCTGCCCGTTTGGGCCAGATTCGCGCCCCACCGGAACTACCGGTGCCCCACCGGTACTACCTCTAAATAGAAACACAAGATACAGAAGAAAAACGAGATTTACCAGAACTTTGGCCGGAAATTGGGCCGGTACTACCGCTCAAGCAAAAACGTTGGACAGCATTGCACGAAAACTTCAATAACTTTTGACTCCGGACTCTGATTTCGATGATCTTGGGTTCGTTTTAAAGAGAACAAAAATCTTTACAGTATTATGCAAAGAAACATCATAGTACAACAAGAGAGGATAAAAATAAAAAGGAGAAAGGTATGACCTCTCAGAAGCAACGAACCGGTAAAACCTCCAGAACCCAAAACGCAAGAAGTTGAGCTTGGAAACTCTAATTGGGATGAAACCAATTTTGTTGGAAAGATAATAAAGAGTAGAATCCAACAAAAGGTGAAATATTGGGTATCACCAAGGGAGAAAATACCATGAATATATATGTGAGATACCTCCCAAGGTGTGGAGCCGGAAAAACCTGCAAGATCAAAAACGCAATAAGATATACAAGGAAAATCCGTTTTTGACGAACTAGAGCTTGTTATGAAGATAACCACAAGCTCTAGATCCTCATATGGACAAGAACCAAACAACAACCAAGAAAGATGATGCTATGTATGCAAAGGTTTGAGCTCTTGTTGAAAGATACGAACGAGTCACCCACTCGAGAGCCCCTCTTGATAGTACGGCTACCTATCCTAAACCCGGTCTCCCAACACTACAAGAGACCGGTAAAGTAGAAACCCTATCAAGATCATACCTTTGCCTTGAGCATCCCACTTGAGCTTGATGTAGACGATCTTGTCACCTTCAAGATGGAACACCTTTCTTGATTGCACTTGCTTGCACTTGCTTGATGAAGTCTTGAGACATGCTCCCCATACACCATGAGGAAGCCTCTTCTTCGAACTTGTCTTCATCATTCTCTTGAGCTTGCACATCAATTCTTGACGATGTCTTGAAGAAATCCATGAGGAACTCCATCTTCTTCTTCTTCTTCTTCTTCAAGACATACTTAATCTTCTTCTTCTACTCGATTCCAATAGGCACAAAGCCCTTGGACAATGCTACTTCTTTTTCATCCTTGAAACCAACACATGGTCCAAGCGATGTCAATGGACAAACCTACAAGTGAAACTCAATTTGCACATTAGTCCATAGGGATTGTCATTAATTACCAAAACCACACATGGGGGCATACATGCCCTTTCAATCTCCCCCATTTTGGTAATTGATGACAATCCCCAAGAGAGGGTTTAAATATGGAATTTAACGAACAAAATGGTTGCCCCAACATCAAATACTACACAAGTATGTGATGTTGGTACAACCACAATATATAGAGCAAACTCCCCCACAATCTATGCATGTGTGTTGAACTTGGATTTCATTGCATAGATTGCCAACCATTATCGGTGGTTGAGTTTCCTCTATATATATTAAACATGCAAAGCAACAACAAAGATGCAAGAGCATGCAAGGCTAATGCTTAAGAACCAACTCAAAGCATAAACCAACTTCCCTTAAACCCTCTAAAACTTCTCCCCCATTGGCATCGATTGCCAAAATGGGTGAAAAGTTCTAGACGGCCAATATAGTGAGAATTCCTACAAAGGTGTGCATATGCACATATTCAATGATGAATCCTTGGGAGGAAGTAAAACTATATAGAGGACCCAAAGATTGCAAGAAAAAAAGAAAGAGAAACTAGCTTCAACAAATGAAGCGAGCAACCCAAAAGACCCAAAAATACCAATTGACAGCAACAATTGATACCAAAAGAAAGACACAAGATATTATGATACTAGCAAATGAGTGTTTAAATGAAATAGGGAAGCTCCCCAATCTTTGTGAACAAGATAGAATCAACTAATTTGAATGCATCTTGCACAAATATGGAATCCTCACTCCCCATAAACATCTAAGACACAAAAGATGAGAACAAAGGCAAATGAGCATTCTTAAATGAATTGAAGAAGCTCCCCAAGGATTATGCACCAATTATAATAATTGTATTTGGAAACAAAGTTCACAATCATGGAATCCTCACTCCTACAAACTCATTTAACAATACACGGCAAGAGAGATCAAATTATGAGTGCCCGGAGATGCAAACAAAAGGGACAAGAACTCATAGGAAAATAAATTTGGAAGCCACCGAAGAATCAACAAGAAGTAAAAGGTGGTCTCCAAGGAAAACAAAAACAACCAAAGATTTATCTTCTCTTGTGTGTATAAGTTTCTGGGTGGAAAATATCACAAAGGCATATGCCTACAAAGAAACATGCACACACAAAATAGATACACAAGAAAGCACATGAACAACAAAATGAAGTCATATAACATACCAATAGGATTTTTGCTTGAAAGCATGGCCAAAGGCTCACATATATCTTATTGTACATCAATGAGCTTCAAACACAAACACACTACATACATTACAACTATTACCAAGGGAAAGGAGATAGTTGAAATATATGGAGAGAGGCAACAAGTATCACAAATAGAAATCAACTTGGTAAGATACTCACTATTGCACATGGGAGAATTTGAGGAAAATATAGGCAAAAAGCTTGCAAGATTGACATATTTGGTGGTGAATCATGAGCATGATTTTGTATAGTTCCCATTATATGCACTCATCTCAACATACTCACATTTGCAATAGAGAGATCTCCTAAACACTAACAAAAGAAACACAACATATGCAAAAGCACAAACTCATGCCAACAAGCAACCTACAAAAGGTTGGAAGCAAGATATGTATGCATGAGAGAGATACTAGTTACCGAGATATAATTGGTAGGATGTAGAGGATAAGAATTTGTTGAACATCCTAGATTGTCTCCAATTTACATGTAGCCACCACTTCTTCTCCAATGGATGAGACAAGCGTCCAATATATCTCCAATGTACCCAAAACACAATTAAGTACACTATGTTCCCAAACAAATTGGGTCCAAAGTAGTTAGTGAAACTACAATACATAGGAGACCTTCCACATAAATATGTGCATATTGATATGAAATTGAATTTCATGCACATCTTAGCCGATAAGATTTGGTGGAGAATCCCCTATATATTGGATCAAGAGAGCAAGCATGCCATAATAAAAACATGTAGTAAATATGCATGCATGAGACTCTCAAGAACCAAAAATGAGATACAATTTGAACTAAAACACCAAGTAAACCAAGAAGTAGCACACAAGAGTGTGACATGATAAAAGGTGTCCAAATTGTATCAAAGAGCCAAATCAACACATGAAAGGACACAAATTCAACAAATGAACAAGGCAAAAGCCAAAGAGCGAAAGATGCACAAAACACACAATGCTCAAGGATTTATCTCATTCTAAAAAATCAAAGGAAGTAACAAAGAATGAGACAAAGCCAACTCCCAAATAGAGAAAGGTTCCAACACACAAACCCACACTCTCTACACTTTTCATGATGGCACAAAGTACCAAAAGAAAAGATCAACCTTCCAAGCACAAAAAACATGATATGGATCAATACAAGAAGCATAAAAGGAGTGTTCTAGATAATATAGGAGAGCTCCCCCGTGAATGGTGAATTATATTGAATTTTGCTTTTGAATGCAAAATGCACACAAAAGAGATCATCACCACTACCTAAATTAAATAAAACACAAGAGAATACCAATAAAATAAAACTATCCACAAGAGGCAAGGAAGACATGGGAGTCAAAGGAAAACATTTTCTTGGCCAAAGGTAGAACAAAGAAAAGCAAAGGCCAAAGTGAATATGATCAACAAATTCTACCACATGTGGAGTATTGTCCAATGACAATAATTATAGGGAAATTTTTCCCGAGGTAGTTTGCAAGGAAATCACGATCATATTCACACAAAGAAGCATGTAACAAGATATAAAAATTATGCTTGACGCTTTGAGAGAGAGATTCTTGATAGCTCCAAATAGTCACACAATCATCAAAGATTAAAGTAACTTTAGGCGAATGGTTCCAAGGAGGACATGGAGGTCCAAATTTGAGGAAACACATATCAAGACAAACTCTCACAAACAAGATCTAAAAGATGAGCAATAAAAGCAATCCAAATCAAATTAGAACTTGTTTGAGCTAAATGTGCCACATAGGAGCTAGATAGTTCTCAGTATCAATTCTAAGTGGCACTACCTCAAATGTTCACATTTTCTAGGTTTGTAATATGCACCAAGCATATGACTCCCCCATAATGTGATAGATCAAGAAATCTCAACAAGAGGCAAAAAGATCAAAAAGGAGATGATTAATGGACATTATGGAATACTAATTCTTCATGAGAATGACATACCACATAGAGACAAGATAAACATGTAATGTCAACACTAAGTGGTATTCCTCATGTACACACATTTTAGGATTGTGGAATGCCCAAGCATAACACTCCCCCAAAATGGGATAGTCCATTAATTTCTTGCAAGAGCCCAAAAAGATACCAAAGAATTCAACAAAGTCTCAAACACAAGAACACAAATACATGATGTGCCAACCAACATACACAAATATACTTGATAACTCAATATAAGTACAAGGGAAGCACAACATATACACACACATGCAAGGTACAAAAATCACACATGCACAAGGGAGCAAGTAACTTTCAATGTAAATAGTTGAGCACATGTTACCGCAAGGAGGAACATTGGATATAAGATAGAAGCATGATAATCCAAATGGCTTGACTTGACAACAATAAATGATTAATATCCCTCAATTCTTCATAATGTAGCCAAACCTCCAATGCCCTCCAACAACACCTATTGATCAAGTTTTAGCTTGTTGGTCCCCAACCTAGTTGGGTCCTAAGAAGTTAGTCACAATAGGCTTGGCCACCCAAATGGTTCTTTTTTTGATACCACTTTGGGCACCAACATATTTGGCAAACACATTGCCCACCTCATCCTTACCAAGAGAATATGCATCATATATCAAGATAGGATTGGATGAGGAGTTACCCATGGTGCATGAGGAAAAGAGGTGCCCCTTATTGCGGCATATGTAGCAAGTTCTTCTCTTGCCATCTTTCTTCTTGGAAGATGCCACCCTGTGAGGAAGAGCTTGAGTCTTGGGAGGAGGCCCGCTTCTAGCTTGAGGTGGGGCTTGAGGCCGCTTCCCTTGTTTCTTATTCTTCAATGGACAACATCTCACATGATGTACTTCTTCCTTGCACTTGAAGCACACAATGTTGGCCGAGTTCTTTACTTGACCTTGGCCATTCTTCTTGTTGCCCTTGTGCTTCAACATGTTGGTGGGCTTGTTCTTGATGTTGGAGTTATATCCAAGCCCACTCTTGTCATTTGGGGATATTCGCATACCCAAGATGTTCTTGAGTGTGGTCTTCCCTTCATGACACTTCTTCAAGTCATTCTTCAAAGAATTGACTTGAGCCTTGAGCTTCTTGTTTTCCTCTACATGGTTAGTATCAACAACAATACTAGAGGAAATAGATGCTACGTTGTTAGAGCAACAAGGCAAGGGATGCAATTCATCACAAGATATAGAAATAGCATGAGTGGATGAATTATAAGGACTAGCACATGGAAATACGACACTAGGAGTAGATGTAGTGCTAATGTCCACATGAGGCTCACTAGATGTTACCTTTGACACAATAGCCTCATGAGCCAACTTTAGCCTACCATGGGAAACTAGAAGATCCTCATGCGAGCTTGAGAGCTTAGCATGACTCTCTTCCAATTTCCCATAGTTAGCAAAGCAAGTTGAGCATGTAGCTCAACATTCTCCTTCATAATAGATGCTTCACAAGAGATAGAGTTAGTAGAACAAGCATCATCAATAGTAGTAAGCGGTGAGGGCAACTTGGAAAGCTCTTTAGTGTATGAAGCTTTAAGTTGCTCATGTGACTCGGTGAGTTTGATGAGCTCCCCCTTTATGACTCTAGAGCCATTGTTGAGGTGCTCAAAATCCTCAAGGAGTTTAGCATAGGCAACTTCAAGTTCATCATTTTTAATTTGAAGGTCACTAGACACCTCAAGATCTCTATCATGAGATTTCTTTACTCTAGATAGCTCTAGAGCAAAGGTCTCCTCTAGAGATTCCTTGGTGGTTTGTTTCTCTTCAAGAGCTTCATTTAGGTTTGCAATGTCATTAGCATACTCACGCTCAAGACTACTCATTTTGTCAATTGTGTCCTCATGCTCATAAATTAGTTGCTTACTTTCAATGGCTAAGTTCAAGATTTCAATGAAAGTAGAGCAAGCATTTTCATTTTTGTGTAGAGCACGAAGGACTAGCTCCCCCTTCTCTTTTAGAGAAGCAACATCATCATCTACTTCATCTAAGTCAACATTCACATCATCAAGAGGTGCATTGGGGTCCAAAGGAGAATTTACCTTTGATTCCTTAGCCATGAGGCATAAGTGAATGTTGGAAGAAGGTGATGATGGGGGAACACTTGAAGCTCCAATAGCAACCTTGCCTTGGCCCACACATTCTTCGATTTCCTCTACATGGTTAGAAACACGAGTACTAGAGGAAATAGAAGCACATTTATCATGACAACAAGGCAAAGCAAGCATATCATCATGATATATATTCAATCCATTTCTACATGATATGCAAGGGCAATCACAACTAGGATGTAAATCACAAATGGTCCTACATGTGTTCATGCCCAAAGATACAACATTGCAATGAGATAGATATGAAGAATCATCAATGACAAGCTCACTATCCACATTGAAAGTTCTATCACCACTCACCAAGTCATTACCTTGTGACAACTCACATGTAGGTGAAGTGGAGGAAGATGAGAACTCATCACGGCCGGAGGTGGAGGGAACACAATCATCCTCATCAATCTTGGACACATCATATTTTGCTTGAAGCTTGGTCCAAATATCATGAGCATTCCGAAAAGGCATGATTGAGGAAAGAACTACAAAGCTCACAACATTAACAAGCACATTAGATGCTTGAGCTTCGAGATAAGAGTTTGTCTCCTCCTCCAAGGATAGATTTTGGGGATCCTTAGGAGGAGACAATCCCATATCTAGAATTCGCTCAATATTTGGGTCAATGACCCGGAAATGACTAAGCATGCGAATACGCCAAACAACATAATTTGTGCCATCAAATGTAAATGTGTGAGAGTGCACGAAACCCCTAGGAGTCATCCTTACTCTCGAGGCGGTGAAGCCTAAGAAGCAAGAGACCTCGCTCTGATACCAATTGAAAAGGAAATGTATGTCACCTAGAGGGGGGTGAATAGGCGTTTTAAAATTATTACGGTTTAGGCTCTAATAAATGTGGAATAAAACTTAACGTTTAATTTATCAAGCCAAAACCTATATCCACTAGGTTCACTAAGTGCACCAATAACCTATGCTAAGCAAGGCAAGCAATAAGGTGATAGCAAGATATAATACTTCAAGCCCGATGGCTATCACAATGTAAATTGCATAAGTAAAGGGCTCGGTTGAGAGATAACCGATGAACGTGGAGACGAAGATTTGTTTCCCGAAGTTCACTTCCAAAGAAGCTACATCTCCGTTGGAGAGGTGCGGGGGAGCAATGTACTTCGAATGCCACAGGTGGCTCACCTCGAGGTGTGGTGGCTCGATGCTCACCCAACGCCACACAAGCTCTCACCCCAAGATGCGAAGGCACGCAACCTACCGACGCCACAAAAGGCTCACCCTATTCTCCCGTGAGCTCACCACAAAGGCCTACTCACGTTCCACTATGGGACACTTGAGGGCGGTCACCGAACCTGTACAAGGCTTGGGGCAATCTCCACAACTCAATTGGAGGGCTCCCAAGAAACGCCACAAAGGCTCCACAATGCCACAAAATGCCAACAAGCTTGGGGAACCTCCACAACTCAATTGGAGCCCCAAGAACACACCACAACTCCACACAACCGTCTAGGGTTCCAAGAACCCAAGAGAAATAGGCCCAAGAGCTTGAACTCGCCGAATCTCCGAGGAGAACTCAAACCTATGCACCAAATGCAAGAGGCAAGTTCTTCACTCTCAAATTCCACCAAAGGTACAAAAGATATTGGGGGAATAAGAGAGGAAGAACACAAGATGAGAACACAAAAACTCTCCAAGATCTAGATTCCAAGGATTTCTTCACAAAGAAGGGATTTGATTTGGTGGGGATTGTAGATCTAGATCTCCTCTCTCAAATCCCTAAAAGAGATGCAAGAATCATGGGAGAGAGAAGGGAAGAGGGCAAGCTTTTGAAGGTCAACAATGGAGGAGAGAGAGTGGAAGAGCTAGCAAAAATGACCTCCAAAGTTGGGGAAACTTTTGGGAAGAGGGGGCCCTTAAATAGGGCAAGAGAAATCTGCCTGTTTGGGCCAGATTCGCGCCCCACCGGAACTACCGGTGCCCCACCGGTACTACCTCTAAATAGAAACACAAGATATAGAAGAAAAACGAGATTTACCGGAACTTTGGCTGGAACTCGGGCCGGTACTACCGCTCAAGCAAAAACGTTGGACAGCATTGCACGAAAACTTCAATAACTTTTGACTCCGGACTCTGATTTCGATGATCTGGGGTTCGTTTTAAAGAGAACAAAAATCTTTACAATATTATGCAAAGAAAAATCATAGTCCAACCAGAGAGGATAAAAATAAAAAGGAGAAAGGTATGGCCTCTCAAAAGCGACGAACCGGTAAAACCCCCAGAAACCAAAACGCAAGAAGTTGAGCTTGGAAACTCTAATTGGGATGAAACCAATTTTGTTGGAAAGATAATAAAGAGTAGAATCCAACAAAAGGTAAAATGTTGGGTATCACCAAGGGATAAAATACCATGAATATATATGTGAGATACCTCCCAAGGTGTGGAGCCGGAAAAACCCGCAAGATAAAAAACGCAATAAGATATGCAAGGAAAATCCGTTTTTGACGAACTAGAGCTTGTTATGAAGATAACCACAAGCTCTAGATCCTCACATGGACAAGAACCAAACAACAACCAAGAAATATGATGCTATGTATGCAAAGGTTTGAGCTCTCGTTGAAAGATACGAACGAGTCACCCACTCGAGAGCCCCTCTTGATAGTACGGCTACCTATCCTAAACCCGGTCTCCTAACACTACAAGAGACCGGTAAAGTAGAAACCCTATCAAGATCATACCTTTGCCTTGAGCATCCCACTTGAGCTTGATGTAGACGATCTTGTCACCTTCAAGATGGAACACCTTTCTTGATTGCACTTGCTTGCACATGCTTGATGAAGTCTTGAGACATGCTCCCCCATACACCATGGGGAAGCCTCTTCTTCGAACTTGTCTTCATCATTCTCTTGAGCATGCACATCAATTCTTGACGATGTCTTGAAGAAAGCCATGAGGAACTCCATCTTCTTCTTCTTCAAGACATACTTGATCTTCTTCTTCTACTTGATTCCAATAGGCACAAAGCCCTTGGACAATGCTACTTCTTTTTCATCCTTGAAACCAACACATGGTCCAAGCGATGTCAATGGACAAACCTACAAGTGAAACTCAATTTGCACATTAGTCCATAGGGATTGTCATTAATTACCAAAACCACACATGGGGGCATACATGCCCTTTCAGATGGCATGACAAGCGAATACTTAAGAGAGAATTTCATGTTGGTGAGAAAGTTCTATTGTATAGGTGTCGTCTAAGATTTTTTGTAGGAAAGCTACTGTCAAAATGGGAGGACCCTTCATTATTGAAGAAGTGTACCGTTCGGGAGCAATAAAAATTTCTTCTTTAAAAGATAATACTACATAAGTAGTGAATGGGAAGCGACTCAAGCACTATATTGCTAGAGATTCTTACAATGAAGATGTTGATGCCTTTCAAGTTATAACTCCAGAAAAATTTATCAAGGACCAAATTCAGAGACCTGCAGACTCCGTTTTTGAATAGGTAATAGTTCTAGTAAGAAAAGTTCTGCGAAAATACTATCCAACTATATTTTTGCAGTTTTTAGTCAATAAGGAAAGCTACGAAGTGAAAGAGGGACGGAAACGGAGCCAGGGTGGCTCACATCACCCTGTGGCGCGGGCCCACCCCTGGCCGTGCCACCAGGTGGTGTGGCCACTCCGGACTCCGTCTCTGACCCGTTTTCTCCCAGTACCTTCCTCTTGTTATGAAACTTCGTAATATATAACCCCCGGATCTCCCGAGGTTCGTATATCGTGTTTTCGTCGTGTTTTTGTTTTGATCTGTTTCTGACAGGTAGAGTCCCGGATTTGGAGCCATAATGTCTTCCTTGGGATCATCCAAGGAAGATTCTTTAGAGGATATCATCAACCCATA
Organism: Avena insularis; assembly: GCA_023614405.1. Lineage (NCBI taxonomy): Eukaryota > Viridiplantae > Streptophyta > Magnoliopsida > Poales > Poaceae > Avena > Avena insularis. The sequence goes on along the minus strand of CM042692.1, from coordinate 556,798,220 downwards.
CATGAGAGAGTTGAAGATTCATCCCAAGGAGTTGTTGCTTGAAGATGGGGAGCTCTGGATAAAAGAGGTTCGAGGCCCTAAAGGTGAAGGAAGTCTGGAGGACAGGATGGAAGCCTTGGAGCAAGAAGTCTTTAGGTACAAGAAGATGGCGGAACGCGAAGTGGATATCATCCATAAGATTTGTTCCGAACTCATCGCCGAGCACCAAAAGGAGACTGCTGAACTCAAGGATGAAGTCCTCTCACTCTGCCAAATAACCAACGAACTGCAAGAACAGCTCTATGACATTCAAAATCAAAACTATGAGTATGAGGTTAGGTTTAAACGCATAAGTGCTGCTGCAAGTTTCAGGATGCTGGAAACCACGATGTCCTTTGTTGATTGGAAACCCTTACCCTGGAAGTCGGACGATGATGAGAGAATACCACCACCACCAAAGGAGTAATTCGTCATCAGGTTTGGCATCCCCTTGGTTTGTTCTAAGCTTGGGGGAGTGCCGCGGTATCATATCACTATCTTCTATCTTTTTACCTTTTTAGTAGAGTCATATCATGAATAGAGAAGTTATCATGTAGGATGGTTTGCATTATGGAAGTGTCCCCTCTCTCATTAGATATGTATCCCTTGGTGTGAGTTGCCGTTATGGAATATTAACGAGAAGTTCTATCATTTACTCTTTTGCATATCTTATATTAGTTTTCAATTCGTGGTTATATGATTGATCTTGTTGTTAGTATTGGTATCACTCTGGAATCATTGAGTTAATTTAGTTGGTTTTGGCAAACCTGGCTTGGTCAGTAGCAACACTATTTTTGAGAGTTGAATGAAAAGATAAAAGTACTCTAAAGAAAAATTATTTCATCATCTTTCTTTCTTGATTTGCTCATAAGTTTAGTATTCTCTAGTTAAGATCTTTTGTGCTTCCAAGGAAGATTGCATGTTTGTCTTTATCACTTGTATGATTGTTTGTTTCCTTCAACTCTTATACCTGCTACCCAGCCTTGCTAGCCAAAAACCTGTGCTGAGAGGGAATTCTTCTCGTGCATCCACTTCATTTAAACCAAACACATGCCATTTCTGTCCACCATACCTACCTAGTAGCATTATTGCTTTCCAAGTAAATTCCTGTTTTCATATACCTTCCAAATTAAACTTGTTATGTGAAAATTAGTGACTAAAGCTCTCATGAACTTGATGGCACACTTTACTTTCTTGCATCTAATAAACTTGAACCATTGGGTCCTTCTTTGTTGCGTATATGCTTGCGCTTTATGAGTTGAAGTTAGCAGAACCATATATCATGGGGAATGCTTTCAACACGGCCATGGTACTTTGTACCTAGTTGATATCATGATTCTTTTGCCTATGGATCTCGGCAGTGTGAAATAAAAGGGGAACTTATAAGATCATGGAGTTTATATGTGTGTTAGAGAAACGCCTGGGCCGCTAGCCTAAGCCATGCCTAATCATGGTGGAAACTTGCAGCACAACTATAGTGATCATTCAATAAAAACCTATGCAAATAGCAAATAGCAAATAAAAAGATCACTGAGATGCTCATTGTCTGCTTGCCTTGTCATTTTGATTATGGGATAGCTCCTATATCCTGTGCAAGGGGTACCCCGTTGGCGGTTCTCAATGATACAAATGTATTTACAATGACAAGAGCTTACTCGTGACTGAAGTTGAGTAGCATGAGGTTCGGTACTCGTAAGTAAGGGGCATGAGATTTCAACTCATAACTTGTCAAGCATATCCTCTTAGTTGTGTCACTTTAACCTTAATCACCTAAAGATGCCTATTATAGGGGCAATGAGAGCTGAAAGCTAATAAGTATCATAATTTTTGGGAGCTCTTTATGAAACTTGAAATCCCTGCTTCCCTCTGCGAAGGGCCTTTCTTTTACTTTGTAGTTGAGTCAGTAAACCTATTTCCCTTCTATCTCAGCAAGTATTTTGAGTTGTTGTGTTTCATTCATTCATATGATGATTTATTCAATCATGTTTCTTATGTTCCTTATTTTGCACATTGCTCTTATCTTGGTTATTACTACTTTGAAAGCTATCATTGAAAATTAGTTATTTGCGAACTCCAGCAAATTGTCAACTATTCTTCGACCAAGAGCTAAGTTGGCCATTACCAATTATGATTTACTTTATGCATCTTTATTGTGTTTCCTTTACTCATTGCAGGTTGATTTATATAATAGTAAGTTGTCTTCTATTATGATCTATGTATTGATGAATGTGATGCTTCTTGTCCGTATTCTTTTATCGACTCTTCACTCTATAAACCTGAGGTCATGTTTATTGAGCTCAGTTTCGCTTGGGGACAAGCGAAGTCTAAGCTTGGGGGGACTTGATACGTCCATTTTGCATCACTATTCTATATCATAATTCATTGTTATTCATTGATATATTTTGTATTAAGAGGTGATACTTATGTTATTTCATCTGTTTTTGCATGGTTGATGACTTTTGGAGCATGGACCGCTGCAGTCAGGATTCTGATGGAAAAGGTGTTGTTTGAAGGCAAAATTCGCGAAGATCAAAAAATCTGGGAAAATATACGGAAAATCCTATTTTTCCAGAAGACGAAGGAAGCCAGAAGAGGGAGTGGAGATGGGCCACAGGGGTCCCACACCAGCCCCTGGCGCAGGCAAGCCTAGGACGCGCCACCAGGTGGTGTGGCCGCCCTGGCCACCTCTGGCTCTCCCCTCTGGCGTATATATTCCTCCTGAAACCCTAAGACTCGGGGAGCAACCACAGAAAGATTCCGCCGCCTCTACGGGGTAGAAAACACCGAGAGAGAAAGATCTCTCCGGTAGACAGATTTCTGCCGGGGGAATTCCTTCCCGGAGAGGGGAGATCGTCGCAATCAACACCACCATCAAGCTGGACTTCATCGAGATCATCATCATCATCACCAGCTATAACAATTGCGTTGAATCTTGCATAGTTCTTAGAGGAAACTTTCCCGGTGTTGATTACTCTTTGTAGTTGATGCTATTGAGTGAACCATTGAATTATTGTTTATGTTCAGATTGTTATACATCATTATTCCATCTCTGATCATGATCCATATGATGTCTTGTGGGTAGTTCATTTTGTTCTTGAGGACATGGGAGAAGTCATGTTGTTAGTAGTGGAGTTGTGTTGAGAAAGATTCAATAGTTTGATATTTAAGCTGTGGTGTACTTCTTCTAGTGGTGTCATGTGAACGTCAACTAGATGACACTTCACCTATATGGTCCTAAGGGAATGCATTGTGTATTTGGCTACTAATCATAGGGGTTGCTGGAGTGACAGAAACCTGAACCCCTGTTAGGAAACCATTGCACAAGGGACGTAAGGGTCTTAGAGTTTAAAGCTGTGGTTAGGTTTTTACCTTAATTACTTTCTTGTACTTACGGATGTTTGCAAGGGCTATAATCATAAGTATGTATTAGTCCTAGGAAGGTCGGTACATTAGCACAGGTTCACCCACACAACACTTAGCAAGCTAAAGAAGATTAATCAACTATATGAAGCGAAAGCACTTGACGATATTCCCGTGTGTCCTTGAGAACGTTTGGTCATCTTAAGTAATACAACCGGCTTGTCCTTTATTGCATAAAGGATTGGGCCACTTGATGCATTTATTCCTAATGTCTTTTATTTACTCGTACTTTGTTTACTTGCTTTATCAAAACCCCCTAAAAATCCGTTTGCTAAGTATTTGTAGAGAATTCCTGATCCATACCACTAGCCAGCACCTTCTGCTCCTCGTTGGGTTCGACACTCTTACTTACCAAAAATACTGCGATACACCCCCTATACTTGTGGGTCATCAAGGGGGAGAGAGAAAATATCAACTGGAGGTCCTCCCAAAAGTGAGAAGACCTTTATTGATTATTGGTGTGTTTTATTTGCCCAAATACTCCCACTATATATAGGGGAAGGGGAGGTACTACCTCCCTCAAAGTCCCGGGGTGGGATAAAGGAGAGGAGGGGGAGGGGTGGCCGTCGTCCACCCTAGTGGGCCCCGTGCAGGGGGGCTGGCCCACTACGGCGCCGGCCACCCCCTTGGTCCCTTCTCCATCTCTCCTTTCCCCTAATGGGCCCTCTCCCTCCGGAAATTGGCCCATTAAGCCTTTGACCATTTAAATTGATTTTCTCTTTATTAAATAATTATGAATAAATGATTAAATCAACATTTAACATTCATTCACATATTATTCAACCTCCGTAGCCATGGAACACCTTCCACCTCCACTCCGGACATCCTCCGGACTTACCGAAACCCTTCCGGTTTTCTCTCTATTATTCTCCGGTGATTCCACCGATCCTATAAACACTCTCTAAGCATCATCAAGCCCTTAAGCGTGATACCCCATGGTTTGGGAACACTCTAGACATGGTTAGGACACCACACCAATGATAGACAGAGGGACCTAGATGGCCATGTGACCGCTGTGCGTTCCACAATGATCTTTCTTCGTTTGAACCGGGATAGTCGTGTCTTATTCCCTTTGCCACTCGATACTTGCATTGCCTGAGATCTGATCAATGACATCACCATGTCGTGTTCAATCTCGTTACTGAACAATGCTACTTGACTCGTTCCGACAAGTGATATCCCCATGATCAAATCACACGCTGCGCAGCTATTGGATATAACCTCTTCGAGTGGGCCCTTGAGTAACTTCCCGTCACATGGACGGACAAATCCCGCTCTTGACATATATTACCTCTATGGTTTCCTCCGAGTACATGAACACACCTTTATAACCACCGTATTACCAGATGGCGTTTGATGCTATCTAAGCACTCTCGGGAGAAAGTGATTGATAGGAATAGTCTACGAGGATCCATTTCTAATTATCGTAACTTGAATTTCGTGACATGATCAGGTCACGATGTTTAGGTTGGGTATTGGTTCATCATCTCATTCTTAGAATGAGATGACCTTATTTCCAACTGGCATAAATGCCACATGATCAGGAAACTTGATCATCTGTTAACCAATGAACCAGTGACTAGAGTTTCACTGGGAACCCCTGGTTGTTTGTATATCACACGTGTATTGATGTTTCCACTCAATACAGTGATAGCATGATATAAAACTTAATCATAAACTATATGAAATATGATAATAGTCCTTACTACTATTTGTCTCTATGGCATATTTCCAACAGTCTCCCACTTGCACTAGAGTACAAATACACTAGCTGCATTTGTTCTCAATCATTGGCACCATATATTCGGTACCCTGAACATACTTTCTCATGGAAGAGGTTGAGTCTTGGGTCTGTACTTTACATTCCCAAATCATTTGCAACTTACTAATGTCACCTTGATTGACATTAATACTCTATCATCACATGATAGCATCTGTGTGTATGCATCATTGCTATGGCAGCAGAACGAGGCCTAATTCCAAGAGCCTACAGTGACGTTAGATCAACCTCGAGGGCTTTCTCATGGGCACTGTACCCTGGGACACATCATTCTATGTTAAAAGCGAACTAGCCCCGCCATAACATTATACAACACTTTAGATGGTACCCTTATCTATTATTATAAATGTATTCATCGAAGCACCAGTGCACTCTGTGCAACTTTCGATGTTTTGTTCACCTCGCTTCCTACTTGACTTTAATCGGTATCTACAGGAGTTTCCAACATATTCCCTTATAACATAACTCTTTATGTTCTAAGATTGTCATCCTTTATGGATTTGGAAAACATGTCTATAGTTCTCTATTAGACACCGCGGACAAACTTAACTCAACGTTTCGTGATTCAAACTTGATCACTTTTAAACGTTACTAATTGGATCATATATCATGTTAAGTTATCATCATGGTTTTCTAATATAGAACCTATGTCTCAACATAGTGGATGATGATCATCCTTTTCTTTCTTTCAACCATTGATGTTAAACTTAATACTATTCCTAATTTAAGTCATTAAGGACCAGTTCCTTAAATAACTTCTATTCCGAAACCCCTTTCAGAATCCCTTAAGGAATACTACATAATATCATAATACACCTATTATCAACTTCTGTATCTTATAAATCATTATTTATAAGTATTTGCGCTTTTTATTCTTAACACACTTAAGAATCACTCCTACAAGCTCCCACTCAAAATATGTTCCTACATATTTGAATTTGAGACTTATATTTCTCCCACTCAAAAATATGTCAATCACATATTGTTTTAGGAAGACTTTCATAGCTCCCACTAAATTTTATGCAGATTGCATATCCACTCACTATTTTGAACAACTTCAAAATCCTTTGATCAAATATCAAACTTGGAGTTTTACTATGAGATACTAGTACTGTTACTAGTTTTAAATCCACTAGACATTTAGCACACATGAATCAAATTCATTTGAATTTGTCCAATACTTGACAAATTGTGCTTTTGTCATTCACCCCTTTTTCCACTATGGCTTTGTAGTCATTTGGGAAAATCCAAGTAACCCCTTTTACTTGTGAGATTCAGCAACGAATTGCTTTCTAATCTCAAGGGAATTTAGCTTTTTGGATTTTTCATAATTCTAGTTTACCATTATTTCCTTTGTAGTTCGTAGGTATGTCATATTTCAAAAATCATGACAAGTGTTTCCTTCTTCATGTAGTGAAAACACTAGTGGGGAAAACACAATGATCAATATCATTGATTCTTTCCTTCTGTGAAGAGAATCGTTCAGGAACATTGTCCGTTGCGCTTCTCAACACTATGATGCAGGGTTTTGAATCCTCATCGTGTTTTACACTATTTTCCATTTGCTTCATAATTGAGAAACATCACTAGAAGTGAGTTTTCTCAAGAATGCACCAAAATCCAAGCAGTACGAATCTTGCTTTTCCTTTTGGTTTCAGCTATGGATTTCGTATTCAAAGTTTCCAATGAATATGCTACAAGGATTTATTCGCTATTGTTTTGGTTATATCGAATAACCCCAAAACTTTCACGAATTCAAATGGTTCACTATAAATTCTAATTGAGTGCTAACTATTTCTAACTAATGGTCTCTACATCTACACTACAATGATTTATTTGGTGCCTTCTATTCAACCCCTTTGATATCTAATATCACATTGTGATTCTTTGCATTTTGACGTTTCAAAACGCTTTGTATTTCACAATTACTTTTATGCCATTCTTATAAAGTCGAATTTCATTACTATTGATCAAATCATAGCAATTAGATTCTCTTTTATATTTATACCCTTTTATTGATGAAACACTTTGATCAAATCAAATAGTTTCATATTCATGTTTCCTTTGGTAAACTTCTTTACACATTTAAACAATCATTTAATGATAATTACCATTTTTTTGTTAAAACGCAATACATCGAATATGTATTTACTTTTAACAATTCTTCAAACACTTTGTATTTAAGTAATGCACTGCGTTCAAGTTATTTTGCCGAACTTAGGCATGATTTATATGTGATAAGAAATCGAATGTCTTTCACATATTATCACATAACTTTTGAATTCATACAATGGTTTCATTCATTAATGAAATATCATTAAGTTGGGTATTTTAAACAAGGCATTTTAGTATTTTACAAATGTTCATGCATTATCAATTAGTTTTAAACAACAAGGATAATTCAGACATAATCAAACAAGATATGAACACGAATAGAAATCATTCATAAAAGTGGAACAACTGTTTGTTACAAACTCATATGAATAACCGTCTCACAAAGTGTGAGACACACTAATGAAGTTCACAATCTCTTGATTACAATAATCATCCTAAAACATAAACTAAGTGATAAATGTCGAGGGAGAGTGTCGTCGGTCATCATCATGCTCGCCATCAACACGCAATGTCACCTCCTCTCCAGCAAGCACCTCTCATGCAGAAGGACCTATTTTCAGCAAAACATAACAAGTATCAGATATACTTAACACTGCAAATGTGTTTGCAAGAGTATACCATTTATAAAACTGTATATCAAATATATAACTTTCTCATTGATGACCTGAGCGACATCTGGTTCAACCAACACATTCCTGAGATGTGTTACGAACCGGTGGAACTCCATTGATTCTGCCTCGCCTCTCATAACGCAAGTCCTGACTTGTGCTTGGTAGCTTGGTGGCAGCGACCGCAGCACAACGCCATTTGCGAAAGAGCCCGACATCCAGCTATCCAGGAAGTATGCATGCCTCATGTACACATCATGCATGCGCTCCAAGTGGTCGTATAGTGATGAGTTCCCCTCCATCTTACTGGAGAGGAAGTCTCCCATCAGCTCATGCTCCCAAATGCATGTCTGCTCCACAAAATGTGTCCTAAGCTGTAGCATCACCGAACGAGGGTTGACATCACCCACGAAAGGCCACAGCTCATCCACCATTCCGAAACACATCATAACTGAAATATAGGAGGCCATCTCCCGACGAATATAGCGGTTGTTCCACTGCTCTGGGGTCTCTAGGTTAGTAGGCTAATCCAAATCCATCCTGTCGAGTATGTAGTCGACCACGTCATTCTCGCTAAGAAGAACGTGGAGACGTGCAACCCATATGGAGAAGTTTGATCCATCTAATCTGAGCTTCTCTCCTTCTAACCAATCAATCATCAATAGGAAAGGCGGCATCTACATTTATAATTGCAAAAGGAATTTAGACTAAGTTTATAATTAATTGAGTTAATAATAACTCCACTCAGAAACACCTATCCCAAAAAAGGGTTCCTAGTGATAACACGACCCCTATCGGCCACATCTCCCCCGATTGTCACGGCCATCAATGTGGGTTCAAGGGTGGACGCTAAACATTGGTCACATCATTCATGCGACTTGTGCTCGATCTTTCGACCATCCATGTTCCGAGGCCACGCTTCTGTGGCGTGCTAGGCTCGCCAACTCAACCTTAGTGTATTCGCTGTGCAACATGGCTTACACCCACTGTATGTGAACGTAGATATGTCTGACACCCAGGCCTGTAACCCTGGATCGCCTCATACCGAAGAACTTTCTTGGTGGTGCACACTAAGGGGGAACACAATCGTTGGTAATTTTAACAAGGATCATCTTATTAGGCTACCGTCGAGTATCTAATACTAGCACACAATAAGATATACAAACAATAATATTGAATGTAAATGCGATGTGATATGGTCCTTCACATCGTGATCTCCATCCATCGTCACCGGGTTCTGGCGCCAGGGTTCCGGCGCCGTAGACACCAGGGTACCGGTGTCATTCCGGCGTGGTAGTTCGTCACCTCCGTGACTATCTACTACTACGTAATAAAAGGTAATCACTTTACCTTTGCCACAACCATATCACAAAGCAACGCCCCCTGCAAAACAAAGTTAGACGCCTCTACTTTATCTTTGCATGTTTTACATGGCTGAATGGGCTTTCGCACAAGAACCGTTCTTACCTACAAACTTTTAGCACAACGCTGATCAAGTAGTTGTCTCTACTACACCCCTTTCGGGACCCTCCGTTGCAAATGGTATACCAACTAATGCGAGAGAGACAGACACCCCCCTAAGCCACTTTATACAGTACAAGCCGTATGTCAAGCGTGGACCAGTCTCGCGAATGAACGCGTAAAGTCGGTTGGGGGCCGCTTCATCAAGCATTACTGCGGTATACACAAGTACACGTGGGAGGGTAACAACTAAAATATCAACGCCCACACACTACATCTCGTGTGTTCTACCCGTACTAGCATTACTACGCATAGATCTAGCTCTAATACCACTTTGGGGTTCCGCGTATAAAAACAATAAATTTTACTATACGCCCCTGAACCCTCGAAGCTGCCAGGACCTATCTATTAGTAATACAGTAACGGGAGGGGCTTTTTGCGAACTTACCCTCGAAGACCGAAAAGCGTTGTCAACGCTCAGGAGAGTGTGGTTGATGTAGACGAGCCGAAGCCGACCTCAAGGTCGTGATGAAGTCCTGGCGCTCCTTGGCTCCAACGACTTGAGTGCCTTAAGTGCGACACCTCGCGGGGACTTACACACGTCCGGTGCCTAACGATGACTCCCTCTTCCCCGATCCAACAGTAGTTGCGGAAGTAGAGCTCTCGGATCCGAATCCCGTAGCGCGACGGCGCTCCGTGGTGAAGATGTCTCTCGCTCGCGCAGTCCAGACTTGGGACCATGGTCACGAGAGAGAGAGGGGGAGAGAGAAAATATCAACTGGAGGTCCTCCCAAAAGTGAGAAGACCTTTATTGATTATTGGTGTGTTTTATTTGGCCAAATACCCCCACTATATATAGGGGAAGGGGATGTACTACCTCCCTCAAAGTCCCGGGGTGGGACTAAAGGAGAGGAGGGTGGAGGGGTGGCCGCCGGCCACCCTAGTGGGCCCCACGCAGGGGGCTGGCCACCCCCTTGGCCCCTTCTCCCTCTCTCCTTTCCCCTAATGGGCCCTCTCCCTCCGGAAATTGGCCCATTAAGCCTTTGACCATTTAAATTGATTTTCTCTTTATTAAATAATTATGAATAAATGATTAAATCAACATTTAACATTCATTCACATATTATTCAACCTCCGTGGCCATGGAACACCTTCCACCTCCACTCCGGACATCCTCCGGACTTATCGAAACCCTTCCGGTTTTCTCTCTATTATTCTCCGGTGATTCCACCGATCCTATAAACACTCTCTAAGCATCAACAAGCCCTTAAGCGTGATACCCCACGGTTCGGGAACACTCCAGACATGGTCGAGACACTCCCGCACCAATGATCGACAGAGGGACCTGGATGGCCATGTGACCCATGTGTGTTCCACGAAGATCTTTCATCGTTTGAACCGGGATAGTCGTGTCTTATTCCCTTTGTCACTCGATACTTGCATTGCCTGAGATCTGATCAATGACATCACCATGTCATGTTCAATCTCGTTACTGAACAATGCTACTTGACTCGTTCCGACAAGTGATATCCCCGTGATCAAATCACACGTTGCGCAACTATTGGATATAACCTCTTCGAGTGGGCCCTTGAGTATCTTCCCATCACATGGACGGACAAATCCCGCTCTTGACATATATTGCTTCTACGGTTTCCTCCGAGTACCTGAACACACCTTTATAACCACCGTATTACCAGATGACGTTTGATGCTATCTAAGCACTCTCATGAGACAGTGATTGATATAGCCTCACGGTCTAAGGAATAGTCTACGAGGATCCATTTCTAATTATCGTAACTTGAATTCCGTGACATGATCAGGTCACGATGTTTAGGTTGGGTATTGGTTCATCATCTCATTCTTAGAATGAGATGACCTTATTTCCAACTGGCATAAATGCCACATGATCAGGAAACTTGATCATCTGTTGACCAATGAACCAGTGACTATAGTTTCACTGGGAACCCCTGGTTGTTTGTATATAATACGTGTATTGATGTTTCCACTCAATACATTTATAGCATGATATAAAACTTAATCATAAACTATATGAAATATGACAATAGTCCTTACTACTATTTATCTCTAGGGCATATTTCCAACAGTCAATTCACTCAAGACTTGTGACACCTTGGGTGCGACAGAAACGCCCCATAAAAACACTTTCCTAGGCTCCTCATTGGGATCGATATAAAAACTAGAATTAATACTTCCACGAAAACATTCTCTAGCAAACCTGCGCACTTGCAGGCCATCAGCTCCCGACTCGCTGGCTTCTTGGCTCCAAAATATATCATAGAAATATCAGAGTATTCTGTTTTTTGTATATTTTCCTGTATATATGGAGCTTGTTTGGTTTGTTAGATTTCAAACAAAGGATATTTTTTATGATCTACTTTGCATGGAGTTTTATTGGAAAACTTTTCTTAGGCCTAACCTTTATAAAAATTGCTTCGTTTTTATGAAAAGTATGTCAAAAAGTATTTCAAACCGCCATTTTTTCGAAAAGTACGGGTGTTTTTGCCGGAGGGCAACCAAACAACATGAATTACAAATTCTTGTGTTTTCAACTCCTAGAGGACAATCTATAATACCCATATCTGATGGTAGAGATTGAAGGCATGAGGTGGAGGGAAGTTCTCTTCGGTGGGTGGCGTCTATGTATGAGACTGCGGGCTCGAGGCTAATGCGCAGCAGGTGCCTTTGTACCCTGTCCCTTGCCATGTTTGGATCATCCCTGATGAGTATGATCCAAATTCATGAGAGCATCTCCATTAACGTTTCCAGGAGACCACTTTTCAGCGACTTTTTCATCCGGATGGACGAATTTCGCCTTACTCGGGTTCCCAGGATGCCAATTTCACCTGGATTTTGGCGTTTTTTCATCCAAGTGATCCCAAACCGAACCCAATGCGCTGGAAATTGCCTGGGAACGCCGGATGTAAATTTTACATGCAACTGGCCCACTGAGCCACTCCCCCTCTCTCTCCTACTTTTCTCCCCTACCCACCGGCCATTCTCTCTTCTCCTTTTCTCCACCAATCGCCCATCTCTCTCCTCCTATTCTTAATGCATCGACGAGCTCGGTGGGAATACGACTAGGAAAAAGCCTATTCCCAGGCGAAAATATACATTCATCCGGCAAGTTTTTACCTCTGAATTTTGGCATGGGAACGTCGAATGAGCGGAGATGCTCCTAAGGAGGCTAACTTATGAGCGGAGTGAGACCCGTCGCCAGAGGTTTTGGGTGCGGGGGGGGGGGGGGGGGAGGCACCCACTCCCCCGATGTACGGATCGTTGAAGACCTGGGTTTTCACCGATATATATACCTCTTGTAAGCCGCTGGCTGGGAGAAGTCGCATATGAGATAATCCCCGGTGATTGTAAACATTCCCGATATAGTGAAAATTCGATGGCTGGCACCCGTGGTTTTTTTCTTTCTTTGTTGGAGAGGTTTTCTACGTTAAAATTTTGTCGCATATCTGTTTGCATTGTTTTTCTAGACATTATTATTTTTGGATCACTTATCATAATTATGAACGTGTCTAGTTTCTATTTTACCGAGAATTAGCATAACTCTCCGTCAGGTGATGTCATTCAATCTCAGGTGCAAGCCCCTTTGCAGTTACAAATATCTCAGTTGCAACCTTGCGTTCAATCAAAAGTCTCAGTTGTAAGTTGTAACATCACTTTCAACTAAAAAAATTTAATTGCAGCCCCACTTGCAACTCACGAGGCATATGAGTCACGATGCAAAGCCAATGATTAAGCTCAGAATTAGCAAAACCACATAATTATCTCTAGCACTCTTATTTTCAATCTCAGACAAAAATTACAAACAAAATAATCCACCGAAGAACGTAAAAAAGACTATAAATATATACATGACGTATTAGCTAGAGAGCTTTATGTTCGAAAATAAATGAGTATTAAAACTGTCCTCCCGGGGGTGCCGGCGCCACACTGGCCCTCGGTGTATTGGACACGGGCGACGGCGGCCACGTATACCTTATCCCAAGAACACGCCGCACCACCACAGCTCTCTCGCCGGCGACCCATGCCTTGGCATCACCATCTGCCGCTGCAAATCGAGCATTATCAGCTACTAGCAAATCATACCGGGCGCAGTGAACGGAGGATGCAGAATCGGCGGCGCAACGTACCTAGAAGGAGGCGCGAGGAGCATGCTGCTGGGCTCGTGCAAGAACCAAGGAGGAGCCCGGCCAGGAGCAACCAGGCGAACACACCGCCGCGATCCATGGCGGCCGGCGAGTTGCTGCTCTGAAATCTGAACTGGACGGGCGACTAGCAGCTAGACATCGATCGGGAGCTGGTAGCGTGAGGGCTCTGTGTCAACTCGCGCGGTATATAGCATCGATCGGCACATAATAATGGGACTGTCAGTAGGAAAATCGATCTGAAATCCAGCGGATTGCTTCCCGCTGCTTGCCAGCGGTTAGGCGCATCCTAAACTAGTTGCCGCTCGTGCAGCCGTGCGGGCCTTTTTCTAATCGCGACCTGACTGACGTCGGATCCATCTCTGTTACTAGTAGCTGGCTTTTTCCTAATCAATCTCGAATGAACACCCAGTGGATGCCAATCCATCGCAACGTTAGCATGAAGGATAGAGCCAACCTAGGTACGAGTGACCAACCTGTCACTCTGTCAGGACAGGGACTGAAGTTCAGACTAATAATAAAGGTGCATGTGGGGGTTTGTCTTGCCATGGTGGACTTTGCATCCAGAGATCACGCATCAGGTTGTTCCTGATCTCAACTTCTAAACTTTGTTCGGGCAACGCGAGGGCCTGCGCGTGGCGGGGAGTTGGGCAGTCCGAATTGCCCGCAGATACACCTCAGATTCGGCACCCTCTCCATAGTCAAACATGTTGGGGGTGTTATTCTGGTATGGGTTGTGAGGAGATAGACACTGTAAGACACCAATTGAAATTATGACACTTTGTATATAAGGGAAGCGTGATATTAAGTCTTGCATCGAGTAGCCGACCAAAGAAGTGACGGAAAATTTCAGGTTAGCCTACATTATTGGGGAAGAGAGAGAAATCCTCAAGAGAACATATCGAGATGAGACCGAAGGGGAAAAAGATTGCCATCAAGCGGAAGGTGTTTCCTCGAAGATTTTGAACCTTATTAGTTATTAGGTCGACAACAATTGTCTTTCTCAAGCTGTGATCGCACCATCTTTTGTGAGATTGTTTCAGTTTATAGCACATGTGCTCCAAGTCATGTGGTTGCCACCAAGTGATAGCAATAGACTACGTATACCAATTTGTTGAGACTCCAAGCTCATATTGTTGTAGAAAGTGGCTCTTTTCCAAAAAGAATGACTCTGGATTTTCATATCTAACACAAGGATCTACATGATTCACCTATCCTTCTCTAGCAATCCTGCAAAACTAAAAGTACTTGTCTTGTTGTCTCCAACTCAGAGTGATAGTTGTTAGGTACAACGATGTCAGACAGAGTTGTTGGCAGTGGGAATAAAGTAAAAAAACAGCAAAAAATGCAATAAACATTTTTTGTATTTTGGTATTTTAAATTTTTACTTTGGAACAACAACTAAAGTAAAATAAAGTTGTTGCTTATGTTTAAAAGTGGACTGAGTTTCAGTGGTTCACTTGACCTCACTCGTAAACATGATGTCACAAAATAAGGTCTTCTAGACAAGTTATCTGCATGCAATTTTTATGTAATCTTTGATAGGTAATTATATGGGCATCACATCCCAATTTCGAGATCATACCACACATCTCGCTAATACTTCTCAAGCAAGTGGGTTGTTAACATGCTTAAAATTAAGTCTTTAAACAGTGGTGACATGATGTTCAAATAACTCATGCATGTGTCTGTGGTCATAAGACCGATCCTGTTGTCACATAGTGGTTCAACGCACCACCTTCCCATTCTCTTTAGTAAGGTGGCACAAAAAAGTTATTCCAAAAAATTGTCATTGGTCTGGACTATCCACAATTTCTACTCCATCTAGTACATGTGTTCGCCACACATGTTGTATCATACTACTTTGATTACTAAGTTATAGTCAAGAGCAGAGTGATAATATGCATATACAAATACACCCAAGACATATTGAAATTCCATAGCATAACTCATCTCATATCAAAAGATCAACCATAAAGGGTATACAAATATAGCCATGATCATGTAGGGCAACCCATATAGTTCTAACTTCTAAACATGATAACATGTCGAGAGAGTTGATCAACCTACTACCACAAGCCCATAACCCGTAGTCCATAGGTGCACTACTGCTTCTCATGATGATTACGATCGCGAGGATGTTGGAGAGGTTAGAGGTGAAACTGGGAGTGGCTCTGGCAGCTTTTCGCCCTCCAATTTTCATGCATCAGGGACACAACTTATTTCTCTATTTTCATATTTTCTCATGGTGTTGTATCTTTAGAAATGTGCCCAAAGCGAAGGTATATATAGTTGTCTTTATGTCAAATTTGATGAATGGGCTTTGGATGGAGGTTGATCGGACGCCTGATGCTATAGATCCTCTCCATGACGCGGCATGTCCGTTGGGTCATGTCATAGAGCGCTTATGGGCCCTCGGGTGGCTCTAGGTATCCCGCTTCATGTTAAAGCCTTATTTTTCCATAATAAATGACATGCCAAAAATCTATGGATTTTTTGACCTCCAAAAGGTTCCGAAGTCCAAAATATAAAAATAGGGTATTTTGTTTTTCTGAGTTAGCTACCAAAGTAACGGGATTTTGTGAAAAATCTCGTAAATCATTAAAAATAGTAGTGGTATCTCATGATATATTAATACGTTGGATAACAAAATAAACTTTAAAATACATAAGATAAATTTTAGATGTATGACTAAGCATATCCAAATTTTGATGTATGAGATCCTCTAGTACACTATGTAGCACTACTAGAGAAAAGTTTATAGCAGCACCCCTTATCGCCGGCGAAGTGGGAACGTGCTTGCCGGCGGTAAGGGCTTCCAGACCTGCGTACTGTTACCACCGGCAAAACACACTTGTCACGCCGGGGCTACGACACGTACCGCCGGCGAACTCGTCGCGTGCACGCTAGGGATAGGGTGGGCCGCGTGCCCCCCGGATGGGGCGCCACTTACCGCCGACGAATCTGGCTTTGCACGCCGGGGCTAGAAGGAGCGCCGGCGAACCAGGCCCGAGCTCGCCAGGGATAGAGTGGGTCGCGTGCCCCCCGGATGGGCCGCCACTTACCGCTGGCGAAACGGATAGGTGCACATAGGTGCACATACCACCGGCGAATTCTTATAAGCTCGCCGGGGATGATGTGGGGCCGGGTGGGCCACTGGGCCGTGCTATTACCGCCGGCGCCTTTGCTGTTTCCGCCGGTGGTAACCTAGGATTTATTACCAGCTCGAACCAGCCACCTACCAACACCTCCTCACTCACCACTAGCTCACTTTTCATGGAAACTCAACCCCAAGCTTTGCTAGCTCATTCTCCCACTTCTCTCCACCCATTTTAGCTAATTCAACCAACCAAGTTTGATATATTTGAGGAGATGTCGCTCCCCTCGCATGCATTACTAGATCTACCTAGCAAGATCTAGATCTAGATCTCTATCCACCACCTTTTCCACTTCTCTCTATTGGTAGATCTAGATTTCGAGCATAAGGTCCCGACAACACACACACTCTCTCTTCGGTCAATGTTTGGCGTCTCTCCGGTGCTCTTGACCTCGCTTCAACTAATAGGTATAATGTGGTGGAATGTGTGCATGAGTTGGCTACAAGTCACTGTGGTGATGTCACTTGTGATGGTGAAAAGTGGTTGCACGCATATGTGGACCTTTTTTGTGTTGTTTTTGCCGGTGGAATATGCATGTACAATGATTTGCCAATGTTTTGTCGGAATGTCGATTAACTTCTGTTCCGGCGAATTTCTGGCACTCTGGCGAGACCATTTTTTTTAGCAAAGGTCATGCGGAATTTTTCCGTGAAAGCCAAGCCGACGGTTCTAATCTATTCTCTTATCGTGCAGGCGACGATGGTAATCGAGATGAAGGAAAGCGACGTGGATAGATACGTGGAACGCGCGACTACCGACATGTATCAAAATAACCGCATGGAAATAAAATGTCCGTGTCGAAAATGCAAACTATCGTCATTGTTTGACCCCTTGTCACGCACGGTGAATGAGCACCTGCTCAGGTATAGTTTCATGGAGGGCTACACTCAGTGGATGGATGATGAAGATGACCATGAGGAAGAGGATGACGTTCAACACGAAAATGAAGAGGATGAGGAGGGAGAAGAACGGGATGTCGCACACGACGACGATGGTGATGAACAAGGTCGGGAAGAAGAAGAACATGCGGACGATGAGGACAGGAGTAGTATTACCCCGCTAACCGCGGTCGTGCACGACCCCCATCTTCAGGAAATTCTTATTGGCAACGCATCGACCGACCCCAGATTCGCCGGTAGACGGAAGTCTAAGCTGGATCAACTGGAGATAGACTCGAGAACTCCATTGTACGATGCAGGTCGTGGGCCGGAGGAGACCCGCTTGAGAGTAACTCTCGATCTTTTAGAGATGAAGGCAAAATACGGATGGAACGACACAAGCGCAGACGATCTCTTCCGATACTTGAAGAAGCACTTACCTAAAGATAACACGTTGGCAGGTAGCCTACAGGAGGCCAAGAAAGTGGTGTGCCCTCTCGATTTATCGCACGAAAAATACCACGCCTGCATCAGTGACTGCGTGATGTATCGGAACGAGCACAAGGACTTGACCACGTGCCCAAGGTGCGGCGAGCCTCGATACAAGAGAGGGACGAGAAAAGCTCCTCGAAAATTTGTGTGGTACTTCCCGCTCAGGCCCCGTCTCCAGCGGTACTTCGCGGACCCTAAGGAAGCGAAGCTCATGCGCTGGCACGCGGAAAGGAAGGAGGCGGTGATGAAGGATCCAGTGCGGGTTGAAAACCCAGTGCTGACCCGTCTACATGAGGACTCGGGTAAGGATCTGTTGGAGATATGCCCAAGAGGCAATAATAAAGTGGTTATTATTATATCTTTATGTTTATGATAAATGTTTACATCCCATGCTATAATTGTATTAACCGGAAACATTAATACTTGTGTGTTTTGTAAACATAAAAGAGTCCCTAGTAAGCCTCTTGTTAAACTAGCTTGTTGATTAATGGATGATCATGGTTTCCTGATCATGGACATTGGATGTCGTTAATAACAAGATCATATCATTAGGAGAATGATGTGATGGACACACACTCATAGTAAGCATAGCATAAGATCAAGTCATTAAGTTCGTTTTGCTACAAGCTTTTCAAATGCATAGTAACCTAATCCTTCGACCATGAGGCTATGTTAATCACCATCACCGGATGGGTACTTTGATGACATCAAACGCCGCTTTGTAACTGGGTGGTTATAAAGGTGACATTGGGTATTCTGAAAGTATGTGTTGAAGCGCATGGACCAAGATTGGGATTTGTCCATCCATATGACGGATAGATATGCTCTGGGGCCTCTCGGTGGAATGTCATCTAGTTAGCTTGCAAGTATGTGACTAGGTCACAAGGGATGACATATCATGGAACGAGTAAAGAGTACTTATCAGTAACGAGGTAGAACTAGGTATGGAGATACCGACGATCAAACCTCGGATAAGTAGAATATCGTGTGACAAAGGGAATTGGTTTCGTATGTTAATGGTTCTATCGATCACGAAGTCATCGTTGAGTATGTGGGAGCCGTTATGGATCTCCAGATCCCGCTAATGGTTATTGATCGGAGATGTGTCTCCATCATGTCTACATGTTCACGAACCGTAGGGTGACACACTTAAGGTTCGAAGTTGTTTTAAGTAGATATGGAATATACGTTGGAGAACGAATGTTGTTCGGAGTCTCGGATTGGATCCGGGTCATCACGAGGAGATCCGGAATGGTCCGGAGAATAAGATTCATATATTGGGGATCATTTTCTAAGTTAGGAAATGTTCCGGAGTGTTTGTATGGATATTCTAGAAGGTTTCGGAATGTTTTGGAAGGTTCTAGAAGACTTCTTGGTGTTTGCTTGAAAACCAAGAAAGGGTCAAAGGAAACCTTGTGGGGCGAGACTCGGATTCGTGGGGGAGGAGGACTCCTCCCCCCCTTCCCAACCCGCCGGCCATAGGAGGGGAGTCCTACTAGGACTCCCCCTCCCCAGGCGCGCCTCCCTCCTTTAAATAGAAGGGAGGGGGCGCCCCCTCCTAGCTCTCTCTCATAACAAACCCTAGCCGCCGCCTCTCTCCTCCTCCTTCGCTCTGCTCCGGCTTAGGAGAAGCCTTGCAGAAATCTCTACTCCACCACCACCACACCGTCGTGCTGCTGGGATTCCGTGGAGAAGATCTACTACCTCCACGTCATTGAACGGGAGAGGAAGGTCTGCCGACTCAGACGTGTGACCGATCATGAAGCGCTGAACGCAGGCGCAGCAGGATCGTCCACACATACAATGATTAATATTTATATTCATGTGTGTCTTTGAAATATAATGGCTAATGTTCGTATGACAGTCCCGTTTTTCAAATGGTGAATCTCATAATAGATTCGTACATAAGTTCAGCGGATAGTATCTCTAGTTCACAATTCAAGCCTTCATTGCTAGCCTAAAACCAATTCCACCAACATGATAAAGTGTTGGTGGGAAAAAATCCTTGGCCCATAACCTTTAAAGAAAAAATAAACTACATCAACCCCGAGATCTAATCTCGTAACCCCGAGATCGTCCACGCTAATGAGTTCGTAGCATGGAAAACAAAAAATTTCTACCGCAAGAACGAACAAAACCCAGATCTAATCTAGATAAAAGCCAAGATCTAATCTATTAGACATGTGCAATAAGATAGATCTATACTAACCCTTGTAGATCCGAAAGCCTTGTGCGAGATCGGATCTCGTGGTTGATGTAGACGATCACTTGCCGATCTCAAGATCGAGTAGACAATCCTTCCGGCGCCGCAAGTAGCGCTTCCAATGATCGGTCACACATGCGGAGTCGATGCAGACCTTCCTCTCCCTGTTCCAGCGAGCAGCGGAGGTAGTAGATCTCTCCACGGAATCCCAGCAGCACGACGGCGTGGTGGTGGTGGAGTAGAGAATTCTTCAGGGATTCGCCTAAGCCTGAGCAGAAGGAAGGAGGAGGAGAGAGGCGGCTAGGGAAAGAGTGGAGGGGCAAGGGGGGGTGGCGCCTCCACCCCTCCATATATAGAGGGCGGGGTGCGGCCTAGGGTTCGCACCCCTAGGCCCACCTCCTAGGGCCGGCGCACAAGGGGTGCTTGGGGGAGTTTCCTTCCCTCCCAAGTTTCCCCTTTTTCTTTCTTGGTTTTCAAGTAAACTCGATAGAAATTTCTAGAACCTTCCGGAACATTCCGAAACCTTCTAGAACCCCCATATAAACACTCCGGGACATTTCCAAACCTAGAAAATGATCTCCATTATATGAATCTTATTCTCCGGACAATTTCGGATCTCTTCGTGATGTCTCAGATCCAATCCGAGACTCCGAACAACATTCGGTCTCCAACACACATTCCATATCTACCTAAACAGCATCAAACCTTAAGTGTGTCACCCTACGGTTCGTGAATATGCAGACATGATGGAGACACCTCTCCGATCAATAACCATCAACGGGATCTGGAGATCCATAATGGCTCCCACATACTCAACGATGACTTCGTGATCGATAGAACCATTAACATACGAAACCAATTCCCTTTGTCACGCGATACTCTACTTATCCGAGGTTTGATCGTTGGTATCTCCATACCTAGTTCTACCTTGTTACTGATAAGTACTCTTTACTCATTCCATGATATGTTATCCCTTGTGACTAGTCACACGCTTGCAAGCTAACTAGATGACATTCCACCGAGAGGGCCCAGAGCATATATATCCGTCATATGGATGGACAAATCCCAATCTTGGTCCATGCGCTTCAACACATACTTTCAGAATACCCAATGACACCTTTATAACCACCCGATTCTGAAGCGGTGTTTGATGTCATCAAAGTACCCATTCGGTGATGGTGATTAACATAACCTCATGGTCGAAGGATTAGGTTACTATGCATTTGAAAGCTTGTAGCAATACGAACTAAATGACTTGATCTTATGCTATACTTACTATGGGTGTGTGTCCATCACATCATTCTCCTAATGATATGACCTTGTTATTAATGACATCCAATGTCCATGATCAGGAAACCATGATCATCTATTAATCAACAAGCTAGTTCAACAAGAGGCGTACTAGGGACTCTTTTATGTTTACAAAACACACAAGTATTAGTGTTTCCTAATAATACAATTATAGCATGGGATGTAAACATTCATCATAAACACAAAGATATAATAATAACCACTTTTATTATTGCCTCTTGGGCATATCTCCAATAGTCTCCCACTTGCACTAGAGTCAATAATCTAGATTACATGGTAATATACCTAACACCCATGGAGTTCTGGTGTTGGTCATGCTTTGCTCTAGGGAGAGGTTTAGTCAACGGATCTGCCACATTCAGATCAGTGTGTACTTTGCAAATCTTTATGTCACCATCTCGGACATTCTCGCGAATAGCATGGAAACGTAGCTTGATGTGCTTCAACTTGCTATGTGACCTTGGCTCCTGTGCATTAGCTATGGCACCTATGTTGTCACAGTAGATGGCCATCGGGTCCAACGCACTAGGAACCATGGCAAGTTCAGTAATGAACTCCTTCATCCATATGGCTTCTTGTGCAGCCTCCAAAGCAGCTATGTCCGATTCAGTTGAAGATTTCGCCACAACGCTTTGCTTGGCACTCCTCCAGCTCACTGCAGCACCATTCAAAATAAATACGTATCCAGACCGTGACTTCGAGTCATCTGGATCGGTGTTCCAACTAGCATCAGTGTAACTGTTTACAACAAGCTGTTCATCACCTCCATAAGAAAGAACCATATCCTTAGTCCTATTCAGGTACTTTAGGATATTCTTAACCGTTGTCCAGTGCTCCATTCCAGGATCACTTTGATATCTGCTAGTCAAACTAACAGCATGTGCTATATCCGGTCTTGTACACAGCATGGCATACATGATAGAACCTATGGCTGAGGCATAGGGAATATTATTCATCTTATCTCTATCTTCTGTCGTAGCTGGACTTTGAGTCTTACTCAAGGTCTTACCTGACAACATGGGCACGAACCCTTTCTTGCTCTCTTCCATTCTAAACTTCTTTAGAACTTTGTCCAAGTATGTACTTTATGAAAGCGCTATTAGGCGTCTTGATCTATCTCTATAAATCTTGATGCCTAGAATATATGCCGCTTCGCCAAGATCCTTCATTGAAAAACTATTATTCAAATAGGCTTTAACACTATTAAGAAGTTCTATATCATTCCCAATCAACAATATGTCATCTACATATAGTACTAGGAATGCTATAGAGCTCCCACTCACTTTCTTGTAAATACAAGCTTCTCCATAGGTTTGTATAAATCCAAAGTTTTTGATTACTTTATCAAAACGTTGATTCCAACTCCGGGATGCTTGCTTCAGTCCATAAATGGAGCGCTGAAGTTTGCATACCTTGTCAGCATCTTTAGGATCGACAAAACCCTTGGGTTGTACCATATACAACTCTTCCTTAATGTCTCCATTAAGGAACGTCATTTTGACATCCATCTGCCAAATCTCATAATCGAAATATGCAGCAATTGCTAACAAAATCCTCACAGACTTTAGCTTCGCTACTGGTGAGAATGTCTCATCATAGTCAACTCCTTGAATTTGTCGGAACCCTTTCGCGACAAGTCGAGCTTTATAGACGGTAACATTACCATCAGCATTTGTTTTTCTTTTGAAAATCCATTTGTTCTCGACAGCCTTACGGCCATCCGGTAAGTCCACCAAAGTCCATACTTGGTTTTCGTACATGGATCCCATTTCGGATTTCATGGCTTCTAGCCATTTGTCGGAATCTGGGCTCACCATAGTTTCTTCATACGTCGCAGGGTCATCAGTGTTGTCCACCAACATGACGTTCAAGGCAGGGTCATACCAATCAGGAGTGGTACGAACCCTCATTGACCTGCGAGGTTTAGTGGCAACTTCGTTCAAAGTTTCATGATCACCATCATTAGCTTCCTCTCCAATTGGTGCAGGCGGCACAAAAACATCTTCCGGTGCTGCGCTACTCTCAACTCCGAGACAAGGTGTCGAGTTCTACTTTCCTTCCAGTCACGTCCTTCGAGAGAAACTCCTTCTCAAGAAAGGATCCATTCTTGGCAATGAAAACTTTGCCTTTGGATCTATGATAGAAGGTATACCCAATTGTTTCTTTAGGGTATCCTATGAAGACGCATTTCTCCGCTTTGGGTTCAAGCTTATCAGGTTGTAACCTCTTTACATACGCTTCGCAACCCCAAACTTTAAGGAACGACAACTTAGGTTTCTTTCCAAACCACAATTCATACGGTGTCGTTTCAATGGATTTAGATGGTGCCCTATTTAAAGTGAATGCGGCTGTCTCTAATGCATAGCCCCAAAACGATAGCGGTAAATCTGTAAGAGACATCATAGACCGAACCATATCTAAGAGAGTTCAAATACGATGTTCGGACACACCATTACGCTGTGGTGTTCCTGGCGGTGTCAATTGCGAAAGTATTCCACATTTCTTTAAATGCATGCCAAACTCATAACTTAGATATTCACCTCATGTCGAACGCAAACTTAATCTTCTTGTTACGATGATTTTCCACTTCACTTTGAAATTCCTTAAACTTCTCGAAAGTTTCGGACTTATGTTTCATAAAGTAGACATACCCATATCTAGTTAAGTCATCCGTGAAAGTGAGAACATAACGATATCCACCACGCGATGCTACACTCATTGGACCACACACATCGGTATGTATTATTTCCAATAAGTCTGTAGCTTGCTCCATTATTCCAGAGAATGGAGTCTTAGTCATTTTTCCCATTAGACATGCTTCGCATCTTTCAAGTGATTCAAGCAGTCCATCAGAATGGAGTTTCTTCATACGCTTCACTCCAATGTGACCAAGACGACAGTGCCACATGTATGTAGAATTATCATTCAATTTTGTTCGTTTAGCATCTATGTTGTGAACATGTGTAACACTACTATCGAGATTCAGTAAGAATAAACCATTCATCTCAGGTGCATTATCATAAAATATATTACTCATATAAATCGAACAACCTTTATTATCGGACTTAAAAGAGTAACCGTCTCGCAATAAACAAGATCCAGATATAATGTTCATGCTTAACGCAGGCACCAAATAACAATTATTCAAATTTAAAACTAATCCCGAAGGTAGATGTAGAGGGAGCGTGCCGACAGCGATCACATCAACCTTGGAGCCATTTCCAACGTGCATCGTCACCTCGTCTCTTCCCAGTCTTCGCTTATTCCGCAGCTCCTGTTTCAAGTTACAAATATGAGCAACCGAACCAGTATCAAATACCTAGGCACTACTACGATTACTAGTAAGATACACATCAATAACATGTATATCGAATATACCTTTCTTCTTGATGTTGCTGTTCTTCAGATCCGCCAGGTACTTGGGGCAGTTACGCTTCTAGTGACCGGCACCCTTGTAGTAGAAGCATTCAGTTTCAGGCTTAGGACCAGCCTTGGGCTTCTTAGCAGGTGCGGCAGCTTTCTTGTCGTCCTTCTTGAAGTTGCCCTTGTTCTTAGGCCTGCCCTGTTTCTTGAAATTGGTGGTCTTATTGACCATCAACACTTGGTGCTCCTTTTTGATCTCCACTTCAGCAGTTTTTAACATGGACGATAGTTTAGGCAACGTCTTGTTCATGCAGTGCATATTGTAGTTCATCACAAAGTTCTTATAACTCGGTGACACCACCTTGGAGGACACGGTGAATCCCTAACTCATTAGGAATCGTTATCCCCAACTCTTGGAGCTTGTTTGCGTGCCCAGACATGGTGAGCACGTGCTCGCTAACGGAGCTTCCCTCTTCCATCTTCCGTGTTTCGAGACCATGTCTGTACATGCTAGGCTCGTCAAGTTTGACCTTAGTTTCCGCATGTGCAAATCTGGCTTGCACCCGTTGTATGCACACGTAGAATCTATCACATCCGATCATCACGAGATGCTTGAAACGCATTTAGTCTTAGCAACGGTGCCAACTAAGGATGAACACTTTATTACTTGATATTTAGTGAGAGGGATCATCTTATAATGCTACCGTCGCGATCTAAGCAATACAAGATGCATAAAGGATTAACATCACAGACAATTCATAATTAGTGTGATATGATATGGCCCTTTCTTCTTATGCCTTTGATCTCCATCTCCAAAGCACGGACATGATCTCCATCATCACCAGCATTGCGTCAAGGTCATGTGGCGCCGCTTCATGGTTGTCCATCATCACTAGCAACTATTACAACTACTTGGAATAAAGCTATTACAAGATGAATAGACACACAGGTCTTAACAGAATCAAAGACAACCATTAGGCTCCTGCCGGTTGCCATATTACAACAAGGATCATTGCATACATCAAATATAATCACAATCACATGAAGGCCATATCACATCACAAAACCCCTGCAAAAACAAGTTAGACGCCTCTAATTTTGTTTGCATGTTTTACGTGGTTTGGGGCTTTCAAATAAGAACGGATCTTACCTACAAAACTGAAACCACAACATTGATACAAGTGCTATCAAGTGCAAAGTGTAAATTGGATCGATACTATGGTAGGAGAGATAGACACCCGCAAAGCCACTTGTGCAAAGCAAGTTACACGTCAAGCGTGGAGCAAGTCTCATGTGCGATGACATGTAAGGTTAGCCCGAGCCGCTTCATCCCACCATACCGCAAGATGCAAAGTACACAAAGCAAAAAGACTACGAGCACCAACGCCCATAAAACCATTGTGTTCTACTCGCAACAGATCTACGCATAGACACGGCTCGATACCATTGATGGGTTCGTAGCATGGAAAACAAAAATTTCTACCGCGAAGAACAAAACCCAGATCTAATCTAGATAAAAGCCAAGATCTAATCTATTAGACATGTGCAACGAGATAGATCTATACTAACCCTTGTAGATCCGAAAGCCTTGTGCGAGATCGGATCTCGTGGTTGATGTAGACGATCACTTGCCGATCTCAAGATCGAGTAGACGATCCTTCCCATGTTCTGAGCGCCCGTGAAGTCGGTCACACGTGCGGAGTCGATGTAGACCTTCCTCTCCCCGTTCCAGCGAGCAGCGGAGGTAGTAGATCTCTCCACGGAATCCAAGCAGCACGACGGTGTGGTGGTGGTGGCGGAGTAGAGAATTCTGCAGGGCTTCGCCTAAGCCTGAGCAGAAGGAAGGAGGAGGAGAGAGGTGGCTAGGGCAAGAGTGGAGGGGCAAGGGGGGTGGCGCCTCCACCCCTCTATATATAGAGGGAGGGGTGCGGCCTAGGGTTCCCACCCCTAGGCCCACCTCCTAGGGCCGGCGCACAAGGGGGGCTTGGGGGGAGTTTCCCTCCCTCCCAAGTTTCCCCTATTTCTTTCTTGGTTTTCAAGTAAACTCCATAGAAATTTCTAGAACCTTCCGGAACATTCCGAAACCTTCTAGAACCCCCATATAAACACTCCGGGACATTTCCGAACCTAGAAAATGATCTCCAATATATGAATATTATTCTCCGGACAATTTCGGATCTCCTCGTGATGTCTCAGATCCAATCCGAGACTCCGAACAACATTCGGTCTCCAACGCACATTCCTTATCTACCTAAACAGCATCGAACCTTAAGTGTGTCACCCTACGGTTCGTGAATATGCAGACATGATGGAGACACCTCACCGATCAATAACCATCAGCGGGATCTGGAGATCCATAACGGCTCCCACATACTCAACGATGACTTCGTGATTGATAGAACCATTAACATACGAAACCAATTCCCTTTGTCACACGATACTCTACTTATCCGAGGTTTGATCGTTGGTATCTCCATACCTAGTTCTACCTCGTTACTGATAAGTACTCTTTACTCGTTCCATGATATGTCATCCGTTGTGACCTAGTCACACGCTTGCAAGCTAACTAGATGACATTCCACCGAGAGGGCCTAGAGCATATCTATCCGTCATATGGATGGAAAAATCCCAATC
Organism: Avena insularis; assembly: GCA_023614405.1. Lineage (NCBI taxonomy): Eukaryota > Viridiplantae > Streptophyta > Magnoliopsida > Poales > Poaceae > Avena > Avena insularis. The sequence continues at coordinate 556,770,601 of CM042692.1, read as the reverse complement.
TTGGTCCATGCGCTTCAACACATACTTTCAGAATACCCAATGACACCTTTATAACCACCCAGTTACGAAGCGGTGTTTGATGTCATCAAAGTACCCATCCGATGATGGTGATTAACATAACCTCATGGTCGAAGGATTAGGTTACTATGCATTTGAAAGCTTGTAGCAATACGAACTAAATGACTTGATCTTATGCTATACTTACTATGGGTGTGTGTCCATCACATCATTCTCCTAATGATATGACCTTGTTATTAATGACATCCAATGTCCATGATCAGGAAACCATGATCATCTATTAATCAATAAGCTAGTTCAACAAGAGGCTTACTAGGGACTCTTTTATGTTTACAAAACACACAAGTATTAGTGTTTCCTAATAATACAATTATAGCATGGGATGTAAACATTCATCATAAACACAAAGATATAATAATAACCACTTTTATTATTGCCTCTTGGGCATATCTCCAACAAAGGAACACGGCCCGCTCATGGGGGTATGGAAAAGGAGGTCCGTGTTTTGGGACTTGCCGTATTGGAAGATCCTCGGTACGCCTCTTAGCCTTGATGTCATGCATATCACGAAGAACGTGTGCAAAAGCTTGCTTGGCACTCTGCTCAACATGCCGGATAGGACCAAAGACGGGCTGAAAGCAAGACACGACCTGAAGGCCCTGAATATCATAGAAGAGCTTCACCCCCTGTCTTCTTCTAGGGTTGATGAGGAGACAAACGATCGCAAGCGCAAAAGGGCGGGGAAGCAGCCGGTTGAGGAGGAGACGGAAGATCCTAAGGGAAAAAGGGCAAAGAAGAGTGAAACCCCACGTCCCTCCTGCTTCACTCTATATCCTAACGAGCTCGAACAGATGATCGGTTGCCTCCTCGAAACCAAGTATCCCTTAGGCTATGCGGGGCTGATACGTAGATGGCTGGACCCAACGAAGGAATCTTCAGCGGGATGAAGTCTCATGACTGTCACATCATGATGATGCAGATACTTCCGGTTGCAATCCGAGGGATCATGGAGCCGCACGTCCGTGCAACGCTAACTAGCCTCTGTAACTTCTTCGATGTCATCACTCGGAAGTCGATAACCGTCAAGAAACTCGGGAGGCTGTAGGAAGAGATAGTCACCATCATATCTGAGATGGAGATGTACTTCCCGCCCGCATTCTTCGACATCATGGTCCACCTGCTACTGCATATAGTGGACGATATCGAGGATCTCGGGCCTCCGTTCCTTCACAACATGATGGTGTTAGAAAGAATGAACGGGATCATCAAAGGATACGTCCATAACAAGGCACATCCGGATGGAAGCATTGTCGAGGGCTTTCTCACCGAGGAGTGCGTCTCTTTCTGCAAGAATTGTCTAAATGAGGAAAACCCACGTCCGATTGGTTTGCCCACGAACAAGCACCTCGGCAGGTTTGAGGGAGTAGGCCACCGCACTGGCAAGAAGGAAATGGACGTGGATCAGTCTTATATGAGAGCCGACTTTGACAGGGCCAATTAGTAGCTCTACAGCACATGGACGATGTCACGCCTTGGGTAGAAAAACACAAAACCTTGATCGAGAACAATGCTAACAGGCTGATGACGGAAGAAGAGGTATTCAGAGTGCGCAACTCCTCTTTCGCGTGCTGGTTCAAAGATCAGATTGATGCCAATCCCCCGCCAATGACAAGCGTCGCGGACAGAATCACAGTGGCCTGGTCTTACGGGCCCGCGCCAAACCTCATGACTTATCAAGCATACGACATCAGCGGTTACATATTCTACACGGAGGAGAGAGACAAAAGAAGCGACTATCAGAACTCAGGTGTGATGATGGAATCTTACACGGGTGAAGAGAATAAAAGATACTACAGAAGGATCGAGGAAATTTGGGAGCTCGACTACGTCCGGAAGAAGCTACCGATGTTCCGTGTCACATGGGCTACAGATGTCAGAAAAGAAGACGAGTATTTCACCACCATGCGGTTTCCCAACAAATCCAAGACCAAGAAACCCACCGTGCAAAATGAGCCATGGGTACTGGCTAAGCACGTCGAGCAATGCTCCTTCATTACCGACCCATCAAGGCCTAGCCGTGTCGTCGTGAGTAGAGGCAAAAGGGCCCTCGCCGGAATGGATGGAGTCGCTGACGAGAAAGACTTCGACGGACTCGTCGGTGACCCGATGATGGAAGAACCCGATGAAGATGATGCAGCATACACAAAAAGAAGAAGAAGGACCACGCTACCTAGGTCGTCAGCTACAACAACTCCTCCGTACACAAGGAGTCACGATGATGAGACTGGCGGGGTCAAGTCAAAAAAGACCAAGCAGAAGGGCAAGAAGAACAAGTAGAGTGCAAAGAAGAAACAATAAGATTGGTGTGGTCGAGAAATTAACACTCATCATTTTATGTGTATCTCTTATTAATGATTTTATGTATAAGTGTGTACTACATACTCATTAAACTCCTAGGGAGATGGCGATGGAATTGCAACTAATATAACCTAGCCATCATTTTATGTGTGTTTGGAATTGCTATCATTTTATGTGTGTTTGCCTCCGGTGATCCGATCCGATTACATCCCTAGTTATCATTTAATGTGTGTTAACTTGCCTAAAAAAAACTTACCACTGACGAATTTGGGCCATACGTCGAGGGTACCACGCGCTGGCCCCACCTGCCAGTGACCCTAAGGTTACCATTTAATGTGTGTTAATTTGCCTAAAAAAAGTTACCCCCAGCGAATTTGGGACATACGTCGGGGGTAGAACGCGCTGGCCCCACCTGCCAGTGACCCTAAGGTTATCACCGGCGATTACACTCATACGCCGGGGGTACTCTGACTATGGGTCCCACCCGCGGGATAAGGGTGTCGTCACCACACTCTAACGATAGATCGATCCCCACCACACTCTGCCTCGAGCGCCAGCCCGTCGATCGATCCGCCGTCCGCCGTCCGTCGTGAGGTGAGTCCCACCCGACCCCCTCTCCCCTCCCTTCCTCTCTCCCCCTCGCCCTCCACTACCTAACCCTAGCCTCTCCACTGCAAGTTCGCCGTCGAGGAGTACACGGGGTGCCCCACGCCGGCCAAGATCTCGCGCATCCTGCCCGTCGATTTGCCGCCGTCTGCCCGTCGTCGACCCCGTCGATCCGCCGCCATCCACCGTCAGCGAGGTGAGTCCCACCCGGCCCCTCTCCCCTCCCTTCCCCTCTCCCCCTCGCCCTCCACTACCTAACCCTAGCCTCTCCACTGCAAGCTAAAATAGAAAGAGGATCGATCCCCACTACACTCTGCCTATGCAAAAGCTCGTGTGTCTTTGTTCAATAGTAAGGAGAGAGACATCAAAAGTACCACCACCGAGGTCAAAAATAAGCATGTTCTTCTCACCAACACTTGTAGCCTTCTTGTCAAGACCATAGGCAATGGCAGCTGCTGTCGGCTCGTTGATGATACGCATGACATTAAGACCAGCAATAACACCAGCATCCTTAGTTGCCTGCCTCTGGGACTCATTGAAGTAAGCAGGTACGGTGACAACAGCATTCTTAATAGTTACTCCTAGGTAAGATTCAGTGATCTCGCGCATCTTGATAAGAACCATGGAAGAAATTTCTTCGGCTGAGAACTGCTTGTCCTCACCCTTGTACTGCACTACAATCATGGGCTTGCCTGCAGGCCCAGGGATAACCTTGTATGGCCACATCTTAATGTCACTCTAGACAGGGGCATCAGCAAACCTTCTGCCAATAAGACGCTTTGCATCTGCAGAACAAGCCGAGAACTATTGCACAAGTAAATATAAGCATGCATAAGGTTCATATGCAATTCAGACCTCCTAAACTTCAAACCATATATTTTACCCCATCAATTGTGCAGGGCAGCAATTTTTGGGATAGAAAATGTGATTCTCCATTTAATGGTGTTATGTGGCTTTTCCCCAAGAATCAATAGGCTACCATGGACCTTTTTAAAACTTCTATGTATGGATCTTTATTCTATGTATGATAGTTAGTTAACTAATTTTCCTAATCTGTTTTCTTTTTGCAGAAGAACGTGGAGGAGGAGGCCCGAGCATCGCCACGTCCACTTTGTCCGCGACCGCGCGCTACGTCAAGCCTACGCTCCAGGTGCTCGGCACCCTCGGTGAGCACCTTTTTATTTGGTGATGTTGTGAGATGGATTCTAGTGGCTTAAGCTATGGATGCCCCTGTTTTTTGACATGGTGGTTGAATTCTGTTGGTTTAGCTACGGTTGCCCCTTGTTTTGGTGCATGGTGGTTGAATTATGGTGGTTTAGCAACGGCTGCCCCTTGTTTTGGTGCATGGTGGTTGAATTATGGTGGTTTAGCTACGGCTGCCCCTTGTTTTGGTGCATGGTGGTTGAATTATGGTGGTTTAGCTACGGCTGCCCCTGTTTTTGTGCCAAATATGGTGGCTGTAGCTGTGTTGCTGCAGCTGTGAATGTTGTGCAGGTACATTGAGTGCCAACGTTTCGCTGGAATATCGATTAACTTCCGTTCCGGTGAATTTCTGGCACTCAGGCATGACCATTTTTAGCAAAGGTCATGCTGGATTTTCGCCGTGAATTTGCGTATCTAAAATCCTTTCTTTTTGCTTGTGTAGTGCTTGGTATAGCCATGTCGTCTTCTGGAAACCGCAACGAAGACGATCGGGGCCAGCGAGACTTAGAGGAGCACTACAGGCTCATGTCCGAGGACACTGAGCTGGAGGAGGTAGGGGGCAAAGAAGACGACGAGACCACCGATGATGGCGGTGAGGAGATGGGCGTCGATGATGGCCTTGATGGCCGTCATGAGAGGGGCGACGAGACCACCGACAGTGGTGCCGCCGGGGGTGGATCGGAGACAACGACCGAGGCCAAGAGGGAACGAAAGAACCGGCGACCAAACACGGTCGGCGCCACGAAGGAGACATTCACAACGGTGGACCCCAAGATCGGTATCCCTACGAAGCCGAAGCATCTCGCGAGGGGGTACGACCTCCAGCTGGGAGCTATCCTTTGGGACGTCGTCAATGTCAACGAGACAAAATTCTGAACGAAGAAGAAGAAGAAGCATCTGCAGGACCAACTCCTCTTGCGACTACACGCGCGGTACCAGTTCCCCGAGGGCTTCACGAGTCTGGATCCCAAGGAGAACATCATGAACAAGTTCGCCCTCGGCAGGTTCACCAGGAACCTCAACGGTTATAAAACCATGCTAAGGGGGATGATTGCTGACGACGAGCCATGGGAAGAGATCAAGCGCCACTTCCCGCGGCTTACGCCCGAGGACTACACGCGCTTCCTGGAAAACGAGGACCTAGCCTACACCAAGGATCAGTCGGCCTGGGGAAAGGAGCTGGCGGAGAAGAACATCGGTCACCACCGTCTTGGTTGCCGTGGCTACGACGGCAAGGCGGACAAGTGGCAGAAGCAGGACCAGACCTACACAGAGAAGGGCATCGAGAACCCTTGATCCAAGTACAAGGACCCGCTCTTCAGGGCATTTGTCAGGTCCCGTTACCGTAAAGAGATGGACGGGAAACTTGTCACGAGCCCTACAGTGGTGGAGGGTGTTGTCTTGGTCACCGACCTGAAGCTGGTGCAAGTTGAGAACGCAGTGGTAAGCAATTTTACCAGCTTACTAGTTTCATATTGCCCACCACAACTCCATCTCTAAAATTCTTCATGCTACTTCTTGCAGTTCGTGGAAGAAGCAAACGAGTCTGGCTCCTCGTCCTAGGTGTCGACCCAGATGTCGATGGGCAAAGTCCCGTGGGACAACCCTTTTATTAGGGGCTTGAACATCATGAAGGAGCAACCGCCGTTGAAGAGGCCGGCAAGAGGCCATGTCCCCGGCGCCGGAGGAGGTCGCCAGCATGTCGATTATGACTTGGATGTGCCCACCACCAAGGACTCGCTGCAGGCGAAGAAGGACCGGGAGCACGCGGCTCTATTGGAGAAGGTGGCCAACTTGGAAGCAACCTTTGACCAGTGCCTCCAAGCCGAGGTAGAAACCAGGGTCCATGCAGAGGTGGCCAGCAAGGTCGATGGCGTGGTGGCCAGCCGGTTCAATGAGATCATTTCTGGAATGGTGGCGTCGATCTCCACTTACTTCGCCAACGGCCAAACGGGACCACTCCCGGTGATCAGCCTAGACGGCAGCAACTCGGGCAACATGTGGCCTCCTGCTACACGGGCTCAAGATGCGCCTATATTGGTGACTCCACCCGCCGGCGCCAATGCAGGTGCTAGGGAGGATTCATCGGCCATGGGGGAAGCCAGCAGCCCCTCGGTCACTTGCACGCCTGACCCCGGTCCCTCGACGCGAGCCGAGATCGACACTCTCACGGTAATTAATTGAGCCTCTACGCAAGTTAATTACTTCGTCGCCGCCCCTCTCTGACCTACACATGTAACACATGCATGTTTCTTCACAGGAGCAAAGTGTTCCTTGCACCATGCTCATGTATGTGGACAACAAGCTCAAGGATGTTGCGAGGGGACGCATCATGAACCCAGCACACCGGACGTTCCACTGCAAGCCTATGGACGATAGCGTGCACCGGGTTGAGGTGGATCGGTCGTTCCCGGGATGCGCACACTTGGTTCCTCCTCATCAACCCCCGGGTGCCGAAGAAGAGCTGAAGGTCGGGCAACTGAAGAATCATGTCCTTCTATGGCCGAAAGCCCTACTTGGCTGAAGACCGCCGAAGAAAGGGTCACTCCAACATCTGTGCCTGCGGCGGCAAGCCAAGAAATGGTCACTCTAGCATCTGTGCCTGTGGCGGCAAGCCAAGAAAGGGTCACTCCAGCCTCTATGCCTGCGGCGGCAAGCCAAAGGGTCACTCCTCCACCTGCTGGTGATCCTCCCGAGCCCGAGACACATGAGCATGACAACGCGGTGGACATCGATAAGACTCCCATCGATTCGTTCATCGCTGATTTGGAGGCTCCCATCGATGTTGCTCCTTCTGAGGCACCCGCCTGTGATACCATGATGAAGAAGAAGCTCTTCTCTTCTCAAGAAACAACCGAGCCAGAAGATGCTACCGCCTTCACCGCTCCACCGCATGCTAAGTTTACCCCGAGGACACTCCGTGATACGGCCATGGAGGTGATAAGACAAACCAGCACCCCTCTGTTCCATAAGAAGGGCAGGAAGCGGAAGCCGAAGCATGGGAAAGACGCTGCAGCAAGCAAGAAAGTGGTTCTCGACAAGATGCCAACCAAGTGGAGGACGATGCATTCCCTTGGTGAACGGATCCTGCCAGACCACATTGTCAAGAGGCTGTCGCCGGACCTGCGTAGCCTGCATGAGACTGTTCGGTATCTAGAGCAGCAGCTTCTCAAAGATTAAAACCCCTCGTACCCGCTCTTCACGGTCAGGGTGCCCACTAACTGTGGCTTCACCACCACCACCCCCGGCGAGTTGTTCTTCATCACGTATGAAGACATCTTCAAGCTCTTCCACATGTTACGGCTCGATCGAAACGTGGTCTGCCTGGTATCGCTAAAAATGGAGCACGATATCATCGTGGAGAAGACCCCGCACCTCGCTATCATGGACCCCTTCTACATGACTGTAGGCACCGTCGACAAGGAACAAGTGTTTGTCGCGAATTATATCACGGATTTCTTGGTGGCGAATAAGGACAAGTCTTGCTTTCTCCTTCCATACTTTCCCGAGTAAGTAGTCAGTCGCTAAACTTCCCGCTATTACATTCTTTCGTGAATTTCCTTAATAGCCAAGGATGATGGTTAATTCCAACTGTTTTGCGCAGAGAGAATGGGTGCGTCCTCATCGCCTTTCAACCGTATTATTCCCATGTCATCTATCTCGACTCCGGGAGAGACGTGCAGAAAGACTACACCGACGTCCAGTTTACTCTTGATAAAGCCCTCAACGGTTTCAGAGCCGCGGTTGGCCCACTCAAGTATGAGAAAAGATCCAAAGGCATCTATGTGAACTCCCACGTAACCAATTTTCCCTGCCTTAGGCAATCGTCGACTGACAATGGGATGGAGCCCTGGTTCGCCATCCTACAGATGAGGGAGTACGCAAAGGATGAGGAGCAACTCTTGATGCCATCCGGTCTCGAGAAAAGGGGCAGAGACATTACGAAAACGACCGATGCAAACATCAGAGCCGAGTTCCGTGCCATCCAGTGGGAGATTGGCACGATACTCGGGAGGGATGTCTTGACTAGAGGTGCCACATTCAACTACAGCGGTATCCCGCTGACTAATGCAGAGATCGAGGACCGCTTAGCTGCGGTCGCCGATGGGAGGACATTCACCACGCTAGGTGGCATCCATCCCTTCCCGCCAAAGCCGAAGAAAACCTGATCGAGTCACAAACTTGTCTCCTGCAAATGTTAGTCATAGAATTACGATTAGTTTGATTTATGCTTTTCTTTTTTGCATACCTATCTTTCCATGCAAATGTTAGTCATAGAATTACTTAGCTATATCCGATGCTTTTTCTTTTTTGCATACCTATATGTTATATCTCTATTATGAATATGTGCTAACAACACTAACATTTCTTTCTTGTGTGTGTGTGCGCAGATGCCGTGGTATGTCGTGTACGAGGGCAGGGTTCTCGGAGTCTACGACGACTGGAAGGATTGTAGGAGGCAGGTCCACCGTTTCTGCGGGAATAGTTACAAGGGCTATGCCACTTTGGAGGAGGCGGAAACTCGCTACGCGAGGTTTCTAGCACGGCGGAGGAGGGAGATGTGGACTATGAACTGTTGTGATGATGCTCGCAGCCACCGCCGCCTCTCTAGTCTATTTGCTAGTTGGAGTCCAGTAGTATCTATTGTGTGCACTATGAACTGTTTGAATGTGTGAAACTGTTTGAATGTGTCATGCAACTCCAGAGACTTGTAATATTATGTCATATATGGTCACTTTCTACACTTGTGTGAACTGTTTGAATGTTATTGATGCATGGTTTGAACATATGTGTATTTCCTGTATCTGCTGTGTGTATTCTGTTATTATCATGTGTATTCTATCAATATTACAGTGTATTCTGTGTGTATTTCGATTTTATTTTTTTAACTCCTGATAATGTTACCCCTGGCGAAATAATGTTCTATCCCTGGCGAATAAACTTTCGCCTGTACTAAACTACCACAGGCGAATATTGGAGGCGCCGGGAACGCGTACTTATCCCCGGCGTTTGTAGGTGCTCACCGGCGCTGGAGCATATTACCACCGGCGAAAAACAAAGGAGCCGGCGACGCGGACCTACCCCCAGCGTTTGTAGGTGCTCGCTGGCGATAGATGCATACTACCACCGGCGAATTACAAAAACGCCGGCGATGAGGACTTACCGCCGGCGAGGTGGTTGCCGAAGCGCCGGCGATAAGTCTTTTCTGTTCGCCGGCGGTGGGTTTTCTCTACTAGTGTAGAGAATAACTTGCCCACATTTAATAATAGTGGAAGATGATTTAGGTGCGTTCGCCATGTGCTTTTAAGAGGAACATTGGCTTGATCACCGTTTGGGGTGGTAAGTATCCTATTTAATCAATACATGTTTTTGCATATGTTTTATTCCATGATGATCAACGATTCTTGCATTAGTATACAAGTGGTCCTACAATCAAACTTTGTTACATTGGATAGTTTTAAGACCACAGTAAATGTGTGTTAATTACCAACATAGTGGTATCCGTGCAAGATTACTTAGAAAGTTGCTTAGTCTAGTTGCATAATTGTTGCTAGAGTTGCTATTACACCATAGGTAGCATGATAAAACTTGGTTCATCATTTACTATTTTTGGAAGACTGATGCAAGACATCCTTTATACCATATTTGCATAATCCTATTGTGAAATACAAGATACCCATCTGTGTCATGAAATAAGAATGGATAGTTGTTGAACGAGGTATGTATAAGTCAGGGGTGGTGTCTAGCGCGTGGTTCCGTCTTGTTGGGCTTCAGAGGCGCCTTCGCAGGCAGCATCTGTCCCAGCGACCTCAAGACTCTCCTTGCCGCAGCTCTCCTGCCACCATCGGCTCCCTCCACCGCCGCCGCCGCCACGCTCTTTGTCTCCACACTTCTCCGTTCGTGTCAGCGGAGTGTCGCCATGAATCTACGGAGACTGCACACGAGCAGCTGAGGAGGGCAGCCACGAGCAGTGAAGCGGCAATCTGACTGCAGCACACGACGATCATGCAGTTTTGACAACTGGTGCCGTTAAGCTTGCTGGTACTGTATTGATCAATGAAAAATAGAAGCCAACCTGCATCTGGATATATAATCTGGAACCAATTTTGCAGGTGCACTGAATACGTGTAGCACGTTTGTAAAGTATACAAAGTTTGTTGGGTTCGATGAGTTCAAAGTCCAGACAGACATGTTGCCAGCAAACCGGTTAACATAGAGCATCTTGAGTTCTTGGCAAACATGGCTGCAGTATCAATGCACACACGTTAGAGTTCTGATCGTCTCCTCAAGAATGATTCTTGGCGAACATCATCATCAAAATATTCCTTCTTCACACAATAGGATTACCATTACCATGATTCGCGACTGGAGTTCTTTTTATAGAAATAAGTAGAACCATTGAATTTAAATTTGGTAGAGCCGCACGAACACGTGCCCCTCTGCCACAAATTACGACGTCCAGTCTCCTCGAGGGAGATGATAAACCAACATGCTAACCAAGTGCAATGTGAGCCATTGATCTAGGCCACGTGCCTTCTTGAGCACCCATGGTAAGTAAGTTTTGGAGTCGTCCTACCCCTGGTAATAAACATGTCCTCGCCACGTCGATCTTCTCAAACTCCCCGCATGGGACTAAAATAAGCTTGGACATCGGTGCATAATATTTATTGGCTCGCTCGTTTCAGCAAGGCCGAGCGATTTAAGAGCCCAGTTTGATGTCCTTATTGTGGCCTAGTAGCCCACTAATAGCTAGTCCTTGTTTGAAGAGAAACGACACTCCCTCAAAAAAACAAAACAGAGACACGACAGTCCACGATCAGTTTTTCCCCTGTCACCGGCCTCTTGAAATCCTAACACAAACACTTAGAACACAACCTCTTGCAAAAGCACCTCTAGGCTGCAACATGGAGATAAACAAACCTAACTAAAGCCTTTATTATGGAAGTACTACAATTCTTGTAGTAGCAAATCTGGTGCCACCATTTCTTTTCATTTTCTTTCCAAGAAGACGTTTAATTACAGAGAGCAGAGCACAGCATGTCCAGAGAAGCAACGTAACGGGGGTGTCGCCTTCACGATTACGTCAAGGGTGGAGCATGTCGGTGTCGTGCAAGAGCCGTGGACGAGCAACCATGCGAGCACCCTGAGATTCATGGAGCGCGCGGAGGAGACGACTTGCAACCTCTGAACTGAAGGGGTACGTACGGAGCTGGAAGCCTCACAAAGTCACAAATGTGTCAAATCATCGTCAACTAGGAAGGTAGTATATATATAAATCAGGAGCCTAATGGAGGTCCAACCGCCGGTGCAGAGTGCCGACCTGCTACTTGCCTTGGACCTCGATTTGAAGCCGCTGCATAGTGTACAAGGGCTTTACGCGTGTATTGATAAGGACAAAAGTGTACCTCTAACGGTTCGATAGATCTAATATGCTTTTTATACAAAATTTTAATAAATTTTTGGATTCAATTTTGTAGGGACCGCGCGAACGCATACCCCCTCTAACACAAATCACGAGGGGAGATGGTAGATCAAAGTTCTCACCAAAGTGCAATGTGAGCCATTGATCTAGGCCATGAGTATTCTTGATCACCCATTGACCCTGTCCAGGTAAGTAAGTTGAAGAGTCGTCCTACCGCCTGCTAATAAACACGTACTCCCCGCGTCGATCTCCTCAAACTTCCCGTATGGGACTAATCTAAACTCAGACCGCAGTGCATAATATTTCCTGGCTCGTTCGTTTAAGAAAGGCCGATGGATTTAAGGGCCCAGTTATATTTTCTTATTCTGACCTTGTAGCCCATCAATAATGCCTGGATGCTGGAGTTTCCTTTCAAAAGTGGAGGAACGCGACGGTGTACGAACAAGACTTTCCCCCCTTTATCCTTGCTTGACATGGATCATGACACAAGCCAGCCTCTTGTAAACTGTAATCCTAACACGGTCACTTTTCTGAGAAATAATCTGTTGCAAAAGCACTTCAAGGGTGCAACTTAGAGATAAACAAACCCAAGTTATTTTCATTTTCTTTCCAAGAAGACGTTTAATTACAGAGAATATATATAGTGTATGCCCAGGAGACAGAACGGAATGGAACGGAAGAGGAGGTACCGGTGTTGCCTGCTTCATGGTCAGGCCAACGGTGGTGGGTTACCCGGCACCACATAGGCCGTCTTCTTGTTCGGCTGTGGCGACGGTGGCGTCGGCGTCTTCTGCGCCCCGAGAAACCGCCTAGACACTGCCTCCTCGTGACCGCCGTGGCCACCGCCGGCGACCCGCCGTAGCTTCGCGTCACCGCCTCCATGATCTGCGCATACCGTGCATCTCAGCTCGTGTAGTAGCAAAATTGCACGCTGGAAGAAACTTCCGAGCATCCTAAATTTAGCAATAAACACGCAGAGCTGCGTACGTACGTGCAAGGAGACGGGAGGAGCATGACGGGGTGGTGCAGGAACCTAGGACGAGAACGAATAATACGAGCAACCATGCGAGCACCCTGCGATGATTCATGGCGGCACGGCGGAGGCGACGACTTGCTAGCTAGACTTTCAGAGCTGGAAGCGTCGTCAAAGATGTGTCAGATCCTCATCAACCAGGACGTACGGTATTGGTATATATACATCGGCGGGGATGATGAGGCCGGGTCCAACCGCGCGGCCGGCGGTGCCGATGAGAAAATCCAAGCTGATTACTATACCAGCTAAGACTTGTTAGCGGCTGCGCCGCGGTAATGGAGTAGTATCTACGATTAGTTTTGCTAAACCTGCTAAGGCTGCATGGCCTACGTACGATGTTGGTTGGATCCACCCATGCATGCATCGTTTGACTTGGGCGTTTCTCAAGCTAAGCAGCTGCTCCTCCCCAAGACCTCGAACTGAAGCACTACCCACTAGACGTTGCATAGAAAAGGGCTTAGGTTGGTCATAGTGGAGACTGGAGAGTAACTTAGAGTAGTAATATGCATTATGTTACTAAGTCTAAGTTACTACTTTTATAGTAAAAAATAATTTAGTTATGATAACATGTTATATTAATTAGGTTGAAGACACACTTTGCCTTGATATGTGTGATGTTACACTAACATAGCTAATTACTCAATCTATCTATCTCTTTATTAAATCATGCCACATAAGCAAAAATACTGATTTAGACTCTTAGTTACTAGTGAAGTTATGCCCACTATGATCAGCCTTACCGTACGTATTGATCGACACGGACAAATGTGCAATAGTATTGTATGATCTAGCTATGGTGGACTTTCGCATCGCCGCGTTGGAGCGAGGTCCTAAGTGATCTAACTTAAATTCGGTTCAATGGATCCGGCCTCGACGTCAAGTTAAATATATACGGCCAACACGGAGGATCTCGAGCTGCCCAGTCTGCTCCGGCCTACCGTACAGTATGCAGGTGCGTCGTGAGCAGCCGCGGGCAGCAGCGAGGGAATGTGCACGAGCGCTACCTGCCTTGATCATGACCTGCTACTGGTCCTAAAGAAAATTACAATCATTTTAATTAATGTCAGGACACCAGGGGTATCTGAATCTGACCATTCAGAATTACCATTACTTTTTTTTTGCGAAATAGCATTACCATTACTTACTCAAAATGGTACTACTCCATTGTGCAACCGGTTATATTTAAACCTTTTCGTTTTGAATTGTGCTGGCTGACCGGTTTGCCAACTCTGGTCAGCAAATTTCGGCATGATTGTGTGTACACTGATAGAAACAGGGTCTTTGGTCCAGCGTCCAAATTCTACTGGTCCCGGTTCGTTTCCTTAATCGGGACCAATGCCAGACACCGGTCCCGGTTCATGCTGCCTGGACATTGGTCTCGGTTCATCTCTAAACATTGGTCCCGGTTCGTGGCATGAACCGGGACCAATGCCCCCGCGACGCACACGTGGCCCTCTGCGGAGCATTTGGTCCCGGTTCATGCCACGAACCGGGACCAAAAACCCCGCGACGGTCCGTATTCCGGGACAATTAATGTAAATTAATTCGGAGCAGAAATTAATTCGAAGCAGAAATTAATTCGAGGTAGAAATTGAATTGATTAGTATTTTTGAAAAAATCTTCCACAAATTAATCGAGACAAAGATCTAAATTGAGACATTTTATTATTCGACCACAAATTTTTCCAAACAAAGATGCGACTTTACAAATTTTCCTAGTCGACAACACTTCCTTTGCTGTCCTCCCTCCGCCCGGCTTCCTCGTCGTCGTCGGACGAAATCTCCACGATTTCGGCGTTGTTCGGGAGACGGAGCTCCTCTGCGCGGCTAGCGGCGTCGATGGCGGTGTAAATGGTCCGTCCAGGGACGGACCAGAACATCTCCCGCCCTTCTCGGTTGCGGAGATCCGGGTGCACCACGCCCCCGTCCACGATGCGGTTGCCTAGCTTGGCCTTCCGCTCCTTCTTGAACAGCCGGGGCCAGTACTGCTGGCCGCCGCGTACCGGGGCAACGCCCTCATCCACGCGGGCATCTGGCGGCGACGCTCCGCGATGACGCACTCCATCTCGTATCCACTGAGGACGAGGAGCGGAGCCACCGGCACACCCGCCTCGCTGATGCGAAATCCGGCGGGCACGGTCGCGCGTGGCGGCGCGAGGATGCCGTAGTACGCAAACATCGCCACCTCGTAGAAGTTGAGCGTGGGCACCTCCATGGCGGCACGATGGAGATTGGAGAGGGAGGGGAGGCGAGACGACGGCGTGGTGGAGAGGCGATGGCGAAAGGGGTAGGGTGGAGATCGACTGCAGAGAGGCCGAGGCAATGGTGAAAGTGACGCGCTGTGGCCTCATATTTATACACGGGGACGACGAAGCGACGGTGGGCATTGGTTCCGGTTAATGCCACGAATCGGGACCAAAGCCCCTCCCGCGCGACACGTGGCGGCCCAGCAACGCGCCCCCCACCAAGGTCATTGGTCCCGGGTCGTGCCATTAACCGGGACCAATGACCTGGGTGGGGGCGCGCTGTCACGCCGCCACGTATCACGCTGGGGCTTGGTCCCGGTTCGTGGAATTAACCGGGACCAAAAACCCTCCCCTGTCTATATATAAGCCTAGCCCTTTGCTCGTTGCCACCAAATTTTGCTGGATTGTGTGTGAGGTGTGGGTGCTAGCTTTTTTTTCTTTGATTGCACACAAGATGTTCGACGAAATGTCCGAGCCACACTTTAGTTCGCACAACACGGTATCCTCGGCTGAGGTTAGCAACCTTATCTTCTTCATCTGTAACTGATACAAAAATATTGCATGTGTCCATGTAGGGTGGTCATTTTACTATTCACGATGTTATTGTAATGGTTAATTATTATGACGCAGATCGATGCACAGATGCAATGGATGTATGGCGACCGACGCGATTCCGATTTTATTGCAGGCCTGTATAAATTTATCGATTTGGCTAAGGCAAACAAAGTGGATAATTTTATGCCTTGTCCCTGCGTCGACTGTCGGAACGTGGCGGAGCACTCTGCCCTGAGAATCCTTCAAAGCCATCTGCTTTAGAGAGGTTTCATGCCTGGATATTATTGTTGGGCCATGCACGGAGAAAGAGGGGTTAGGCTGGAAGAAAATGAAGAAGAGGAGGAGGATGACAGCTATCCTATGTCCCCTGAAGAATACGGTGATACTGCAATGGAAGACAATGAAGAAGAGGGAGGCGGCAATAAAGAAGAACAACGGGCATCGGATGAGCCCGTTGATGGTCTTGGTCGGGTCATTTCTGATGCAAAGCAACAATGTGATACAGAAAGGGAGAAGCTTAAGTTGGAGGCCATGCAAAATGATCAAAAAAAGTTGTTGTACCCAAATTGCGAAGATGGCAGCACAAAGCTCGGTACCACACTTGAACTTCTGAAATGGAAGGCAGAGACTAGCTTATCTGACAAGGGATTTGAGAAGTTACTGAAAATAATGAAGCCGAAGCTTCCAAAGGATAACGAGCTGCCCGAGACAACGTACGAAGCAAAGAAGACTATCTGCCCTCTAGGATTAGATGTGGAGAAGATACATACATGCATTAATGACTACATCCTGTACCGCGGTGAGAAGTACGAGAATATGGATAAATGCACGGTATGCACTGCATGTTGATACAATATCAGACAAGATGACCCTGGTGATGTTGAGGGCGATGACGAGCCCCCTAGGAAGAGGGTTCCTACTAAGATTATGTGGTATGCTCCTATAATACCACGGTTGAAACGTTTGTTCAGAAATAAAGAGCATGCCAGGTTGTTGCGATGGCACAAAGAAGAGCGTAAAAAAGACAGGAAACTGAGACACCCCGTCGATGGGTCCCAGTGGAGAAACATCGAGAGAAATACTCGAACTTTGCAGGTGACGCGAGGAACTTATGGTTTGGTCTAAGTACAGACGGCGTGAATCCTTTTGGGGAGCAGAGCTGTAGTCACAGCACCTGGCCAGTGACTCTATGTATCTACAACCTTCCTCCTTGGTTGTGCATGAAGCGGAAGTTCATTATGATGCCAGTGCTCATCCAAGGACCGAAGCAACCCGGCAACGACATTGATGTGTACCTAAGGCCATTAGTCGATGAACTTTTGCAGTTGTGGGCAGAACCAGGTGTAAAGGTGTGGGAGGAGCACAAACAGGAGCCATTTGACCTATGAGCGTTGTTGTTCGTAACCATCAATGATTGGCCTGCTCTTAGTAACATTTCAGGACAGTCAAACAAGGGATACAATGCATGCACGCACTGTTTAGATAAGACTAAAGGTACATATTTGGATAAATGTAAGAAGGTTGTGTACCTGGGGTGTCGTAAATTTCTTCCGACCAATCATCAAGTAAGAAAGAAAGGCAAGCATTTCAACGGTGAGGCGGATTACCGGAAGAAGCCTAAGCTCCCTAAAGGTGCTGATGTATTTGGTATGGTGAAGGACCTAGAAGTAATCTTTGGAAAGGGTCCTGGCGGTCAATCTGTTCCGAAAGACCCCATTACCGGACACACATCCATGTGGAAAAAGAAATCTATATTTTGGGAGCTTGAGTATTGGAAAGACCTAGAGGTCCGTTCTTCAATCGACGTGATGCACGTGACGAAGAATCTTTGCGTGAACCTGCTAGGCTTCCTGGGCATGTATGGGAAGACAAAAGATACACCAGAAGCACGGGAGGACCAGCAATGTATCAAAGACCCATAAAACAAGCATACTGATAAAGGACGTGAATACTTAAGCAGCTACACTCTTACCAAAGCAGAGAAGGAAATCTTTTTTGATGTCCTTTACAGTATCAAGGTCCCGGCTGGCTTCTCATCAAATATAAAGGGAATAATAAATATGGCAGAGAAAAAATTTCAGAACCTGAAGTCTCATGATTGCCACGTGATTATGACACAGTTGCTTCCAGTTGCATTGAGGGGGCTTCTACTGGAAAATGTTCGATTAGCCATTGTGAAGCTATGTGCATTCCTCAATGCAATATCTCAGAAGGTAATCGATCGAGAAAGTCTATAAAGGCTACAGAAGGATGTGGTACAATGTCTTGTTAGTTTTGAGTTGGTGTTCCCCCCGTCCTTCTTCAATATTATGACACATCTCTTAGTTCACCTAGTCGAAGAGATTTCTATTCTCGGTCCTGTATTTCTGCACAATATGTTCCCCTTCGAGAGGTTCATGGGAGTCTTAAATAAATATGTTCGTAACGGTGCTAGGCCAGAAGGAAGCATCTCCAAGGGCTATGGAACAGAGGAGGTCATTGGGTTTTGTGTAGACTTTCTTCCTGACCTTAAGCCGATTGGTGTTCCTGAATCACGGTATGAGGGGAGACTGAGTGGAAAAGGCACGCTTGAAAAGAAAGCAATGATATTTAGGGACGAACATTCTTTGAATCAAGCACACTACATAGTTCTACAAAGTTCTACCTTCGTGGCTCCATATATCGAGGAACACATGAATGTTGTACGCTCCAAGTTCCCGGAGAAGGATGACTACTGGATTAAAGAAAATCACATGGAGAATTTTGGCACTTGGTTGCAATTACATCTCATGAATGACACCACTATTGGAGATCAGCTCTACTTGTTGGCCACGACACCATCTACGACTGTATTGACTTTCCAAGGGTACGAGATAAATGGGAATACATTTTACACAATTGCCCAAGATAAAAAGAGCACCAACCAAAACAGTGGTGTCCGCTTTGATGCAACATGCGAGAATGGGAAAAAGGACACATACTATGGTTACATAGAGGAGATATGGGAACTTGACTATGGACCTACTTTTAAGGTCCCTTTGTTTCGGTGTAGTTGGGTCAACATGAATGGAGAAGTGGTAAAGGTAGACCAGCTATATGGAAGGGGTAAAGGTAGACCATTCATCCTAGCCAATGATGTGGCTCAGGTTTTTTATGGGAAGGACATGTCCTCTAGACCGAAAAAAGAAAAAATAAGGAAACGAATACATTAGACGATGAGCCCATGCGTCACATAGTTCTTTCAGGGAAAAGAAACATCGTGGGAGTCGAGGACAAGACAGACATGTCAGCAGATTATGATTAGTTTGATGAAATTCCGCCCTTCACCGTGAAAACTGACCCAAACATCCTGTTAAGCAAAGAAGATGCTCCATGGTTACGGCCTAAGAAGCGATCATAGGCAAGGGATCGACATACGTGACGAAGGATTCATACCCTAAACCCTATGTAAATCTATGTAATGTATGGAAACTTTATGTGATGTATGAAAACTTTATATGAGAGCCTCGAACATGATAGGTCATTTTGTGAAGCTCCGCCACGGGAGATTTCCCAACCATTTCCCCAACACTATTAGAGGAGATGGAGTCTTTCACGGGCTTGCAGGGAAATTTTTCCGAGGCGGAGCTTCCGAAGATGCCGTAGGGCGTGTGCACCAACGACATCTTCGAGAAGCTCCACCACGGGAGATTTCCCAACCCTTTCCCCAACACTGTTAGAGGAGATGGAGTCTTTCACGGGCTTGCAGGGAACTTTTTCCAAGGCGGAGCTTCCGAAGATGCCGTAGGGCGTGTGCACCAATGACATCTTCGAGAATCTCCGCCACGGGAGATTTCCCAACCCTTTCCCCAACACTGTTAGAGGAGATGGAGTCTTTCACGGGCTTGCAGGGAAATTTTTCTGAGGCGGAGCTTTCGAAGATGTCGTAGGGCGTGTGCACCAACGACATCTTAGAGAAGCTCCGCCACGGGAGATTTCCCAACCCTCCATCCATGGGGATGAAACTCTCTCTACCTATGTTGGCTTGTTGAGCTGCTTGTCATGGCGTATCGATGCTCCTTTTATAGGCACGACGCCGCTTCTACTTTGTCTTGTTCCTCCGACAGGGCGTCGTGCGCTACATGCTTTATCTCATCGAGCAGTGCGTCCACCCACACGTCCTTATCCCGCCGACATCTTTAGTCTTGGTTGCACCCACCAGCCGGGACTAAAGGTTACCCACGCGTCCTTATCCCACCGACAACTTTAGTCTCGGTTGCACCCACCAGCTGGGACTAAAGCTTTAGTCTCGGTTGCACCCACGCACGAAAAATGGAAATTGGCTTTTTCGTGCGTCTCGGTTGGGAAATTTTCCATATAAGGTGGTCTAGTATTTTTGAAAAATGGGCTGGTACCAATGCCAAACTTTAATTTGGTGGTTGCTTCACAGAACACCCCGATTTCGGCACCTCAAAAATGGAAATTGGCTTTTTCGTTCGTCGAAAAGGAAAACTTCCTCCTGCAACATCGTAAGCCATCCCAAGATGCACATGTGTGCACAATATGGGCACATTATCACAAACTATGCCCTGATTCTAGCCATAACATTGGTGGTTTGACCTAAATACCATGAAACCTCGAACATGATAGGTCATTTTGTGAAGGATTTTTTATGATGTTTGCAATTTTTCAAGTTCAATATTTTTCCTTGCAACTATGACACATAATATGACACCACGCGAAGGTTTCACATTATTTGGATCATTTTTGAATTTCGTATGCCCGTTTCAAACTATATTCAAAACGACGGGCATGAATCTTCTTAGCCCGGGGCTGAGCCTCGCTGAACTTGAGGTGGATCTCTGATGAAATAGCATGTTGTGAACCTATAAATGTTTTTTTTAAAAATTCACAAGCATTATATCATGTACTTGTAGTTCAAATCTTGGCAACCTCCTACCGATTCGGCAGGAATTTGTCTTTTTCATGAGGGATGGACGGAAAGGTTCCAGATACACCGGTTGGGAAATTGTCCATATAAGGTGGTATACTATTTTTGAAAAATTGGTTGGTACCAATGCCAAACTTTAATTTGGTGGTTGCTTCACAGAACACCATGATTTCGGCACCTCAAAAATGGAAATTGGCTTTTTCGTGCGTCGAAAAGGAAAACTTCCTCCTGCAACATCGTAAGCCATCCCAAGATGCACATGTGTGAACAATATGGGCACATTATCACAAACTATGCCCTGATTCTAGCCATAACATTGGTCGTTTGACCTAAATGCAATGAAACCTCGAACATGATAGGTCATTTTATGAAGGATTTTTATGATGTTTGCAGTTTTTCAAGTTCAATATTTTTCCTTGCAACTGTGACACATAATATGACACCACGTGAAGGTTTCACATTGTTTGGATCATTTTTGAATTTCTTATGCCCTTTTCAAACTATATTTAAAACGGCGGGCATGACGCTTCTTAGCCCGGGGCTAAGCCTCGCTGAACTTGAAGTGGATCTCTGATGAAATAGCATGTTGTGAACCTATAAATGATTTTTTGAAAACAGAAAATGGTTTTTGATTAGTTATTTAAATTGAAGCACTTTTCCTGTTAAAAGTTTTTTGAAATTCCAAATTATGTAATAAATATTTGTTAATGCAATTTTAATTGAAAATAGTAAAATTGTATAGTTCAAATAAAAATATTTGAAAACAGAAAATGGTTTTTTATTATTTATTTCAATAGAAGCACTTTTCTTGTTAAAAGTTTTTTGAAATTCCAAATTATGCAATAAATATTTTGTAATGCAATTTTAATTGAAAATAGTAAAATTGTATAGTTCAAATAAAAGTATTTGAAAACAGAAAATGGTTTTTGATTAGTAATTTAAATTGAAGCACTTTTCCTGTTAAAAGTTTTTTGAAATTCCAAATTTTGTAATAAATATTTGTTAATGCAATTTTAATTGAAAATAGTAAAATTGTATAGTTCAAATAAAAATATTTGAAAAGAGAAAATGGTTTTTTATTATTTATTTAAATAGAAGCACTTTTCCTGTTGAAAGTTTTTTGAAATTCCAGATTATGCAATAAATATTTTGTAATGCAATTTTAATTGAAAATTGTATAGTTCAAATAAAAATATTTGAAAACAGAAAATGGTTTTTGATTAGTTATTCAAATTGAAGCACTTTTCCTGTTAAAAGTTTTTTGAAATTCCAAATAAATAATCATCTTAAATTGAAACATCTTATTAATTAAAGAAGAAAAGAAATTTGAAAATGGCGGGAAGACCAAAAGGTTTGCCAAAATCTGAAAAACGGGTCAACGATCCCGGTTCGTCCCACCAACTGGGACCAATGATCCCTGGGTGCGCGTTGATCAACATGCCTTTGGTCCCGGTTGGTGGGATGAACCGGGACCAAAGGACAGACCATTGGTCCCGGTTCGTCCCACCAACCGAGACCGTTGATCCTTTGGTCCCGGTTGGTGGGACAAACCGGGACCAAAGGCCTGTACAGTTAACAGCCCTGACCCTTCCTCCTCCCCACCTCCACTAATTCATAGAGCACATCGACACGCGGCTAAGGAAAATTTGCGGCGGAGAAAAATCACGCCGTTAGGCTGCCCAAATCCAGAGCGGCCGCTTCGCGTTGTCGACGCCCGTCGCCGAGCGCCACTGTCCGCCGCCGTCGGACGCCGCCGCGAGCAGGCAAGGATTCCATCGCTGCAATCGACCCCACCGTCCCCGACTATGGCCGCCGCGTTCTCCACTGATTCCGGCAGCACCTGGCCTCCTCCGGCCTTGCCGCACCCTCCATTGGACTCCTGGTGAGCCACTGGTGCTCCAGCACCACTCCTACGTCTCCCTCCCTCACTGTATCGTCCTCCCCACGAGCACCTACCACCACCGGCCGCCGGCCACCGTCAAACCCCTTGCTCCGGCGCACCTCCCATAGTGGCGCCGCCCGTTTTAGGTAGCCCGCATCGCTCTGGTTCGAACGGTCTTAGTCGCGTCACCCCGCGCGCTGTTCTCCGCCGTCTTCCACCACTACCTGGCAGTTCGCCGGTGAGGCTACGTGGCGCCACTGTGGCGTCGACGTGGCGTCGCGTGTTCGACGTGGCGTGACCAAGCCCGCCAAATCAGATCTCGAGGTGGCTTGGGCCTCGCGTCATCTGTGGCTAGTTTAGCCGTGGAGAAAAACAAACCCCCACCCCGAGCTAACGTCATAATGATGCAGTAAAAGTTTAATAATTGTTTAAATAATTTCAGAAAAGAGTTTAATCTTATAAATTCAATAACTAATTATTACTAAGTCAGAAAAATATGTATAATATATCAAAATGTTCAGAAAAATGAGATCTACACAATAGACTCATAATCATGCATTGTTCAATAACTTTAATTACAAGTTTAATCAAAGAATGAAATCAACCCCTCGTAGGTGATTTCGGGGTCTCTCCTGTACTAGGGTTTGGACCCTTCGGATTCCACTTAAATTGCCAAGCATGCCTTAGGGTTAAATTTCAACTCTGTTTAACTTGTCATATCATCATCCTTGCTTGAGCATTGCATCGATGCCATGTGTTGATTGTTGTTTCCCCTTTCTTGTCATAAACTTAATATGTAATTCCAGAACATCATCTTTGTAGATACTATGGATCCAACACATCAAGATACTATGATTCTAGAACATCGGGAAAACATCCTCCAAGGAATGATCTGCGAAAATGAAGATATCGATATCGATGTCACCAGTGAGTTTCTGAACGATTCCGGTCAGGGAGACGAGTCTCTCAACCAAGGAGACGGCTCCGGTGAGGTAGAAGCCGAAGCCTGGGACAGGGGAGAAGCCGATAAGGGAGAAGGCGATGGCTCCGGCGGAACCTTAAATCTCGCAAACACCGTCGAGGTGTATATATGTATTTTTGTAATTAAAATGCTGCTGTCTATATATATACATGCATATATTAACACTCTTTCTTCTTTTAGCCCTCCGGATCGAGAACTTCTTCCGTAAGAACGAAACGAGGCCCAAAAAAAAAGTTGGATGACACTGTGAGGTATAGGATCGACGTGGTCGGTGTAGATGGCGAACCGCAAGCTCCCGTCGATGTCGCAAGAAAATTTGTCAAGCAATGCGGAGTTCTTGCGAGGGACTACATCCCGATCACCATTCAAGAATGGAATCGGCCAAGCGGCGGTGGAGTCCCGTATGTCGGCGACACCGCCAAAGATAAGCTTTTTGACAAGCTCATGATTAATTTCCTCCTTCCGATGCCAGATGTGAATCTAGATGAGGAGGAGAGAGCAAGAATGGAGCTTGTGCAAAGAGTCAAGAAGTTTGCTCTCATCAAGATGGTCGATGCATTCAATAACTGGAAGAAGAAACTGTACAATAACTTTGTCAAGGTAGAGAAGACTCCGGATTTCACTCAAGGCGGCTATGCTAAGTTAAGACACCAGTGGGAGGATTTTGTGAAGTACAAGACATCGGAGAAAGCTAAGGAAAGGTCTAGAATAAATACGGAGAACGCTGTTAAGAAAGTATACCATCATAACATGGGGCCTGCTGGCTACGCCGGTTGCATGCCTAAGTGGGATGCACTTGAGGTCAATTACATAGCTGCCGGGATCAGACCAGAGCCCACAACATGGAAACCACGAGCGAGAAACTAGTTTTACGGCCATGGGGGCACGTTGGACAAAGAAGGGAGGGCAATATATAATCAGAAACACAAAGATGATCCCCTACTGCCCATCGACGATATTAGAAATGCAGTAGATGATGTTGCAGCGAGACGGTTCGTTCCTGATAGAGAGAACGACGAGCTCACACGCGCCCTTAAAAATCCTGAACACGACGGACGAGCATGAGGCACACCAGGATTCAAGCCGTGGAAGGTTGCCTTCCCCACGGAAATGAAGAGATATCCCGATAAAAGCCATCAGAGGACAAAGGAACAGGAGGCAGCTGAGAAAGCGGCTGCTGCAGACCAGCTGCGTAATGTAGAAGAAGCATTAAAGCGGCACCAGGATCAACTCGACAGACTTAGCCAGCAAGGTACTAGTGGCCAATCTCAGCGGCACGTGGTAGAAGCTACATTCGAGGGTACCGGCGCCCTATCGAATAAGAAAAGCAGCATCGCTTCCACGCAGCTCCATGATGTTGATGATGATGCACCGACGACATCTCCTCCTAAACGCTACCTAGTGGATGATATCACGGAGACCACAGCTTGTGAGCTAAAGGTGCAGGTTATGAACTTAAGGGTGACGGGGGCGGTCGGGATGGCGGTACCAATTGCGCCTAACCCAACTTGGCATTGCAGACCGGTTCCAAAAGGGTACGATGTCGTCATGGTGGATGAGGTGAAGGAAGATTTTGAGGAGCTGAAGCTAGACCACCCTGCAGGGGAAGATATGGAGCTGACTCAACTAGGAGAAGCCAAAGGGGGGACTATTCTCTGGCCAAAGGAGCGCATCATGCTTCCAAATTATGTGCCGCCAAGGTGAAATGGATCGTATGGGCACCTAGAGGGGGGGTGAATAGGTGCTACTCCAAATTTTAATACTTTTTCAATTTTAGGCTTAGCACAAAGGGTAAATTCTCTAGGTAAACTATTAGGTGGAATTTCCCTATATGCAAACCTATCTACTAGCGAGTAAAGAGCGAGTGGAAGAGGAACGGGTAAACCGTAGTGAAGCATGCGGAGACACAGGATTTGTTTGACCGCAGTTCCTTCCTTGTTAAGGGAAGTACGTCTGCATTGGAGGGGTGGGCGGTACTAAGACCACCATGCCACAATAGGCCTCACCCTGTTCTCCGATGGATCCCGCCACCAAAGGCCTAATCCACCTTTCCACTATAGGTACCCTTCGAGGTGGGCACCGACGCGTTTACACAACTAGCGGGGCAACAACTCCACAATCAACTTGGAGGCTCCTGAAATGACAACAAGCTACCACAAGAACAAAGTTGTCAAATACAACAAACAAGATCTAGGTATTGACAAGAATACTAGATCAGGGATTTCTCCAAGTGAATGGAGAGGAGTTGATGCGCTTGATTCGTGATGACGATGATGATCTTCTCCTCCTTCAATTCCCCCAAAGATCAAAGCCTTCGGGTGGTTGAAGTGGGAGATCAAGAATGAGAGCTCTTGCACAATGTCTGGACAATTTCAAATGAATCAAGAGTTCTGAACATTGGGAAAGAAAGGGTATTTATACCCCCTTCCGAAACCAGCCATTGGACACTTTCGGGGTCGGAATATACGGCCCAAGTGAGGGCCGGATTATCCGGCCTAGGGGAAAACTCCGCCCCAGACTCGGAATATCCGGCAGATAATCCGCCCCCTATCAGAGCATCGCGCCGAGCTTGCCCTTGATCAACTTCTGGGGGACGGATTATCCGGTCCTATGTGAAGGCCAGATTATCCGTCCTGGGGAGGAAAAACCGCCCCATTTCTGATTTTCCAGGAGAAAATTCGACCGGATACCGAGCGACGCGCCTTGGCTCCTTTTGCTCAAAAACTGGGGGCCGGATTATCCGGCCCATGCGACAGCCGGATTATCCGGCCTGGGGACTCCCTTTGAGCAATGAGGTAGGCCGGATTATCCGACCCTTGGTGGGGCGGATAATCCGCCCCCCTCAAAGCTTCCTGCACACTTAGCGCACATGAATAATCTCCACAGTATTGTTATCTAACACGCAAAACATAGGAAAACATGAAATGTTCTTAATCTCCCCCTTTTTGGTGTTAGATGACAATACCAAGATTTGCAGGAAAAAGTCACAAGACAAACAGCAATAACCATGGAAGAGACTACCCCTCAATGTGTGCATAATAGAATTTCGCATTGGAATACAAATGCACACAAATAGGTGAATCTATTCCATAGACATATGAGCAACATAAACATACCACCGAGGTAGAGGGAAGGCATCCTTGACATAAGCCTCAACTATTACCGAGATAACCAATAAAAGCGCCTTCCTTGATAAAAACCTCCAACAATAGGATATGAATAGATGGATCCATAAGCATAATCCATGAGATGAAATCCATAGGCATAATCCAGACAACCACATAGAGTCTCAAACAATCCACAAACCACAAATTTAAAGTTCAACACTAAATGGGCATAAGCAAGAAAACGACGAATAGAAAAATGCAAGTGCTTATGCTCGACCCATGCAAATCCACGAATATCCTAATAAAACTACTTCTCCCCCTTTGGCATCGAGACACCAAAAAGGGAGAAGAGCGATGCTAGCGCCCCACGGGATCACTCATAGTACTCGTCCTCATCCTCGTCCTCGTCTTCATTCTCATCCTCATCCTCATCTTCAAGCTCCTCGGTGTCACCTTCCTCATCCTCATCATCAGCAGCAGGCGCAGAGGGGGAACAAGTGATGCTCCAGCTCACCATAGTTCAACCCGGAGGAAGAGTTCCACCGAGCATACGGTGTGGGAGGTGTAGGAGCCGGAGGGTCACCCGAAGCACCGGACACATGGTGGAGAATGAGCTGCTGGGAGTGAGCCAAGTCATGGCGTTGCTTGTATGCCTCGTACTGACCCTTGCGCGTGTCCACTCCCATGCAAAGTATGTTACGCTGGAACCAGTTCAGCTGCTTGATCTCACGGGCAACGGGAGGCACTGGGGTCCTGCGAGCATCCCTCATGAGGCCCTCAGGAGCAGAGGAGGGGTGGGAGGTCTTCCGAACCTTGGTGTAGATCTTCTTGGCCTTATGCACCGAGTCAATGTGGAACTCCTCAGCAGGAAGCAGGTGCCTGATGAGCATCATAATGTAGGGTGCATAGGGGATGGACAGACGGTTGAACATAGCATCAGTCAATTCATGGTAAATGAAGTCCATGACATCCAGCCTGTACTGCACCGACTCGTCCTTGCAAGAGGCAACCTCATGAGAAAATTGAAGTAGCTGAACAAGGTGACCACAGATGCTGTCATTGTTGCCCCTACTCGGAGTGATGAAGTCACGGAAGAGACCCACTAAGGCAGCATAGATGGGAGCAAGGCCAGCCAGAGTACCCACAATGCCATTGTCCACAGTGCAAGGAGATTGAGCTGCATCTTTGTTGGGCTTCAGCTGGGTGATGATGCGGTGGCCACTGGCTCTATCCCTGCTGCGGAAAGAGTATCCAAGAACCTCAGCAAACACGTGAAAATCAGTAGTCATAGGCCTGTCATGAGTCATCCACTTCATAGTGCGACGCTCATCCCCACAAATAACCAAAGTGTTAAAGAACTGCTTCACCACCTCAGAGTCAAAAGAGCACTGGAGAGACATGAGATGGTGCAGCCCCATCCTCTCAGCCACAAATATCGCATCCACAAGGAGGGTCTTCTCCAAAGCCTCAGCAAGTACCAGTGGGTGCATAGGCCTAATGTTCAGCCTGGCATACACATCTTCATAGATACCTTTCTGTTCCGCACACCAAAAACGAGTATCCCCCAGCTCATCATCACGAGGCATCTCAGCAAACAAGTCACGGTGACGGATGGAGGAATAGGTGACTCCATCCAAAGTCCTGTAGTTGATCTTGGGCTCCTTGCCCTTCCTCTTGGACACCCCCTTCCTAGTCCTCTTTGCTTGTTCAGCCATGCGCTTGTCTTCATTCTTTCTTCTCCTCAACTCAACTTCGTCCACTAAGTTACCCTGTCCGTCGTCCCGAAAGTATTTAGCACGAGGGCGACGCTTGTAGGTCTTGGGAACACTGGAACCACCTGTGAGGAGAATAAGGGCGATAGCAAGGGGATAAGCATACACACAAGTCCAGGAGAAAGCATGGAAAAAGTAGTCAAAAAGTTCATAGGACAAATCAACCCAATGCATACTCCATAGTGAAACTGGACCAGAATTGAATCTGTCAGGCCGGATTCCGGCCTGGCCAGGGGCAGATAATCCGGCCCTGGCAGAAAATTTCGATTCCACCTAGATTGAATGCAAAAAGTCGATCGGGCCTAGAAACTGCAAGGCTATGATTTCTATGCGTAAACACATCCTTCTAGACAATGTTCCACCCAACAAGTAACACATCTAGCCAAAGATGGGGAGAGAGGGAGTTACCCTCACTCATTGGAGGAAGAACACGGAGGAGAAGGTACCCGGAGGCGCGGAAAAGAAGATCCGGGGAGGCCCAGAAAATCCGGTGGCCGGAGAGGCTCCGGGGAGGGTGGGGGACGGCAGGCGGCGGCTGAGGAGGAGGAGAGGGTTGGGGGAGAAGTGTTGCTCGTTATGAGCCCTTCCCCCTGACCCGGCCCTTTAAGACGAAATCCGCCAGGGCCGGATTATCCAGCCTACACTTGGGCCGGATTATCCGGCCTCAAATCTGGAATTTTGTTATACACAGAACCAGGCCCGCGCGTTCCCAAACAATACCCCCACAAGGTGTACAAGGGACTTGTGTGCAAGAATAAATGGCTTAGAGGTAGGGAAAGGCTTAGGATTAAGATAACCAAACTGAGATGGTACTAGACACTCAAAATTGCAAGATCCAAATCAAATAAAAGCCAAGATTGAGTGTGATTCCCATAAGAACATGAGAGAGCAAAAACAGCCAAAAAGATCCAATTCTCCTCAAGGGGGAGGGCGGTGGCCGAAGCCACCTTGTTGGAGTGTATGGTGTGACACCGCAAAGATATATCTTGGGTTCACGACCAATACTCATCAATAAGCTCACATATCACAAAATGATATTAAGAGAAATGATTTATCTTGCTTTTGGCATTATGGGGGTAGGGTTAGCCCAATGAGTTAGGACTACACTCCCCCTATATCCATGCCCACATCTAGACCAAAGAAGGATGGAGAAGTACGAGTGAGTGAATGGGTAATCAAGACAAGCTCCTGGAATCAATGATATTTAGCTCATTCCTCAAGTAGCAGAATCTTGCTTCATCAAGTGGCTTCGTAAAAATATCCACAAGTTGGTTCTTTGTGCTCACAAAGGATAGATCAATATCGCCTCGAGCAACATGGTCTCGAATAAAATGATTCCGGATCTCAATATGCTTCGTCCTTGTGTGCTGAACAGGATTGTACGCAATTTTGATTGCACTTTCATTATCACATAAAGGAGGCACTTTGTCACAATTGAAACCGTATTCCTTTAAAGTTTGCCTCATCCACAATAATTGAGTGCAAGCGCTTGTAGCAGCAACATATTCAGCTTCGGCGGTGGAGAGAGATATACAATTCTGCTTTTTAGATGACCAACACACAAGAGATCTTCCTAAGAATTGACAAGCTCCAGAAGTGGATTTCTGATCATCCTTATCACCAGCCCAATCTGAGTCATTGTAACCACATAAAGAGAAATTGGAGCCCTTGGGATACCATAGACCAAAGTTAGGGGAATGAACCAAATATCGAAAGATCCTCTTGACCGCCACTAAGTGGCTTTCTTTAGGAGCTGCTTGATACCTTGCACACACTCCCACACTCAACACGATGTCGGGTCTAGATGCGCATAGGTAAAGAAGAGAGCTGATCATGGATAGGTATACCTTTTGGTCCACATCTTTACCATTTGGGTTAAGTTCAAGATGACATTTTATTTGCATCGGAGTGGCGACACCATTTAGATACGTCATCTTGAATCTCTTGAGCATGTCTTGGATGTACTTTGATTGATTAATAAAGGTTCCTTCTCTAAGTTGCTTGATCTCGAATCCAAGAAAGAACCGTAATTCCCCATCATGGACATCTCAAACACATGGCTCATAAGCTTTGAAAATTCATCATTAAAAGCTTTATTAGTAGAACCAAAGATGATATCGTCTACGTATAGTTGGCATACAAAGATCTCCCCCTTAACCTTCTTAGTAAAAAGAGTAGGGTCGATTTGCCCAACTTCGAAGCCACGATCTAACAAAAGCTCTTTAAGGTGCTCATACCACGCACGTGGGGCTTGTTTAAGGCCATAGAGTGCCTTATCGAGTTTGTAGACATGGTTCGGAAAGTTAGGATCCTCAAAACACGGGGGTTGCTTTACATATACTAACTCATGTAGAGGACCATTAAGGAAGGCACTCTTGACGTCCATTTGCTGCAACTTAAAATTGTTATGGGTAGCATAAACAAGAAGGATACAGATGGACTCAAGGCGAGCCACTGGAGCATAGGTCTCGCCGAAGTCAATGCCCTCAACTTGAGAGTAACCTTGTGCCACAAGTCTTGCCTTGTTCCTCACAACAATGCCATGCTCATCCTGCTTGTTTTTAAATATCCACTTGGTGCCGATAACATTGGGGCAATCTTTGGGTTTCACCACGAGTTTCCAGACTTTGTTGCGCTTGAAATTATTCAATTCTTCATGCATAGCAACAACCCAGTCTGTATCTTCAAGAGCTTCAAAGACCTTTTTAGGTTCCACCATAGAGATATGAGCTTGATGCTCACCAAAACTGGCCAATTCTCTTCTTGTAGAAACCCTTCGTCGAAGATCACCAACAACCTTGTCGAGGGTGTGACCCCTTAACTCAAGGTTTCGATCAGCTCGAGCCTTGCGACGAAGTTCAATAAGTTTGTTCTCTCTTGGAGGAGTAGATTCATCACTTGAATCTTCATTGGAAGCATTTACTCGACCTTGATCAGGAACTAGGATAACAACAGTAGGTGGTGGTGAAGCGTGCCCTTGAGGTGAGACAGTAGCCGTAATAGGAGGCTGCTCAACTGGTGAGACAGGGCCGGATAATCCGGCCGATGGAGAGGCCGGATAATCTGGCCTGGAAGTATTTGTAGCAGCTTCATCAGGATGCCTGGGGCTTGCTTGAACTGGCGAGGGGCCGGATAATCCGAGGCTTGCCAGAAAATCCGGCCTGGAGCTTGCATTGATATCTTCACTACCAGGAGCAATATGGTTAGCTGTAGCAGGGTGGCCGGATAATCCGGTGTCCACCGGGTAATCCGGCCTGGAGTTTTCTGGAACAACTTGACCTTCAGCAGTTGATGGAGATGGTGCAGAATTTGCTCCCGTGGTGGGAACTTGTTGGGCATGTGTAGATGAGGGCTCTTCATGGGAAGAGCATTGTCCTTGCCGATCCGCCACAAGGGGTTCCTCAATGGGGCGGAAAAATCCCACGCCCATTCTTCTTATGGCATCTTGGGGTATTTCAACATTGGTAAGTATTTCATACGGAGTCTTGTCCAAGATCTTGCGGAGGTATAATCGGTTGGATGAATGACAAGCAGTAGAGATTGCTTCGGCCTAGAAGTTATATGGAGATTTAAATTCGGCTAACATTGATCTTGCCATATCCATTAGAGTTCGATTCTTCCTCTCAGCTACACCATTTTGTTGAGGGGTGTACGTAGCGGAATATTGATGTCTTATCCCCTCTTCACTTAGGAACTCATTTAAGGTGTAGTTCTTGAACTCAGAGCCGTTATCACTTCTTATAGCCAGAATGGGGACATTGTGTTGACGTTGAACCTCGTTGGCGAAATCGATGATAGTTTGTTGAGTTTCACTCTTCAACTTGAAGAAATAAACCCAAGTGTATCTTGAGTAATCATCAACAATCACTAGACAATACTTCTTCCCACAGAGGCTTGCATGAGATGGAGGTCCGAAGAGGTCCACATGAAGGAGCTCTAAGATCCTTTTTGACAAGATAATAGTTTTCCTTCGATGAGGAGAGTCATGCATTTTCCCTTCAACACATGCCCTGCAAACACGATATTTGGCAAAGGAGACATTTTCTTTTAGTCCAAGGATGTGGCCACCCTTGTGGAGACTTTGCAAAGTTCTCATATTGACGTGGGCTAGTCGGCGATGCCATAGCCAACCCGCGTCAGCCTTTTCGAAAAGACACATCGGGCCTGTAGGGGTTTTCCCAGAAAAGTCCACCACGTACAGGTCATTTTTGACATATCCCACGAAAGCGACTTTTAGAGACTTGCTCCACAAGAGTACCACCAAATCAGCATCAATATAAACTGCAAAGCCCATCTTACCAAGGGCGCGAACTGAAAGTAAGTTGTAACCGAGGGTCTCAACAAGCATGACGTCCACGAGAGAGATATCGTGAGACACCACAACTTTGCCAAGACCCAATACCTCAGATTTTGACTTGTCACCATAGGAGACGGTTATGTGATCAAGGTTTGGCCGCATCTCCATGATGATCTCCTTGCTTCCGGTCATATGACTCGTGCAACCGCTATCGAGTACCCATTTAGAACCACCGGAAGCATAGCCCTGCAAGAAAATTACTTCTTGGTTTTAGGTACCCATTTTTCAATGGGTCCTCTCATGTTAGTGACAAGGGTCTTGGGAACCCAAATAGACCAAGGAATGTAACAATCATAAGGGCCTACATAACTAGCATAAACATCACCATAATAATCGCAATATAGTTCAAAGTTAGGATTGTTGACCCCTACAAAACCATCATAATTAGTCTTGTCATTGGTAATGTTGCTAGTCTTTGGTTGAGCAGTCTTGCTCTTCTTCTTCTTGTTGTTTTTCTTGCTCTTTATCTTGGGAATGTAACCAAGACCTTCTTTACTATTGTTTGTCCTTTGCTTGCTCAGTATCTCATCAATAACTTCTTTACCTTTGTGTTGAGAACTTCTTGCAAGGTCTTCTTTTCCAGAGGATGAAGTGGAGGTACTTGGCACATCATACCGTTTCAATTGAGTTTGGAGCTGGTCATGAGACTCATTTAAAGTAGAATGATCACTCTTCAATGCCTTGTGAGCACTTCCAAGATTATCAAACTTCTCCAAAAGTCTAGCATGAACAGCCCCAAAGTCAATATTTTCTTTCTTTAGTTTCTTTACCTTGGCAAGAGCATGGTCACGTTCTTTGATGAGCTGAGCCACAACTTCTTCCTGTGACTCCTCAATGGATTCGAGTCTCTCTTCCAAAGATACTCGAGCTTCCTTGATACGTCCAAAATGTATCTACTTTCCTGAACACTTTTGCTATTGTTTCTCCTCTATACTTGTGTGATTTGGATGCAACTAATGCGAACTAACGTTGTTTTCAGTAGAATTGCCTTGGTGTCTACTTTTTGTGCAGAAAATCAACTATCAGAAAAAATCCCGGAAAATATGCCAAAAATCCTATTTCACCCGAAGACTCCAGGAGCCAGAATACGAGACGGAGAAGAGCCCTAGGGTGGCCACACCACCTGCTGGCGCGGGCCAGGCCAGGCCACGCCAGGGGGTGGTGTGGGCCCCCCAGGCACCCCGTCGGCCTCTTTCTTCGCCTATAAGGAGCCTTCTGACCTAAAACTTCGAGGGGTTCGATGTTTTTCCAAAAGGAGTTCCGCTCCGCCGCCACCATCAGATTCCACGAAACAGCACCAGAAACTCCGTTCTGGCACCCTGCCGGGACGGAATTGGAGGAGATCATCGCCATCATCATCACCATCGCTTCTCCATCGACCATCCATGTTTACCCCATCTATGAGTGAGTAATCCCCCGATGTAGGCTATGGGGATGGTAGGGATTGGATGAGATCGTTCATGTAATGGTATCAGATTGTTAGGGCATGGTGCCTAGTATCTTTTATTAGTGCTTTATGACTTTGTTGCGACTTGTTGTGCTTAATGCTTGTCACTAGGGCCTGAGTGCCATGATTTCAGATCTGAACATGTTATTGATTCATTATGATAGTATTGTTTATGGTCTTATCTGCAAGCTGTATACACATGTTGTTGTCCGGAACCAATGGCCCCGAAGTGACAGAAATCGGGACAACCAGAGGGAAAGGCTTTGATGTGAGGATCACATGTGTTCACAGAGTGTTAATGCTTTGCTCCGGTGCTCTATTAAAAGGAGCACCTTAATTGCCAGTAGTTCCCTTGAGGCCCCGCTGCAAACGGGCTGGCAGGACAAAAGATGTTGTGCAAGTTCTCATTGCGAGCACGTATGACTATATATGGAACACATGCCTAGGATTGTCTAGTACTTGGATGCTTATTCTTATTTATCTGCAATTGCCCTATGTTCTGATTGCTATGTGAATTGTCTTGTCCATGCAACGCCCGTCCATCCATCCCTATGCCTACTGCACTCGAATCCCACTGTTTACTGCTTTTGTTACTATTGTCTTTGCTTTACTACTGATGTTACTTTACCATTCCTACTACAAAATTGTTGCTACTGATAAACTGTTGTGAGCAAGATTGTTTCCAGGTGCAGCTGAATTGACAACTCAGTTGTTAAGGCTGATAAATATTCTTTGGCTCCCCTTGTGTCGAATCAATAAATTGGGTTTCACTTCCCTCGAAAATACTGCGATACACCCCCTATACTTGTGGGTCATCAAGACTATTTTCTGGCGCCGTTGCCGGGGAGCATAGCTTTATTTATCAAGTTCACTTGGATTCTCTATTGTTTGCTGTTTTCCATCCATCATGGGTAAGTCTCGTGATGGCAAGGTTCCTATTTTACCATACACTACAAGAAGAGGTACGGTTCTGAACACCTCTACTGCTCTTGATTCACCGTCTGTTTTGAGTAAGTTCCTTACACCACCACATACACATGCTACACACACTGCTACTACTGCTGAATCTGAAACTTCTGATACTTATGATGCTGCTTCTACTGTGCTTGATAAGAGTGGTTCATTAGTTCCTTTCCTAGATGCTACGATTGCTAGAACTATAGCTAGAAATACCGAAACTCCTAATGAAGACACTGCCACACCTGCTAGCTCACCTGAGTCTAGTAAGAGTTATGATGCTGAAGAAGATTATGTTGAGATGACTGATGAGTTTATTGAAGAATGTAGGAACACCCATGATAGGAGCGCTGCTAAGAGTCTCCTTGAGAGGCGTACTATTAGACCCAAATTATCTCCTGCTGCTAAGTTTGCTGCTTCTCCCATAAACATTATAGATGAAGATTATGATTTCTCTCTCGATCTATCTTACATAGCTATTGTCGAGAAAGAACCTTTTTGTGGGACTAAGAATGAAAGTGCGGTAGCACATATGAATGAACTTTCTACCATGAGTGGCTTGTTTTCTGATGATATTAAAATGCGTACTTACTTTGTTGCTAAGATTTTCCCTTTTTCACTGAAAGGAGAAGCTAAAACTTGGTTTAGTAATTTACCTCCTGGATCTATTGATAGCCCTGAGTGCTTGATTAGTACTTTCCTGTAGAAATACTTTCCTCCTAGTGCTAGACATGCTATTTTGCAGGAACTTTTTGATTTTAAACAGGGAGAAAAAGAGGTACTGCCCGAATCTTGGGCAAGATTTTGTGCTTTGATTCATGCACAGGCTGGAAGTCCATTACCTAAGAATGAGCTTCTTGATATATTTTATAATGGACTAACTGAAGAATCTAGGACATACCTGGATAGTTGTGCTGATTGTGTTTTCAGGAATAGGACTCCCAAGGAAGCTGAGGAATTAATGGCTAAAATAAGCAAGAATTATGAAGATTGGACTCCTCCTAAACAAGTTACACCTGAAGTAATTGTATCTGAACCATCTATTCCTGTGCCTATTCCAACATCAAAGAAGAGGGGAGTTATTGAATTAAATGATGAAGTGATGAAGGAAGCTAAGAAATGTCTTAAGGAGAAGGGAATTAAAGCTGCAGATGTCGAAGAATTTACCTCCTATAGAAGAATTATGTAAGCCTATTCCCTACTCACCCACTATTGAGGTACACTCTCTCCAACACTTTGATGAAGGTGATATCCCTTACTTGAAACCTCCTGATCAATGCTTAGAAGAATTTGATATCTTTATTGTTAAGCAAGATAACTTTAATAAAAGGGTGCAAAATCATCTAACAGAAACACCAGAGCTATTGTTGAGTTGAAAGATATTGTGGAAAGAACCTCTAATGATGTTAAAATGATTGTTAAACACTTTCAAATGGTTCAAACTCAAATAGACCAACTCGTTAAAGTGCAAAATGACTTGCTAGTTAATGCTGCTAAAGAAAAACATGCTTATGAAATCAGAACTAGAAGCGGTGCTGCTACCCAGGATCCTCTATATCCTGAGGGGCATCCCAAAAGAATTGAGAAATATTCTCAACAAGCTGAAAATAGTGGTTCTACTCGTAAGAAAAGAAAAAAGAAACATAAAACTGTTGTAGAACCCTCTGAACCTGCTATAGATCCTAATAGTATATCTATCTCTGATGCTGAAACTGAGAGTGGTAATGAAGAAAATGAAGTGCCTAATGAAGAAAAAGTTGAAGAAGAACCTGAAAATCACACTAAGACTACTAAATACACTAAAGAGGATTTTATTGCTAAGAAACATGGTAGTGAAAGAGAACCTTGGGTCCAAAAACCTATGCCTTTCCCTGATAAGAAACACAAGTCAAAGGAAGATGAACACTATAATAAGTTTTGTGAGTGGATGAAGCCTTTATTCTTGCAAATTCCTTTGACTGATGCTATTAAATTGCCTGCTTATTCAAAGTATATGAAGGACATTGTCTCGAATAAAAGAAAGATCCCTAATGAAGAAATCTCTACTTTGCTTGCTAATTATTCTTTCAATGGTAAGGTTCCTAAGAAACTTGGAGACCCAGGTATTCCAACTATCCCTTACTCTATTAAGAACAGTTATGTTAGAACTGCTTTGTGTGATTTGGGAGTTGGAGTTAGTGTTATGCCTTTTTCTCTCTATAAGAGGCTTCGGCTTGAAAAATTGATACCAACTGATATATCTTTGCAAATGGCTGATAAATCTACCACTATTCCTGTGGGTATATGTGAGGATGTACCTATTCAGGTGGCTCATAATTGCTTGATATTAACTGATTTTGTTGTGCTTGAAATGCCTGAAGATGATAATATGTCTATTATTCTTGGGAGACCTTTTCTTAATACTGCAGGAGCTGTTATTAATTGTAATCAAGGAAAGGTGACCTTCAATGTTAATGACAAAGAACATACTGTCTATTTCCCCAAGAAGATTGAAAGGACTTATGGTTTGAATTCAATTGAACATGTTGAAGGCATTCAAGTTGGAGAAATATATTGTCCCATACCAAGAAAAAATTTGAAACTATTATGATTGGGACCATTGCTATCAAGGTTGAGGTAACATAATCATTAGTGGAATACAAAGTTTTGTCACATATGCAATTGTTTTGGTAGCAAGACTTGATCAACCTTGCTAACAAAAGGATTCCATTGAACAAAACAATGTTTTCATTATGATTATCTCCGTTTATTTCTATCCTTTGCATTTTAGTTTTTGTTTTTCGTTTAGTTTTCTTTGTATTGTTAGTTGCTTGCATGTTAGAACTTCTGTAGTTCTAGCCTTGTTTTGTCCTTGCATCATGTTTCTAAAAGAAAAAAAATGTGTCTGTCAGAAAAATCATTCTTCTATTTCTGAAAAATGCCCAAACATAAAGTGTCTCGAAAAATTCTAGAAAATTCATATTAAATTTTTACATGAAAAAAGGGGCAGAGGAGTACCTGGTAGGTACCAGGGGGCCCACCAGGCAGGCACACCGTGTGGTGGCGCGGCCAGCCCTAGGTGGCGCCATGCGCTGGTGTGGGCCACCCCTGGCCCCGCACTACCTCTCTCTCCTGCCACTTTCTTCTCTCTCCCGAGTAAGCTCCAGTTCATAGATCAAAATCGCGTTCTCTCTGTGCTTGCTCTCGATTTATTCAATCTCCTTGCTCAGCCCATCTTTCTTGCTGAAATTTGGAGCAATTGTTCCTTGGTATGTGACTCCTCCCCTTATCCAAGTAGTTTTGTGTTTAGTGGATTATTTGTTGAGTATTTTGCTGCTGTAGGTGACTGGTTATGAGAGCTTGTAAGCTTGTTTGATGCTTAGAGATATAGTTTTGATGCATGTTTAGGCCTCTTGCAAGTCCCTATGAGTAGAATCCTTCATTATATTTACTTTGAAATCACTTGTTTAATAGGTGTTTAAATTTCAGAATACCAAGCATGAACAACTACACTTTTGGAGAGATATTTGAGAGTGATGCACCTAGGAGGTCAAGGCCCTCAAGAACAGCCTCTCAAGCTAGGCCATCATACAATTAAGACCTCATTGCAACACGTATTAGCAGTGAAAGAGATGATGGAGATGCTCACCCATCCTCTTTTCCTTATTTTAATTTCTTGCAAGCTGCAGATATTCTTGATGATTTCTTGCTACTGATTGAGAGGG
This sequence comes from Avena insularis, assembly GCA_023614405.1. NCBI lineage: Eukaryota > Viridiplantae > Streptophyta > Magnoliopsida > Poales > Poaceae > Avena > Avena insularis. The sequence goes on along the minus strand of CM042692.1, from coordinate 556,732,043 downwards.
TTGGCTTGACCTCTTATATGCAAGATGAGAGTGCACAGTACGCTATACTCACCAAAACTTTTGTTGGGAGCTTCTCATTTACTAACACATCCTATCATTCCACTGTCTCCTTTAAAATCTATGATATGCCCTTCACCATGCCTTTGGAGAGATTTTGCAGTATTGTAGGTGTGCGTATGACAGGGACCGTGAAGAAAATTCAAGGGCGACCCGCTGATCTGTTGGAGCTTTACCGAGGAGTGACCAATGATGATGACCGCGTGGCGTAGCGCGGAAAGATAAGAAATATCCAACTCCCTGCTCTTAGATACTTTGCATACTATCTTGCCACTAGTGTATTGGGTAGGGAGAACACTAGTAATATCTCCAACTATCACTTATCTTTCCTTGCTGCTGCACTCAACAATGATACTCGGTACAATCTTGGCTCGCTTATTGCTCGCCGCCTAGCTGCTAGGGGGCCTATCTATGGGGGCATCATTGCCTCGCGTATAGTCGATGCATTAGATCTTTCAGTGGCTCCTGATGATGCTATGCTAGCACCACAGAGGCTCGACCTTGTTGCCATGAAAACTCATCACTTTGTCACTGCTACCTCTGATTTGAACAATCTAGTATATAGGATGCTTTTCACTGACGGGGATGAGAGGGAGATCCTCTTGCCACAGCCTGCTTTGTTTAGTGTTGACAGGAGACCGTGGTCGCGCTCCAAGGAGGAGGTGGACGAGTAGCTTCGCTTGTTGGGTTTCCACGCGCAGCACCAGGAGGACGTGCCCTCCTATGATTACTCCGCACATTACGGAGGGGCGTACTCGGGCTCGCACCAGGACGAGGGTACCACCTCGTCATACCCCGGTGACACTTCATCCTTGCCAGCTTGGGATTGATACCCAGTTAGGCCAAAATCCTAAGCTTGGGGGGAGGTACGCCGACACCGCACTCATCTCCATATCATGTTGCATCGGTACTTTGTATATTCATGTTTCCGTTCTCTTTCTAGTTTTCGTTCTTCTTTGCTTTTGCTTTCTAAAACACAAAAAAACCAAAAATATTTTTGTTGTTTCTCTTTGGTTTCCTTCTTCTTTTTTTTGCTTTGGTTTGCGTTGCTTGTTTTTCTCTTTTGTTTTTTTTTAAATCGAAAACACCAAAAATATTTGTCGTTCGTCTTTGGTTTTTGCAAGTTTGCTACAGATTTCGGCAGTTCTCAGTGCATTATTGGTTTCATATTATTATTCAAGCCATACAAGTGAAGAGCAATAATGAGGATTAATGACAACTTGAGGCGTGGTAAGAGGCTGGTAACGAACTCTATTTGTCTTCATTTTTGTACATATACTCATCTTTGTGAGCTTGCTTAGTACGTTCATGTAGGGTGTATGTTATCTTTGGATGCTTAGGTTGCTTTCTTGTGATTAGCTCCATCCCGCTAATAGTTTGTAGCATGTATCATGAATGTTTGCTTGCATTACTCTATTCATAAATTGGTATGACACCGTGGTATCCTCCTCTGAATGTTTCATTTGATCGACTTGGCATATGATTACGCATGCACATGACTGTAATAATCAGTTAAGCCTTGACGAATTATTTTGCTTTGAGGATCTTGAATCATTTTCATGCCATGAGTAGTCTTGTTTTGTTGCAAGCATGATAATGACAACTATTGCTCTCTCGTTTGTCGCTCCCTTACTATTGCTAGCCTTCACTTCCACTTAGTGTCTTACTCATGTTTCCAACTCCTTAAACCAAATATTTCCAAAGTGTCCACCATATCTACCCATTAGCATCATTTGCTACTTCCGTGCATATTCAATATGCCTTGTTTTCTTCCGAATAAAATGTTTGCTTGTTATGAGAAAGTTAGTTAGTAAAGCTCTCACGAATTTGATGGCACACTTTATTTTCTTGCACTTAATAAACCTGAACCATTGTGTCCTTCTTTGTTGTGCATAAGCTTGCGCTTTATGAGTTGGAGTTAGCAGAACCATGTATCATGGGGACCGCTTTCAACACTTCATAGGTACTTTGCACCTAGTTGATATCATGTTCTTTTGCTTATGGATCCCGGTGGTGTGAAATAAAAGTGGAACTTGTAAGATCATGGAGTTTGTATGTATGTTAGAGAAATGCCTGGGCCGCTAGCCTAAGCCATGCCTAATCATGGTGGAAACTTGCAGCATAACCATAATGAGAATTCTATGAAGCATCCTCAATAAAAATCTATGCACATAGTAAATAAAAAGATCGCTGAGATGCTCATTGTCTGCTTGCCTTGTCGTTTTGATCATGGGATAGCTCCCGTGTCATGCGCAAGGGGTACCCCGTTGGCGGTTCTCTATGATACGTATATACTTACAATGACAAGAGCTTATTTGTGACTGAAGTTGAGTAGCATGAGGATTGGTCTTCGTAAGTAAGGGGCATGAGACTTCAGTTTATAACTTGTCAAGCATATCCTCTTAGTTGTGTCACTTTCACCTTAACCACATTAAAGATGCTTATGATAGGGGCAATGAGAGCTCAAAGCTAACGAGTACCATACTTTCAGCATTTGGAAGCCTTTCAAAATTATTCAAAACCTTTTTTTCCACTTGTTGAGTCTCCACATATTCTTTGAGCACCTTCTTGAGAGCATAGTTGTCATTCTTTGTGTTTGTTCCAATACTTGATTATTTGTGTTATGACTTTGATGCTTGTATCTTTGATATCTTTACTTCTAGTCATCACTTGAACTTCAGAGGTGCCTTGACATTCATAATCAAAGGCAAGCGAGATACCACTCTATCATACCTTTCTATGAGCATTGTAATGTTGCTTATGTTTGTGCTTCATGCTACTTATTATTCTTGGGTTGGAATCTCTTCATAGCTTGCAATGACTATTAAGTAGACCCAGTTGCATACTTTTTATTATGAATTGTCTAAGTAGTTGGTCACATTACTGAGAATATTTACATCATATAAAGCAAATGTGTTCGTGAAAGTTCTTTTCTCGCACTCAGTTTTCAACTGAATTGCTTGAGGACAAGCAATAAGCTAAGCTTGGGGGGAGCTGATACGTCCAAAATGTATCTACTTTCCCGAACACTTTTGCTATTGTTTCTCCTCTATACTTGTGTGATTTGGATGCAACTAATGCGAACTAACGCTGTTTTCAGTAGAATTGCCTTGGTGTCTACTTTTTGTGCAGAAAATCAACTATCAGGAAAAATCCCGGAAAATATGCCAAAAATCCTATTTCACCCGAAGACTCCATGAGCCAGAATACAAGACGGAGAAGAGCCCTAGGGTGGCCACACCACCTGCTGGCGCGGGCCAGGCCAGGCTGCGCCAGGGGGTGGTGTGGGCCCCCCAGGCACCCCCTCGGCCTCTTTCTTCGCCTATAAGGAGCCTTCTGACCTAAAAACTTCGAGGGGTTCGACATTTTTCCAGAAGGAGTTCTGCTCCGCCGCCACCATCAGATTCCACGAAACAGCACGTAAACTCCGTTCGCACCTGCCGGACGGGAATTGGAGGAGATCATCGCCATCATCATCACCATCGCTTCTCCATCGACCATCCATGTTTACCCCATCTATGAGTGAGTAATCCCCCGATATAGGCTATGGGGATGGTAGGATTGGATGAGATCGTTCATGTAATGGCATCAGTTGTTAGGGCATGGTGCCTAGTATCTTTTATTAGTGCTTTATGACTTTGTTGCGACTTGTTGTGCTTAATGCTTGTCACTAGGGCCCGAGTGCCATGATTTCAGATCTGAACATGTTATTGATTCATTATGATAGTATTGTTTATGGTCTTATCTGCAAGTTGTATACACATGTTGTTGTCCGGAACCAATGGCCCCGAAGTGACAGAAATCGGGACAACCGGAGGGAAAGGCTTTGATGTGAGGATCACATGTGTTCACGGAGTGTTAATGCGTTGCTCCGGTGCTCTATTAAAAAGAGCACCTTAATTGCCAGTAGTTCCCTAGAGGCCCCGCTGCAAACGGGCTGGCAGGACAAAAGATGTTGTGTAAGTTCTCATTGTGAGCACGTATGACTATATATGGAACACATGCCTAGGATTGTCTAGTACTTGGATGCTTATTCTTATTTATCTGCAATTTCCCTATGTTTTAATTGCTATGTGAATTGTCTTGTCCATGCAACGCCCGTCCATCCATCCCTATGCCTACCGCACTTGAATCCCAATCACATCGCTTTTGTTACTACTGTCTTTGCTTTACTACTGCTGTTATTTTACTATTCCTACTACAAAATTGTTGCTACTGATAAACTGCTGTGAGCAAGATTGTTTCGAGGTGCAGCTGAATTGATAACTCAGTTGTTAAGGCTGATAAATATTCTTTGGCTCCCCTTGTGTCGAATCGATAAATTGGGTTTCACTTCCCTCGAAAATACTACTATACACCCCCTATACTTGTGGGTCATCATTCCTCTTCCTCTTCCAAGGCATTCTTCAAAGAAGCTATCTCCAAGGCATCTTCTCTTTCAATTCTGCCCTTTTCTTCAAGATTATGTTAGTCTTAGGAAATGAAGAGCTAGAAGTTGATACCTCGGACCCTCTTGCCATTAGGCAAGTGGCGTTGTTGTTGATGGCGTTCTTGTTTGGCGAGTCAAAGAGAGATGAAGGAGTCGATGTGGTGGCTACATCAGCCACCTCGCGAGAACTATCATGATCCTCTTCATCTTCACTTGCAGAGGAGTATTCTTCTTGTGCAACTAAGACGATCTTGGGTTGCTTCTTGAAGGGGCCATTCTTCTTAATAAATGGCTTCTTCTTAGGTGCTTTAGATTTCTCTTTAAGAATGAGCCTACCACCATTGTCTTCTCTATTTTGATACGGACACTCGGCTACAAAGTGCATTCTATCTCCACAGTTGTCACAAGTTCTCAATCTTGGGCCACTTTCTCTTCTTCCATTTGACCCGTTCTTGCGCTCAAGTTCCGACTTGGATTTGGCAGGGTCCTTCTCAGGACAGTCCATGGAGGCCCCCTCACATGTTCTCACCATGAGCACGTTTGACTTCATCAGGGCAGTCCATAGAGGCCCCCTCACATGTTCTTTCATCCTCCTCTTGCTCAACAACATTGGCTTTAAGAGCAACATTGACACCCTTTTGCATTCCAATGGCCCGAGCACGAGCATCTTCAGCATTCTTTGCTGCCACTTTGAATGACGCCATCTCTTGCATGACCTCATTGGATGTCATTTGATGGTAGTTATGTCTACCTTGCAGACTCTTCAAGTCCGTTGGCTCGAAAGGCATTAAGGCACTCACATATTTCCTTTTTATCCATGCATCATCAATGTGAGTGGCCCCATGCTTTCTAAATGTTGTTGCGATGCCCTGGAGTCTTCTATACATGTCTTCATGATTTTCACCATCCAACATGTAGAATCCCCTAGCTTCATTACTAAGGGCATCATACCTGTTCCTTCTCATGCTTTCATTCCCAACAAAAAGATCCATAAGAGCATCCCAAGCTTATTTAGCTGTGTTGAGATGTTCAATGTGTGGCATGTCCTTGGGACCCACACCAAGCTGTATCATGTGGAGAGCAGTGGCATTCAATTGGCTATCCACAACTTCTCTTCTTGTTAGGTTGGTTTGATCTCCAATATGAAGACCCTCTTCAATAATCCTCCAAAGTTCAATAGAGGAGCTGCAAACATGAGATTTCATTAAGAATTGCCATTGATTGAAAGAGGATGCAGTGAGCTTGGGTGGATCACCCCTGTTGTTTATATGCAGATGAGGGATAGGTGGGTCAGGGGAATATACGTGGCGAACCTCACTATATTCCTCCTTACCACTTCCCTTCTTGGAGGTGGAACCATTAAGTTGTTCACCTTCCACATCATCATCCTTGGATCCGGTGTTACCCTTTTCCTTAGATGATGGTGTGGCTGCCTCAGAGGAGGATGGAGATGGGGCTATGGATGATGTTAGGCGAGCAATCATTTGATTCATCTCCTCCATCTTGCCCTCAAAGGATTTCAACAAGGTTGTTTCCAACGTCTTGAGATCATCCATTGTGACCTTATCCATAGCCTCATTCCCATCATCCTTGGTACCCATACTACTCTTAGGCGGATAAGCCCGAATTAAGAGCCGGGGCTCTGATACCAATTGAAATGGATCCTATGGGCACCTAGAGGGGGGTGAATAGGTGATACTCCAAATTTTAATACTTTTTCAATTTTAGGCTTAGCATAGAGGGTAAATTCTCTAGATAAATTATTAGGTGGCATTTCCCTATATGCAAACCTATCTACTAGCGAGTAAAGAGCAGGTGGAAGATGAATAGGTAAACCATACTGAAGCACACGGAGACACGGGATTTGTTTGACTGTAGTTCCTTCCTTGTTAAGGGAAGTACGTCTGCGTTGGAGGGGTGGGCGGTACTAAGACCACCACGCCACAATAGGCCTCACCCTGTTCTCCGATGGATCCCGCCACCAAAGGCCTGATCCACCTTTCCACTATAGGTACCCTTCGAGGCGAGCACCGACACCTTTACACAACTAGCGGGGCAACAACTCCACAATCAACTTGGAGGCTCCCGAAATGACAACAAGCTGCCACAAGAACAAAGTTGTCAAATACAACGAACAAGATCTAGGTATTGACAAGAATACTAGATCAGGGATTTCTCCAAGTGAATGGAGAGGAGTTGATGCACTTGATTTGTGATGACGATGATGATCTTCTCCTCCTTCAATTCCCCCAAAGATCAAAGCCATCGGGTGGTTGAAGTGGGAGATCGAGAATGAGAGCTCTTGCATAATGTCTGGACAATTTCGAATGAATCAAGAGTTCTGAATGTTGGGGAAGAAAGGGTATTTATACCCCCTTCCGAAACCAGCCGTTGGACACTTTGGGGGCCGGATTATCCGGCCCAAGTGAGGACCGGATTATCCGGCCTGGGGGAAAACTCCGCCCCAGACTTGGAATATCCGGCAGATAATCCGCCCCCTATCAGAGCGTCGCGCCGAACTTGCCCTTGATTAACTTCTAGGGGCCGGATTATCCGGTCCTATGTGAAGGCCTGATTATCCAGCCTGGGGAGGAAAAACCGCCCCAGTTCTGATTTTCCAGGAGAAAATCCTGTTGGAAATATGCCCTAGAGACAAATAGTAGTAAGGACTATTATCATATTTCATATAGTTTATGATTAAGTTTTATATCATGCTATAACTGTCTTGAGTGGAAACATCATACACGTATGATATGCAAACAACCTGGGGTTCCCAGTGAAACTCTAGTCACTGGTTCATTGGTCAACAGATGATCATGTTTCTTGATCATGTGGCATTTATGCCAGTTGGAAATGAGGTCATCACATTCTGAGAATGAGATGATGAACCAATACCCAACCTAAACATCGTGACCCGATCATGTCACGAAGTTCAAGTTATGATGATTAGAAATGGATCCTCGTAGACTATTCCTTAGACCGTGAGGCTATATCAATCACTGTCTCCTGAGAGTGCTTAGATAGCATCAAACACCATTTGGTAAAACGGTGGTTATAAAGGTGTGTTCAGGTACTCAGAGGAAACCATAGAGGCAATATATGTCAAGAGCGGGATTTGTCCGTCCATGTGACGGCTGTCGTTGGATTGATGACAAGTACGCCATGAGGGGGTCCTCGAGGCGTGCGGAAGAGAGGGGGTGAGACGTACGGTATTTCGGGACGGTGAGCACACAAGTTTACCCAGGTTCGAATCCGCCGGCTTTGGACGGATCCTACTCCTGCTAGCAATCCAGTAATACGGTAGAGCCGGAATATGGGTTACAAGGGTTTCGCCTGTGCGAGTTGAGATTGTAGACTATTGAGGTTATGCCCTAAAGGCTCTCCCTAGGACGGCTTATGGTTTACAAGAGAGATCTATCCGGCTACGACTAAGAGTCTGTTACAGAGTTCATCTTGAACTACAAGAAACATCATGACCTAAGTCGGTAAGTCTTCTGGGCCTTCCCGTAGCTGGATTGGACTCCATCTTCTCTCCCTGACTGGGCCGCCCGTGAAGCAATACTCTAACCCGAAGTGGGCCACCCTGGTCAGTGAGGAACTATGAGGATACCCGGAAAGTATATCCCCAACAGCAGCCCCCGGAGGCCTCCAAGATCCAAAGTCGGACTTATCATCGTCTAGCTTGATCTTCGGCTTGCAGAATCTTGAAGGGTTCCTGAAAATTCACAAGAAAATATACGATCCGGGTCTTAAAAAAAATAAGTCGGACCTTTCTGTTGGTAACTCGGATTTTCCAGCTCATTTTCAAACTAAGCCGAAACTTGGTCTCTAACGCCACCTGACACAAGCATGGTCAAGTCATGTCATCTGACAACGTTCCATCAGCACGACCGTTGGTGGGTCCGCGGTCGGCAGAACCGAGGCACCATTTCAATGCGTGCATGGAGATCGAGGCGACGCAATCATCGTGCGGGTCCTTCCCAGTTCTTTCCATGACGCATGGCGATTGCACTGTAGCGTTTGCACGAATCTTGGCGCAGGTAGGTGGATATAAGGGGTTTAGATTTCCTCTTCTCCTTTCCACCAGTCCTTTGCCGTCTCCTTTCTTCCCAATCCTCCTGCGCGCATAGAGCCTCCTCGTCCTTCCCCCACAGAAAACTCCCAGCGCCGCCCCTTTAAGGTCACTTTCTCACCGGAGAAAAATGGCTTCTTCATCTTCTTCCTCCGGTTTGGCGGCAGCGGCGGCGGCGGTGAAGGCGGAAGCTGCAGCGGAGAAGGAAAGCTACAGGGGAATCTGCATCCCCTGCGCCCTCGATGAGGCAGGCCTCAAGAATGTGGAGAAGGAGGGGCTGCTCGTCGCCGGCGACTGGCGGAGCGGCTCCAGCGAAACCGTCCGCAACCCACACGAGGGCGAGCGAGTTCACTTCGGTACTCATCTGGACCGAGGTTTGTCCTTTCCTCCCTCGGAATTCTTCTCCGACGTGATAGATCACTATGGAGTTCAACTCCACAATCTTCCTCCCAATTCTCTTCTAGAAATGAGTGCATATGTTGCGCTTTGCGAGGGCTTTCTCGGCATTAGGCCGAGTTTGCTTCTCTTCCGGTTTTACTTTCATGTCCGGAGGAATTCCATCACTGCCGGTGTTCCTTACATCACCCGCACTATTAGTTTTTCTCTTAGACGAGACCGGGCATATCCCAAAATTTCTGCCAGTGACTCGGTCAAACAATGGCCAGCCACTTTTTTCTACCATAGGGATATTCCGGCTCCCGGCAAAGCTACTGCTTTGCCGGCTTTTGTCGACGGCCCAACCTTCCTGGGACGAGGCTGCTCCGGTTCTCACAGATGATCTGATCCTCGCTAAGAGGCGCATCGAATATCTGATCAAGCACAATGGTCTGAAGGGATCTGACTTGGTCGATCTGGGTCTCACATCGATCCAGCCACTTCAGTACCACGGGGATAGACTGATGCATTCTGTCACGTCTTCTCTGACTGACTCCCTCCGCATCAGCCCCAAGGCCTACACCACTCAAGGCTACACAAGCCAAATTAAGTGGCTGATCAAGGAGCGGATCGAAAGGCGGATTCCAGAGGTTTCTCTGGACATGCACACGGCGGAAAACCCCGTGGTGCCGGTAAGCTTTTATCATCACATCTTTTATGTGTTTCTATCTTTGAGTTATATTGCAATACTGATATGTTTTCTTATTTTCATCTTGCTGACATCCCCCGAGTCGGAACTTGCTCCACTCGAAGGATACCCTCTAGAGTTCTTTCAGGAGGTGGAAGTAGTTCCACTGCCGGATCTTGCGCTCAAGAAGCGCAAAGCTCTGATGAGTTAGCACAAAGGAGGTGCCACCGTGAAGAGGTAAGCTCACACAACTTTTCCGCCTTTGTTCTTTACTCAAGTTTCTTTCCGAGATGTAATGTTTCCGACTTTACTACTTTCTCAGAGCAAAATCAAACATCAAGGGCAAGGGGACTTCTTCGAAGCCCTTGCGCCAGACGAAGCTTACAATAGCTTCCCTTGCCGTGGCTCCTCCGACTCCGGTCCCTCAACCTTCTACAACTCCGGCGATCATCCCTTCTCCGGTGATTGCAGAAGATCCAGCTCCTCAAGCGGAGCCGACGATCCTTGGGTCGCATACTGACGTCACTGCGAGTGCGTCAGGTCAAGATAAGGGTGAACCCTCTTCAGGTAATTATCCCTCGGCTAAAGTCTTCGCCGAAAACCTCCTCAACAATCCGGGTCTTGCCAAATTTGGCCTAACCCGGAAATCTGCAGAGGAGATCCAGCAGCTAGCTAGGCAAGTCCTGGACAAAAGCCATCTATCCCCCGAAGAGGAGGCGCAAGAAACAGAGGACGTCAAGTTCTCCGACCTTCTCACTCAAGTCCGCCTTCGCGACGAGAGGATCAGGACTGGCGAGCTTCCAACAGCTCCAGTGATCCCTCTTACTCTCACCGAGAAGGTGGCAGCTAAAGTGAACGCGGGTTTAGACAAACTCACCCGCGAGTAATATGTAAGTTGGAATTCCAACTCTTGTTTTTACATTATGTTATATCATATCCTCTAGCCCCCAAGCATGAAGTAGGATATAGAATCCGAGTTTATGCTTTCATTAGGATGCCAAAGAACGAACTAGTGTAGCCCCCAAGGCTCGTGCTGATATTTAGTAAAAATATTAGCCCGAGTCTTAAGTAGCTTTCTGACTTTGGGTATTCTGACTTACAGAAAGTATGTTCCTATAACCAGGAACTATTGTCCAATGTCTGTAATAAGCGGAGAGAGATCAAAGCTCTCCGGCTTAAAAATGCTGAGCTCAAGGTAGCCAAGGATGAAGCTGAAGGTAAATATTTCAAGATTCAAACCTTGTCTTTTGCTTTTTCTATGTCGAATTTTTCTGAACTGTTGTTCTTTTTGTCTTACAGCGTTGGTGAAACAATCCATCGCTATGATTGAAGAGGCCGAGAACCTCAAAACCCTAGTGGTGGAAAACAAGGGACTTCGCCAAGAGCTGGATAAGCTCAAGGCGGATCATGAAACGAGCATAGCTCAAGTCCTGGAATCCTCCTCCATGGCCACTGAAGAGCGTGATCGCAAGATTGCCGCTCAAGATAAAGTAATCACGGACCTCAAGAATGAGCTTGGCAGAGAGAAGGATATATCCCAGGCGCTCCGGGCTGAACTCCAGAGTCTCCGGGAGGAGAAGACCAAGATTGACGACGTCATTCTTGGTATGTTCCACCTTTCTGACTTATCTTTTCTTCGACTGTTATCAATGTCAGATTTTTCTTGACTTGTTTTGTGTATAGGTCCTCTAAAGTTGTCAGACTCTTCCTCGTCCGAGCCCCGCACTCACCGGCTTACCCAAGTCGGTGATCTTCTTCATGACTACCGCCAGTCCCTTGAGGACATTGGCGAGTCTCTCAGGATTCCGGACATGCCAAGCATGTCGGATTTTGAGGTGCCAGGCCAAGGAGATGCCGCAGCTTGTTCAGGACTGGAATATGTCCTACGCGCGGACTGCCGTGCAGAATGCCCTCTCCATGGTCATGAGCCACCATGGAAACATGGAAATATGGCAAGTGACTAAAGGGTACTGCAAGGTAGATGAAGACGGCCAGGAGCAGGAACTTCAAGCCATCATGCACTCCTGCGCCGGATATGGGTGCCACGTAGCTGATCTGACCAGCTACGAGATCCCCTTCTTCACCCGCGTGGATACTCTGCCTCCTCCTGCAGAATAAGCCGAAGAAGTTTCCGACGATGAACGCACCAACTCAGATGTGGATATCTCGGAATGATATCAAGGCAGAGTGACCAGCGAGCCAGTAGATCCTTCATCTCCTCCTGCATCATAGACCACAAACTTATGTATTATTCTGTGAAAGAACATGATGCGTTTTGTAAATATTAAGTACTATGACTTTTTGTTAGTGCTAAGTTTTTTATCTATTCAGCACTTTTGTCCTTAGACTTTTTTTTGTGTGCCTGAAATGTTTTCACAAGCACTTATATTTTTCGTCTCGACTTATCGTTTATCTGGCTTTCCGCCTCGTCCCTTTCGTGAGCCGGCTAAACCTTCAGCCGGAAACTTTGCCGAGCAACGGAGCTCAATTGCTAAACCAGTTTAAACTCGGAAACAAAGCCGGCTTCCAGTACCAACAATTCACTACTCGGAAAATGCCCGCATCCGGCAATCAGATAAATAACCAAAGTAAAGACTAGAAATTTTTAGAGTTATACCCGAAGGTAGCAGTTTTTAGAAATCGGAAATCTAGACCAGAACGAACATGAGCATAAAGTACTTTCAAGCATTCTGGGATTTTCGACTATGACATGATCATTCGGAAATAAGATGGTTTAAGAACTTCTCAGAAAAACTTGAGGCAACCAAAACTTTTATTTCTCACAGAACATGTACATATGTATGATTACAAAGAAGGATAAACTAAGAATAAAAGGGACGTAGCTGAGCAATATTCCATGGTCTGTCTAAGTCATCCGGATTTGTACTGCCTCCAGCTCTCTTTCTCTTCTTAGTAGCAGGTCTTTCTTTGACTGGCCTCATGTCAGTTAAGTAGTACGATCCATTGTGCAATACTCGACTAACTAAAAAAGGCCCTTCCCATACTGGGGAAAGTTTGTGCTTTCTTTGTTGCACAAGCCGGAGGACCAAATCACCTTTATTGAAAGATCTATTTCAGACTCTCTGGCTATGATACTTGTGTAACCTCTGCTGATAGGCTGTAGATCTCATTTCAGCAACGACGCGAACTTCTTCGACTAAGTCGAGATCATTTTGTCGAGAAACCTCGGCATCCTCTTCGATATACACGGCAACTCTAGGAGAAGTATGAATCAAATCACTAGGAAGAACTGCTTCTGCGCCATAGACCAAGAAGAAAGGTGTGTATCCTGTTGACCTGTTCGGAGTTGTTCGTAAACTCCAAATTACAGAAGGTAGTTCTTCCGCCAAGCCCCTTGACATGTCGTAGTGGTGCTTCGAGTCTTGGTTTCAAGCCTTGTAGAATTAAACCATTTGCTCTTTCAACTTGTTCGTTAGCTTGTGGATGTGCGACTGATGCAATGTCAAGCCGGATATTTTGCTCATCGCAGAATTCAGCCAGTTTTCCCATAGAAAAGTTACTCCCGTTGTCCGTGATAATGCTATGTGGATAACCATACCGGATTATAACATCCTCGACAAATCTTTTGGCTATTGCTCCATCACAACTAGTGACAGGTTTAGCCTCAATCCATTTGGTGAATTTATCCACCATCACTAAGAGGTGGGTAAATCCACTTGGAGCTCGTTTAAAGGGTCCTACCATATCAAGCCCCCATACCGCAAAAGGCCATGTTATAGGTATTGTTCGCAGCTGATCAGCTAGAACATGAGCTTGCTTGGCATAATCTTGGCAGCCTTTGCATGTCTTGACTAACCGTTCGGCATCCGCCTGAGCTGTAAGCCAGAAAAAACCATGTCGAAAAGCTTTTGCCACTAAAGATTTGGCTGTAGCATGGTGACCACACTCGCCTTCGTGGATTTCCCTTAAGATTTCCACTCCTTCTTCCGGAGATACACAGCGCTGAAAAACCCCAGAAACACTCCGTTTATGGAGCTCACCCCTAACAATAGTATAGGATTTTGCTCGTTGGATAATCTGCCGGCTCAGCACCTCGTCTTCGGGTATTTTGCCATCTACCAAATAATCAAAGTAGGGTTGAGTCTAGCTGGGAATTACAGCCAGAAGTGCTATTAAAGGTGAGTCGGATTTGGTCAGATATTCCTCATCTACTCCCTTTATTGAGGGAACTTTGAGGTGCTCTAAAAATGCGCCATTCGGGACCTCCTTCCGCGTAGAGCCTATTTGAGATAGTGCATCTGCTTCCTCATTTTCTGCTTGAGGGATGTGCTGAACTTCAAACCCTTCGAACGATTTAGATAGATCATCCACACGACGGCTTTGTATGCTGCCATGTGCTTATTTGCATTACAAATATCCGTGACTTGCTGAGCAACAAGATCCGAATCTCCATTGTTGGAGATATGCCCTAGAGGCAATAATAAATGTAGTTATTATTATATCTTTGTGTTTATGATAAATGTTTACATTCATGCTATAATAGTATTAACAAGGAAACCATTAATACTTGTGTGATTTGTAAACTTAATTTGAAGTCCCTAGTATAGCCTCTATACTTCACTAGCTTGTTGGTTGATTGATGATTGTGGTTTCCCTATCATGAACATTGAGATGTTATTAACAACAAGATCATATCGTTAGGAGAATGATATGGTGGACATACTCCTATAGACAAGCGTAGCATAAAGATCAAGTCATTTCAATAGTTCAATTGCTATATGCTTTCTGATACATAGTAACCTAATTCCTTCGACCATGAGATCATGCATATCACCTTTACTGGATGGATGCTTTGATGTCATCAAACACCACACCGTAACAGGGTGGCTATAAAGGTGGCATTGAGTGTTCAGAAAGTATTGGTTGAAACACATGGATCAAGAGTGGGATTTGTCCATCCACATGACGAATAGATATTCTCTGGGCCCTCTCGGTGAAATGTCATCCAATTAGCTTGCAAGCATGTGACTTGGTCACAAGGGATCACATATCACGGAGCGAGAAAGAGTACTTATCGAACGAGGATGAACTAGGTATGCAGAGATACCAAGATCATAACCTCGGATAAGTAACATATCGTGAGATAAAGGGAAATTAGTATCGTATGTAAGTGGTTCATTCGATCGCAAAGTAATCGAGAAATATGTAGAGCCATATGAATTTCCAGATTCCTCTATTGGTTATTGTTAGAAGTGTCTCGATCATGTCCGCATAATTCACGAACCGTAGGGAGACACATAAGGATTGACGTTGTTTGAGTAGTTATGGTATTATGAGAAAGAGACCGAATGTTGTTCGGAGTCTCGGATGGGATCCGGGATATCACGAGGAGATCCGGAATGGTCCGGAGAATAAGATTCATATAAGGAAAGTCCCGTTTGAGTTGGGGAATGGTTCCGTGTTTTCATCGAACATTCTAGAAGGTCCCGGAATGTCCGCACTCCGGGGGAAGGGTACATGAATGTGTCATTACATATTGGAATGATTGCATCATGTACTAAGTGTTCTCGCTGTCCAAAATAAAGGGTTTATTTAAATCCTAAATTGAAAAGTCAAACGGCTAGTTTGAAAGTCAAACGGCAAGTTTTGGAAAGTGGAAAGAGGAGGAGAAGTGGAAACCGAGTTGGGAGGGATTCCTCCTCCCCAAGCCGGGCCCACCTCAAGGCCGAGTTGGGAGGGACTCCACCTCCCCTTGGCCGCCCTCCCACCTATAAAGGAGGGCAGGGCTGCCCCTCCTAGTACACACAAGTTCCTATCCTCTAAACTAAACCCTAGACCTAAACCCCGGTTTAGAGCTATTTCGGTTTAGAGCCTTCTAATTGGTTTAGAGCCTTCTAATTGGTGTGTCTAATTACTAGACCACTAATAGCCTCTCTCATAAGCTCCACCATACTGCACGGCTTAAGGCGAAGCCTCAGGATCTCCCTCTACTTCCGTACCACACGCCAGTGCCCGGAATCGCGAGGAGAGTGCTACAACCTCCGCTTCTTTGGAACAAGGAGAGGAAGGTCTTCGTCGAAAATCGAGCGTGTGACCGACTCTGGGGAGCGCCGGAACGTGCGCGGAAGGATCGTCTCTGCGATCTTGAGATCGGAAAGAGTGCGACTACATCACCCACGAGAATCTGCTCTCGTTAAACACTTTGGAATCTTGAGGGTGAGTTATTCCATCGACTCGTTGCTACAATCTAGTAGATAGATCTTGGCTTGTTTGTTTGTATGCGATAGAAAATTTTGTTTTCCATGCTACGAACCCCTCTGATGGTATCAGAGCCGTGTCTATATGTAGATCTGTTGCACGAGTAGAACACAATGGTCATTGTGGGCGTTGATGCTTTTATTGTAGATTGCTTTTTGTGTACTTTGCATCTTGCGGTATGTTGGGATGAAGCGGCCGGTAACCTTACATGACATCGTTCATGAGACTTGCTCCACGCTAGACATGCAACTCGTATTGCATAAGTGGCTTTATGGTGCCTGTTTCTCCTAGCATAGTAAAGATCCAATTTACAGCGGGTGATCAACAATGCTAGTATCAATGTTGTGGTTCTTGTTAAGTAAGTTAGAACGACACTTATTGAAAGCCCCAAACCACGTAAAATATGCAAAGAAAGTAGAGGCGTCTAACTTTGTTTTGCGAGGATGTGCAAATGATGTGATATGGCCATGATTGTGATTATATTTGATGTATGCAATGTTCCTTATTGTAAGTTGGCAACCGCGGGAGCCATATGGTTGTCTTTAATTTCTGTTAATACATGCGTGTCTATTCAAAATAGTTGTAATAGTTGAAGCTGGTGGACGACAACCATGAAGAAGCGTAATTGACATTGATGCTATGACGGTGATGATGGAGATCATGTTCGTGCTTGAAGATGGAGATCGTAAGCACAAAGAAGAAAGGCCATATCATATCACATATTATGAATTGCATGTGATGTTAATCCTTTATGCATCTTGTATTGCTTAGTAGACGACGGTAGCATTATAAGACGATCCCTCATAAATTTCAAGTTCTAAAGTGTTCACCCTTAGTATGCACCGTTGACAAAGCTTGCGCTTCGAAGCACCACGTGATGATCGGGTGTCTTTGATTCAGCGGGTGAATACAACGTAATCAAGCCAGATTTGCTTATGCGGTAGCTAAGGTTTGATCTTAGCGAGCCTAGCATGTACGGACATGGCCTCGGGAACACGGATGCCGAAGGTAAAGCATGAATCATATAGTAGATATGATGAACATGATGATTGTTCGCCATTGAAACTATATCAACTCTCGTGATGATCGGTGTTGATGTAGTGGATTTGGTTCGTGTGATCACTAAAACAATGTGAGGATGTTGTTTTGGTGGGAGTTCACCTAGTTTAATTTCATTAATTAATTGAACTCAATTTGTCATAAACTTAGTCTAAACTATTGCAAATATGTTGTAGATCAATGGCAGCCCTACCATCAATTTTAATGCGTTCCTAGAAAGAAAAGTTGAAAAACAATGGAAGCAACTTGGCGGATTGGTTCGCAATTTGAGGATTGTCCTCACAACTGGTAATTTGACCTATGTCTTTGGATGCACGCTAGGTGACCCACTGCGGTGATGCTACCGATGAAGTAAAGAATGTTTACCTTGCTCGGAAGAATCAATACTCCATAGTTCAGGTGCTATCTTGTATGGTTTAGAATCAGACTTGAGAAAGGTTTGAAGAGTCAGATCCATATGATATTGTCGAGGATCTCAAATTAATCTTTGAGACTCATGCGGCAATTGAAAGTTATGAAGCTTACGAAAAGTTCTTTAAGCGCAAGATGGAAGAGGGTAGCTCCGTCGGTGAGCATGTGCTTAAGATGTGCACGCAAATAAACTTCAAAGTTTGGGCATAGTGATTCCTAATACTTTGGGGTTTACCGCATCCTCAATCACTACCACCAAGTTACAAGAACTTTGTGATGAACTACAACATGCGAACATGAACAAAGAGTTGCGAACTATTTGCTATGTTAAAATCTGCAGTGGAGATCAAGAAAGAGCACCAAGTGTTGATGGTCAATAAGACCACCAAATTCAAGAAAGGCAAGTCTAAGCGAAGGGACACTTCAAGAAGGGTGGTAAGAAAGTTACCATACCGGCGAAGAAGACCAAGGCTGGACCAAGCACTTGAGTGCTTTTCTTGCAAGGAGAAGGTCCTTTGGGCGGAATTGCCCAAAGTACTTGGCGGATTTGAAGAGCGGCAACATCAAGAAGAAAGGTATATCGATATACATGTTATTGATGTGTATCTCACTAGTATTCGTAGTAGTGCACAGGTATTTGATACTGGTTCGGTTGCTCATATTTGTAACTTCGAAGCAGGGCTGCGAATAAGCGGAAGCTAGTGAAGAGCGAGGTGGCGATGCGCGTAGGAAGCGGATCAAAGGTTGATGTGATCATGATCGCACGCTACCTCTTCATCTACCATCGGGATTAGTTTTATACTTAAATAATTGTTATTGGGTGCCTGCGTTGAGCATGAACATTATATCGGGATCTTGTTTATTGCGAGTCGTTTACTTGTTTAAATCCGAGAATATTGGTTGTTCGATTTATATGAGTAATATGTTTTATGCACATGCACCTTTGATAGATGGTCTATTCTTATTGAATCTCGATAGTGGAAATACACATATCAACAACATTGAGGCTAAGCGTTTGAAATCAGCGATAATTAGACCTATATGTGCTTGTCGTCTTGGTCACATTGGAGTGAAGCGTATGAAGAAACTCCATTCGATGGACTTCTTGAATCACTTGATTTTGAATCACTTGAAAGATCGAAGCATGTCGATGGGTAAAATGACTAAGACTCCATTTTACGGTATGATGGATCGAGCTACGGACTTATTGGAAATCATACATACCGATGTGTGTGGTCCAATGAGTGTAGCATCATGTGATGGTTATCGTTATGTTCTTACCTTCACGGATGACTTGAGTAGATATGGGTATATCTATTTCATGAAACATAAGTCCGAAACTTTCGAGAAGTTTAAGGAGTTTCAAAGTGAGGTAGAGAATCAGCGTAACAAGAAGATTAAATTTCTACGTTCTGATCATGGAGGTGAATATCTAAGTCACGAGTTTGGCGAGCATTTGAAGAAATGTGGAATACTTTCGCAGTTGACACCGCCGGGAACACCACAGCATAATGGTGTGTCTGAACGTCGTGTCGAACTCTCTTAGATATGGTTTGTTCTATGATGTCACTTACAGATTTACGCTATCATTTTGGGGTTATGCATTAGAAACAGCCGCATTCACTTTAAATAGGGCACCGTCTAAATCCGTTGAAACGACACCGTATGAATTATGGTTTGGGAAGAAACCTAAATTATCGTTCCTTAAAGTTTGGGGATCTGAAGCCTATGTAAAGAAGTTACAGCGGACAAGCTTGAACCCAAAGCGGAAAAATCGTCTTCATAGGATACCGAAGGAAACTATTGGGTATACCTTCTATCATAGATCCGAAGGCAAAATCTTCGTTGCCAAGAATGGATCCTTTCTAGAAGGAATTTCTCTCGAAAGAAGTATTTGGAAGGAAAGTAGAACTTCGGCGAGGTTGTCGAACCTTCTCTCGAAATTGCGAGTAGCGCAGCACGGAAGAAGTTCTGTGGTGCTGCACCAATAAGAGAGGAAGCTAATGATGGTGATCATGAAACTTGGTTGAGGTTACTCTGAGCCTCGGAGGTCAGCGAAATCGTACCACTCCAGTTGGTATGATTCCGTTATGAATGTCATGTTGGTGGACAACACCGATGACCCGAGACATATGAGGAAGCGATGATGAGCCCAGATTCCAATAAATGGCAAGAAGCCATGAAATCCGAGATTGGATCCATGTCACGAAAACCAAGTATGGACTTTGGTGGACTTACGGATGGCGGAAGGCTGTCGAGAACAAATGGATTTTCAAGAAGAAAGCAGATCTTGATGGTAATATTCATCTATAAAGCTCGACTTGTCGCATAAAGGGTTTCGACAAATTCAAGGAGTTGACTACGATGAGACTTTCTCACCATGGTGAAGCTAAAATCTGTGAGGATTATGTTAGCAATCTGCATATTATGATTATGAGATATGGCGGATGGATGTCAAAACAGCATTCCTCAATGGAGACATTGATGAAGAGTTGTATATGATGCAACCCAAAGGTTTTGTCGATCCTAAAGATGCTAACAAGGTATGCAAGCTTCAACGGTCCATCTACGGATTGAAGCAAGCATCCCGAAGTTGGAATCAACGTTTTGATAAGGTAATCAAAAGTTTTGGTTTTATACAAACTTATGGAGAAGCTTGTATTTACAAGAAAGTGAGTAGGAGCTCTGTAGCATTCCTAATACTGTATGTGGATGACATATTGTTGATTGGGAATGATGTAGACCTTCTTAATAGTGTCAAGGAATATTTGAATAATAGTTTTTCAATGAAGGATCTTGGCGAAGCAGCTTACATATTAGGCATAAAGATTTATAGAGATAGATCGAAACGCCAAATATCATTGTCACAAAGTACATATTTGGACAAAGTTCTAAAGAGGTTTGGAATGGAAGATAGCAAGAAAGGGTTCTTGCCCATGTTGCTATCGACCTTGAGTAAAACTCAAAGTCCGACATCGGAGAAGATAGAAAGGATGAGTAAGACTCCTATGCCTCAGCCATAGGATCTCTAATGTATGCCATGCTATGTACTAGACCCGACATATGCATATCTTGTTAGTCTAACTAGCAGATATCAAAGTGATCGAGTGGATCATTGGACATGATCAAAACATCCTTAAGTACTTGAGAAGAACTAAGGATATGGTTCTTTCTTATGGAGGTGATGAGCGACGTTGTTAATGGTTACCGATGCTAGTTGGAACACCGATCTCGATGATTCTAAATCACAATCTGGATACGTATTTATTTTGAATGGTGCAGCGATTAGCTGGAGGAGTCAAAGCAAAGCGTTGTGGCGAGATCTTCAACTGAATCGGAATACATGGCTGCTTGAGGCTTCACAAGAAGCGATATGGATGAAAGAGTTCATTCTGAGACAGGTGTGTGGTTCCAAGTGCTGTTGGACCCAATGTCTATCTCTTTGTGATAACATGGGCGCCATAGCCAATGCGCAAGAACCAAGGTCACACAAGAAGCTGAAGCATATCAAGCTGCGTTTCCACGCTATTCGAGAACATATCCAGGATGGGGATATAAAGATTTGCAAAGTACACACAGATCTGAATGTGGCGGATCCGTTGACTAAACCTCTCCGAGGCAAAACATGACCAACACCAAACTGCCATGGGTGTTCGGTATATTACCATGTAATCTAGATTAGATGACTCTAGTGCAAGTGGGAGACTGTTGGAGATATGCCTAGAGGCAATAATAAATGTAGTTATTATTATATCTTTGTGTTTATGATAAATGTTTACATTCATGCTATAATAGTATTAACAAGGAAACCATTAATACTTGTGTGATTTGTAAACTTAATTTGAAGTCCTAGTATAGCCTCTATACTTCACTAGCTTGTTGGTTGATTGATGATTGTGGTTTCCCTATCATGAACATTGAGATGTTATTAACAACAAGATCATATCGTTAGGAGAATGATATGGTGGACATACTCCTATAGACAAGCGTAGCATAAAGATCAAGTCATTTCAATAGTTCAATTGCTATATGCTTTACGATACATAGTAACCTAATTCCTTCGACCATGAGATCATGCATATCACCTTTCTTTGGATGGATGCTTTGATGTCATCAAACACCACACCGTAACAGGTGGCTATAAAGGTGGCATTGAGTGTTGAAAGTATTGGTTGAAACACATGGATCAAGAGTGGGATTTGTCCATCCACATGACGGATAGATATTCTGGGCCCTCTCGGTGAAATGTCATCCAATTAGCTTGCAAGCATGTGACTTGGTCACAAGGGATCACATATCAGGAGCGAGAAAGAGTACTTATCGATGCGAGGATGAACTAGGTATGCGGAGATACCGGCGATCATAACCTCGGATAAGTAACATATCGTGAGACAAAGGGAAATTGGTATCGTATGTAAGTGGTTCATTCGATGTAAAGTAATCGTAGAAATATGTAGAACCATATGAATTTCAGATTCCTCTATTGGTTATTGTTGAGAAGTGTCTCGATCATGTCATAATTCACGAACCGTGGGAGACACATAAGGATTCGGCGTTGTTTGAGTAGTTATGGTATTATGAGAAAGAGACCGAATGTTGTTGGTCTCGGATGGGATCCGGGATATCACGAGGAGATCCGGAATGGTCAGGAGAATAAGATTCATATAAGGAAAGTCCCGTTTGAGTTGGGGAATGGTTCGGTGTTTTCATGGGAACATTCTAGAAGGTCGGAATGTCGGCACTCGGAGGGAAGGGTACAT
Organism: Avena insularis; assembly: GCA_023614405.1. Taxonomy (NCBI): domain Eukaryota; kingdom Viridiplantae; phylum Streptophyta; class Magnoliopsida; order Poales; family Poaceae; genus Avena; species Avena insularis. The sequence goes on along the minus strand of CM042692.1, from coordinate 556,709,973 downwards.
GAATGTGTCATTACATATTGGAATGATTGCATCATGTACTAAGTGTTCTCGCTGTCCAAAATAAAGGGTTTATTTAAATCCTAAATTGAAAAGTCAAGCGGCTAGTTTGAAAGTCAAGCAACAAGTTTTGGAAAGTGGAAGAGGAGGAGTGGAAACCGAGTTGGGGAGGATTCCCTCCTCCCAGCCGGCGCCCACCTCAAGGCCGAGTTGGGAGGACTCCACTCCCCCTTGGCCAGCCCTCCCACCTATAAAGGGAGGGCAGGCTGCCCTCCTAGTACACAAGTTCCTATCCTCTAAACTAAACCCTAGACCTAAACCCCGGTTTAGAGCTATTTCGGTTTAGAGCCTTCTAATTGGTTTAGAGCCTTCTAATTGGTGTGTCTAATTACTAGACCACTAATATCCTCTCTCATAAGCTCCACCATACTACCCGGCTTAAGCGAAGCCTGCGGGATCTCCCCTCTACTTCGGTACCACGCCATTGTCTTTGCGGAATCGCGAGGAGAGTGCTACAACCTCCAGCCTTCTGGAACAAGGGAGAGGAAGGTCTTCGTCAGTACCGAACGTGTGACCGACTACGGGGCGCTGCGGAGCGTGGCGCGGAAGGATCGTCTCTGCGATCTTGAGATCGGAAAAATGCGACTACATCACCCACGAGAATCTGCTCTCGTTAAACACTTTGGAATCTTCGAGGGTGAGTTATTCCATCGACTCGTTGCTACAATCTAGTAGATAGATCTTGGCTTGTTTGTTTGTATGCGATAGAAATTTTTTGTTTTCCATGCTACGAACCCCTACATCCATAACACATCAAACGTCGTATGCCAATATCCTTGGCAATCCGGATTCCATGCAGCAGTGCTTCATACTCGGCAATATTGTTTGTCGCTGTGAAGTGGATCTGCAACACGTATAATAGTTTATCTCCTTGGGGTGATTTGAGCACCACGCCAGCCCCCGAGCCCCCTCGAGCCTTAGACCCATCGAAAAAGATGGTCCAATATTCCGACTCAGGGAGGACCCTGTTCTCCTTCGTCTCTATCCAATCAGTGACAAAGTCGGCAAGGATCTGGGATTTGATTGTTGTCCGAGGTTTATACTTAATATCGAAAGTTGAGAGCTCTATGCCCCATTTGGCGACACGTCCTGTGGCGTCGTTGTTGTTGATTATGTCTCTCATGGGATCTTTGCTCACCACGGTAATTGGATGCTCCTGAAAATAGTGTCGTAACTTACGAGATGCTAGGAAAACACCGTAAGCCAACTTTTGATAGTGCAGATATCGCTGTTTTGATTCTGTCAAGACCTCGCTGACAAAATAAGTCGGATGCTGCACCAAGTGTTCCTGATTTTCCTCTGGTCTCTCCACCACCATGACGATACTAACGACCTTATTTGTCGCAGCAATATAAAGCAACATCGGTTCCTGAGGCTCTAGCGCTACGAGGATAGGAGCAGATGAGAGTACTTTCTTCAGGTCTTGCAGTGTAGCTTCAGCTTCGTCAGTCCAGACAAAGTCCTTGGTTTTCTTCAGGAGTTTGTATAATGGTGCGGCTCTTTCACCAAGCCGGCTTACAAATCGACTGACCGCAGCAATGCAACCAGTTAGTCTTTGTACGTCCTTCAGGCGAGTTGGGCTGGAAATATTAAGTATAGCCTTGATTTTGTGGCGGTTCACCTCTATGCCTCTTTGAGACACGATGAAGCCTAACAATTTCCCGGCTGGTATTCCAAAGAAACATTTCTTTGGTAAGCATGATGTTGTATTTTCGTAGATTGGCGAACGTTTCCTCCAAGTCGGAAATGAGTGTTTCCTTCTTTTTGGACATCACCGCGATATCATCCACGTATGCATGTACATTGCGTCCGAGTTGGTCGTGGAGGCAACGCTGCATCGTGTGCTGCTCGCGTTCTTCAACCCAAAGGGCATCGTAACAAAATAGAAGGTTCGAAGGGGTTATGAATGAAGTTTTGACTTTGTCGATTCCTTCATCCGGATTTGGTGATAACCGGAATATCGTCGAGAAAAGCGGAGGAGTTAGGAGCACTGCGTAGAATCGATAACTTGATCAATTCTAGGCAAAGCAAACGGATCTTTTGGACAAGCCTTGTTCAAGGCAGTATAATCAACACACATCCTTAAATCAGTGGTGTCCTTTTTATGGACCATTACAGGATTGGCCAACCACTCAGTGTGGATGACCTCTTCTATGAATCCGGCTAACTCGAGCCGTGCTAGTTCCTTAGCTATTGACTTACGCTTTTCGTCGCCAAACCGTCGTAAGGACTGTTTGACGGGTTTAGCATTCAGGTTTACATTTAGAGAGTGCTCGACAAGTTCCCTAGGTACTCCGGTCATGTCAGATGGCTGCCATGCGAAGATATCTTGATTTGCTTGGAGGAACTTGACGAGCGCGCTTTCCTATGCGCTATCTAGGCCTACGCCTATCTGGGTCACCTTTGAGGGGTCATCTTCCTTCAACAGTGCTTTCTTCGTCTCTTCTGATGCCTTGAACTCCGGATTTGGCTTGGTAACCTCCTTCTTTGGTGCGGGCATCTCGGACGGATCTATGCTCTTCTTGATCTCCTGGTACTCCTGGGCGTGCAGCACGGCTTCAGCAAAGGCGGCATTTCCATCCTCGCACTCTCGCGCTTTCTTCGAGTCTCCCCTGATGGTGATCACACCGTTGGGACCTAGAATTTTCATCATATTGTAAATGTAACATGGACGAGCCATAAAAGCCCAGTAAGCCGGACGTCCGAATATAGCGTGGTGTGCGCTCTTGAATGGGACCACTTCGAAGGAAAGTGTCTCCGTTCGATAATTATTTGGAGTTCCAAAGGTAACATCCAAAGTGATCTCTCCTAGGGAATTAGCTTGTCTTCCTGGGACAACTCCGTGAAAATCATAGAGCTATGGTTCAGCTGTGTCTCCGAGATCTTCATCCGGCATAGCGTTTCGACATAGAGAATATTGATGCTGCTACCACCATCCATGAGGGTCTTGGAGAAACCATAACCGTCAATAAGTGGGTTGACGATTAAGGCGTATTTTCCTCTCCTGTGTAGCTTAGGCGGATGATCATCGCGGTCAAACGTGATTGCCACTTCCGACCAGTCCAGATACTGGGGGACAGCCGGAACTGTTGCATTGAGCTCGTGTAGAACTGCTTTCTTGACCTTTGCTGGTTGAGATCCGAGGAAGGTGACATAAGTGTCCTTCTTGGTGGGAAAAGTCTTCTTCCCTTCCGACTTGGGATTTGAAGCATCAGCTTCTTCCATGTCAGAATCCTCCTTAGTCTCTGTCTTTTTCGGGATTTTTCTTTCCCTTCTTCTGCTTAGCTTTGTAAGCCACGGTGTCATCTCTTTTGATGTCGTCGTTGAAAAGACATTCAGCGTTGGTGTGGGACGAGCCCCCACTGGCGTCTAGGTGATGCACACATGGGTTATTGGCAATGTCGGCCCAAGAGTAGGTTTTGCCTGGTTGTTGTTCTCCTCTACCTTGGACCCTTGATGTCCCACGACCACGCCTGCGGCCTCCGCCACATCCTCCTCGTCCTCCAGACCTGGAAACAGTAGTGACTACTGCTGTTTCCGTGTTGGGTTTTTCTTCCGAGGTGTTTTTGTGCTTCTGAGCTTGTTGCTTTGGTTGTTTTGCCGACTGAGGCACAGCTAGGGCATTGAGTAGTCCTTATGCATCGTCGTCAGCGTCTTCATACTTGCTCGTTGTTTCTATCATCTCTCCCAAATCGATAACCTTGTCATACTTCAAGCGATGGCGTAGTAAACCAATAGGGAGACCTGCGATGAAAGCTTCAATCGCAGTTTGATCATTTACTCCTTCGCAGGAGTTCTTGGTGTCGATCCATCATCCGAGGTAATCCTGGCAAGTTTCTCCGGCTTTCTAGGTGCAACGCTGTAGGTCTCCAACCGTGCAGGGCCTCCGATATGTGCCTTTGAAATTCCGAAAGAACGTGCTTTGTAAATCATACCAGTTATGGATGGTGTTTGCCGGAAGTTCATTGAGCCATGATCGTGCCGTCTTCCGCAACATAAGTGGGAGATATTGGGTTGCGACCAGGCTGTTTCCGCCTTTGGCGATGCAGCAAGCTTGGAAGAAATCCTGTAACCAGGTGCCTGGTCGAGCAATGCCGTCGTAGGCTTGGATATGTCTTGAGATAGCAAATCCTTCCGGGAATTTTGTAGTTCTGATGCGTGGACCGAAACACTTTGGGCCCACGTACACGTCATCGTTTTCATAGCGCCGAGCCTCTATGTTGGAGTTAATCTTGTGTCTTGCGTCATTCAGGGATAGAGATCGTACCGAATGTCGGCTGTGGCTGCGGTGCCGTGGAGCCGGACTTCGGCTTCTGCCACCACCTCCTCCGCCATGTCGTCGTCCTTGCCCTCCATGAGAGCCGTTGTGATGACTGTGTGGTGGAGAAGGTGGAGAAGGTGGAGCAGCTAGATAGTTTCCGGCTGATCGCTGGCCTCCGTCCGGAACATCATTATTCCGATTCCAGGGAGGGTCTTGACTACGACGAGCCCCCTGTCGGCTTGTACCTGCATGGTTTCTGTCGTTCCTTTGTCCATCGTTCCCACCATAGTGAGGCTCAGCCGCACGGTTCTCATGTCTAGGAGGCGGCATTCTCTGACGATCCTCCTCCCGACGTTTCTCTTTATCTTCTCCCCTTCGATCCTTAGATTCTTGTCGGGGAGGATTCGTCAGATTCAGCGCAGCGATGGTGTCTTTCTCGGCAGCTGGTGCGACATTGCCCCAACCGCGTGTGGTTTTGCGATGCTGTCCTGACGATCCGGTTCTCGAATAATTGTCTTCCCGTCGTTCGGGGCGATAATACTGCTCTAGAACGTAATGGGGTCTTACGTCAGCCCATGCCGGATCTGTGCGACATTGGTCAGCATCTGAGACCAGTTTTTGACTTCCGGACAGGGCGACCTTTTGCTGCTCCAGTCCCTTGTTGAGTAGCTTGATACCCAATTGGATCTCCTCTGGTCCTGGATTAGCCGATAGAATTTCTCGGGCTGCCACGGTATTTTGTACTAGAGTTGGGTATACCCAATCTCCGTTGCTATCTTTCTGTGGCTTCCCCATCTCATCTCCAAAAAGGACGGCACGGACACGTGGGAATTGGTTGTCATCTATGTGACGCTTCTGTGTCTTCTGATGCAGACGAGACATGTACTCCTTGTTCGACATGCGTTTCTTCTCCACCTCGATGTTTTTGGCTTCATCGAGGAGTTGTTGACGACGCGCTTCTAGGGCTTGCGCCCTATCATCCAGCTCATCTGCAGTAAGTTACTGTAGGGATAGGTGTAGTTAATGCCGCATCGATGAGTTTACGCACACCTTCAGTGATCACGTGTCCATCCACCGATGCTTCTTTCTTCAGCTCGTCTGGGATCAGTGCTCCGTCCGAGTCTTCTTCGTATTCCTCGGCAATTACTTCCTCTGTCAGAGGATCTTTTGCCGGGGTCTTGTTTTTCTTGTTCTTCTTCTTTGCCTTCTTGGCAGCGCCGGTAACAAAGACGGCTTTGGGCCCGTTTCCCGGAGTCAAGCTCTGATCGGTACTTTCGGACATTTGGACTTCGGAATTGTCTCTGAGGTCCATGTCATCCTGCACTTTGGGAGAGTGTTCCCCAGATCCTTCATCCATGGCTTCTCCTTTTTCTGCATCTTTGGAGTTATACTCCTCTTCATATTCCGCGAAGAACTTTCAGAAATCTGCTGACGTCATTGACTCATCCGAGGATGCGGGTACGTCGGCGTTTGTTCCAATTGCCTCCAGCACCGAGTCGGTGTTTTCTCCAGCATCAGCAGAGCCGGATCCGGATCCCACGTATCCGACAAAGTGCGACGCGTGCTTCCTGAGGTACCTGCGGCTTTCACGATCAGCCATATCGAAACTTTTGATGGTCTCGAGGATTGCATCTGCGCTTTCGCCTTGCAGTATCATACGTCGTAGTGTGTACCTTAGGAAAGGCCTGTCTGTTCCAGCATCATCAGAGCCGGAATCAGTGTCGTTGATATGCTCCTCCTGGATTTCGACTTCCACAGGTTGGTCGATCTGGGATTTGGCTCCTCTAGGGAGATCCACTCCAGATTTGACGTTGACCGCTAGGTCTTCTTCAGTTCGGATTTCTCCCGTCTCGCAAATGCGGGCTGGGTGGGATTAGGGTTTTCTGAGATTCGGAACTCTGCTGCCTCCACGGACAAAGGGGACCCAGAAAATTCTTCTGCCTCTATGATCACCGCTAGGGTGGGTTGGGCAGGTTCAGCGAAACCGATGTAAACATCGATCTCGCCAAAAGACATGATTGTGTAGGCAGTCACAGCCTCCCTTGCCAGAATCCAAGTCTCATCGAGAATGATGAGAGGGACGTCCATTGGCGTGAGCGATCATTGACGGTGATAGTCTTGCCGATGCCGATTCTTGCAGATTCCGCTCGGAACGTAGATACGTAGCTCACTTGCCCCACGGTGGGTGCTAACTGTCGTCGGATTGATGACAAGTACGCCATGAGGGGGTCCTCGAGGCATGCGGAAGAGAGGGGGTGAGACGTACGGTATTTCGGGACAGTGAGCACACAAGTTTACCGTGTTCAATCCACGGCTTTGGACGGATCCTACTCCTGCTAGCAATCGATGTCTGGCGAGTCGGAATATGGGTTACAAGGGTTTCGCCTGTGCGAGTTGAGATTGTAGACTATTGAGGTTATGCCCTAAAGGCTCTCCCTAGGACGGCTTATATAGATATCCAGCCTAGGGTTTACAGGAGAGATCTATCCGGCTACGACTAAGAGTCTGTTACAGAGTACATCTTGAACTACAAGTAACATCATGGCCTAAGTCAGTAAGTCTTCTGGGCCTTCCCATAGCCGGATTGGACTCCGTCTTCTCTCCCCGATCGGGCCCGTGAAGCAATAATCTAACCCGAAGTGGGCCACCCTGGTCAGCGAGGAACTGTGAGGATACCCGGAAAGTATATCCCCAACAACGGGAAGATACTTAAGGGCCCACTCGGAGAAGTTATATCCAATAGCTGCGCATCGTGTGATTAGATCATGGGGATATCACTTGTCGGAACGAGTTAAGTAGTTCAGTAACGAGATTGAACATGACATGGTGATGTCATTGATCATATCTCGGGTAATGCAAGTATCAAATGACAAAGGGAATAAGACACGACTGTCCCGGTTCAAACGACGAAAGATCTTCGTGGAACGCACAGGGGTCACATGGCCATCCAGGTCCCTCTATCGATCATTGGTGCGGGAGTGTCCCGACCATGTCTGGAGTGTTCCCTAACCGTGGGGTATCACGCTTAAGGGCTTAATGATGCTTAGAGAGTGTTTATAGGATCGGTAGAATCGCTGAAGAAGAGAAGGGAGAAAACCGGAAGGGTTTCGGTAAGTCCGGAGGATGTCCGGAGTGGAGGTGGAAGGTGTTCCATGGCCATGAAGATTGAATAATATGTGGATGAATGTTAAATATTGATTTAATCATTTATTCATAATTATTTAATAAAGAGAAAATCAATTAAAAGGTCAAAAGGCTGAATGGGCCAATTCCGGAGGGAGAGGGCCCATTAGGGGAAAGGAGAGAGGGAGAAGGGACCAAGGGGGAGGCCGGCTGGGCCTTGACCCCCCCCCCCCCCCCCGCGGGGCCCACTAGGGGCTGGCCGGCGGCCACCCCACCCCCTCCTCTCCTTTAGTCCCACCCCGGGACTTGAGGGGAGGTAGTACCTCCCCTCCCCCTATATAAAGTGGGGTATTTGGCCTAGAAAGATACACCAATAATCAATAAAGGTCTCCCCACTTTTGGGAGGACCTCTAATTTATATTTTCTCTCTCCTCGTCTCTCTCTCGTGACCGTGGTCCCAAGTCTGGACTGCACGAACAAGAGACATCTTCACCGCGGAGCACCGTCGCGTTGCGGGATTCGGATCCGGGAGCTCTACTTCCGCAACTGCTGCTGGATCGGGGAAGCGGGAGTCATCGTCAGGCACCGGACGTGTGTAACTCCCCGCGAGGTGTCGCGCTTGAGGCACTCAAGTCGTTGGAGCCAGAAGGAGCGCAAGGACTTCATCACGACCTTGAGGTCGGCTTCAGCTCGTCTACATCAACCACGCTCTCCTGAGCGTTGACAACGCTTTTCGCTCTTCAAGGGTAAGTTCATGAAAAGCTCCTCCTATCATATTACTAATAGATAGGTCTGGCAGCTTCAGGGGTTCAGGGGCATAGAGTAAAATTTATTGTTTTTATGCGCGGAACCCCGACAGTGGTATCAGAGCTAGATCTATGCGTAGTAATGCTAGTACGGGTAGAACACACGAGATGTAGCGTGTGGGCGTTCAACTTTTAGTTGTTACCCTCCCACGTGTACTTGTGTATACCGCAGTAATGCTTGATGAAGCGGCCCCCAACCGACTTTACGCGTTCATTCGTGAGACCGGTCCACGCTTGACATACGGCTTGTACCGTATAAAGTGGATTAGGGGGGTGTATGTCTCGCTCGCATTAGTTGCTATACCATTTGCAACGGAGGGCCCCGAAAGGGGTGTAGTATAGACAACTACTTGATCAGCGTTGTGCTGAAAGTTCGTAGGTAAGAACGGTTCTTGTGTGAAAGCCCATTCAGCCACGTAAAACATGCAAAGATAAAGTAGAGGCGTCTAACTTTGTTTTGTAGGGGGCGTTGCTTTGTGATATGGTTGTGGCAAAGGTAAAGTGATTACCTTTTGTTACATAGTAGTAGATAGTTATGGTAATGACAAACTACCACGCCGGAATGACACCGGTACCCTGGTGTCAGCGGCGCCGGAACCCGGTGACGGCAGATGAAGATCACGACATGAAGGACCATATCACATAGCATTTACATTAAATGTTATTGTTTGTATGTCTTATTGTGTGCTAGTATTAGATACTCGACGGTAGCCTAATAAGATGATCCCTGTTAAAATTACCAACGATTGTGTTCCCCCTTAGTGTGCACCACCAAGAAAGTTCTTCGGTATGAGGCGATCCAGGGTTACAGGCCTGGGTGTCATACATATATACGTTCACATACAGTGGGTGTAAGCCATGTTGCACAGCGGATGCACTAAGGTTGAGTTGGCGAGCCTAGCACGCCACAGAAGCGTGGCCTCGGAACACAGATGGTCGAAAGATCGAGCACGAGTCGCATGAATGATGTGACCGACGTTTAGCGTCCACCTTTGAGCCCACATCGATGGTCGTGATCAATCGGGGGAGATGTGGCTGATATGGGTCGTGTTATCACTAGAAACCCTTTCGGGGATAGGTGTTTCTGAGTGGAGTTATTATTAACTCATTTAATTATAAACTTAGTCTAAATTCCTTTTGCAATTATAAATGTAGATGGGACCTTTCGTGTTGACAATTGAATGGTTTAAAGGAGAGAAGCTCAGATTAGATGGATCGAACTTCTCCATTTGGGTTGCCAGTCTCCATGTTCTACTTAGTGAGAACGACGTGGTCGACTACATACTCGACAGGATGGATTTGGATCTGTCCATGGACCTTGAGACCCAGAGGAGTGGAAAGACCGCTATCTCCGTCGTGAGATGGCCTCCAATATTTCAGTTGTGATGCGTTGAGGAATGGTGGACGAGTTGTGGCCTTTCGTGGGTGATGTCAACCCTCGTTCGGTGATGCTACAGCTTAGGACACATTTCGTAGAGCAGACACGCATTTGGGAGCATGAGCTGATGGGAGACTTCCTCTCCATTAAGATGGAGGAGAACTCGTCACTGGACGGCCACTTGCAGCACATGCATGATGTGTACATGAGGCCAGCATACTTCCTGGACATCTGGATTTCAGGCTCTTTTGCAAATGTTGTTGTGCTGCGGTCGCTGCCACCAAGCTACCAAGCACAAGTCAGGACTTGTGTAATGAGGGGCGACACAGAAATGGAGTTCCACTGGTTCATGACACATCTCAAGAATGTGTTGGTTGAACCAGATGTCGCTCAGGTCATCGATGACCAAGGTATATATTTGATATATAGTTTTATAAATGTTATAATCTTGCAAACACATTGCAGTGTTGAGTATATCTGATACTTGTTCTGTTTTGATGAAAACAGGTCCTTCTGCATAGAGGTGCTTGCTGGAGAGGAGGTGACGTTGCGTGTAGATGGCGAGCATGATGATGATGGCCGACGACACTCTCCCTCGACATTTATGATTTAGTTTATGTTTAGGATGATTAATGTAATCAAGAGATTGTGAACTTCTTTTAGTGAGTCTCACACTTCGTGAGACGGTTATTCATATGAGTTTGTAACAAACAGTTGTTCCACTTTTATGAATGATCTCTATTCGTGTTCATATCTTGTTTGATTACTTGTGAATTATCCTTGTTGTTTGAAACTAATTGATAATGCATGAACATTTGTAAAACATTAAAAATGCCTTATTTAAAATACCCAACTTAATGATATTTCATTAATGAATGAAACCATTGTTTAAATTCAAAGTTATGATGATAATATGTGAAAGTCATTTGATTTCTATTCACATATAAATCATGCCTAAGTTCGGCAAAATAACTTGAACACCGTGTATTACTTGAATACAAAGTGTTTAAAGAATTGTTAAAAGTAAATACATATTCGATGTATTGTGTTTTAACGAAAATGGTAGTTATCATTAATTGATTATTTAAATGTGTAAAGTAGTTTGCCAAAGGAAACATGAATATGAAACTATTTGATTTGATCAAAGTGTTTCATTAACAAAGGGTATAAATATAAAAGAGAATCCAATCACTATGATTTGATCAATAGTAATAACATTCAACTTTATAAGAATGGCATGAAAGAAATTGTGGAATGCAAAGTGTTTTGAAACGTCAAAATACAAAGCATCACAATGTGATATTAGATATCAAAGGGGGTTGAATAGAAGGCACCAAATAAATCATTATAGTGTAGATGTAGAGACCATTAGTTAGAAATAGTTAGCACTCAATTAGAATTGGTAAACCATTTGAATTCGTGAAAGTTTTGGGGTTATTCGATATAACCAAAACAATAGCGAATAAGTCCTTGTAGAGTATTCATTGGAAACTTTGAATACGAAATCCATAGCTGAAACCAAAAGGAAAGCAAGATTCGTATTTCCTGGATTTTGGTGCATTCTTGAGAAAGCTCACCTCTAGTGAAGTTTCTCAATTATGGAGAAAATGGAAAATAGTGTAAAACACGATGAGGATTCAAAACCCTGCATCAGAGTGTTGAGAAGCGCAACGGACAGCGTTCCTGAACGATTCTCTTCACAGAAGGAAAGAATCAATGATTTTGATCATTGTGTTTTTCCCCTTCACTATTGTTTTTCACTACATGAAGTAGGATTCAAAATGTAAATCCATATCTTGTATGGAGACATTTGTGAATCATTTGTCATAATTTTGAAACATGACATACCTACGAACTACTAAGGAAATAATGGTAAACTAAATTATGAGAAGTCCTAAAAGCAAAATTCCCTTGAGATTAGAAAGCAATTCGTGGCTGAATCTCACAAGTAAAGGGGTTACTTGGAAATTTCCCAAATGACTGCAAGCCATAGTAGGAAAAAGGGGTGAATGACAAAAGCACAATTTTTCAAGTATTGGACAAATTCAAATGAATTTGATTCATGTGTGCTAAATGTCTAGTGGATTTTAAACTAGTAAAGTACTAGTATCTCATAGTAAAATCTCCAAGTTTGATATTTGATCAAAAGATTTTGGAGTTGTTCAAAATAGTAAGGGGATATGCAATTTGCATAAAATTGAGTGGGAGCTATGAAAGTCTTCCTGAAAAAAATGTAGGAACATATTTTGAGTGGGAGCTTATAGGAGTAATTCTTAAGTATGTTAAGAATGAAAGCGCAAATACTTATAAATAATGCTTTATAAGGTGTAGAAGTTGATAATAGGTGTATTATGATATTATGTAGTATTCCTTAAGGGATTCTGAAAAGTGTTTTAGAATAGAAGTTAATTAAGGAACTAGTCCTTAATAACTCAAATTAGGAATAGCATTAAGTTTAACATCAATGGTTGAAAGAAAGAAAAGGATGATCGTCATCCACTATGTTGAGACATAGGTTCTATCTTAGTAAACCATGATGATAACTTAGCATAATATATGATCCAAATTAAGGAACGTTTGAAAGTGATTAAGTCCGAATCACAGAATGTTGAGCTAAGTTTGTCCGCAGTGTCTATTAGAGAACTGTGAACATATTTTCCAAATCCGTAAAGGATAACATATCTTAAAGCATAAATAGTTGTGTTATAAGGGAATATGTTGGAAACTCCTGTAGATACCAATTAAAGTCAAGTAGGAAGCGAAGTGAACAAAACATCGAAAGTTGCATAGAGTGCACTAGTGTTTCGATGAATCCATTTATAATAATAGATAAGGGTACCATCTAAAGTGTTGTATAATGTTATGGCGGGGCTAATCCGCTTTTAACATAGAATGATGTGTCCTAGGGCACAATGCCCATGAGAAAGCCCTCGAGGTTGATCTAACGTCATTGTAGGCTCCTGGAATCAGGCCTCGTTCTACTGCCATAGCAATGATGCATTCACACAGATGCTATCATGTGATGATAAAGTATTAATGTCAATCAAGGTGACATTAGTAAGTTGCGAAGGATTTGGGACTGTAAAGTACAGACCCAAGACTCGACCTCTTCCATGAGCAAGCATGTTCAGGGTACCGGGTATATGGTGCCAAAGATTGAGAACAAATGCAGCTAGTGTATTTGTACTCTAGTGCAAGTGGAGACATTGGAAATATGCCCTAGAGACAAATAGTAGTAAGGACTATTATCATATTTCATATAGTTTATGATTAAGTTTTATATCATGCTATAACTGTGTTGAGTGGAAACATCAATACACGTGTGATATGCAAACAACTAGGGGTTCCCAGTGAAACTCTGGTCACTGGTTCATTGGTCAATAGATGATCATGTTTCCTGATCATGTGGCATTTATGCCAGTTGGAAATGAGGTCATCACATTCTGAGAATGAGATGATGAACCAATACCCAACCTAAACATCGTGACCCGATCATGTCACGAAGTTCAAGTTATGATGATTAGAAATGGATCCTCATAGACTATTCCTTAGACCGTGAGGCTATATCAATCACTGTCTCCCGAGAGTGCTTAGATAGCATCAAACACCATCTGGTAAAACGGTGGTTATAAAGGTGTGTTCAGGTACTCAGAGGAAACCATAGAGGCAATATATGTCAAGAGCAGGATTTGTCCGTCCATGTGACGGGAAGATACTTAAGGGCCCACTCGGAGAAGTTATATCCAATAGCTGCGCAGTGTGTGATTAGATCATGGGGATATCACTTGTCGAAACGAGTTAAGTAGTTCAGTAACGAGATTGAACACGACATGGTGATGTCATTGATCAGATCTCGGGTAATGCAAGTATCAAATGACAAAGGGAATAAGACACGACTGTCCTGGTTCAAACGACGAAAGATCTTCGTGGAACGCACAGGGGTCACATGGCCATCCAGGTCCCTCTATCGATCATTGGTGCGGGAGTGTCCTGACCATGTCTGGAGTGTTCCCGAACCGTGGGGTATCACGCTTAAGGGCTTAATGATGCTTAGAGAGTGTTTATAGGATCGGTAGAATCGCCGAAGAAGAGAAGGGAGAAAACCGGAAGGGTTTCGGTAAGTTCGGAGGATGTCCGGAGTGGAGGTGGAAGGTGTTCCATGGCCACGGAGATTGAATAATATGTGGATGAATGTTAAATATTGATTTAATCATTTATTCATAATTATTTAATAAAGAGAAAATCAATTAAAAGGTCAAAAAGCTTAATGGGCCAATTCCGGAGGGAGAGGGCCCATTAGGGGAAAGGAGAGAGGGAGAAGGGACCAAGACGGAGGCCAGCTGGGCCTTGCCCCCCCTCCCCCCCCCCCCCCCACGGGGCTCACTAGGGGCTGGCCGGCGGGCACCCCACCCCCTCCTCTCCTTTAGTCCCACCCCGGGACTTGAGGGGAGGTAGTACCTCCCCTCCCCCTATATAAAGTGGGGTATATGGCCTAGAAAGATACACCAATAATCAATAAAGGTCTCCCCACTTTGGGAGGACCTCTAATTGATATTTTCTCTCTCCCCCTCTCTCTCTCTCGTGACCGTGGTCCCAAGTCTAGACTGCGCGAGCGAGAGACATCTTCACCGCGGAGCGCCGTCGCGCTGCAGGATTTAGATCCGGGAGCTCTACTTCCACAACTACTGCTGGATCGGGGAAGCGGGAGTCATCGTCAGGCACCGGACGTGTGTAACTCCCCGCGAGGTGTCGCACTTGAGGCACTCAAGTCGTTGGAGCCAGAAGGAGCGCAAGGACTTCATCACGACCTTGAGGTTGGCTTCGGCTCGTCTACATCAACCACGCTCTCCTGAGCGTTGACAACGCTTTTCGGTCTTCAAGGGTAAGTTCGCGAAAAGCTCCTCCCATTACTGTATTACTAATAGATAGGTCCTGGCAGCTTCAGGGGTTCAGGGGCGTAGAGTAAAATTTATTGTTTTTATGCGCGGAACCCCAACAAATCCGACCGGATACCGAGCAATGCGCCTTGGCTCCTTTTGCTCAAAAACTAGGGGCCGGATTATCCGGCCCATGCGACTGCCGGATTATCCGACCTGGGGAGGAAAAACCGCCCTAGTTCGGGATACCGAGCAACGCGCCTTGGCTCCCTTTGGACAATGAGGTAGGCCCGATTATCCGGCCCTTGGTGGGGCGGATAATCCGGCCCCCCTCAAAGCTTCCTACACACTTAGAGCACATGAATAATCTCCACAGTATTGTTATCTAACACGCAAAACATAGGAAAACATGAAATGTTCTTTCACAAGGCCACCCACTCCTCAGAGCAGCAATCCACCTTCGCCGCCACCTCACCATTCTCCAGCGCAACCATCGCCTTCACCGCCTCACCACTCAGCGCAACCGTCTCCATTGCTGCCTTAGCCGTCTCCGCCGCCGCGTTAGCCGTCTCCGTCCCCTGAGCCTCAGAGACAAAAGCGGAAGTATACTAAGAGGGGAAGCACCACCAGCAGCAGCAAGAGCAAGTTCCGATCACAGAAACGTAAGCTATTGCCCCTCCCAAAAGTACCTCATCAGAATATGAAGAAGCTACCTTGTGAGAAGACAGATGAGGAAACTACTACGGCCGCAGCTGCCCATTATGAAAAGTGGAAGATTGACATGGCTAATAAGAAAAAGCCGATAGAGGCATTCTTCTCGGTCACCGCAGAAGATAAAGCCAAAGCAGCCGCGCTTAAGATTCAGCTTCACCAACCCATAGCGCTCACATCAGACTATAATCGCTCTATTACCAAGTCAGCTGAGGCAAAAGAGCGGAGAGTCGGGAAAGAAGTGGCCCAGCTCGGACAACAGAAAAATCAATCGATCGAATCGCTCAAAGTATAGGATACCAATGAGTGGAGAGCCCAGGAGCGGCATGATCCGAACATTGATCCGGAGTTTGTTCGACTGTACGGAAAAAAGGCCCAATTATATGGACTGTCTATTACTGAGTACATGAGCCGTATGGATGAGTTCGAGGGGTACCAAGAAACAGCATACATGTACCGATAGGCTCCTCGTCAAACCCGAAAGTTAGTCAAAATCTACCAACAAAAATGCGAAGATTGCATAACTGGTACATCCAAGCCTGTGCTGAATCCAAGAACTGGATCTATGCTGCATATAAACACCACCATTACGGTCATGGAGATGGCTTCCTACTAATCGAATTTCTAGAATTATTTCAGTTTTACCAACAAGACGCCCTCAACAAAACTATAAATGTGCCTATTATTTGTAAGTATTATTAATTTCTGTAATTAAGTCTTTCTAGCTCAGCTCATTCGTTGCTTGTATAATCTTACTCATCACTATACTAATTATATATGCAGAATGAAGATTCTCGAATGCAACAAAGGACAAATCTATGACCTTGGGTTTGTTGACTGCAATTTCGTTCATGAAGTTACTCTAAAAACAAAACCCAAAAAGACAAAGGATAACTTGGTACAAGCGTTGAAGCATTTCAGCAACAGAAGAGAAATACTATTTCCTTACAACGCTGGGTGAGTGTTACTGTCTTGTACACATTCTATTTTCTCTTACTCGATGTTAAGCGTATAATTGACTCGTGTTATATTTTGTTAGTGTGTCCAACTTCCACTATATTCTGTTAATCATTGCTGTTGACACCGGAGTAGTAAAAGTCCTGGACTCGAAACGCACACCATTAGAAAAGTGGGCGGACATGCAGGAATGCCTCTAGAAGGCTTGGAAACGGTTCACCGCCAAAACTAGGGGTGTTTGGAAGCCAGAGCTTACATTTCAACCATTGACTGTAAGTACTACTTGCTAGATCCACGCATCTCTTTGATTCTAGTTTCAATACCACTATTATCATGCTTGATTATTATTTTGATTGAACTCCGTTCTCGTAAAGTGCTTGAGGCAGGAAGCCGGAAATAACTTATGTGGATACTATGTCTGCGAGTTCATTCGCTAGACGACCAAAGAGAAGGGCGCAGACCGGAACATCAAAAAAATTGAAGTATGATAAACAATAATCACAACTTTATTTTATTACCACCAATTGTGTTTAGTTTCATTCATATATATTGATCCTCTTCTTTATATTAGATCGAACGGATGCGGGACGGTCTTCTATCACAAAAACGCGTGCAAGCAATTCAAGAGGAAATTTCCGGATTCTTGTTAGAACAAGTCATAGATCCGAAAGGAGAATACTATTACCCGCTTCATTTGGAAGGGTGAAGTGTAAAAAAGAAGATGTAAATTAGATCAAATTCGTGTGAGAGTATCGTTTGTAATTATAATATGTTTCGACCAAGAAGACGGATGAGACGGTGTATAATATATTTGTGATCATGCATGATGTGTAATATATATATATCGTGGTTTCATTATTGCTATATATATGTAGTACCATTAAATTGATAAAAAAAATCCTGCCACGATAGAAAAATAGCCCGAAAATCCTGCCGCGGCACAAAACCCTGCCGTGGCACAGAGACCGACGATCCCGGTTCATGCCAAGAACCGGGATCAATGATCCACCCCCGCCCGTCTCTCGCGCTGCCACGTGGAGAACCGGGACCAATGATCCACCCCCCCTCGCCGCGCGCCTGCCCACGTGGAGACCCATTGGTCCCGATTCATGCGCGAACCGGGACCAGCATTAGTCCCGAGTGATTGGTCCCAGTTCAGTAACCGGGACCAATGGCCCTTATGAACCGGGACTAGAGGCCATTTTTCCACCAGTGGTATATAGGTAAAAATGTTTTAGATGTTTGGCAACACAGGGCTAGGAAAATGAAAAGAGTTTCAACATGCTTGAATTTAGAGAATGGTATAGGAATACTAAGTATGCGACTAATTTAGAGTTTTCAAAATCCAGATATTATACAAGTGGGTTGTAGGAATACTAAGTACTTCGTGGTCAAAGTGTCAGAGTTATACTTTTCGGGTATACCACAGTTAGTCTTTATACTCGGAGACCAAGGTGACCCACTTGTGAGTAGGTAGAGCCTATGCCTCCACGGACGGTCCACTCAATGGGATAGACAGAGACCCATCCGGCTACGGGAAGGGTCAGAAGAGTTATTGACTTGGGCACATGATAAAAGAAGTCCTAGAGTATAAGACTTACCAATATGGTACTGTATATTATCTCATTTTTCCAACTGCCAAAAGGTGTCTTGAATAAAGTGGATTATTTCTGATCAAGATTCTTTTGGCGGGGGGATAGTGAGAAAAAGAAATATCGACTGGCCAAATGAAATATGGTTTGCCGGCCCAAAGAATACGGTAGACTTGATATACATGACTTACAAGTCAAAAATACCGCCTTTTTAGGTAAATGGTTGTTTAAGCTACTGACCGAAGAAGGAGTCTGGCAAACTATCATTTGGAGAAAATATTGTGGATCCAAAGCTGTGTCTTAAGTGGTACAGAAACCTGGTGATTCACACTTTTGGGCTGGACTAATGGCGTCTAAAAAACATTTTTTTTCATTTTAGTATTTTCAATATTAATGATCGATCTCAAATTAGATTCTGGGCGGATAAGTAGCTTGGGCATACTTTTCTTCGGGAATAATATCCGGCACTTTATTCGATTGTTAGACATAAAGGAAACACACTTTCCAAAGTATTGGAAACTACTCCTCCTAATGTATCTTTCAGAAGAAGCCTCATTGGTCCTAGACTAGTATCATGGAACAATCTGTTATTACGATTATCCACGATTTACCTATCGGACGGTATAGACGAGTTCCGTTGGAAATTACTCGAGAGCGGTACATTTTCTGTGGACTCTATGTATAGGGCATTGATCCAACCTAATATTCCGGTCGATGATAATAGTACAATTTGGAAAATGAAAATACCGCTAAAAACTAAGATATTTGCTTGGTATCTTCGTAAAGGGGTAATTCTTATAAAAGATAATCTTATTAAGAGGAATTAATATGAAAGTAAACAATGTATGTTTTGTCATCAGGACGAGACGATTAAACATTTATTTTTTTAATGAAAATTTGCTTGTCATATATGGTCAATCATCCAAGTAGCTTCTGGGTTATCTCCCCCACGATCGGTGGCCAATGTATTTGGTAACTGGTTGTACGGGATTGATGATTGCTATTATTTGGTCGCTGGGACTATGTAAAAATGACAAGATTTTTAATACTAATATGTCTTTAACGCTGCAGGTAATTCATTGGGCTACGGCTATTCTCCGATCTTGGACTATTCTCCAACGGGTCGAGCACCGTGCTTTGTTTAAGGAGGGGTGTAAACGATTGGAGGATACGACGAGGGATATTTTTTCCCGACATGGATGGCCACGTGAGCTGCGGATTGAGTTACCTTAGCGATTTGTCATGGACAATCTTGGAGATATTTGTGTTTTCCCTTTTCACTTGTTCTATACCTTAATGATTTGATCGGCCGTGTGCATCTTAGTTATACAGAGACCGGGTGTAAACATTATAAAAGTAATAAAGCGCCCATTTCCCCAAAAAAAAGTATAAGACTTAGAAGTTACTTTTATTGTAATATGTATCGTAACTGGATAGGTTTTACCTTGTCAACCCTAGGCCGTGGGACTATATAAGTCGGCATACAGACATCCCTTATAACCTCCGGCTTTGCTGATTATAAGTGAATTGATATCCGGAGTAATATCCGGCCACCACGGTCGGATCTGAACCTGGTAAACATGTGTGCTCCCTATCTCGGACATCCTTACGTCTAACACCCCTTTTTACCATGTCTCGAGGACCCCCTCATATGGCGTACTTGTCATCAATACGACGACACAAAGCTAAAAACTAAAAAAAATCATTCAGGATAAAGGAATTATTCAAGGAGATAAAAGTTTGCTTAAGTATAAGGAAAATTTGTGATATTAAGTCTCTCACATCGAGTTGCCACCAAAAGAAGTGACGGAAAATCTCAGGTTAGCCTACATCAGGAAAGAGAAGAGATCCAGAAGAGACAAGGTTGTCGACCTAATAAGGTTCAAACTCTTTGAGGAAACACCTTTCGCTTGATGACAATCTTTTTCCAGATTGTATATCCAGATGCAGGTTGGCTTCTATTTTTCATTGATCAATACAGTACCAGCAAGCTTAATACGTGTAGCACGTTTGTAAAAGTATACAAAGTTTGTTGGGTTCGATGAGTTCAAAGTCCAGACAGACATGTTGCCAGCAAACCGGTTAACATAGAGCATCTTGAGTTCTTGGCAAACATGGCTGCAGTATCAATGCACACACGTTAGAGTTCTGATCGTCTCCTCAAGAATGATTCTTGGCGAACATCATCATCAAAATATTCCTTCTTCACACAATAGGATTACCATTACCATGATTCGCGACTGGAGTTCTTTTTATAGAAATAAGTAGAACCATTGAATTTAAATTTGGTAGAGCCGCACGAACACGTGCCCCTCTGCCACAAATTACGACGTCCAGTCTCCTCGAGGGAGATGATAAACCAACATGCTAACCAAGTGCAATGTGAGCCATTGATCTAGGCCACGTGCCTTCTTGAGCACCCATGGTAAGTAAGTTTTGGAGTCGTCCTACCCCTGGTAATAAACATGTCCTCGCCACGTCGATCTTCTCAAACTCCCCGCATGGGACTAAAATAAGCTTGGACATCGGTGCATAATATTTATTGGCTCGCTCGTTTCAGCAAGGCCGAGCGATTTAAGAGCCCAGTTTGATGTCCTTATTGTGGCCTAGTAGCCCACTAATAGCTAGTCCTTGTTTGAAGAGAAACGACACTCCCTCAAAAAAACAAAACAGAGACACGACAGTCCACGATCAGTTTTTCCCCTGTCACCGGCCTCTTGAAATCCTAACACAAACACTTAGAACACAACCTCTTGCAAAAGCACCTCTAGGCTGCAACATGGAGATAAACAAACCTAACTAAAGCCTTTATTATGGAAGTACTACAATTCTTGTAGTAGCAAATCTGGTGCCACCATTTCTTTTCATTTTCTTTCCAAGAAGACGTTTAATTACAGAGAGCAGAGCACAGCATGTCCAGAGAAGCAACGTAACGGGGGTGTCGCCTTCACGATTACGTCAAGGGTGGAGCATGTCGGTGTCGTGCAAGAGCCGTGGACGAGCAACCATGCGAGCACCCTGAGATTCATGGAGCGCGCGGAGGAGACGACTTGCAACCTCTGAACTGAAGGGGTACGTACGGAGCTGGAAGCCTCACAAAGTCACAAATGTGTCAAATCATCGTCAACTAGGAAGGTAGTATATATATAAATCAGGAGCCTAATGGAGGTCCAACCGCCGGTGCAGAGTGCCGACCTGCTACTTGCCTTGGACCTCGATTTGAAGCCGCTGCATAGTGTACAAGGGCTTTACGCGTGTATTGATAAGGACAAAAGTGTACCTCTAACGGTTCGATAGATCTAATATGCTTTTTATACAAAATTTTAATAAATTTTTAGATTCAATTTTGTAGGGACCGCGCGAACGCATACCCCCTCTAACACAAATCACGAGGGGAGATGGTAGATCAAAGTTCTCACCAAAGTGCAATGTGAGCCATTGATCTAGGCCATGAGTATTCTTGATCACCCATTGACCCTGTCCAGGTAAGTAAGTTGAAGAGTCGTCCTACCGCCTGCTAATAAACACGTACTCCCCGCGTCGATCTCCTCAAACTTCCCGTATGGGACTAATCTAAACTCAGACCGCAGTGCATAATATTTCCTGGCTCGTTCGTTTAAGAAAGGCCGATGGATTTAAGGGCCCAGTTATATTTTCTTATTCTGACCTTGTAGCCCATCAATAATGCCTGGATGCTGGAGTTTCCTTTCAAAAGTGGAGGAACGCGACGGTGTACGAACAAGACTTTCCCCCCTTTATCCTTGCTTGACATGGATCATGACACAAGCCAGCCTCTTGTAAACTGTAATCCTAACACGGTCACTTTTCTGAGAAATAATCTGTTGCAAAAGCACTTCAAGGGTGCAACTTAGAGATAAACAAACCCAAGTTATTTTCATTTTCTTTCCAAGAAGACGTTTAATTACAGAGAATATATATAGTGTATGCCCAGGAGACAGAACGGAATGGAACGGAAGAGGAGGTACCGGTGTTGCCTGCTTCATGGTCAGGCCAACGGTGGTGGGTTACCCGGCACCACATAGGCCGTCTTCTTGTTCGGCTGTGGCGACGGTGGCGTCGGCGTCTTCTGCGCCCCGAGAAACCGCCTAGACACTGCCTCCTCGTGACCGCCGTGGCCACCGCCGGCGACCCGCCGTAGCTTCGCGTCACCGCCTCCATGATCTGCGCATACCGTGCATCTCAGCTCGTGTAGTAGCAAAATTGCACGCTGGAAGAAACTTCCGAGCATCCTAAATTTAGCAATAAACACGCAGAGCTGCGTACGTACGTGCAAGGAGACGGGAGGAGCATGACGGGGTGGTGCAGGAACCTAGGACGAGAACGAATAATACGAGCAACCATGCGAGCACCCTGCGATGATTCATGGCGGCACGGCGGAGGCGACGACTTGCTAGCTAGACTTTCAGAGCTGGAAGCGTCGTCAAAGATGTGTCAGATCCTCATCAACCAGGACGTACGGTATTGGTATATACATCGGCGGGGATGATGAGGCCGGGTCCAACCGCGCGGCCGGCGGTGCCGATGAGAAAATCCAAGCTGATTACTATACCAGCTAAGACTTGTTAGCGGCTGCGCCGCGGTAATGGAGTAGTATCTACGATTAGTTTTGCTAAACCTGCTAAGGCTGCATGGCCTACGTACGATGTTGGTTGGATCCACCCATGCATGCATCGTTTGACTTGGGCGTTTCTCAAGCTAAGCAGCTGCTCCTCCCCAAGACCTCGAACTGAAGCACTACCCACTAGACGTTGCATAGAAAAGGGCTTAGGTTGGTCATAGTGGAGACTGGAGAGTAACTTAGAGTAGTAATATGCATTATGTTACTAAGTCTAAGTTACTACTTTTATAGTAAAAAATAATTTAGTTATGATAACATGTTATATTAATTAGGTTGAAGACACACTTTGCCTTGATATGTGTGATGTTACACTAACATAGCTAATTACTCAATCTATCTATCTCTTTATTAAATCATGCCACATAAGCAAAAATACTGATTTAGACTCTTAGTTACTAGTGAAGTTATGCCCACTATGATCAGCCTTACCGTACGTATTGATCGACACGGACAAATGTGCAATAGTATTGTATGATCTAGCTATGGTGGACTTTCGCATCGCCGCGTTGGAGCGAGGTCCTAAGTGATCTAACTTAAATTCGGTTCAATGGATCCGGCCTCGACGTCAAGTTAAATATATACGGCCAACACGGAGGATCTCGAGCTGCCCAGTCTGCTCCGGCCTACCGTACAGTATGCAGGTGCGTCGTGAGCAGCCGCGGGCAGCAGCGAGGGAATGTGCACGAGCGCTACCTGCCTTGATCATGACCTGCTACTGGTCCTAAAGAAAATTACAATCATTTTAATTAATGTCAGGACACCAGGGGTATCTGAATCTGACCATTCAGAATTACCATTACTTTTTTTTTGCGAAATAGCATTACCATTACTTACTCAAAATGGTACTACTCCATTGTGCAACCGGTTATATTTAAACCTTTTCGTTTTGAATTGTGCTGGCTGACCGGTTTGCCAACTCTGGTCAGCAAATTTCGGCATGATTGTGTGTACACTGATAGAAAGAGGGTCTTTGGTCCAGCATCCAAATTCTACTGGTCCCGGTTCGTTTCCTTAATCGGGACCAATGCCAGACACCGGTCCCGGTTCATGCCGCCTGGACATTGGTCTCGGTTCATCTCTAAACATTGGTCCCGGTTCGTGGCATGAACCGGGACCAATGCCTCATGACGCATGCATATGGCCCTCTGCGGAGCATTTGGTCCCGGTTCATGCCACGAACCGGGACCAAAAACCCCGCGACGGTCCGTATTCCGGGACAATTAATGTAAATTAATTCGGAGCAGAAATTAATTCGAAGCAGAAATTAATTCGAGATAGAAATTGAATTGATTAGTATTTTTGAAAAAATCTTCCACAAATTAATCGAGACAAAGATCTAAATTGAGACATTTTATTATTCGACCACAAATTTTTCCAAACAAAGATGCGACTTTACAAATTTTCCTAGTCGACAACACTTCCGCTGCCGCTGTCCTCCGAGCCGCCGGCTTCCTCGTCGTCGTCGGACGAAATCTCCACGATTTCGGCGTTGTTCGGGAGACGGAGCTCCTCTGCGCGGCTAGCGGCGTCGATGGCGGTGTAAATGGTCCGTCCAGGGACGGACCAGAACATCTCCCGCCCTTCTCGGTTGCGGAGATCCGGGTGCACCACGCCCCCGTCCACGATGCGGTTGCCCAGCTTGGCCTTCCGCTCCTTCTTGAACAGCCGGGCCAAGATTGCTGGTCGCCACAGACCGGGCAACGCCTCATCCACGCTGGCATTCTGGCGACGCTCCGCGATGACGCACTCCATCTCGTATCCACTGAGGACGAGGAGCGGAGCCACCGGCACACCCGCCTCGCTGATGCGAAATCTGGCGGGCACGGTCGCGCGTGGCGGCGCGAGGATGCCGTAGTACGCAAACATCGCCACCTCGTAGAAGTTGAGCGTGGGCACCTCCATGGCGGCACGATGGAGATTGGAGAGGGAGGGGAGGCGAGACGACGGCGTGGTGGAGAGGCGATGGCGAAAGGGGTAGGGTGGAGATCGACTGCAGAGAGGCCGAGGCAATGGTGAAAGTGACGCGCTGCGGCCTCATATTTATACACGGGGACGACGAAGCGACGGTGGGCATTGGTTCCGGTTAATGCCACGAATCGGGACCAAAGTTCTCGCATGTGGCGGCAGTAACGCGCTTTCAAGGTCATTGGTCCCGGGTCGTGCCATTAACCGGGACCAATGACCTGGGTGGGGGCGCGCTGCTGGGCCGCCACGTGTCACGCGGGAGGGGCTTTGGTCCCGGTTCGTGGCATTAACCGGGACCAAAAACCCTCCCCTGTCTATATATAAGCCTAGCCCTTTGCTCGTTGCCACCAAATTTTGCTGGATTGTGTGTGAGGTGTGGGTGCTAGCTTTTTTTTCTTTGATTGCACACAAGATGTTCGACGAAATGTCCGAGCCACACTTTAGTTCGCACAACACGGTATCCTCGGCTGAGGTTAGCAACCTTATCTTCTTCATCTGTAACTGATACAAAAATATTGCATGTGTCCATGTAGGGTGGTCATTTTACTATTCACGATGTTATTGTAATGGTTAACTATTATGACGCAGATCGATGCACAGATGCAATGGATGTATGGCGACCGACGCGATTCCGATTTTATTGCAGGCCTGTATAAATTTATCGATTTGGCTAAGGCAAACAAAGTGGATAATTTTATGCCTTGTCCCTGCGTCGACTGTCGGAACGTGGCGGAGCACTCTGCCCTGAGAATCCTTCAAAGCCATCTGCTTTAGAGAGGTTTCATGCCCGGATATTATTGTTGGGCCATGCACGGAGAAAGAGGGGTTAGGCTGGAAGAAAATGAAGAAGAGGATGAGGATGACAGCTATCCTATGTCCCCTGAAGAATACGGTGATACTGCAATGGAAGACAATGAAGAAGAGGGAGGCGGCAATAAAGAAGAACAACGGGCATCGGATGAGCCCGTTGATGGTCTTGGTCGGGTCATTTCTGATGCAAAGCAACAATGTGATACAGAAAGGGAGAAGCTTAAGTTGGAGGCCATGCAAAATGATCACACAAAGTTGTTGTACCCAAATTGCAAAGATGGCAGCACAAAGCTCGGTACCACACTTGAACTTCTGAAATGGAAGGCAGAGACTAGCTTATCTGACAAGGGATTTGAGAAGTTACTGAAAATAATGAAGCCGAAGCTTCCAAAGGATAACGAGCTGCCCGAGACAACGTACGAAGCAAAGAAGACTATCTTCCCTCTAGGATTAGATGTGGAGAAGATACATGCATGCATTAATGACTACATCCTGTACCGCGGTGAGAAGTACGAGAATATAGATAAATGCACGGTATGCACTGCATGTTGATACAATATCAGACAAGATGACCCTGGTGATGTTGAGGGCGATGACGAGCCCCCTAGGAAGAGGGTTCCTACTAAGATTATGTGGTATGCTCCTATAATACCACGGTTGAAACGTTTGTTCAGAAATAAAGAGCATGCCAGGTTGTTGCGATGGCACAAAGAAGAGCGTAAAAAAGAGAGGAAACTGAGACACCCCGTCGATGGGTCCCAGTAGAGAAACATCGAGAGAAATACTCGAACTTTGCAGGTGACGCGAGGAACTTATGGTTTGGTCTAAGTACAGACGGCGTGAATCCTTTTGGGGAGCAGAGTTGTAGTCACAGCACCTGGCCAGTGACTCTATGTATCTACAACCTTCCTCCTTGGTTGTGCATGAAGCGGAAGTTCATTATGATGCCAGTGCTCATCCAAGGACCGAAGCAACCCGGCAACGACATTGATGTGTACCTAAGGCCATTAGTCGATGAACTTTTGCAGTTGTGGGCAGAACCAGGTGTAAAGGTGTGGGAGGAGCACAAACAGGAGCCATTTGACCTATGAGCGTTGTTGTTCGTAACCATCAATGATTGGCCTGCTCTTAGTAACATTTCAGGACAGTCAAACAAGGGATACAATGCATGCACGCACTGTTTAGATAAGACTAAAGGTACATATTTGGATAAATGTAAGAAGGTTGTGTACCTGGGGTGTCGTAAATTTCTTCCGACCAATCATCAAGTAAGAAAGAAAGGCAAGCATTTCAACGGTGAGGCGGATTACCGGAAGAAGCCTAAGCTCCCTAAAGGTGCTGATGTATTTGGTATGGTGAAGGACCTAGAAGTAATCTTTGGAAAGGGTCCTGGCGGTCAATCTGTTCCGAAAGACCCCATTACCGGACACACATCCATGTGGAAAAAGAAATCTATATTTTGGGAGCTTGAGTATTGGAAAGACCTAGAGGTCCGTTCTTCAATCGACGTGATGCACGTGACGAAGAATCTTTGCGTGAACCTGCTAGGCTTCCTGGGCATGTATGGGAAGACAAAAGATACACCAGAAGCACGGGAGGACCAGCAATGTATCAAAGACCCATAAAACAAGCATACTGATAAAGGACGTGAATACTTAAGCAGCTACGCTCTTACCAAAGCAGAGAAGGAAATCTTTTTTGATGTCCTTTACAGTATCAAGGTCCCGGCTAGCTTCTCATCAAATATAAAGGGAATAATAAATATGGCAGAGAAAAATTTTCAGAACCTGAAGTCTCATGATTGCCACGTGATTATGACACAGTTGCTTCCAGTTGCATTGAGGGGGCTTCTACTGGAAAATGTTCGATTAGCCATTGTGAAGCTATGTGCATTCCTCAATGCAATATCTCAGAAGGTAATCGATCGAGAAAGTCTAGAAAGGCTACAGAAGGATGTGGTACAATGTCTTGTCAGTTTTGAGTTGGTGTTCCCCCCGTCCTTCTTCAATATTATGACACATCTCTTAGTTCACCTAGTCGAAGAGATTTCTATTCTCGGTCCTGTATTTCTGCACAATATGTTCCCCTTCGAGAGGTTCATGGGAGTCTTAAATAAATATGTTCGTAACGGTGCTAGGCCAGAAGGAAGCATCTCCAAGGGCTATGGAACAGAGGAGGTCATTGGGTTTTGTGTAGACTTTCTTCCTGACCTTAAGCCGATTGGTGTTCCTGAATCACGGTATGAGGGGAGACTGAGTGGAAAAGGCACGCTTGAAAAGAAAGCAATGATATTTAGGGACGAACATTCTTTGAATCAAGCACACTACATAGTTCTACAAAGTTCTACCTTCGTGGCTCCATATATCGAGGAACACATGAATGTTGTACGCTCCAAGTTCCCGGAGAAGGATGACTACTGGATTAAAGAAAATCACATGGAGACTTTCGGCACTTGGTTGCAATTACATCTCATGAATGACACCACTATTGGAGATCAGCTCTACTTGTTGGCCGCGACACCATCTACGACTGTATTGACTTTCCAAGGGTACGAGATAAATGGGAATACATTTTACACGATTGCCCAAGATAAAAAGAGCACCAACCAAAACAGTGGTGTCCGCTTTGATGCAACATGCGAGAATGGGAAAAAGGACACATACTATGGTTACATAGAGGAGATATGGGAACTTGACTATGGACCTACTTTTAAGGTCCCTTTGTTTCGGTGTAGTTGGGTCAACATGAATGGAGAAGTGGTAAAGGTAGACCAGCTATATGGAAGGGGTAAAGGTAGACCATTCATCCTAGCCAATGATGTGGCTCAGGTTTTTTATGGGAAGGACATGTCCTCTAGACCGAAAAAAGAAAAAATAAGGAAACGAATACATTAGACGATGAGCCCATGCGTCACATAGTTCTTTCAGGGAAAAGAAACATCGTGGGAGTCGAGGACAAGACAGACATGTCAGCAGATTATGATTAGTTTGATGAAATTCCGCCCTTCACCGTGAAAACTGACCCAAACATCCTGTTAAGCAAAGAAGATGCTCCATGGTTACGGCCTAAGAAGCGATCATAGGCAAGGGATCGACATACGTGACGAAGGATTCATACCCTAAACCCTATGTAAATCTATGTAATGTATGGAAACTTTATGTGATGTATGAAAACTTTATATGAGAGCCTCGAACATGATAGGTCATTTTGTGAAGATCCGCCACGGGAGATTTCCCAACCATTTCCCCAACACTATTAGAGGAGATGGAGTCTTTCACGGGCTTGCAGGAGCTTCGAGAAGCTCAAGATGCCGTAGGGCGTGTGCACCAACGACATCTTCGAGAAGCTCCACCACGGGAGATTTCCCAACCCTTTCCCCAACACTGTTAGAGGAGATGGAGTCTTTCACGGGCTTGCAGGGAACTTTTTCCAAGGCGGAGCTTCCGAAGATGCCGTAGGGCGTGTGCACCAATGACATCTTCGAGAATCTCCGCCACGGGAGATTTCCCAACCCTTTCCCCAACACTGTTAGAGGAGATGGAGTCTTTCACGGGCTTGCAGGGAAATTTTTCTGAGGCGGAGCTTTCGAAGATGTCGTAGGGCGTGTGCACCAACGACATCTTAGAGAAGCTCCGCCACGGGAGATTTCCCAACCCTCCATCCATGGGGATGAAACTCTCTCTACCTATGTTGGCTTGTTGAGCTGCTTGTCATGGCGTATCGATGCTCCTTTTATAGGCACGACGCCGCTTCTACTTTGTCTTGTTTCTCCGACAGGGCGTCGTGCGCTACATGCTTTATCTCATCGAGCAGTGCGTCCACCCACACGTCCTTATCCCGCCGACATCTTTAGTCTTGGTTGCACCCACCAGCCGGGACTAAAGGTTACCCACGCGTCCTTATCCCACCGACAACTTTAGTCTCGGTTGCACCCACCAGCTGGGACTAAAGCTTTAGTCTCGGTTGCACCCACGCACGAAAAATGGAAATTGGCTTTTTCGTGCGTCTCGGTTGGGAAATTTTCCATATAAGGTGGTCTAGTATTTTTGAAAAATGGGCTGGTACCAATGCCAAACTTTAATTTGGTGGTTGCTTCACAGAACACCCGATTTGACACCTCAAAATGGAAATTGGCTTTTCGTTCGTCGAAAAGGAAAACTTCCTCCTGCAACATCGTAAGCCATCCCAAGATGCACATGTGTGCACAATATGGGCACATTATCACAAACTATGCCCTGATTCTAGCCATAACATTGGTGGTTTGACCTAAATACCATGAAACCTCGAACATGATAGGTCATTTTGTGAAGGATTTTTTATGATGTTTGCAATTTTTCAAGTTCAATATTTTTCCTTGCAACTGTGACACATAATATGACACCACGCGAAGGTTTCACATTATTTGGATCATTTTTGAATTTCGTATGCCCGTTTCAAACTATATTCAAAACGACGGGCATGAATCTTCTTAGCCCGGGGCTGAGCCTCGCTGAACTTGAGGTGGATCTCTGATGAAATAGCATGTTGTGAACCTATAAATGTTTTTTTTAAAAATTCACAAGCATTATATCATGTACTTGTAGTTCAAATCTTGGCAACCTCCTACCGATTCGGGAATTTGTCTTTTCATGAGGATGGACGGAAAGGTTCGAGATACGGTTGGGAAATTGTCCATATAAGGTGGTATACTATTTTTGAAAAATTGGTTGGTACCAATGCCAAACTTTAATTTGGTGGTTGCTTCACAGAACACCATGATTTCGGCACCTCAAAAATGGAAATTGGCTTTTTCGTGCGTCGAAAAGGAAAACTTCCTCCTGCAACATCGTAAGCCATCCCAAGATGCACATGTGTGAACAATATGGGCACATTATCACAAACTATGCCCTGATTCTAGCCATAACATTGGTCGTTTGACCTAAATGCAATGAAACCTCGAACATGATAGGTCATTTTATGAAGGATTTTTATGATGTTTGCAGTTTTTCAAGTTCAATATTTTTCCTTGCAACTGTGACACATAATATGACACCACGTGAAGGTTTCACATTGTTTGGATCATTTTTGAATTTCTTATGCCCTTTTCAAACTATATTTAAAACGGCGGGCATGACGCTTCTTAGCCCGGGGCTAAGCCTCGCTGAACTTGAAGTGGATCTCTGATGAAATAGCATGTTGTGAACCTATAAATGATTTTTTGAAAACAGAAAATGGTTTTTGATTAGTTATTTAAATTGAAGCACTTTTCCTGTTAAAAGTTTTTTGAAATTCCAAATTATGTAATAAATATTTGTTAATGCAATTTTAATTGAAAATAGTAAAATTGTATAGTTCAAATAAAAATATTTGAAAACAGAAAATGGTTTTTTATTATTTATTTCAATAGAAGCACTTTTCTTGTTAAAAGTTTTTTGAAATTCCAAATTATGCAATAAATATTTTGTAATGCAATTTTAATTGAAAATAGTAAAATTGTATAGTTCAAATAAAAGTATTTGAAAACAGAAAATGGTTTTTGATTAGTAATTTAAATTGAAGCACTTTTCCTGTTAAAAGTTTTTTGAAATTCCAAATTTTGTAATAAATATTTGTTAATGCAATTTTAATTGAAAATAGTAAAATTGTATAGTTCAAATAAAAATATTTGAAAAGAGAAAATGGTTTTTTATTATTTATTTAAATAGAAGCACTTTTCCTGTTGAAAGTTTTTTGAAATTCTAGATTATGCAATAAATATTTTGTAATGCAATTTTAATTGAAAATTGTATAGTTCAAATAAAAATATTTGAAAACAGAAAATGGTTTTTGATTAGTTATTCAAATTGAAGCACTTTTCCTGTTAAAAGTTTTTTGAAATTCCAAATAAATAATCATCTTAAATTGAAACATCTTATTAATTAAAGAAGAAAAGAAATTTGAAAATGGCGGGAAGACCAAAAGGTTTGCCAAAATCTGAAAAACGGGTCAACGATCCCGGTTCGTCCCACCAACTGGGACCAATGATCCCTGGGTGCGCGTTGATCAACATGCCTTTGGTCCCGGTTGGTGGGATGAACCGGGACCAAAGGACAGACCATTGGTCCCGGTTCGTCCCACCAACCGAGACCGTTGATCCTTTGGTCCCGGTTGGTGGGACGAACCGGGACCAAAGGCCTGTACAGTTAACAGCCCTGACCCTTCCTCCTCCCCACCTCCACTAATTCATAGAGCACATCGACACGCGGCTAAGGAAAATTTGCGGCGGAGAAAAATCACGCCGTTAGGCTGCCCAAATCCAGGCGGCGCAGCGTTGTCGACGCCGTCGCCGAAGCGCCATCGTCGCCGCCGTCGGACGCGCGAAAGGTGCAAGGATTCCATCGCTGCAATTGACGCCACCGTCCCCGACTCTGGCCGCCACGTTCTCCACTGATTCCGGCAGCACCTGGCCTCCTCCGGCCTTGCCGCACCCTCCATCGGACTCCTGGTGAGCCACTGGTGCTCCAACACCACTCCTACGTCTCCCTCCCTCACTGTATCGTCCTCCCCACGAGCACCTACCACCACCGGCCGCCGGCCACCGTCAAACCCCTTGCTCCGGCGCACCTCCCATAGTGGCGCTGCCCGTTTTAGGTAGCCCGCATCGCTCTGGTTCGAACGGTCTTAGTCGCGTCTTAGGCCACTGCTGTGGCGTCGACGTGGCGTCGCGTGTGCCTGACGTGGGCGCTGACCAAGCCCCGCCAGCGTCGCATCTGAGGTGGCTTGGGCCCCTCGCGTCAGTCTCTGTGGCTAGTTTAGCCGTGGAGAAAAACAAACCCCCACCCCGAGCTAACGTCATAATGATGCAGTAAAAGTTTAATAATTGTTTAAATAATTTCAGAAAAGAGTTTAATCTTATAAATTCAATAACTAATTATTACTAAGTCAGAAAAATATGTATAATATATCAAAATGTTCAGAAAAATGAGATCTACACAATAGACTCATAATCATGCATTGTTCAACAACTTTAATTACAAGTTTAATTAGAGAATGAAATCAACCCCTCGTAGGTGATTTCGGGGTCTCTCCTGTACTAGGGTTTGGACCCTTCGGATTCCACTTAAATTGCCAAGCATGCCTTAGGGTTAAATTTCAACTCTGTTTAACTTGTCATATCATCATCCTTGCTTGAGCATTGCATCGATGCCATGTGTTGATTGTTGTTTCCCCTTTCTTGTCATAAACTTAATATGTAATTCCAGAACATCATCTTTGCAGATACTATGGATCCAACACATCAAGATACTATGATTCTAGAACATCGGGAAAACATCCTCCAAGGAATGATCTGCGAAAATGAAGATATCGATATCGATGTCACCAGTGAGTTTCTAAACGATTCCGGTCAGGGAGACGAGTCTCTCAACCGAGGAGACGGCTCCGGTGAGGTAGAAGTCGAAGCCTGGGACAGGGGAGAAGCCGATAAGGGAGAAGGCGATGGCTCCGGCGGAACCTTAAATCTCGCAAACACCGGCGAGGTGTATATATGTATTTTTGTAATTAAAATGCTGCTGTCTATATATATACATGCATATATTAACACTCTTTCTTCTTTTAGCCCTCCGGATCGAGAACTTCTTCCGTAAGAACGAAACGAGGCCCAACAAAAAAGTTGGATGACACTGTGAGGTATAGGATCGACGTGGTCGGTGTAGATGGCGAACCGCAAGCTCCCATCGATGTCGCAAGAAAATTTGTCAAGCAATGCGGAGTTCTTGCGAGGGACTACATCCCGATCACCGTTCAAGAATGGAATCGGCCAAGCGGCGGTGGAGTCCCGTATGTCGGCGACACCGCCAAAGATAAGCTTTTTGACAAGCTCATGATTAATTTCCTCCTTCCGATGCCAGATGTGAATCTAGATGAGGAGGAGAGAGCAAGAATGGAGCTTGTGCAAAGAGTCAAGAAGTTTGCTCTCATCAAGATGGTCGATGCATTCAAGAACTAGAAGAAGAAACTGTACAATAACTTTGTCAAGGTAGAGAAGACTCCGGATTTCACTCAAGGCGGCTATGCTAAGTTAAGACACCAGTGGGAGGATTTTGTGAAGTACAAGACATCGGAGAAAGCTAAGGAAAGGTCTAGAATAAATACGGAGAACGCTGTTAAGAAAGTATACCATCATAACATGGGGCCTGCTGGCTACGCCGGTTGCATGCCTAAGTGGGATGCACTTGAGGTCAATTACATAGCTGCCGGGATCAGACCAGAGCCCACAACATGGACACCACGAGCGAGAAACTAGTTTTACGGCCATGGGGGCACGTTGGACAAAGAAGGGAGGGCAATATATAATCAGAAACACAAAGATGATCCCCTACTGCCCATCGACGATATTAGAAATGCAGTAGATGATGTTGCAGCGGGACGGTTCCTTCCTGATAGAGAGAACGACGAGCTCACACGCGCCCTTAAAAATCCTGAACACGACGGACGAGCATGAGGCACACCAGGATTCAAGCCGTGGAAGGTTGCCTTCCCCACGGAAATGAAGAGATATCCCGATAAAAGCCATCAGAGGAGAAAGGAACAGGAGGCAGCTGAGAAAGCGGCTGCTGCAGACCGGCTGCGTAATGTAGAAGAAGCATTAAAGCGGCACCAGGATCAACTCGACAGACTTAGCCAGCAAGGTACTAGCGGCCAATCTCAGCGGCACGTGGTAGAAGCTACATTCGAGGGTACCGGCGCCCTATCGAATAAGAAAAGCAGCATCGCTTCCACGCAGCTCCATGATGTTGATGATGATGCACCGACGACATCTCCTCCTAAACGCTACCTAGTGGATGATATCACGGAGACTACAGCTTGTGAGCTAAAGGTGCAGGTTATGAACTTAAGGGTGACGGGGGCGGTCGGGATGGCGGTACCAATTGCGCCTAACCCAACTTGGCATTGCAGACCGGTTCCAAAAGGGTACGATGTCGTCATGGTGGATGAGGTGAAGGAAGATTTTGAGGAGCTGAAGCTAGACCACCCTGCAGGGGAAGATATGGAGCTAACTCAACTAGGAGAAGCCAAAGGGGGGACTATTCTCTGGCCAAAGGAGCGCATCATGCTTCCAAATTATGTGCCGCCAAGGTGAAATGGATCGTATGGGCACCTAGAGGGGGGGGTGAATAGGTGCTACTCCAAATTTTAATACTTTTTCAATTTTAGGCTTAGCACAAAGGGTAAATTCTCTAGGTAAACTATTAGCTGGAATTTCCCTATATGCAAACCTATCTACTAGCGAGTAAAGAGCGAGTGGAAGAGGAACGGGTAAACCGTAGTGAAGCATGCGGAGACACAGGATTTGTTTGACCGCAGTTCCTTCCTTGTTAAGGGAAGTACGTCTGCATTGGAGGGGTGGGCGGTACTAAGACCACCATGCCACAATAGGCCTCACCCTGTTCTCCGATGGATCCCGCCACCAAAGGCCTAATCCACCTTTCCACTATAGGTACCCTTCGAGGTGGGCACCGACGCGTTTACACAACTAGCGGGGCAACAACTCCACAATCAACTTGGAGGCTCCTGAAATGACAACAAGCTACCACAAGAACAAAGTTGTCAAATACAACAAACAAGATCTAGGTATTGACAAGAATACTAGATCAGGGATTTCTCCAAGTGAATGGAGAGGAGTTGATGCGCTTGATTCGTGATGACGATGATGATCTTCTCCTCCTTCAATTCCCCAAAGATCAAAGCCTTCGGGTGGTTGAAGTGGGAGATCAAGAATGAGAGCTCTTGCACAATGTCTGGACAATTTCAAATGAATCAAGAGTTCTGAACATTGGGAAAGAAAGGCTATTTATACCCCCTTCCGAAACCAGCCGTTGGACACTTTCGGGGTTGGAATATACGGCCCAAGTGAGGGCCGGATTATCCGGCCTAGGGGAAAACTCCGCCCCAGACTCGGAATATCCGGCAGATAATCCGCCCCCTATCAGAGCATCGCGCCGAGCTTGCCCTTGATCAACCACGGGGCGGATTATCCGGTCCTATGTGAAGGCAGATTATCCGTCACGGGAGGAAAACCGCCCATTTCTGATTTTCCAGGAGAAAATTCGACCGGATACCGAGCGACGCGCCTTGGCTCCTTTTGCTCAAAAACTGGGGGCCGGATTATCCGGCCCATGCGACAGCCGGATTATCCGGCCTGGGGACTCCCTTTGAGCAATGAGGTAGGCCGGATTATCCGACCCTTGGTGGGGCGGATAATCCGCCCCCCTCAAAGCTTCCTGCACACTTAGCGCACATGAATAATCTCCACAGTATTGTTATCTAACACGCAAAACATAGGAAAACATGAAATGTTCTTAATCTCCCCCTTTTTGGTGTTAGATGACAATACCAAGATTTGCAGGAAAAAGTCACAAGACAAACAGCAATAACCATGGAAGAGACTCCCCCTCAATGTGTGCATAATAGAATTTCGCATTGGAATACAAATGCACACAAATAGGTGAATCTATTCCATAGACATATGAGCAACATAAACATACCACCGAGGTAGAGGGAAGGCATCCTTGACATAAGCCTCAATTATTACCGAGATAACCAATAAAAGCGCCTTCCTTGATAAAAACCTCCAACAATAGGATATGAATAGATGGATCCATAAGCATAATCCATGAGATGAAATCCATAGGCATAATCCAGACAACCACATAGAGTCTCAAACAATCCACAAACCACAAATTTAAAGTTCAACACTAAATGGGCATAAGCAAGAAAACGACGAATAGAAAAATGCAAGTGCTTATGCTCGACCCATGCAAATCCACGAATATCCTAATAAAACTACTTCTCCCCCTTTGGCATCAAGACACCAAAAAGGGAGAAGAGCGATGCTAGCGCCCCACGGGATCACTCATAGTCCTCGTCCTCATCCTCGTCCTCGTCTTCATTCTCATCCTCATCCTCATCTTCAAGCTCCTCGGTGTCACCTTCCTCATCCTCATCATCAGCAGCAGGCGCAGAGGGGGAACAAGTGATGCTCCAGCTCACCATAGTTCAACCCGGAGGAAGAGTTCCACCGAGCATACGGTGTGGGAGGTGTAGGAGCCGGAGGGTCACCCGAAGCACCGGACACATGGTGGAGAATGAGCTCTTTGAGTGAGCCAAGTCATGGCGTTGCTTGTATGCCTCGTCTTGACCCTTGCGTGTCCACTCCCATAAAGTATGTTCTGTTGGAACCAGTTCAGCTGCTTGATCTCACAGACAGCAGGAGGCCTTTGAGATCCTGAGCATCCCTCATGAGGCCCTCGGGGAGGCGGAGGAGGGGTGGAGGTCTTCCGAACCTTGGTGTAGATCTTCTTGGCCTTATGCACCGAGTCAATGTGGAACTCCTCAGCAGGAAGCGGTGCACGATGAGCATCATAATGTAGGGTGCATAGGGGATGGAATGACGGTTGAACATAGCATCGGTCAATTCATGGTAAATGAAGTCCATGACATCCACCGACTCGTCCTTGCAAGAGGCAACCTCATGAGAAAATTGAAGTAGCTGAACAAGGTGACCACAGATGCTGTCATTGTTGCCCCTACTCGGAGTGATGAAGTCACGGAAGAGACCCACTAAGGCAGCATAGATGGGAGCAAGGCCAGCCAGAGTACCCACAATGCCATTGTCCACAGTGCAAGGAGATTGAGCTGCATCTTTGTTGGGCTTCAGCTGGGTGATGATGCGGTGGCCACTGGCTCTATCCCTGCTGCGGAAAGAGTATCCAAGAACCTAAGCAAACACGTGAAAATCAGCAGTCATAGGCCTGTCATGAGTCATCCACTTCATAGTACGACGCTCATCCCCACAAATAACCAAAGTGTTAAAGAACTGCTTCACCACCTCAGAGTCAAAGAGCCTTTGGAGACATGAGATGGTGCAGCCCCATCCTCTCAGCCACAAACATCGCATCCACAAGGAGGGTCTTCTCCAAAGCCTCAGCAAGTACCAGTGGGTGCATAGGCCTAATGTTCATCCTGGCATACACATCTTCATAGATACCTTTACATTCACACCAA
This sequence comes from Avena insularis, assembly GCA_023614405.1. Classification (NCBI taxonomy): domain Eukaryota; kingdom Viridiplantae; phylum Streptophyta; class Magnoliopsida; order Poales; family Poaceae; genus Avena; species Avena insularis. The sequence continues at coordinate 556,672,773 of CM042692.1, read as the reverse complement.
AAGCAGTATCCCCGACTCATCATCACGAGGCATCTCAGCAAACAAGTCACGGTGACGGATGGAGGAATAGGTGACTCCATCCAAAGTCCTGTAGTTGATCTTGGGCTCCTTGCCCTTCCTCTTGGACACCCCCTTCCTAGTACTCTTTGCTTGTTCAGCCATGCGCTTGTCTTCATTCTTTCTTCTCCTCAACTCAACTTCGTCCACTAAGTTACCACATCAAATCGTCCGAAAGTATTTAGCATGAGGCGGCGCTTGTAAATCTTAGGAACACTAGAACCACTGTGAGGAGAATAAGGCGATATGAGGGATAACATACACACAAGTCCAGAGAAAGCATGGAAAAAGTAGTCAAAAGTTCATAGGACAAATCAACCCAATGCATACTCCATAGTGGCCCGGACCAGAATTGAATCATCGGGCGGATTCCGGCTGGCGAGGCAGATAATCCGGCCCTAGCAGAAAATTTCGATTCCACCTAGATTGAATGCAAAAAGTAGATCGGGCCTAGAAACTGCAAGACTATGATTTCTATGCGAAAACACATCCTTCTAGACAACGTTCCACCCAACAAGTAACACATCTAGCCAAAGATGGGGAGAGAGGGAGTTACCCTCACTCATTGGAGGAAGAACACGGAGGAGAAGGTACCCGAAGGCGTGGAAAAGAAGATCCGAGGAGGCCCAGAAAATCCGGTGGCCGGAGAGGCTCCGGGGAGGTGGGGGCAGCGGCGGTGAGGAGGAGAGGGTTGGGGGAGAAGTGTTGCTCGTTATGAGCCCTTCCCCCTGACCCGGCCCTTTAAGACGAAATCCGCTAGGGCCGGATTATCCAGCCTACACTTGGGCCGGATTATCCGGCCTCAAATTTGGAATTTTGTTATACACAGAACCAGGCCCGCGCGTTCCCAAACAATACCCCCACAAGGTGTACAAGGGACTTGTGTGCAAGAATAAATGGCTTAGAGGTAGGGAAAGGCTTAGGATTAAGATAACCAAACTGAGATGGTACTAGACACTCAAAATTGCAAGATCCAAATCAAATAAAAGCCAAGATTGAGTGTGATTCCCATAAGAACATGAGAGAGCAAAAACAGCCAAAAAGATCCAATTCTCCTCAAGGGGGAGGGCGGTGGCCGAAGCCACCTTGTTGGAGTGTATGGTGTGACACATAAAGATATATCTTGGGTTCACGACCAATACTCATCAATAAGCTCACATATCACAAAATGATATTAAGAGAAATGATTTATCTTGCTTTTGGCATTATGGGGGTAGGGTTAGCCCAATGAGTTAGGACTACACTCCCCCTATATCCATGCCCACATCTAGACCAAAGAAGGATGGAGAAATGCAGTGAGTGAATGGGTAATCAAGACAAGCTACTCGAATCAATGATATTTAGCTCATTCCTCAAGTAGCAGAATCTTGCTTCATCAAGTGGCTTCGTAAAAATATCCACAAGTTGGTTCTTTGTGCTCACAAAGGATAGATCAATATCGCCTCGAGCAACATGGTCTCGAATAAAATGATTCCGGATCTCAATATGCTTCGTCCTTGTGTGCTGAACAGGATTGTACGCAATTTTGATTGCACTTTCATTATCACATAAAGGAGGCACTTTGTCACAATTGACACCGTATTCCTTTAAAGTTTGCCTCATCCACAATAATTGAGTGCAAGCGCTGGTAGCAGCAACATATTCAGCTTCGGCGGTGGAGAGAGATATACAATTCTGCTTTTTAGATGACCAACACACAAGAGATCTTCCTAAGAATTGACAAGCTCCAGAAGTGGATTTCTGATCATCCTTATCACCAGCCCAATCTGAGTCATTGTAACCACATAAAGAGAAATTGGAGCCCTTGGGATACCATAGACCAAAGTTAGGGGAATGAACCAAATATCGAAAGATCCTCTTGACCACCACTAAGTGGCTTTCTTTAGGAGCTGCTTGATACCTTGCACACACTCCCACACTCAACACGATGTCGGGTCTAGATGCGCATAGGTAAAGAAGAGAGCTGATCATGGATAGGTATACCTTTTGGTCCACATCTTTACCATTTGGGTTAAGTTCAAGATGACATTTTATTTGCATCGGAGTGGCGACACCATTTAGATACGTCATCTTGAATCTCTTGAGCATGTCTTGGATGTACTTTGATTGATTAATAAAGGTTCCTTCTTTAAGTTGCTTGATCTCGAATCCAAGAAAGAACCGTAATTCCCCATCATGGACATCTCAAACCTGTCAGTCATAAGCTTTGAAAATTCATCATTAAAAGCTTTATTAGTAGAACCAAAGATGATATCGTCTACGTATAGTTGGCATACAAAGATCTCCCCCTTAACCTTCTTAGTAAAAAGAGTAGGGTCGATTTGCCCAACTTCGAAGCCACGATCTAACAAAAGCTCTTTAAGGTGCTCATACCACGCACGTGGGGCTTGTTTAAGGCCATAGAGTGCCTTATCGAATTTGTAGACATGGTTCGGAAAGTTAGGATCCTCAAAACACGGGGGTTGCTTTACATATACTAACTCATGTAGAGGACCATTAAGGAAGGCACTCTTGACGTCCATTTGCTGCAACTTAAAATTGTTATGGGCATAAACAAGAAGGATCTGAGATGGACTCAAGGCGAGCCAATTGGAGCATAGGTCTCATGAAGTCAATGCCCTCAACTTGAGAGTAACCTTGTGCACAAGTCTTGCCTTGTTCCTCACAACAATGCCATGCTCATCACCTTGTTTTAAATATCCACTTGGTGCCGATAACATTGGGGCAATCTTTGGGTTTCACCACGAGTTTCCAGACTTTGTTGCGCTTGAAATTATTCAATTCTTCATGCATAGCAACAACCCAGTCTGTATCTTCAAGAGCTTCAAAGACCTTTTTAGGTTCCACCATAGAGATATGAGCTTGATGCTCACCAAAGCGCCAATTCTCTTCTTGTAGAAACCCTTCGTGAAGATCACCAACAACCTTGTCGAGGTGTGACCCTTAACTCAAGGTTTGATCAGCTCGAGCCTTGACGAAGTTCCATACGGTTGTTCTCTCTTGGAGGAGTAGATTCATCACTTGAATCTTCATTGGAAGCATTTACTCGACCTTGATCAGGAACTAGGATAACAACAGTAGGTGGTGGTGAAGCGTGCCCTTGAGGTGAGACAGTAGCCGTAATAGGAGGCTGCTCAACTGGTGAGACAGGGCCGGATAATCCGGCCGATGGAGAGGCCGGATAATCTGGCCTGGAAGTATTTGTAGCAGCTTCATCAGGATGCCTGGGGCTTGCTTGAACTGGCGAGGGGCCGGATAATCCGGGGCTTGCCAGAAAATCCGGCCTGGAGCTTGCATTGATATCTTCACTACCAGGAGCAATATGGTTAGCTGTAGCAGGGTGGCCGGATAATCCGGTGTCCACCGGGTAATCCGGCCTGGAGTTTTCTGGAACAACTTGACCTTCAGCAGTTGATGGAGATGGTGCAGAATTTGCTCCCGTGGTGGGAACTTGTTGGGCATGTGTAGATGAGGGCTCTTCATGGGAAGAGCATTGTCCTTGCCGATCCGCCACAAGGGTTCCTCAATGGGGCGGAAAAATCCACCCATTCTTCTTATGGCATCTTGGGGTATTTCAACATTGGTAAGTATTTCATACGGAGTCTTGTCCAAGATCTTGCGGAGGTATAATCGGTTGGATGAATGACAAGCAGTAGAGATTGCTTCGGCCTAGAAGTTATATGGAGATTTAAATTCGGCTAACATTGATCTTGCCATATCCATTAGAGTTCGATTCTTCCTCTCAGCTACACCATTTTGTTGAGGGGTGTACGTAGCGGAATATTGATGTCTTATCCCCTCTTCACTTAGGAACTCATTTAAGGTGTAGTTCTTGAACTCAGAGCCGTTATCACTTCTTATAGCCAGAATGGGGACATTGTGTTGACGTTGAACCTCGTTGGCGAAATCGATGATAGTTTGTTGAGTTTCACTCTTCAACTTGAAGAAATAAACCCAAGTGTATCTTGAGTAATCATCAACAATCACTAGACAATACTTCTTCCCACAGAGGCTTGCATGAGATGGAGGTCCGAAGAGGTCCACATGAAGGAGCTCTAAGATCCTTTTTGACAAGATAATAGTTTTCCTTCGATGAGGAGAGTCATGCATTTTCCCTTCAACACATGCCCTGCAAACACGATATTTGGCAAAGGAGACATTTTCTTTTAGTCCAAGGATGTGGCCACCCTTGTGGAGACTTTGCAAAGTTCTCATATTGACGTGGGCTAGTCGGCGATGCCATAGCCAACCCGCGTCAGCCTTTTCGAAAAGACACATCGGGCCTGTAGGGGTTTTCCCAGAAAAGTCCACCACTGAGTCATTTTGACATATCCACAAGCGACTTTTAGAGACTTGCTCCACAAGAGTACCACCAAATCAGCATCAATATAAACTGCAAAGCCCATCTTACCAAGCGCGAACTGAAAGTAAGTTGTAGAGGGTCTCAACAAGCATGACGTCCACGAGAGAGATATCGTGAGACACCACAACTTTGCCAAGACCCAATACCTCAGATTTTGACTTGTCACCATAGGAGACGGTTATGTGATCAAGGTTTGGCCGCATCTCCATGATGATCTCCTTGCTTCCGGTCATATGACTCGTGCAACCGCTCTCAGTACCCATTTAGAACCACCGGAAGCATAGCCACCAAGAAAATTACTTCTTGGTTTTAGGTACCCATTTTCAATGGGTCCTCTCATATTAGTGACAAGGGTCTTGGGAACCCAAATAGACCAAGGAATGTAACAATCATAAGGGCCTACATAACTAGCATAAACATCACCATAATAATGTAATATAGTTCAAAGTTAGGATTGTTGACCCCTACAAAACCATCATAATTAGTCTTGTCATTGGTAATGTTGCTAGTCTTTGGTTGAGCAGTCTTGCTCTTCTTCTTGTTGTTGTTTTTCTTGCTCTTTGTCTTGGGAATGTAACCAAGACCTTCTTTACTATTGTTTATCCTTTGCTTGCTCAGTATCTCATCAATAACTTCTTTACCTTTGTGTTGAGAACTTCTTGCAAGGTCTTCTTTTCCAGAGGATGAAGTGGAGGTACTTGGCACATCATACCGTTTCAATTGAGTTTGGAGCTGGTCATGAGACTCATTTAAAGTAGAATGATCACTCTTCAATGCCTTGTGAGCACTTCCAAGATTATCAAACTTCTCCAAAAGTCTAGCATGAACAGCCCCAAAGTCAATATTTTCTTTCTTTAGTTTCTTTACCTTGGCAAGAGCATGGTCACGTTCTTTGATGAGCTGAGCCACAACTTCTTCCTGTGACTCCTCAATGGATTCGAGTCTCTCTTCCAAAGATACTCGAGCTTCCTTGATACGTCCAAAACGTATCTACTTTCCTGAACACTTTTGCTATTGTTTCTCCTCTATACTTGTGTGATTTGGATGCAACTAATGCGAACTAACGTTGTTTTCAGTAGAATTGCCTTGGTGTCTACTTTTTGTGCAGAAAATCAACTATCAGAAAAAATCCTGGAAAATATGCCAAAATTCCTATTTCACCCGAAGACTCCAGGAGCCAGAATACGAGACGGAGAAGAGCCCTAGGGTGGCCACACCACTTTGGGCGCGGGCAGGCCAGCGCCGGTGGTGTGGTCCCCAGCACCCCGTCGGCCTCTTTCTTCGCCTATAAGGAGCCTTGACCTAAAAACTTTGAGGGTTCGATGTTTTCCAAAGGAGTTCCGCTCGCCGCCACCATCAGATTCCACGAAAAGCACCGAAACTCCGTTCGGCACCTGCGGGGCAGGTGGAGAGATCGCCATCATCATCATCACCATCGCTTCTCCATCGACCATCCATGTTTACCCCATCTATGGTGAGTAATCCCCGATGTAGGCTTTGGGGTTGGTAGGGATTGGATGAGATCGTTCATGTAATGGCATCAGATTGTTAGGGCATGGTGCCTAGTATCTTTTATTAGTGCTTTATGACTTTGTTGCGACTTGTTGTGCTTAATGCTTGTCACTAGGGCCTGAGTGCCATGATTTCAGATCTGACCATGTTATTGATTCATTATGATAGTATTGTTTATGGTATTATCATAAGCTGTATACACATGTTGTTGTCCGGAACCAATGGCCCGAAGTGGAAATCGGGACAACCGGAGGAAAACTTTGATGTGAGGATCACATGTGTTCCTGAGTGTTAATGCTTTGCTCGGTGCTCTATTAAAAGGAGCACCTTAATTGCCGATAGTTCCCTTGAGGCCCCTGCAAAGCGGGTGGCAGGACAAAGATGTTGTGCAAGTTCTCATTGCGAGCACGTATGACTATATATGGAACACATGCCTAGGATTGTCTAGTACTTGGATGCTTATTCTTATTTATCTGCAATTGCCCTATGTTCTGATTGCTATGTGAATTGTCTTGTCCATGCAACGCCCGTCCATCCATCCCTATACCTCTCACTTTCGAATCCTTTGTTCTTTGCTTTTGTTACTATTGTCTTTGCTTTACTCTTGATGTTACTTTACCATTCCTACTACAAAATTGTTACTCTTGATAAACTGTTGTGAGCAAGATTGTTTCAGTGCAGCTGAATTGACAACTCAGTTGTTAAGGCTGATAAATATTCTTTGGCTCCCCTTGTGTCGAATCAATAAATTGGGTTTCACTTCCCTCGAAAATACTGCGATACACCCCCTATACTTGTGGGTCATCAAGACTATTTTCTGGCGCCGTTGCCGGGGAGCATAGCTTTATTTATCAAGTTCACTTGGATTCTCTATTGTTTGCTGTTTTCCATCCATCATGGGTAAGTCTCGTGATGGCAAGGTTCCTATTTTACCATACACTACAAGAATAGGTACGGTTCTGAACACCTCTACTGCTCTTGATTCACCGTCTGTTTTGAGTAAGTTCCTTACACCACCACATACACATGCTACACACTGCTACTCTGCTGAATCTGAAACTTCCGATACTTATGATCTTGCTTCTCTGTGCTTGATAAGAGTGGTTCATTAGTTCCTTTCCTAGATGCTCGATTGCTAGAACTATAGCTAGAAATACCGAAACTCCTAATGAAGACAACGCCACACTGCTAGCTCACTGAGTCTAGTAAGAGTTATGATCTTTGAAGAAGATTATGTTGAGATGACTGATGAGTTTATTGAAGAATGTAGGAACACCCATGATAGGAGCGCTGCTAAGAGTCTCCTTGAGAGGCGTACTATTAGACCCAAATTATCTCCTGCTGCTAAGTTTGCTGCTTCTCCCATAAACATTATAGATGAAGATTATGATTTCTCTCTCGATCTATCTTACATAGCTATTGTCGAGAAAGAACCTTTTTGTGGGACTAAGAATGAAAGTGCGGTAGCACATATGAATGAACTTTCTACCATGGTGGCTTGTTTTACGATGATATTAAAATGCGTACTTACTTTGTTGCTAAGATTTTCCCTTTTTCTTTGAAGGAGAAGCTAAAACTTGGTTTAGTAATTTACCTCCTGGATCTATTGATAGCCCTGAGTGCTTGATTAGTACTTTCCTGTAGAAATACTTTCCTCCTAGTGCTAGACATGCTATTTTGCAGGAACTTTTTGATTTTAAACAGGGAGAAAAAGAGGTACTGCCCGAATCTTGGGCAAGATTTTGTGCTTTGATTCATGCACAGGCTGGAAGTCCATTACCTAAGAATGAGCTTCTTGATATATTTTATAATGGACTAACTGAAGAATCTAGGACATACCTGGATAGTTGTGCTGATTGTGTTTTCAGGAATAGGACTCCCAAGGAAGCTGAGGAATTAATGGCTAAAATAAGCAAGAATTATGAAGATTGGACTCCTCCTAAACAAGTTACACCTGAAGTAATTGTATCTGAACCATCTATTCCTGTGCCTATTCCAACATCAAAGAAGAGGGGAGTTATTGAATTAAATGATGAAGTGATGAAGGAAGCTAAGAAATGTCTTAAGGAGAAGGGAATTAAAGCTGCAGATGTCGAAGAATTTACCTCCTATAGAAGAATTATGTAAGCCTATTCCCTACTCACCCACTATTGAGGTACACTCTCTCCAACACTTTGATGAAGGTGATATCCCTTACTTGAAACCTCCTGATCAATGCTTAGAAGAATTTGATATCTTTATTGTTAAGCAAGATAACTTTAATAAAAGGGTGCAAAATCATCTAATGAAACACGAGCTATTGTTGAGTTGAAAGATATTGTGGAAAGAACCTCTAATGATGTTAAAATGATTGTTAAACACTTTCAAATGGTTCAAACTCAAATAGACCAACTCGTTAAAGTGCAAAATGACTTGCTAGTTAATGCTGCTAAAGAAAAACATGCTTATGAAATCAGAACTAGAAGCGGTGCTGCTACCCAGGATCCTCTATATCCTGAGGGGCATCCCAAAAGAATTGAGAAATATTCTCAACAAGCTGAAAATAGTGGTTCTACTCGTAAGAAAAGAAAAAAGAAACATAAAACTGTTGTAGAACCCTCTGAACCTGCTATAGATCCTAATAGTATATCTATCTCTGATGCTGAAACTGAAAGTGGTAATGAAGAAAATGAAGTGCCTAATGAAGAAAAAGTTGAAGAAGAACCTGAAAATCACACTAAGACTACTAAATACACTAAAGAGGATTTTATTGCTAAGAAACATGGTAGTGAAAGAGAACCTTGGGTCCAAAAACCTATGCCTTTCCCTGATAAGAAACACAAGTCAAAGGAAGATGAACACTATAATAAGTTTTGTGAGTGGATGAAGCCTTTATTCTTGCAAATTCCTTTGACTGATGCTATTAAATTGCCTGCTTATTCAAAGTATATGAAGGACATTGTCTCGAATAAAAGAAAGATCCCTAATGAAGAAATCTCTACTTTGCTTGCTAATTATTCTTTCAATGCTAAGGTTCCTAAGAAACTTGGAGACCCAGGTATTCCAACTATCCCTTACTCTATTAAGAACAGTTATGTTAGAACTGCTTTGTGTGATTTGGGAGCTGGAGTTAGTGTTATGCCTTTTTCTCTCTATAAGAGGCTTGACGAAAAATTGATACCAACTGATATATCTTTGCAAATGGCTGATAAATCTACCACTATTCCTGTGGGTATATGTGAGGATGTACCTGTTCAGGTGGCTCATAATTGCTTGATATTAACTGATTTTGTTGTGCTTGAAATGCCTGAAGATGATAATATGTCTATTATTCTTGGGAGACCTTTTCTTAATACTGCAGGAGCTGTTATTAATTGTAATCAAGGAAAGGTGACCTTCAATGTTAATGACAAAGAACATACTGTCTATTTCCCCAAGAAGATTGAAAGGACTTATGGTTTGAATTCAATTGAACATGTTGAAGGCATTCAAGTTGGAGAAATATATTGTCCCATACCAAGAAAAAATTTGAAACTATTATGATTGGGACCATTGCTATCAAGGTTGAGGTAACATAATCATTAGTGGAATACAAAGTTTTGTCACATATGCAATTGTTTTGGTAGCAAGACTTGATCAACCTTGCTAACAAAAGGATTCCATTGAACAAAACAATGTTTTCATTATGATTATCTCCGTTTATTTCTATCCTTTGCATTTTAGTTTTTGTTTTTCGTTTAGTTTTCTTTGTATTGTTAGTTGCTTGCATGTTAGAACTTCTGTAGTTCTAGCCTTGTTTTGTCCTTGCATCATGTTTCTAAAAGAAAAAAAATGTGTCTGTCAGAAAAATCATTCTTCTATTTCTGAAAAATGCCCAAACATAAAGTGTCTCGAAAAATTCTAGAAAATTCATATTAAATTTTTACATGAAAAAAGGGGCAGAGGAGTACCTGGTAGGTACCAGGGGGCCCACCAGGCAGGCACACCGTGTGGTGGCGCGGCCAGCCCTGGGTGGCGCCATGCGCTGGTGTGGGCCACCCCTGCCCCTCACTACCTCTCTCTCCTTACACTTTCTTCTCTCTCCAGAGTAATCTACAGTTCATATATCAAAATCGCGTTCTCTCTGTGCTTGCTCTCGATTTATTCAATCTCCTTGCTCAGCCCATCTTTCTTGCTGAAATTTGGAGCAATTGTTCCTTGGTATGTGACTCCTCCCCTTATCCAAGTAGTTTTGTGTTTAGTGGATTATTTGTTGAGTATTTTGCTGCTGTAGGTGACTGGTTATGAGAGCTTGTAAGCTTGTTTGATGCTTAGAGATATAGTTTTGATGCATGTTTAGGCCTCTTGCAAGTCCCTATGAGTAGAATCCTTCATTATATTTACTTTGAAATCACTTGTTTAATAGGTGTTTAAATTTCAGAATACCAAGCATGAACAACTACACTTTTGGAGAGATATTTGAGAGTGATGCACCTAGGAGGTCAAGGCCCTCAAGAACAGCCTCTCAAGCTAGGCCATCATACAATTAAGACCTCATTGCAACACGTATTAGCAGTGAAAGAGATGATGGAGATGCTCACCCATCCTCTTTTCCTTATTTTAATTTCTTGCAAGCTGCAGATATTCTTGATGATTTCTTGCTACTGATTGAGAGGGTTGGCTTGACCTCTTATATGCAAGATGAGAGTGCACAGTACGCTATACTCACCAAAACTTTTGTTGGGAGCTTCTCATTTACTAACACATCCTATCATTCCACTGTCTCCTTTAAAATCTATGATATGCCCTTCACCATGCCTTTGGAGAGATTTTGCAGTATTGTAGGTGTGCGTATGACAGGGACCGTGAAGAAAATTCAAGGGCGACCCGCTGATCTATTGGAGCTTTACCGAGGAGTGACCAATGATGATGACCGCGTGGCGTAGCGCGGAAAGATAAGAAATATCCAACTCCCTGCTCTTAGATACTTTGCATACTATCTTGCCACTAGTGTATTGGGTAGGGAGAACACTAGTAATATCTCCAACTATCACTTATCTTTCCTTGCTGCTGCACTCAACAATGATACTCGGTACAATCTTGGCTCGCTTATTGCTCGCCGCCTAGCTGCTAGGGGGCCTATCTATGGGGGCATCATTGCCTCGCGTATAGTCGATGCATTAGATCTTTCAGTGGCTCCTGATGATGCTATGCTAGCACCACAGAGGCTCGACCTTGTTGCCATGAAAACTCATCACTTTGTCACTTGCTCTGATTTGAACAATCTAGTATATAGGATGCTTTTCAGCGGGGATGAGAGGGAGATCCTCTTGCCACAGCCTGCTTTGTTTAGTGTTGACAGGAGACCGTGGTCGCGCTCCAAGGAGGAGGTGGACGAGCAGCTTCGCTTGTTGGGTTTCCACGCGCAGCACCAGGAGGACGTGCCCTCCTATGATTACTCCGCACATTACGGAGGGGCGTACTCGGGCTCGCACCAGGACGAGGGTACCACCTCGTCATACCTCGGTGACACTTCATCCTTGCCAGCTTGGGATTGATACCCAGTTAGGCCAAAAGCCTAAGCTTGGGGGGAGGTACGCCGACACCGCACTCATCTCCATATCATGTTGCATCGGTACTTTGTATATTCATGTTTCCGTTCTCTTTCTAGTTTTCGTTCTTCTTTGCTTTTGCTTTCTAAAACACAAAAAAACCAAAAATATTTTTGTTGTTTCTCTTTGGTTTCCTTCTTCTTTTTTTTGCTTTGGTTTGCTTTGCTTGTTTTTCTCTTTTGTTTTTTTTAAATCGAAAACACCAAAAATATTTGTCGTTCGTCTTTGGTTTTTGCAAGTTTGCTACAGGTTTCGGCAGTTCTCAGTGCATTATTGGTTTCATATTATTATTCAAGCCATACAAGTGAAGAGCAATAATGAGGATTAATGACAACTTGAGGCGTGGTAAGAGGCTGGTAACGAACTCTATTTGTCTTCATTTTTGTACATATACTCATCTTTGTGAGCTTGCTTAGTACGTTCATGTAGGGTGTATGTTATCTTTGGATGCTTAGGTTGCTTTCTTGTGATTAGCTCCAGCCCGCTAATAGTTTGTAGCATGTCTCATGAATGTTTGCTTGCATTACTCTATTCATAAATTGGTATGACACCGTGGTATCCTCCTATGAATGTTTCATTTGATCGACTTGGCATATGCTTACGCATGCACATGACTGTAATAATCAGTTAAGCCTTGACGAATTATTTTGCTTTGAGGATCTTGAATCATTTTCATGCCATGAGTAGTCTTGTTTTGTTGCAAGCATGATAATGACAACTATTGCTCTCCCGCTTGTCGCTCCCTTACTATTGCTAGCCTTCACTTCCACTGAGTGTCTTACTCATGTTTCCAACTCCCTAAACCAAATATTTCCAAAGTGTCCACCATATCTACCCATTAGCATCATTTGCTACTTCCGTGCATATTCAATATGCCTTGTTTTCTTCCGAATAAAATGTTTGCTTGTTATGAGAAAGTTAGTTAGTAAAGCTCTCACGAACTTGATGGCACACTTTATTTTCTTGCACTTAATAAACCTGAACCATTGTGTCCTTCTTTGTTGTGCATAAGCTTGCGCTTTATGAGTTGGAGTTAGCAGAACCATGTATCATGGGGACCGCTTTCAACACTTCATAGGTACTTTGCACCTAGTTGATATCATGTTCTTTTGCTTATGGATCCCGGTGGTGTGAAATAAAAGTGGAACTTGTAAGATCATGGAGTTTGTATGTATGTTAGAGAAAGCACTTTGGGCTAGCCTAAGCCATGCCTAATCATGGTGGAAACTTGCAGCATAACCATAATGAGCATTCTATGAAGCATCCTCAATAAAAATCTATGCACATAGTAAATAAAAAGATCGCTGAGATGCTCATTGTCTGCTTGCCTTGTTGTTTTGATCATGGGATAGCTCCCATGTCATGCGCAAGGGGTACCCCGTTGGCGGTTCTCTATGATACGTATATACTTACAATGACAAGAGCTATTTGTGACTGAAGTTGAGTAGCGTGAGGATTGGTCTTCGTAAGTAAGGGGCATGAGACTTCAGTTTATAACTTGTCAAGCATATCCTCTTAGTTGTGTCACTTTCACCTTAACCACATTAAAGATGCTTATGATAGGGGCAATGAGAGCTCAAAGCTAACGAGTACCATACTTTCAGCATTTGGAAGCCTTTCAAAATTATTCAAAACCTTTTTCTTCCACTTGTTGAGTCTCCACATATTCTTTGAGCACCTTCTTGAGAGCATAGTTGTCATTCTTTGTGTTTGTTCCAATACTTGATTATTTGTGCTATGACTTTGATGCTTGTATCTTTGATATATTTACTTCTAGTCATCACTTGAACTTCAGAGGTGCCTTGATATTCATAATCAAAGGCAAGCGAGATACCACTCTATCATACCTTTCTATGAGCATTGTAATGTTGCTTATGTTTGTGCTTCATGCTACTTATTATTCTTGAGTTGGAATCTCTTCATAGCTTGCAATGACTATTAAGTAGACCCAGTTGCATACTTTTTATTATGAATTGTCTAAGTAGTTGGTCACATTGCTGAGAATATTTACATCATATAAAGCAAATGTGTTCGTGAAAGTTCTTTTATACTCAGTTTTCAAGCGAATTGCTTGAGGACAAGCAATAAGCTAAGCTTGGGGAGCTGATCGTCCAAAATGTATCTACTTTCCATAACACTTTTTCTATTGTTTCTCCTCTATACTTGTTTGATTTTGATGCAAATAATGCGAACTAACGCTGTTTTAAGTATAATTGCCTTGGTGTCTACTTTTTGTGCAGAAAATCAACTATCAGGAAAATCCCGGAAAATATGCCAAAATCCTATTTCACCCAAGACTCCAGAGCGAGAATACAAGGCGGAGAAGAGCCCTAGGGTGGCCACACCACCTATGGCGGGCGAGGCCAGTTGCGCCGGGGTGGTGTGGGCCCCAAGCACCCTCCTCTCTTTCTTCGCCTATAAGGAGCCTTGACCTAAAAACTTGAGGGTTCGACATTTTTCCGGAAGGAGTTCCGCTCGCCGCCACCATCGATTCACGAAACAGCACGAAACTCCGTTGCACCTGTCGGGGCCGGGGGTGGAGAGATCATCGCCATCATCATCACCATCGCTTCTCCATCGACCATCCATGTTTACCCCATCTATGAGTGAGTAATCCGATATAGGCTATGGGGATGGTAGGATTGGATGAGATCGTTCATGTAATGGCATCGATTGTTAGGGCATGGTGCCTAGTATCTTTTATTAGTGCTTTATGACTTTGTTGTGACTTGTTGTGCTTAATGCTTGTCACTAGGGCCGAGTGCCATGATTTCAGATCTGAACATGTTATTGATTCATTATGATAGTATTGTTTATGGTCTTATCGCAAGTTGTATACACATGTTGTTGTCCGGAACCAATGGCCCCAGTGTAAATCGGGACAACCGGAGGAAAGGCTTTGATGTGAGGATCACATGTGTTCACGGAGTGTTAATCGTTGCTCGGTGCTCTATTAAAAGAGCACCTTAATTGCCGATAGTTCCCTAGAGGCCCCGCGCAAAACGGGCGGGGACAAAAGATGTTGTGCAAGTTCTCATTGTGAGCACGTATGACTATATATGGAACACATGCCTAGGATTGTCTAGTACTTGGATGCTTATTCTTATTTATCTGCAATTTCCCTATGTTTTGATTGCTATGTGAATTGTCTTGTCCATGCAACGCCCGTCCATCCATCCCTATGCCTACCGCACTTGAATCCCCTTTTTCTGCTTTTGTTACTCATCTTTGCTTTACTACTGCTGTTATTTTACTATTCCTACTACAAAATTGTTGCTACTGATAAACTGCTGTGAGCAAGATTGTTTCGAGGTGCAGCTGAATTGACAACTCAGTTGTTAAGGCTGATAAATATTCTTTGGCTCCCCTTGTGTCGAATCAATAAATTGGGTTTCACTTCCCTCGAAAATACTACTATACACCCCCTATACTTGTGGGTCATCATTCCTCTTCCTCTTCCAAGGCATTCTTCAAAGAAGCTATCTCCAAGGCATCTTCTCTTTCAATTCTGCCCTTTTCTTCAAGATTATGTTAGTCTTAGGAAATGAAGAGCTAGAAGTTGATACCTCGGACCCTCTTGCCATTAGGCAAGTGGCGTTGTTGTTGATGGCGTTCTTGTTTGGCGAGTCAAAGAGAGATGAAGGAGTCGATGTGGTGGCTACAGCAGCCACCTCGCGAGAACTATCATGATCCTCTTCATCTTCACTTGCAGAGGAGTATTCTTCTTGTGCAACTAAGACGATCTTGGGTTGCTTCTTGAAGGGGCCATTCTTCTTAATAAATGGCTTGTTCTTAGGTGCTTTAGATTTCTCTTTAAGAATGAGCCTACCACCATTGTCTTCTCTATTTTGATACGTACACTCGGCTACAAAGTGCATTCTATCTCCACAGTTGTCGCAAGTTCTCAATCTTGGGCCACTTTCTCTTCTTCCATTTGACCCGTTCTTGCGCTCAAGTTCCGACTTGGATTTGGCAGGGTCCTTCTCAGGGCAGTCCATGGAGGCCCCCTCACATGTTCTCACCATGAGCACGTTTGACTTCATCAGGGCAGTCCATAGAGGCCCCCTCACATGTTCTTTCATCCTCCTCTTGCTCAACAACATTGGCTTTAAGAGCAACATTGACACCCTTTTGCATTCCAATGGCCCGAGCACGAGCATCTTCAGCATTCTTTGCTGCCACTTTGAATGACGCCATCTCTTGCATGACCTCATTGGATGTCATTTGATGGTAGTTATGTCTAACTTGCAGACTCTTCAAGTCCGTTGGCTCGAAAGGCATTAAGGCACTCACATATTTCCTTTTTATCCATGCATCATCAATGTGAGTGGCCCCATGCTTTCTAAATGTTGTTGCGATGCCCTGGAGTCTTCTATACATGTCTTCATGATTTTCACCATCCAACATGTAGAATCCCCCAGCTTCATTACTAAGGGCATCATACCTGTTCCTTCTCATGCTTTCATTCCCAACAAAAAGATCCATAAGAGCATCCCAAGCTTATTTAGCTGTGTTGAGATGTTCAATGTGTGGCATGTCCTTGGGACCCACACCAAGCTGTATCATGTGGAGAGCAGTGGCATTCAATTGGCTATCCACAACTTCTCTTCTTGTTAGGTTGGTTTGATCTCCAATATGAAGACCCTCTTCAATAATCCTCCAAAGTTCAATAAAGGAGCTGCAAACATGAGATTTCATTAAGAATTGCCATTGATTGAAAGAGGATGCAGTGAGCTTGGGTGGATCACCCCTGTTGTTTATATGCAGATGAGGGATAGGTGGGTCAGGGGAATATACGTGGCGAACCTCACTATATTCCTCCTTACCACTTCCCTTCTTGGAGGTGGAACCATTAAGTTGTTCACCTTCCACATCATCATCCTTGGATCCGGTGTTACCCTTTTCCTTAGATGATGGTGTGGCTGCCTCAGAGGAGGATGGAGATAGGGCTATGGATGATGTTAGGCGAGCAATCATTTGATTCATCTCCTCCATCTTGCCCTCAAAGGATTTCAACAAGGTTGTTTCCAACGTCTTGAGATCATCCATTGTGACCTTATCCATAGCCTCATTCCCATCATCCTTGGTACCCATACTACTCTTAGGCGGATAAGCCCGAATTAAGAGCCGGGGCTCTGATACCAATTGAAATGGATCGTATGGGCACCTAGAGGGGGGTGAATAGGTGATACTCCAAATTTTAATACCTTTTCAATTTTAGGCTTAGCATAGAGGGTAAATTCTCTAGATAAATTATTAGGTGGCATTTCCCTATATGCAAACCTATCTACTAGCGAGTAAAGAGCGAGTGGAAGATGAATAGGTAAACCATAGTGAAGCACGCGGAGACACGGGATTTGTTTGACTGTAGTTCCTTCCTTGTTAAGGGAAGTACGTCTGCATTGGAGGGGTGGGCGGTACTAAGACCACCACGCCACAATAGGCCTCACCCTGTTCTCCGATGGATCCCGCCACCAAAGGCCTGATCCACCTTTCCACTATAGGTACCCTTCGAGGCGAGCACCGACACCTTTACACAACTAGCGGGGCAACAACTCCACAATCAACTTGGAGGCTCTCGAAATGACAACAAGCTGCCACAAGAACAAAGTTGTCAAATACAACGAACAAGATCTAGGTATTGACAAGAATACTAGATCAGGGATTTCTCCAAGTGAATGGAGAGGAGTTGATGCACTTGATTTGTGATGACGATGATGATCTTCTCCTCCTTCAATTCCCCCAAAGATCAAAGCCATCGGGTGGTTGAAGTGGGAGATCGAGAATGAGAGCTCTTGCATAATGTCTGGACAATTTCGAATGAATCAAGAGTTCTGAATGTTGGGGAAGAAAGGGTATTTATACCCCCTTCCGAAACCAGCCGTTGGACACTTTGGGGGCCGGATTATCCGGCCCAAGTGAGGACCGGATTATCCGGCCTGGGGGAAAACTCCGCCCCAGACTTGGAATATCCGGCAGATAATCCGCCCCCTATCAGAGCGTCGCGCCGAACTTGCCCTTGATTAACTTCTAGGGGCCGGATTATCCGGTCCTATGTGAAGGCCTGATTATCCAGCCTGGGGAGGAAAAACCGCCCCAGTTCTGATTTTCCAGGAGAAAATCCTGTTGGAAATATGCCCTAGAGACAAATAGTAGTAAGGACTATTATCATATTTCATATAGTTTATGATTAAGTTTTATATCATGCTATAACTGTGTTGAGTGGAAACATCATACACGTATGATATGCAAACAACCTGGGGTTCCCAATGAAACTCTAGTCACTGGTTCATTGGTCAACAGATGATCATGTTTCCTGATCATGTGGCATTTATGCCAGTTGGAAATGAGGTCATCACATTCTGAGAATGAGATGATGAACCAATACCCAACCTAAACATCGTGACCCGATCATGTCACGAAGTTCAAGTTATGATGATTAGAAATGGATCCTCGTAGACTATTCCTTAGACCGTGAGGCTATATCAATCACTGTCTCCTGAGAGTGCTTAGATAGCATCAAACACCATTTCGTAAAACAGTGGTTATAAAGGTGTGTTCAGGTACTCAGAGGAAACCATAGAGGCAATATATGTCAAGAGCGGGATTTGTCCGTCCATGTGACGGCTGTCGTTGGATTGATGACAAGTATGCCATGAGGGGGTCCTCGAGGCGTGCGGAAGAGAGGGGGGTGAGACGTACGGTATTTCGGGATGGTGAGCACACAAGTTTACCCAGGTTCGAATCCGCCGTCTTTGGACGGATCCTACTCCTGCTAGCAATCCGATGTCTGGCGAGCCGGAATATGGGTTACAAGGGTTTCGCCTGTGCGAGTTGAGATTGTAGACTATTGAGGTTATGCCCTAAAGGCTCTCCCTAGGACGGCTTATGGTTTACAGGAGAGATCTATCCGGCTACGACTAAGAGTCTGTTACAGAGTACATCTTGAACTACAAGAAACATCATGGCCTAAGTCGGTAAGTCTTCTGGGCCTTCCCGTAGCTGGATTGGACTCCATCTTCTCTCCCTGACTGGGCCGCCCGTGAAGCAATACTCTAACCCGAAGTGGGCCACCCTGGTCAGTGAGGAACTGTGAGGATACCCGGAAAGTATATCCCCAACAGCAGCCCCCGGAGGCCTCCAAGATCCAAAGTCGGACTTATCATCGTCTAGCTTGATCTTCGGCTTGCAGAATCTTGAAGGGTTCCTGAAAATTCACAAGAAAATATACGATCCGGGTCTTAAAAAAAATAAGTCGGACCTTTCTGTTGGTAACTCGGATTTTCCAGCTCATTTTCAAACTAAGCCGGAACTTGGTCTCTAACGCCACCTAACACAAGCATGGTCAAGTCATGTCATCTGACAACGTTCCATCAGCACGACCGTTGGTGGGTCCGCGGTCGGCAGAACCGAGGCACCATTTCAATGCATGCATGGAGATCGGCGCAATCATCGTGGGTCCTTCCAGTTCTTTCCATGATGCATGGCGATTACCTTGTAGCGTTTGCACGAATCTTGGCGCAGGTAGGTGGATATAAGGGGTTTAGATTTCCTCTTCTCCTTTCCACCAGTCCTTTGCCGTCTCCTTTCTTCCCAATCCTCCTGCGCGCATAGAGCCTCCTCGTCCTTCCCCCACAGAAAACTCCCAGCGCCGCCCCTTTAAGGTCACTTTCTCACCGGAGAAAAATGGCTTCTTCATCTTCTTCCTTCGGTTTGGCGGCAGCGGCGGCGGCGGTGAAGGCAGAAGCTGCAGCGGAGAAGGAAAGCTACAGGGGAATCTGCATCCCCTGCACCCTCGATGAGGCAGGCCTCAAGAATGTGGAGAAGGAGGGGCTGCTCGTCGTTGGCGGGCCAGGCGGCTCCGTGAAACCGTCCATAACCCACACGAGGCTGACGAGTTCACTTGACTCATCTGGACCGAGGTTTGTCCTTTCCTCCCTCGGAATTCTTCTCCGACGTGATAGATCACTATGGAGTTCAACTCCACAATCTTCCTCCCAATTCTCTTCTAGAAATGAGTGCATATGTTGCGCTTTGCGAGGGCTTTCTCGGCATTAGGCCGAGTTTGCTTCTCTTCCGGTTTTACTTTCATGTCCGGAGGAATTCCATCCTTCGGTGTTCCTTACATCACGCACTATTAGTTTTCTCTTCGACGAGACCGGGCATATCCCAAAATTTCTGCCAGTGACTCGGTCAAACAATGGCCAGCCACTTTTTTCTACCATAGGGATATTCCGGCTCCCGGCAAAGCTACTGATTTGCCGGCTTTTGTCGACGGCCCAACCTTCCTGGGACGAGGCTGCTCCGGTTCTCACAGATGATCTGATCCTCGCTAAGAGGCGCATCGAATATCTGATCAAGCACAATGGTCTGAAGGGATCCGACTTGGTCCAGTGCTGGGTCTCACACTGGATCCAGCCACTTCAGTACCACGGGGATAGACTGATGCATTCTGTCACGTCTTCTCTGACTGACTCCCTCCGCATCAGCCCCAAGGCCTACACCACTCAAGGCTACACAAGCCAAATTAAGTGGCTGATCAAGGAGCGGATCGAAGGCGGATTCGGAGGTTTCTCTGGACATGCTGCACGGAAAACCCCGTGGTGCCGGTAAGCTTTTATCATCACATCTTTTATGTGTTTCTATCTTTGAGTTATATTGCAATACTGATATGTTTTCTTATTTTCATCTTGATGACATCCCCCGAGTCGGAACTTGCTCCACTCGAAGGATACCCTCTAGAGTTCTCTCAGGAGGTGGAAGTAGTTCCACTGCCGGATCTTGCGCTCAAGAAGCGCAAAGCTCCGACAGTAGCAGTTGGCACAAAGAAGGTGCCAGTCGTGAAGAGGTAAGCTTCTGTCACAACTTTTCCGCCTTTGTTCTTTACTCAAGTTTCTTTCCGAGATGTAATGTTTCCGACTTTACTACTTTCTCAGAGCAAAATCAATCATCAAGGGCAAGGGGACTTCTTCGAAGCCCTTGCGCCAGACGAAGCTTACAATAGCTTCCCCTGCCGTGGCTCCTCCGACTCCGGTCCCTCAACCTTCTACAACTCCGGCGATCATCCCTTCTCCGGTGATTGCAGAAGATCCAGCTCCTCAAGCGGAGTCGACGATCCTTGGGTCGCATACTGACGTCACCGTGAGTGCGTCAGGTCAAGATAAGGGTGAACCCTCTTCGGGTAATGATCCCTCGGCTGAAGTCTTCGCCGAAAACCTCCTCAACAATCCGGGTCTTGCCAAATTTGGCCTAACCTGGAAATCTGCAGAGGAGATCCAGCAGCTAGCCAGGCAAGTCCTGGACAAAAGCCATCTATCCCCCGAAGAGGAGGCGCAAGAAGCAGAGGACGTCAAGTTCTCCGACCTTCTCACTCAAGTCCGCCTTGTGACGAGAGGATCAGGGGAGCGAGCTTCCAACAGCTCCAGTGATCCCTCTTACTCTCACCGAGAAGGTGGCAGCTAAAGTGAACGCGGGTTTAGACAAACTCACCCGCGAGTAATATGTAAGTCGGAATTCCAACTCTTGTTTTTACATTATGTTATATCATATCCTCTAGCCCCCAAGCATGAAGTAGGATATAGAATCCGAGTTTATGCTTTCATTAGGATGCCAAAGAACGAACTAGTGTAGCCCCCAAGGCTCGTGCTGATATTTAGTAAAAATATTAGCCCGAGTCTTAAGTAGCTTTCTGACTTTGGGTATTCTGACTTACAGAAAGTATGTTCCTATAACCAGGAACTATTGTCCAATGTCTGTAATAAGCGGAGAGATCAAAGCTCTCCGGCTTAAAAATGCTGAGCTCAAGGTAGCCAAGGATGAAGCTGAAGGTAAATATTTCAAGATTCAAACCTTGTCTTTGCTTTTCTATGTCGAATTTTTCTGAACTGTTGTTCTTTTTTGTCTTCTGCGTTGGTGAAACAATCCATCGCTATGATTGAAGAGGCCGAGAACCTCAAAACCTGGTGGTGGAAAACAAGGGACTTCGCCAAGAGCTGGATAAGCTCAAGGCGGATCATGAAAAGCATAGCTCAAGTCACAGAATCCTCCTCCATGGCCCTTTGAAGGCGTGATCGCAAGATTGCCGCTCAAGATAAAGTAATCACGGACCTCAAGAATGAGCTTGGCAGAGAGAAGGATATATCCCAGGCGCTCCGGGCTGAACTCCAGAGTCTCCGGGAGGAGAAGACCAAGATTGACGACGTCATTCTTGGTACGTTCCACCTTCGACTTATCTTTTCTTGTTTATTATCAATGTCAGATTTTTCTTGACTTGTTTTGTGTATAGGTCCTCTAAAGTTGTCAGACTCTTCCTTGTCCGAGCCCCGCACTCACCGGCTTACCCAAGTCGGTGATCTTCTTCATGACTACCGCCAGTCCCTTGAGGACATTGGCGAGTCTCTCAGGATTCCGGACATGCCAAGCATGTCGGATTTTGAGGTGCGGGACAGGGCCAAGGAGATGCCGCAGCTTGTTCAGGACTGGAATATGTCCTACGCGCGGACTGCCGCGCAGAATGCCCTCTCCATGGTCATGAGCCACCATGGAAACATGGAAATATGGCAAGTGACTAAAGGGTACTGCAAGGTAGATGAAGACGGCCAGGAGCAGGAACTTCAAGCCATCATGCACTCCTGCGCCGGATATGGGTGCCACGTAGCTGATCTGACCAGCTACGAGATCCCCTTCTTCACCCGCGTGGATACTCCGCCTCCTCCTGCAGAATAAGCCGAAGAAGTTTCCGACGATGAACGCACCAACTCAGATGCGGATATCTCGGAATGATATCAAGGCGGAGTGACCAGCGAGCCAGTAGATCCTTCATCTCCTCCTGCATCATAGACCACAAACTTATGTATTATTCTATGAAAGAACATGATGCGTTTTGTAAATATTAAGTACTATGACTTTTTGTTAGTGCTAAGTTTTTTATCTATTCAGCACTTTTGTCCTTAGACTTTTTTTTGTGTGCCTGAAATGTTTTCTCAAGCACTTATATTTTTTGTCTTGACTTATCGTTTATCTAGCTTTCCGCCTCGTCCCTTTCGTGAGCCGGCTAAACCTTCAGCCGGAAACTTTGCCGAGCAACGGAGCTCAATTGCTAAACCATTTAAACTCGGAAACAAAGCCGGCTTCCAGTACCAATAATTCACTACTTGGAAAATGCCCGCATCCGGCAATCAGATAAATAACCAAAGTAAAGACTAGAAATTTTTAGAGTTATACCCGAAGGTAGCAGTTTTTAGAAATCGGAAATCTAGACCAGAACGAACATGAGCATAAAGTACTTTCAAGCATTCTGGGATTTTCGACTATGACATGATCATTCGGAAATAAGATGGTTTAAGAACTTCTCAAAAAAACTTGAGGCAACCAAAACTTTTATTTCTCACAGAACATGTACATATGTATGATTACAAAGAAGGATAAACTAAGAATAAAAGGGACGTAGCTGAGCAATATTCCATGGTCTGTCTAAGTCATCCGGATTTATCTTGCCTCGACTCTCTTTCTCTTCTTAGTAGCAGGTCTTTCTTTGACTGGCCTCATGTCAGTTAAGTAGTACGATCCATTGTGCAATACTCGACTAACTAAAAAAGGCCCTTCCCATACTGGGGAAAGTTTGTGCTTTCTTTGTTGCACAAGCCGGAGGACCAAATCACCTTTATTGAAAGATCTATTTCCGACTCTCTGGCTATGATACTTGTGTAACCTCTGCTGATAGGCTGTAGATCTCATTTCAGCAACAACACGAACTTCTTCGACTAAGTCGAGATCATTTTGTCGAGAAACCTCGGCATCCTCTTCGATATACACGGCAACTCTAGGAGAAGTATGAATCAAATCACTAGGAAGAACTGCTTCTGCGCCATAGACCAAGAAGAAAGGTGTGTATCCGGTTGACCTGTTCGGAGTTGTTCGTAAACTCCAAATTACAGAAGGTAGTTCTTCTGCCCAAGCCCCCGCAGCATGTCGTAGTGGTGCTTCGAGTCTTGGTTTCAAGCCTTGTAGAATTAAACCATTTGCTCTTTCAACTTGTCCGTTAGCTTGTGGATGTGCGACTGATGCAATGTCAAGCCGGATATTTTGCTCATCGCAGAATTCAGCCAGTTTTCCCATAGAAAAGTTACTCCCGTTGTCCGTGATAATGCTATGTGGATAACCATACCGGATTATAACATCCTCGATAAATCTTTTGGCTGTTGCTCCATCACAACGAGTGACAGGTTTAGCCTCAATCCATTTGGTGAATTTATCCACCATCACTAAGAGGTGGGTAAATCCACTTGGAGCTCGTTTAAAGGGTCCTACCATATCAAACCCCATACCGCAAAAGGCCATGTTATAGGTATTGTTCGCAGCTGATCAGCTAGAACATGAGCTTGCTTGGCATAATCTTGGCAGCCTTTGCATGTCTTGACTAACCGTTCGGCATCCGCCTGAGCTGTAAGCCAGAAAAAACCATGTCGAAAAGCTTTTGCCACTAAAGATTTGGCTGTAGCATGGTGACCACACTCGCCTTCGTGGATTTCCCTTAAGATTTCCACTCCTTCTTCCGGAGATACACAGCGCTGAAAAACCCCAGAAACACTCCGTTTATGGAGCTCACCCCTAACAATAGTATAGGCTTTTGCTCGTCGGATAATCTGCCGGCTCAGCACCTCGTCTTCGGGTATTTTGCCATCTACCAAATAATCAAAGTAGGGTTGAGTCCAGCTGGGAATTACAGCCAGAAGTGCTATTAAAGGTGAGTCGGATTTGGTCAGATATTCCTCATCTACTCCCTTTATTGAGGGAACTTTGAGGTGCTCTAAAAATGCGCCATTCGGGACCTCCTTCCGCGTAGAGCCTATTTGAGATAGTGCATCTGCTTCCTCATTTTCTGCTTGAGGGATGTGCTGAACTTCAAACCCTTCGAACGATTTAGATAGATCATCCACGACGGCTTTGTATGCTGCCATGTGCTTATTTGCATTACAAATATCCGTGACTTGCTGAGCAACAAGATCCGAATCTCCATAACACATCAAACGTCGTATGCCAATATCCTTGGCAATCCGGATTCCATGCAGCAGTGCTTCATACTCGGCAATATTGTTTGTCGCTGTGAAGTGGATCTGCAACACGTATAATAGTTTATCTCCTTGGGGTGATTTGAGCACCACGCCAGCCCTCGAGCCCCCTCGAGCCTTAGACCCATCGAAAAAGACGGTCCAATATTCCGACTCAGGGAGGACCCTGTTCTCCTTCGTCTCTGTCCAATCAGCGACAAAGTCGGCAAGGATCTGGGATTTGATTGTTGTCCGAGGTTTATACTTAATATCGAAAGTTGAGAGCTCTATGCCCCATTTGGCGACACGTCCTGTGGCGTCGTTGTTGTTGATTATGTCTCTCATGGGAGCTTTGCTCACCACGGTAATTGGATGCTCCTGAAAATAGTGTCGTAACTTACGAGATGCTAGGAAAACACCGTAAGCCAACTTTTGATAGTGCAGATATCGCTGTTTTGATTCTGTCAAGACCTCGCTGACAAAATAAGTCGGATGCTGCACCAAGTGTTCCTAATTTTCCTCTGGTCTCTCCACCACCATGACGATACTAACGACCTTATTTGTCGCAGCAATATAAAGCAACATCGGTTCCTGAGGCTCTGGCGCTGCGAGGATAGGAGCAGATGAGAGTACTTTCTTCTGGTCTTGCAGTGTAGCTTCAGCTTCGTCAGTCCAGACAAAGTCCTTGGTTTTCTTCAGGAGTTTGTATAATGGTGCGGCTCTTTCACCAAGCCAGCTTACAAATCGACTGACCGCAGCAATGCAACCAGTTAGTCTTTGTACGTCCTTCAGGCGAGTTGGGCTGGAAATATTAAGTATAGCCTTGATTTTGTGGCGGTTCACCTCTATGCCTCTTTGAGACACGATGAAGCCTAACAATTTCCCGGCTGGTATTCCAAAGAAACATTTCTTCGGTAAGCATGATGTTGTATTTTCGTAGATTGGCGAACGTTTCCTCCAAGTCGGAAATGAGTGTTTCCTTCTTTTTGGACATCACCGCGATATCATCCACGTATGCATGTACATTGCGTCTGAGTTGGTCGTGGAGGCAACGCTGCATCGTGTGCTGGTACGTAGCTCCTGCGTTCTTCAACCCAAAGGGCATCGTAACAAAATAGAAGGTTCCGAAGGGGGTTATGAATGAAGTTTTGACTTTGTTAGATTCCTTCATCCGGATTTGGTGATAACCGGAATATGCGTCGAGAAAACAGAGGAGTTCTGAGCCTGCCGTAGAATCGATAACTTGATCAATTCTAGGCAAAGCGAACGGATCTTTTGGACAAGCCTTGTTCAAGGCAGTATAATCAACACACATCCTTAAATCAGTGGTGTCCTTTTTATGGACCATTACAGGATTGGCCAACCACTCAGTGTGGATGACCTCTTCTATGAATCCGGCTAACTCGAGCCGTGCTAGTTCCTTAGCTATTGCCTTACGCTTTTCGTCGCCAAACCGTCGTAAGGACTGTTTGACGGGTTTAGCATTCAGGTTTACATTTAGAGAGTGCTCGACAAGTTCCCTAGGTACTCCGGTCATGTCAGATGGCTGCCATGCGAAGATATCTTGATTTGCTTGGAGGAACTTGACGAGCGCTTTCTATCGCTATCTAGGCCTCGCCTATCTGGGTCACCTTTGAGGGTCATCTTCCTTCAAAGTGCTTTCTTCGTCTCTTGATGCCTTGAACTCCAGTTTGGCTTGGTAACCTCCTTCTTTGTGCGGGCATCTCGGACGGATCTATGCTCTTCTTGATCTCCTGGTACTCTGGGCGTGCAAAGACGGCTTGACAAAGCGGCATTTCCATCCTCACTCTCGCGCTTTCTTGAGTCTCCCACGATGGTGATCACACCGTTGGGACCTAAATTTTCATCATATTGTAAATGTAACATGGAGCCATAAAAGCCCGATGGCGGACGTCCGAATATAGCGTGGTGTGCGCTCTTGAATGGGACCACTTCGAAGGAAAGTGTCTCCGTTCGATAATTATTTGGAGTTCCAAAGGTAACATCCAAAGTGATCTCTCCTAGGGAATTAGCTTGTCTTCCTGGGACAACTCCGTGAAAAATCATAGAGCTATGGTTCATTGTGTCTCAAGATCTTCATCCGGCATAGCGTTTCGACATAGAGAATATTGATGCTGCTACCACCATCCATGAGGGTCTTGGAGAAACCATAACCGTCAATAAGTGGGTTGACGATTAAGGCGTATTTTCCTCGCCTGTGTAGCTTAGGCGAATGATCATCGCGGTCAAAGGTGATTGCCACTTCCGACCAGTCCGAATCTTTGGGGACGGTAGGGTTGCATTGAGCTCGTGTAGAACTGCTTTCTTGACCTTTGCTGGTTGAGATCCGAGGAAGGTGACATAAGTGTCCTTCTTGGTGGGAAAAGTCTTCTTCCCTTCCGACTTGGGATTTGAAGCATCAGCTTCTTCCATGTCAGAATCCTCCTTAGTCTCTGTCTTTTTCGGGATTTTTCTTTCCCTTCTTCCGCTTAGCTTTGTAAGCCACGGTGTCATCTCTTTTGATGTCGTCGTTGAAAAGACATTCAGCGTTGGTGTGGGACGAGCCCCCACTGGCGTCTAGGTGATGCACACATGGGTTATTGGCAATGTCGGCCCAAGAGTAGGTTTTGCCTGGTTGTTGTTCTCCTCTATCTTGGACCCTTGATGTCCCACGGCCACGCCCGCGGCCTCCGCCACATCCTCCTCGTCCTCCAGACCTAGAAACAGTAGTGACTACTGCTGTTTCCGCGTTGGGTTTTTCTTCCGAGGTGTTTTTGTGCTTCTGAGCTTGTTGCTTTGGTTGTTCTGCCGACTGAGGCACAGCTAGGGCATTGAGTAGTCCTTATGCATCGTCGTCAGCGTCTGCATACTTGCTCGTTGTTTCTATCATCTCTCCCAAATCGGTAACCTTGTCATACTTCAAGCGATGGCGTAGTAAACCAATAGGGAGACCTGCGATGAAAGCTTCAATCGCAGTTTGATCATTTACTCCTTCGCAGGAGTTCTTGGTGTCGATCCATCATCCGAGGTAATCCCGGCAAGTTTCTCCGGCTTTCTAGGTGCAACGCTGTAGGTCTCCAACCGTACAGGGCCTCCGATATGTGCCTTTGAAATTCCGAAAGAACGTGCTTTGTAAATCATACCAGTTATGGATGGTGTTTGCCGGAAGTTCATTGAGCCATGATCGTGCCGTCTTCCGCAACATAAGTGGGAGATATTGGGTTGCGACCAGGCTGTTTCCGCCTTTGGCGATGCAGCAAGCTTGGAAGAAATCCTGTAACCAGGTGCCTGGTCGAGCAATGCCGTCGTAGGCTTGGATATGTCTTGAGATAGCAAATCCTTCCGGGAATTTTGTAGTTACGATCGTGGACGAAACACTTTGGGCCCACGTACGTCATCGTTTTCATAGCGCCGAGCCTCTATGTTGGAGTTAATCTTGTGTCTTGCGTCATTCGGGATAGAGATGCGTCGAATGTCGGTGTGGCTCTTGATGCCGTGGGAGCCGGACTTCTGCCACCACCTCCTCCGCCATGTCGTCCTCCTTGCCCTCCATGAGAGCCGTTGTGATGACTGTGTGGTGGAGAAGGTGGAGAAGGTGGAGCAGCTGGATAGTTTCCGGCTGATCGCTGGCCTCCGTCCGAAACATCATTATTCCGATTCCAGGGAGGGTCTTGACTACGACGAGCCCCCTGTCGGCTTGTACCTGCATGGTTTCTGTCGTTCCTTTGTTCGTCGTTCCCACCATAGTGAGGCTCAGCCGGACGGTTCTCATGTCTAGGATGCGGCATTCTCTGACGATCCTCCCGACGTTTCTCTTTATCTTCTCCCCTTCGATCCTTAGATTCTTGTCGGGGAGGATTCGTCAGATTCAGGGCAGCGATGGTGTCTTTCTCGGCAGCTGGTGCGACATTGCCCCAACCGCGTGTGGTTTTGCAATGTTGTCCTAACGATCCGGTTCTCGAATAATTGTCTTCCCGTCGTTCGGGGCGATAATACTGCTCTGGAACGTAATGGGGTCTTACGTCAGCCATGCGGATCATGCGACATTGGTTGCATCTCGAGACCAGTTTTGACTTCGGACAGGCGACCTTTTTTGCTCCAGTCCCTTGTTGAGTAGCTTGATACCCAATTGGATCTCCTCTGGTCCTGGATTAGCCGATAGAATTTCTCGGGCTGCCACGGTATTTTGTACTAGAGTTGGGTATACCCAATCTCCATTGCTATCTTTCTGTGGCTTCCCCATCTCATCTCCAAAAAGGACGGCACGGACACGTGGGAATTGGTTGTCATCTATGTGACGCTTCTGTGTCTTCTGATGCAGACGAGACATGTACTCCTTGTTCGACATGCGTTTCTTCTCCACCTCGATGTTTTTGGCTTCATCGAGGAGTTGTTGACGACACGCTTCTAGGGCTTGCGCCCTATCATCCAGCTCATCTGCAGTAAGTTCTGCAGCTGTAGGGATAGGTGTAGTTAATGCCACATCGATGAGTTTACGCACACCTTCAGTGATCACGTGTCCATCCACCGATGCTTCTTTCTTCAGCTCGTCTGGGATCAGTGCTCCGTCCGAGTCTTCTTCGTATTCCTCGGCAATTACTTCCTCTGTCAGAGGATCTTTTGCCGGGGTCTTGTTTTTCTTGTTCTTCTTCTTTGCCTTCTTGGCGCCTGCATGATAACAAAGACGGCTTTGGGCCCGTTTCCCGGAGTCAAGCTCTGATCGGTACTTTCGGACATTTGGACTTCGGAATTGTCTCTGAGGTCCATGTCATCCTGCGCTTTGGGAGAGTGTTCCCCGGATCCTTCATCCATGGCTTCTCCTTTTTCTGCATCTTTGGAGTTATACTCCTCTTCATATTCCGCGAAGAACTTTCAGAAATCTGCTGACGTCATTGACTCATCCGAGGATGCGGGTACGTCGGCGTTTGTTCCAATTGCCTCCAGCACCGAGTCGGTGTTTTCTCCAGCATCAGCAGAGCCGGATCCGGATCCCACGTATCCGACAAAGTGCGACGCGTGCTTCCTGAGGTACCTGCGGCTTTCACGATCAGCCATATCGAAACTTTTGATGGTCTCGAGGATTGCATCTGCGCTTTCGCCTTGCAGTATCATACGTCGTAGTGTGTACCTTAGGAAAGGCCTGTCTGTTCCAGCATCATCAGAGCCGGAATCAGTGTCGTTGATATGCTCCTCCTGGATTTCGACTTCCACAGGTGGGTCGATCTGGGATTTGGCTCCTCTAGGGAGATCCACTCCAGATTTGACGTTGACCGCTAGGTCTTCTTCAGGTTCGGATTTCTCCACTGTCTCTGCAACTGGTGCGGGCTGGGTGGGATTAGGGTTTTCTGAGATTCGGAACTCTGCTGCCTCCACGGACAAAGGGGACCCAGAAAATTCTTCTGCCTCTATGATCACCGCTAGGGTGGGTTGGGCAGGTTCAGCGAAACCGATGTAAACATCGATCTCGCCAAAAGACATGATTGTGTAGGCAGTCACAGCCTCCTTTGCCGGAATCCAAGTCTCGTCGAGAATGATGAGAGGGACATCACTGGCGTAGAGGATGCGACTGACGGTGATAGTCTTGCCGATGCCGATTCTTGCAGATTCCGCTCGGAACGTAGATACGTAGCTCACTTGCCCCACGGTGGGTGCTAACTGTCGTCGGATTGATGAACAGTACGCCATGAGGGGGTCCTCGAGGCATGCGGAAGAGAGGGGGTGAGACGTACGGTATTTCGGGACAGTGAGCACACAAGTTTACCCAGGTTCGAATCCGCCGGCTTTGGACGGATCCTACTCCTGCTAGCAATCCGATGTCGCTGTAGTCGGAATATGGGTTACAAGGGTTTCGCCTGTGCGAGTTGAGATTGTAGACTATTGAGGTTATGCCCTAAAGGCTCTCCCTAGGACGGCTTATATAGATATCCGGCCTAGGGTTTACAGGAGAGATCTATCCGGCTACGACTAAGAGTCTGTTACAGAGTACATCTTGAACTACAAGTAACATCATGGCCTAAGTCAGTAAGTCTTCTGGGCCTTCCCATAGCCGGATTGGACTCCGTCTTCTCTCCCTGACTGGGCCGCCCGTGAAGCAATACTCTAACCCGAAGTGGGCCACCCTGGTCAGCGAGGAACTGTGAGGATACCCGGAAAGTATATCCCCAACAACGGGAAGATACTTAAGGGCCCACTCGGAGAAGTTATATCCAATAGCTGCGCAGCGTGTGATTAGATCATGGGGATATCACTTGTCGGAATGAGTTAAGTAGTTCAGTAACGAGATTGAACATGACATGGTGATGTCATTGATCAGATCTCGGGTAATGCAAGTATCAAATGACAAAGGGAATAAGACACGACTGTCCCGGTTCAAACGACGAAAGATCTTCGTGGAACACACAGGGGTCACATGGCCATCCAGGTCCCTCTATCGATCATTGGTGCGGGAGTGTCCCGACCATGTCTGGAGTGTTCCCGAACCGTGGGGTATCACGCTTAAGGGCTTAATGATGCTTAGAGAGTGTTTATAGGATCGGTAGAATCACTGAAGAAGAGAAGGGAGAAAACCGGAAGGGTTTCGGTAAGTCCGGAGGATGTCCGGAGTGGAGGTGGAAGGTGTTCCATGGCCATGAAGATTGAATAATATGTGGATGAATGTTAAATATTGATTTAATCATTTATTCATAATTATTTAATAAAGAGAAAATCAATTAAAAGGTCAAAAGGCTGAATGGGCCAATTCCGGAGGGAGAGGGCCCATTAGGGGAAAGGAGAGAGGGAGAAGGGACCAAGGGGGAGGTCGGATGGGCCTTGACCCCCCCCCCCCCCGCGGGGCCCACTAGGGGCTTGCCGGCGGCCACCCCACCCCCTCCTCTCCTTTAGTCCCACCCCGGGACTTGAGGGGAGGTAGTACCTCCCCTCCCCCTATATAAAGTGGGGTATTTGGCCTAGAAAGATACACCAATAATCAATAAAGGTCTCCCCACTTTTGGGAGGACCTCTAATTTATATTTTCTCTCTCCCCGTCTCTCTCTCTCGTGACCGTGGTCCCAAGTCTGGACTGCACGAACAAGAGACATCTTCACCACGGAGCACCGTCGCGCTGCGGGATTCGGATCCGGGAGCTCTACTTCCGCAACTGCTGCTGGATCGGGGAAGCGGGAGTCATCGTCAGGCACCGGATGTGTGTAACTCCCCGCGAGGTGTCGCACTTGAGGCACTCAAGTCGTTGGAGCCAGAAGGAGCGCAAGGACTTCATCACGACCTTGAGGTCGGCTTCAGCTCGTCTACATCAACCACGCTCTCCTGAGCGTTGACAACGCTTTTCGCTCTTCAAGGGTAAGTTCATGAAAAGCTCCTCCTGTTACTGTATTACTAATAGATAGGTCCTGGCAGCTTCAGGGGTTCAGGGGCATAGAGTAAAATTTATTGTTTTTATGCGCGGAACCCCGACAGTGGTATCAGAGCTAGATCTATGCGTAGTAATGCTAGTACGGGTAGAACACACGAGATGTAGCGTGTGGGCGTTCAACTTTTAGTTGTTACCCTCCCACGTGTACTTGTGTATACCGTAGTAATGCTTGATGAAGCGGCCCCCAACCGACTTTACGCGTTCATTCGTGAGACCGGTCCACGCTTGACATACGGCTTGTACCGTATAAAGTGGATTAGGGGGGTGTATGTCTCGCTCGCATTAGTTGCTATACCATTTGCAATGGAGGGCCCCGAAAGGGGTGTAGTATAGACAACTACTTGATCAGCGTTGTGCTGAAAGTTCGTAGGTAAGAACGGTTCTTGTGTGAAAGCCCATTCAGCCACGTAAAACATGCAAAGATAAAGTACAGGCGTCTAACTTTGTTTTGTAGGGGGCGTTGCTTTGTGATATGGTTGTGGCAAAGGTAAAGTGATTACCTTTTGTTACATAGTAGTAGATAGTTATGGTAATGACAAACTACCACGCCGGAATGACACCGGTACCCTGGTCAGCGGCGCCGGAACCCGGTGACGGCAGATGAAGATCACGACATGAAGGACCATATCACATAGCATTTACATTAAATGTTATTGTTTGTATGTCTTATTGTGTGCTAGTATTAGATACTCGACGGTAGCCTAATAAGATGATCCCTGTTAAAATTACCAACGATTGTGTTCCCCCTTAGTGTGCACCACCAAGAAAGTTCTTCGGTATGAGGCGATCCAGGGTTACAGGCCTGGGTGTCAGACATATCTACGTTCACATACAGTGGGTGTAAGCCATGTTGCACAGCGGATGCACTAAGGTTGAGTTGGCGAGCCTAGCACGCCACAGAAGCGTGGCCTCGGAACACAGATGGTCGAAAGATCGAGCACGAGTCGCATGAATGATGTGACCGACGTTTAGCATCCACCTTTGAACCCACATCGATGGCCGTGATCAATCGGGGGAGATGTGGCTGATATGGGTCGTGTTATCACTAGAAACCCTTTCGGGGATAGGTGTTTCTGAGTGGAGTTATTATTAACTCATTTAATTATAAACTTAGTCTAAATTCCTTTTGCAATTATAAATGTAGATGGGACCTTTCGTGTTGACAATTGAATGGTTTAAAGGAGAGAAGCTCAGATTAGATGGATCGAACTTCTCCATTTGGGTTGCCAGTCTCCATGTTCTACTTAGTGAGAACGACGTGGTCGACTACATACTCGACGGGATGGATTTGGATCTGTCCATGGACCTTGAGACCCAGAGGAGTGGAAAGACCGCTATCTCCGTCGTGAGATGGCCTCCTATATTTCAGTTGTGATGCGTTGAGGAATGGTGGACGAGTTGTGGCCTTTCGTGGGTGATGTCAACCCTCGTTCGGTGATGCTACAGCTTAGGACACATTTCGTGGAGCAGACACGCATTTGGGAGCATGAGCTGATGGGAGACTTCCTCTCCATTAAGATGGAGGAGAACTTCGTCATCGGCCACTTGCAGCACATGCATGATGTGTACATGAGGCCAGCATACTTCCTGGACATCTGGATTTCAGGCTCTTTTGCAAATGTTGTTGTGCTGCGGTCGCTGCCACCAAGCTACCAAGCACAAGTCAGGACTTGTGTAATGAGGGGCGACACAGAAATGGAGTTCCACTAGTTCATGACACATCTCAAGAATGTGTTGGTTGAACCAGATGTCGCTCAGGTCATCGATGACCAAGGTATATATTTGATATATAGTTTTATAAATGTTATAATCTTGCAAACACATTGCAGTGTTGAGTATATCTGATACTTGTTACTTTTGATGAAAACAGGTCATACGCATAGAGGTGCTTGCTGGAGAGGAGGTGACGTTGCGTGTAGATGGCGAGCATGATGATGATGGCCGACGACACTCTCCCTCGACATTTATGATTTAGTTTATGTTTAGGATGATTAATGTAATCAAGAGATTGTGAACTTCTTTTAGTGAGTCTCACACTTCGTGAGACGGTTATTCATATGAGTTTGTAACAAACAGTTGTTCCACTTTTATGAATGATCTCTATTCGTGTTCATATCTTGTTTGATTACTTGTGAATTATCCTTGTTGTTTGAAACTAATTGATAATGCATGAACATTTGTAAAACATTAAAAATGCCTTATTTAAAATACCCAACTTAATGATATTTCATTAATGAATGAAACCATTGTTTAAATTCAAAGTTATGATGATAATATGTGAAAGTCATTTGATTTCTTTTCACATATAAATCATGCCTAAGTTCGGCAAAATAACTTGAACACCGTGTATTACTTGAATACAAAGTGTTTAAAGAATTGTTAAAAGTAAATACATATTCGATGTATTGTGTTTTAACGAAAATGGTAGTTATCATTAATTGATTATTTAAATGTGTAAAGTAGTTTGCCAAAGGAAACATGAATATGAAACTATTTGATTTGATCAAAGTGTTTCATTAACAAAGGGTATAAATATAAAAGAGAATCCAATCACTATGATTTGATCAATAGTAATAAGATTCAACTTTATAAGAATGGCATGAAAGAAATTGTGGAATGCAAAGTGTTTTGAAACGTCAAAATACAAAGCATCACAATGTGATATTAGATATCAAAGGGGGTTGAATAGAAGGCACCAAATAAATCATTATAGTGTAGATGTAGAGACCATTAGTTAGAAATAGTTAGCACTCAATTAGAATTGGTAAACCATTTGAATTCGTGAAAGTTTTGGGGTTATTCGATATAACCAAAACAATAGCGAATAAGTCCTTGTAGAGTATTCATTGGAAACTTTGAATACGAAATCCATAGCTGAAACCAAAAGGAAAGCAAGATTCCTATTTCCTGGATTTTGGTGCATTCTTGAGAAAGCTCACCTCTAGTGAAGTTTCTCAATTATGGAGCAAATGGAAAATAGTGTAAAACACGATGAGGATTCAAAACCCTGCATCAGAGTGTTGAGAAGCATAGCAGACGGCGTTCTGAGCGATTCTCTTCACAGAAGGAAAGAATCAATGATTTTGATCATTGTGTTTTTTCCCTTCACTATTGTTTTTCACTACATGAAGTAGGATTCAAAATGTAAATCCATATCTTGTATGGAGACATTTGTGAATCATTTGTCATAATTTTGAAACATGACATACCTACGAACTACTAAGGAAATAATGGTAAACTAAATTATGAGAAGTCCTAAAAGCAAAATTCCCTTGAGATTAGAAAGCAATTCGTTGCTGAATCTCACAAGTAAAGGGGTTACTTGGAAATTTCCCAAATGACTGCAAGCCATAGTAGGAAAAAGGGGTGAATGACAAAAGCACAATTTGTCAAGTATTGGACAAATTCAAATGAATTTGATTCATGTGTGCTAAATGTCTAGTGGATTTTAAACTAGTAAAGTACTAGTATCTCATAGTAAAATCTCCAAGTTTGATATTTGATCAAAAGATTTTGGAGTTGTTCAAAATAGTAAGGGGATATGAAATTTGCATAAAATTGAGTGGGAGCTATGAAAGTCTTCCTGAAAAAAATGTAGGAACATATTTTGAGTGGGAGCTTATAGGAGTAATTCTTAAGTATGTTAAGAATGAAAGCGCAAATACTTATAAATAATGCTTTATAAGGTGTAGAAGTTGATAATAGGTGTATTATGATATTATGTAGTATTCCTTAAGGGATTCTGAAAAGTGTTTTAGAATAGAAGTTAATTAAGGAACTAGTCCTTAATAACTCAAATTAGGAATAGCATTAAGTTTAACATCAATGGTTGAAAGAAATAAAAGGATGATCGTCATCCACTATGTTGAGACATAGGTTCTATCTTAGTAAACCATGATGATAACTTAGCATAATATATGATCCAAATTAAGGAACGTTTGAAAGTGATTAAGTCCGAATCATAGAATGTTGATCTAAGTTTGTCCGCAGTGTATATTAGAGAACTGTGAACATATTTTCCAAATCCGTAAAGGATAACATATCTTAAAGCATAAATAGTTGTGTTATAAGGGAATATGTTGGAAACTCCTGTAGATACCAATTAAAGTCAAGTAGGAAGCGAAGTGAACAAAACATCGAAAGTTGCATAGAGTGCACTAGTGTTTCGATGAATCCATTTATAATAATAGATAAGGGTACCATCTAAAGTGTTGTATAATGTTATGGCGGGGCTAATCCGCTTTTAACATAGAATGATGTGTCCTAGGGCACAATGCCCATGAGAAAGCCCTCGAGGTTGATCTAACGTCATTGTAGGCTCCTGGAATCAGGCCTCGTTCTACTGCCATAGCAATGATGCATTCACACAGATGCTATCATGTGATGATAAAGTATTAATGTCAATCAAGGTGACATTAGTAAGTTGCGAAGGATTTGGGACTGTAAAGTACAGACCCAAGACTCGACCTCTTCCATGAGCAAGCATGTTCAGGGTACCGGGTATATGGTGCCAAAGATTGAGAACAAATGCAGCTAGTGTATTTGTACTCTAGTGCAAGTGGGAGACTGTTGGAAATATGCCCTAGAGACAAATAGTAGTAAGGACTATTATCATATTTCATATAGTTTATGATTAAGTTTTATATCATGCTATAACTGTGTTGAGTGGAAACATCAATACACGTGTGATATGCAAACAACTAGGGGTTCGGTGAAACTCGTCCTTTGGTTCATTGGTCAATAGATGATCATGTTTCCTGATCATGTGGCATTTATGCCAGTTGGAAATGAGGTCATCACATTCTGAGAATGAGATGATGAACCAATACCCAACCTAAACATCATGACCCGATCATGTCACGAAGTTCAAGTTATGATGATTAGAAATGGATCCTCATAGACTATTCCTTAGACCGTGAGGCTATATCAATCACTGTCTCCCGAGAGTGCTTAGATAGCATCAAACACCATCTGGTAAAATGGTGGTTATAAAGGTGTGTTCAGGTACTCAGAGGAAACCATAGAGGCAATATATGTCAAGAGCAGGATTTGTCCGTCCATGTGACGGGAAGATACTTAAGGGCCCACTCGGAGAAGTTATATCCAATAGTCTGCGATGTGTGATTAGATCATGGGGATATCACTTGTCGAAAAGAGTTAAGTAGTTCAGTAACGAGATTGAACACGACATGGTGATGTCATTGATCAGATCTCGGGTAATGCAAGTATCAAATGACAAAGGGAATAAGACACGACTGTCCTGGTTCAAACGACGAAAGATCTTCGTGGAACGCACAGGGGTCACATGGCCATCCAGGTCCCTCTATCGATCATTGGTGCGGGAGTGTCCTGACCATGTCTGGAGTGTTCCCGAACCGTGGGGTATCACACTTAAGGGCTTAATGATGCTTAGAGAGTGTTTATAGGATCGGTAGAATCGCCGAAGAAGAGAAGGGAGAAAACCGGAAGGGTTTCGGTAAGTTCGGAGGATGTCCGGAGTGGAGGTGGAAGGTGTTCCATGGCCACGGAGATTGAATAATATGTGGATGAATGTTAAATATTTATTTAATCATTTATTCATAATTATTTAATAAAGAGAAAATCAATTAAAAGGTCAAAAAGCTTAATGGGCCAATTCCGGAGGGAGAGGGCCCATTAGGGGAAAGGAGAGAGGGAGAAGGGACCAAGAGGGAGGCCGGCTGGGCCTTGCCCCCCCTCCCCCCACGGGGCTCACTAGGGGCTGGCCGGCGGGCACCCCACCCCCTCCTCTCCTTTAGTCCCACCCCGGGACTTGAGGGGAGGTAGTACGTCCCCTCCCCCTATATAAAGTGGGGTATATGGCCTAGAAAGATACACCAATAATCAATAAAGGTCTCCCCACTTTGGGAGGACCTCTAATTGATATTTTCTCTCTCCCCCTCTCTCTCTCTCGTGACCGTGGTCCCAAGTCTAGACTGCGCGAGCGAGAGACATCTTCACCATGAGCGTCGTCATGCGGATTTAGATCCGGGAGCTCTACTTCCACAACTACTGCTGGATCGGGGAAGCGGGAGTCATCGTCAGGCACCGGACGTGTGTAACTCCCCGCGAGGTGTCGCACTTGAGGCACTCAAGTCGTTGGAGCCAGAAGGAGCGCAAGGACTTCATCATGACCTTGAGGTTGGCTTCGGCTCGTCTACATCAACCACGCTCTCCTGAGCGTTGACAACGCTTTTCGGTCTTCAAGGGTAAGTTCGCGAAAAGCTCCTCCCATTACTGTATTACTAATAGATAGGTCCTGGCAGCTTCAGGGGTTCAGGGGCGTAGAGTAAAATTTATTGTTTTTATGCGCGGAACCCCAACAAATCCGACCGGATACCGAGCAATGCGCCTTGGCTCCTTTTGCTCAAAAACTAGGGGCCGGATTATCCGGCCCATGCGACTGCCGGATTATCCGACCTGGGGAGGAAAAACCGCCCTAGTTCGGATTTTCTGGGAGAAAATCCGACCGGATACCGAGCAACGCGCCTTGGCTCCCTTTGGACAATGAGGTAGGCCCGATTATCCGGCCCTTGGTGGGGCGGATAATCCGGCCCCCCTCAAAGCTTCCTACACACTTAGCGCACATGAATAATCTCCACAGTATTGTTATCTAACACGCAAAACATAGGAAAACATGAAATGTTCTTTCACAAGGCCACCCACTCCTCAGAGCAGCAATCCACCTTCGCCGCCACCTCACCATTCTCCAGCGCAACCATCGCCTTCACCGCCTCACCACTCAGCGCAACCGTCTCCATTGCTGCCTTAGCTGTCTCCGCCACCGCGTTAGCCGTCTCCGTCCCCTGAGCCTCAGAGACAAAAGCGGAAGTATACTAAGAGGGGAAGCACCAGCAGCAGCAGCAAGATCAAGTTCCGATCACAGAAACGTAAGCTATCGCCCCTCCCAAAAGTACCTCATCAGAATATGAAGAAGCTACCTTGTGAGAAGACAGATGAGGAAACTACTGCGGCCGCAGCTGCCCATTATGAAAAGTGGAAGATTGACATGGCTAATAAGAAAAAGCCGATAGAGGCATTCTTCTCGGTCACCGCAGAAGATAAAGCCAAAGCAGCCGCGCTTAAGATTCAGCTTCACCAACCCATAGCGCTCACATCAGACTATAATCGCTCTATTACCAAGTCGGCTGAGGCAAAAGAGCGGAGAGTCGGGAAAGAAGTTGCCCAGCTCGGACAACAGAAAAATCAATCGATCGAATCGCTCAAAGTATAGGATACCAATGAGTGGAGAGCCCAGGAGCGGCATGATCCGAACATTGATCCGGAGTTTGTTCGACTGTACGGAAAAAAGGCCCAATTATATGGACTGTCTATTACTGAGTACATGAGCCGTATGGATGAGTTCGAGGGGTACCAAGAAACAGCATACATGTACCAGTACGGGGCTCCTCTCGTCAAACCCGAGTTAGTCAAAAATCTACCAACAAAAATGCGAAGATTGCATAACTGGTACATCCAAGCCTGTGCTGAATCCAAGAACTTGATCTATGCTGCATATAAACACCACCATTACGGTCATGGAGATGGCTTCCTACTAATCGAATTTCTAGAATTATTTCAGTTTTACCAACAAGACGCCCTCAACAAAACTATCGTCAGTGCCTATTATTTGTAAGTATTATTAATTTCTGTAATTAAGTCTTTCTAGCTCAGCTCATTCGTTGCTTGTATAATCTTACTCATCACTATACTAATTATATATGCAGAATGAAGATTCTCGAATGCAACAAAGGACAAATCTATGACCTTGGGTTTGTTGACTGCAATTTCGTTCATGAAGTTACTCTAAAAACAAAACCCAAAAAGACAAAGGATAAATTGGTACAAGCGTTGAAGCATTTCAGCAACAGAAGAGAAATACTATTTCCTTACAACGCTGGGTGAGTGTTACTGTCTTGTACACATTCTATTTTCTCTTACTCGATGTTAAGCGTATAATTGACTCGTGTTATATTTTGTTAGTGTGTCCAACTTCCACTATATTCTGTTAATCATTGTTGTTGACACCGGAGTAGTAAAAGTCCTGGACTCGAAACGCACACCATTAGAAAAGTGGGCGGACATGCAGGAATGCCTCTAGAAGGCTTGGAAACGGTTCACCGCCAAAACTAGGGGTGTTTGGAAGCCAGAGCTTACATTTCAACCATTGACTGTAAGTACTACTTGCTAGATCCACGCATCTCTTTGATTCTAGTTTCAATACCACTATTATCATGCTTGATTATTATTTTGATTGAACTCCGTTCTCGTAAAGTGCTTGAGGCAGGAAGCCGGAAATAACTTATGTGGATACTATGTCTGCGAGTTCATTCGCTAGACAACCAAAGAGAAGGGCGCAGCCGGAACATCAAAAAAATTGAAGTATGATAAACAATAATCACAACTTTATTTTATTACCACCAATTGTGTTTAGTTTTATTCATATATATTGATCCTCTTCTTTATATTAGATCGAACGGATGCGGGACGGTCTTCTATCACAAAAACGCGTGCAAGCAATTCAAGAGGAAATTTCCGGATTCTTGTTAGAACAAGTCATAGATCCGAAAGGAGAATACTATTACCCGCTTCATTTGGAAGGGTGAAGTGTAAAAAAGAAGATGTAAATTAGATCAAATTAGGTGAGAGTATCGCTTGTAATTATAATATGTTTCGACCAAGAAGACGGATGAGGCGGTGTATAATATATTTGTGATCATGCATGATGTGTAATATATATCGTGGTTTCATTATTGCTATATATATGTAGTACCATTAAATTGATAAAAAAAATCCTGCCACGATAGAAAAATAGCCCGAAAATCCTGCCGCGGCACAAAACCCTGCCGCGGCACAGAGACCGACGATCCCGGTTCATGCCAAGAACCGGGATCAATGATCCACCCCGGCCCGTCTCTCGCGCTGCCACGTGGAGAACCGGGACCAATGATCCACCCCCCCTCGCCGCGCGCCTGCCCACGTGGAGACCCATTGGTCCCGATTCATGCGCGAACCGGGACCAACATTAGTCCAGTGATTGGTCCCAGTTAAAGAATGGGACCAATGGCCCTTATGAACCGGGACTAGAGGCCATTTTTCCACCAGTGGTATATAGGTAAAAATGTTTTAGATGTTTGGCAACACAGGGCTAGGAAAATGAAAAGAGTTTCAACATGCTTGAATTTAGAGAATGGTATAGGAATACTAAGTATGCGACTAATTTAGAGTTTTCAAAATCCAGATATTATACAAGTGGGTTGTAGGAATACTAAGTACTTCGTGGTCAAAGTGTCAGAGTTATACTTTTCGGGTATACCACAGTTAGTCTTTATACTCGGAGACCAAGGTGACCCACTTGTGAGTAGGTAGAGCCTATGCCTCCACGGACGGTCCACTCAATGGGATAGACAGAGACCCATCCGGCTACAGGAAGGGTCAGAAGAGTTATTGACTTGGGCACATGATAAAAGAAGTCCTAGAGTATAAGACTTACCAATATGGTACTGTATATGATCTCATTTTTCCAACTGCCAAAAGGTGTCTTGAATAAAGTGGATTATTTCTGATCAAGATTCTTTTGGCGGGGGGATAGTGAGAAAAAGAAATATCGACTGGCCAAATGAAATATGGTTTGCCGGCCCAAAGAATACGGTAGACTTGATATACATGACTTACAAGTCAAAAATACCGCCCTTTTAGGTAAATGGTTGTTTAAGCTACTGACCGAAGAAGGAGTCTGGCAAACTATCATTTGGAGAAAATATAGTGGATCCAAAGCTGTGTCTTAAGTGGTACAGAAACCTGGTGATTCACACTTTTGGGCTGGACTAATGGCGTCTAAAAAACATTTTTTTTCATTTTAGTATTTTCAATATTAATGATCGATCTCAAATTAGATTCTGGACGGATAAGTAGCTTGGGCATACTTTTCTTCGGGAATAATATCCGGCACTTTATTCGATTGTTAGACATAAAGGGAACACACTTTCCAAAGTATTGGAAACTACTCCTCCTAATGTATCTTTCAGAAGAAGCCTCATTGGTCCTAGACTAGTATCATGGAACAATCTGTTATTACGATTATCCACGATTTACCTGTCGGACGGTATAGACGAGTTCCGTTGGAAATTACTCGAGAGCGGTACATTTTCTGTGGACTCTATGTATAGGGCATTGATCCAACCTAATATTCCGGTCGATGATAATAGTACAATTTGGAAAATGAAAATACCGCTAAAAACTAAGATATTTGCTTGGTATCTTCGTAAAGGGGTAATTCTTATAAAAGATAATCTTATTAAGAGGAATTAATATGAAAGTAAACAATGTATGTTTTGTCATCAGGACGAGACGATTAAACATTTATTTTTTTAATGAAAATTTGCTCGTCATATATGGTCAATCATCCAAGTAGCTTCTGGGTTATCTCCCCCACGATCGGTGGCCAATGTATTTGGTAACTGGTTGTACGGGATTGATGATTGCTATTATTTGGTCGCTGTGACTATGTAAAAATGACAAGATTTTTAATACTAATATGTCTTTAACGCTGCAGGTAATTCATTGGGCTACGGCTATTCTCCGATCTTGGACTATTCTCCAACGGGTCGAGCACCGTGCTTTGTTTAAGGAGGGGTGTAAACGATTGGAGGATACGACGAGGGATATTTTTTCCCGACATGGATGGCCACGTGAGCTGCGGATTGAGTTACCTTAGCGATTTGTCATGGACAATCTTGGAGATATTTGTGTTTTCCCTTTTCACTTGTTCTATACCTTAATGATTTGATCGGCCGTGTACATCTTAGTTATACAGAGACCGGGTGTAAACATTATAAAAGTAATAAAGCGCCCATTTCCCCAAAAAAAGTATAAGACTTAGAAGTTACTGTTATTGTAATATGTATCGTAACTGGATAGGTTTTACCTTGTCAACCCTAGGCCGTGGGACTATATAAGTCGGCATACAGACATCCCTTATAACCTCCGGCTTTGCTGATTATAAGTGAATTGATATCCGGAGTAATATCCGGCCACCACGGTCGGATCTGAACCTGGTAAACATGTGTGCTCCCTATCTCGGACATCCTTACGTCTAACACCCCTTTTTACCATGTCTCGAGGACCCCCTCATATGGCGTACTTGTCATCAATACGACGACACAAAGCTAAATACTAAAAAAATCATTCAGGATAAAGGAATTATTCAAGGAGATAAAAGTTTGCTTAAGTATAAGGAAAATTTGTGATATTAAGTCTCTCACATCGAGTTGCCACCAAAAGAAGTGACGGAAAATCTCAGGTTAGACTACATCAGGAAAGAGAAGAGATCCAGAAGAGACAAGGTTGTCGACCTAATAAGGTTCAAACTCTTTGAGGAAACACCTTTCGCTTGATGACAATCTTTTTCCAGATTATATATCCAGATGCAGGTTGGCTTCTATTTTTCATTGATCAATACAGTACCAGCAAGCTTAATACGTGTAGCACGTTTGTAAAAGTATACAAAGTTTGTTGGGTTCGATGAGTTCAAAGTCCAGACAGACATGTTGCCAGCAAACCGGTTAACATAGAGCATCTTGAGTTCTTGGCAACATGGCTGCAATATCAATGCACACACGTTATAGTTCTGATCGTGTCGTCAAGAATGATTGTTAGCGAACATCATCATCATCAAAATATTCCTTCACACAATAG
The DNA here is from genome assembly GCA_023614405.1 of Avena insularis. NCBI lineage: Eukaryota > Viridiplantae > Streptophyta > Magnoliopsida > Poales > Poaceae > Avena > Avena insularis. Next base: position 556,629,096 of record CM042692.1, on the reverse strand, counting down.
GATTACCATTACCATGATTAGCGACCGGAGTTCTTTTTATATAAATAAGTAGAACCATTGAATTTAAATTTGGTAGGGCCGCGCGAACACGTGCCCCTCTGCCACAAATTACGACGTCCAATCTACTCGAGGGGAGATGGTAAATCAACGTGCTCACCAAGTGCAATGTGAGCCATTGATCTAGGCCATGAGCCTTCTTAAGCACCCATTGACCCCGTCCAGGTAAATAAGTTTTGGAGTCGTCCTACCCCGTGGTAATAAACACGTCCTCGCCAGGTCGATCTCATTAACCTTCCCGTATGGGACTAAAATATAAGCTCAGACATTGGTGCATAATATTTCTTGGCTCGCCCGTTTCAGAAAGGCCGAGCGATTTAAGAGCCCAGTTTGCTGTCCTTATTGTGGCCTACTAGCCCACCAATACCTAGTCCTTGTTTGAAGAGAAACGACACTCCCTAAAAAAACAAAAACAAAAACAGAGACACGACAGTCCACGATCAGTTTTCCCCCTGTCACCGGCCTCTTGAAATCCTAACACAAACACTTAGAACACAATCTCTTGCAAAAGCACCTCTAGGCTGCAACATGGAGATAAACAAACCTGACTAAAGCCTTTATTATGGAAGTACAATTCTTGTAGTAGCAAATCTGGTGCCACGGTGCCACCATTTCTTTTCATTTTCTTTCCAAGAAGGCATTTAATTACAGAGAGCAGAGCACAGCAAGTCCAGAGAAGCAACGTTGTCGCCTTCACCATTACGTTAAAGGTGGAGCATGTCGGTGTCGTGCAAGAGCCGAAGACGAGCCTGGCTACGAGCAATCGTGCGAGCACCCTGAGATTCACAGCGCGCGCGGAGGCGACGACTGCAACCTCTGGAAGCCTGACAAATGTGTCAAATCATTGTCAACCAGGAAGGTATACTGCTCTGGACCTCGATTTGAAGCCGCTGCATATTGTACAAGGGCTTGACGCATGTATTGATAAGGACAAAAGTGTACCTCTAACGGTAGATCTAATATGCTTTCTATACAAAATTTTAATAAATTTTTGGATTCAATTTTGGTAGGGGCCGCGCGAACGCATACCCCCTCTACCACAAATTACGACATCCACTCTCCCACGAGGGGAGATGGTAGATCAACGTGTTCACCAAAGTGCAATGTGAGCCATTGATCTAGGCCATGGGTATTCTTGATCACCCATTGACCCTGTCCAGGTAAGTAAGTTTACGAACCAGACCGCAGTGCATAATATTTCCTGGCTCGTTCGTTTAAGAAAGGCCGATGGATTTAAGGGCCCAGTTATATTTTCCTATTCTGACCTTGTAGCCCATCAATGCCTGGAGGCTGGAGTCTCCTTTCAAAAGTGGAGGAACGCGACGGTGTAGTATCCCTGCTTGACATGGATCATATAACACAAGCCAGCCTCTTGTAAATTGTAGTCCTAACACAATCACTTTTCTGAGAAACGATCTGTTCCAAAAGCACCTCAAGGATGCAAGATAAACAAACCCAAGTTATTTTCATTTTCTTTTCAAGAAGACGTTTAATTACAGAGAATAATAGTGTATGCCCAGGAGACAGAACGGAATGGAACGGAAGAGGAGGTGTTGCCTGCTTCACGGTCAGGCCAACGGTGGTGGGTTACCCGGCACCACATAGGCCGTCTTCTTGTTCGGCTGCGGTGATGGTGGCGTCGGCGTCTTCTGCGCCCCGAGAAACCGCCTAGACACAGGAGCCTTCTCGTGACCACCGTGGCCACCGGCGGCAACCCGCCGTAGCTTCGTGTCACCACCTCCATAATCTGCGCATATGGTGCATCTCAGCTTGTATTAGTAGCAAAATTGCACGCTGGACGAATCTCCGAGCATCATAAATTTATGAAATCAATGCCATGTTAACGGCGCACAATGAACACGCAGGTCTGCGTACCTGCAAGGAGACGGGAGGAGCATGTCGGGGTGGTGCAGGAACCTAGGACGAGAACGGATACGAGCAACCATGCGAGCACCCTGCGATTCATGGCGACACGGCGGGCGGAGGCTGGTGGAGGCGAAGACTTTGTTGCTCTGAGCTGAAGTGGGTACGGTACGCACGTACAGTAGTATCTAGCTAGACTTTGTGAGCTGGAAGCGTCAGAGATGTGGCAAATCCTCGCCAACCAGGACGGTGTATATATACATCGGCGGGGACGAGGGTCCAACGGCGCGCCCGCCCGTGCCGATCAGGAAATCCAAGCTGATTGCTATACCAGCTACTACGAGCTGTTAGCGGCTGGCCGGCTGCGCCACGGTAATGGAGTAGTATCTACGATTAGTTTTCCTAAGGCTAATAAGGCTTCATGGCCTACGATGTTGGTTGGATCCATCTCCCCCATGCATCGTTTGACTTGGGCGTTTCTCAAGTTAAGCAGCTAGCTAGCTGCTCGACCTCGAATTGAAGCACAAAGAGGGCTCGATAAGGACAAAACTGCAATAATATTGTTTGCTCTCGCTATGGTGGACTTTCGCATTGGAGCAAGGTTCAATGGATCCGGGCTCGCGTGAAGTTGAATACGGCCAACACGGCGGGTCTCGAGCTGCCCTGTCTGCTCCGGCCTACCGTACCATATGCAAGTGCGCTAGCTGTGAGCAGCCGCGGACAGCTAGAAGCCATGGGATGTGCGCGAGCGCTACCTGCCTTGATCATGACCACCTGCTACTGGTCCTAAAGAAAATTACAAATCATTTTAATTAATGTCAGGACCTGGTAAGAGGAGTATCTGAATCTGACCATGCAGCATTACCATTACTTTTTTCTTTTCTTTTGCGAAATAGCATTACCATTACTTACTCAAAATGGTACTATTCCATTGTGCAACCGGTTATATTTAAACCTTTTCGTTTTGAATTGTGCTGTGGCTGACCGGTTTGCCAACTCTGGTCAGCAAAGTTCTGCATGATGATGTGCATATAGGTAAAAGTGTTTTAGATGTTTGGCAACAGAGCGCTAGGAAAATGAGAAGAGTTTCGACAGGCTAGAATTTAGAGAATGGTATAGGAATACTAAGTATGCGACTAATTTAGAGTTTTGAAGGAAAAAAATAGCACGCTATAGGAAATTTGGACCGCCGACGCTACGTTTAAGCTATTTTAGACGCTATGCCGCTAAATCACGCTATTTATCAAAACGTTGTAGCATCGTTATATTTTTTAGCGCTGCAAAAAAGCCAAAAACTACATTGTATAGCTCGTCAGTCCAAAAGGCTAAAACCATTCCCAAGTCACAGTCAAACCTAATCTCAACCCCACCAAATTAGTGTGCTTCTCCAGTTCAAGAGAGGTGGCGACGGTTGCTTCCACATGTATTCTCCATCTGATTCTGAGTAATACTTGATGCTATGTTGTTGTTAGGCTGCCTTAAAACTATATATTTCTCTATTCTCGACATGTTTATGGGTATGTGCCTCATGTCGATGAGACTGTGACAGTGTGACTATATGACTCTGTTTTTATGTCATGGATTGGTCTTAATCTTGACTTTGTTATGCATGTAATTGTTTCTGGACAAATTTTGATGCTGAAATCATTTATGTTTAGACTAAATATATCATTATTTCTTCTTCACTTTGTTATGCATGTAATTGTTTCTGGACAAATTTTAGATGCTGAAATAATTTATGTTTAGACTAAATATATCATTATTTTTTTGCAAACGCTATTTTAAATAGCGTGTGCTATAACATGCTATAGCGTGCATAGCATCCTGGGAAGGCTGGCGCTAAATACCATAGCATGCTATTTTTTTAATGCAGTGTATGCGCTGGAGGACTCTCTTATGGAGATCTATAGGTGTGAAGAAACTTTTTGGCGCCAGCAGAGCCGTTAGAATTGACTCCTCAAAGGGGACGCGCACAATGCCTACTTTCCTGCCATTGTTAATGGTAGACGTAGAAAGTGCTTTATCCCCTGTCTCCGGAAGGGTGGACGTCTCTTGGAGGAGGCCAAGGATGTCACCTCCCATATTTAATCCTTTTATAAGGAGTTCTCGACTCGGCCCCGCACTGGGGTCGTGCTTGCGATGGACTTTTGGCCGAGGGGGCCAGGGTCACCGACACGGATAATGTGGAGCTTACGCTCCCGCTCCTGTCGGCCCAGGTAGAGCAGGCCATCATGGAGATGAAAGCTAATTCTGCTCCTGGGCCTGATGGCCTTCCTGTTATTTTTTTTCAGAAGTTCTGGAAGAGAATACAAGGAGCTATTATGCTCATGTTCCAGGAGCTCTATGTCGGGACCCTTTTGATGTCACGCTTGAACTTCGGCGTGATTACGTTGATCCCCAAGGTTGTGGGGGCCACGGACATACGTCAGTTTAGGCCAATCGCGGTTATAAATGTTATTCAGCAGATTATGTCCAAGGTATGTGCACGCAGGCTCTCTCCTGTGATAGACCGTCTAACACACCCATATCAATTTTCCTTTCTTAAAGGCAGATATATCCATGATGGGATTTCGCGCTTCATGAAATTATTCATGAAGTGAAGGTTAGACGTCAAAGGGGCGTGTTCCTGAAGCTAGACTTTCAGAAGGCATATGATCGGCTAGATTGGGCCTTTCTACGCCAGGTCCTCCAACGACGAGGCCTCGATGATTGCATGATAGGGTGGATCATGCAAATTGTCATGAGTGGGAACACGACGATAAACATAAATGGAGAGGTGGGACCCTGCTTTAAACCCTCGTGTGGGGTTAGGAAAGGGGACCCTATCTCCCTAGTCTCGTTTAATGCTACGGTGGATACCCTTGAGGAGATCCTGGAGAAGGCCAAGATTTCCGGCCACATCTCGGGTGTGGTAGGGCATCTTATCCCTAGGGGTGGGGTAACCCATCTCCAATATGCAGATGATACCATGATTATGGTAGAGGGTCGGATCAGGATATCAACAACCTAAAATTCCTGCTACTCTGCTTTGAGGCCATGTCGGGCCTCAAAATCAACTTTGACAAGAGTGAAGTGATGGTGCTTGGTTAATCCTTGGAAGAACAAAAGAGTATTAATGATAACCTAAGTTGCCAACTAGCAGTCTTCCCCTTGAATTACCTAGGGATGCCGGTCAGGGACACCAGGATCCTGACCAAGGACTTGGAGCCCCTTATGGGTCAGCTTAAGGAGAAATCCGAGCCATAGCAAGGAAGGTTCACCTCCAAAGGAAGTAAGACCATCCTCATAAATGCATGTCTCTCCAGCCAACCCATGTACATCATGGGGTTGTACCTCCTATAGGAAGGTGTCCACACCAACTTCGACAAGGAGCTATCTCGGTTCTTCTGGATGGCGAATGATGGCCACCAGAAGTACCATATGGTCAAGTGGGCAGACATTTGCGCCCCAAAATAGCTTGGGGCATAGGGATCCTATCCTTGAACCACACGAATGTGTCTCTAATGCTCAGATGGGTGTGGGATCCTGACTGATGATGGTGGACTTTGACTACCGCTAATAAAACCCAAATATTTTCGGGGACGGCCGCTAATGGCTTGTGAACGCTGGGAGAGATCTCAATTTTGGAGATCTATCCAGGACATCAAGCCGGCGATCCGAAATTGGCTATCCATTTCTATCGGAGATGTAATGAACATCCTCTTTTGGCTCGACCCTTGGGTTGGGGATTGCCCCTTGTGCCACGAGGTCTCCGAGCTGTTCGTGATTTGCATGGATCCCTTGCTATTGGTGGTTGAGGCCTGATACCTTCGATCTAGATTACGGATGTAGTGTAGCTTATTTTTCCCTAGTAGACTGTAACTACCTCGGACCCTACTCTCTAAGTTCAAGCCTGGATGAACCAAAAGTGGTTAAGGAAGTACAGCGGGGGCCCAGGGCCACCCACGTGTAGGCCCGTCGGCCGCCCTAACCACTTCCAAGGACATCGGGACAAGAGCGAGCGGCGTAGGCAACAGGCGCAGAGATCAAATACATACACAAGTGAGTATGTATGAAAGCTACCTTACAACAGTTCTCAGAGCCATACCATCTAAAATAAATAGAAATATTGCAATGCCATACGGCAAGATCCAAATATCCTAGATAGAGATAATAGTGTAGGATAACTCCTCATACATCAAGCAACAGAGTATCAAGCGGAAGCGGAAACAAGATCCGAGTACGGATAAGAAGCAAATCGGCATAAGATACCACACAATTAAGCACATCTCGCCCACAGATCTCACGGATCCCCATCCCCGGAATCTCTACACCGAGTGATCGTTGCCAACATCATCTGTCTCCTCCACCCAGTATCCATCTTGCGAATATACCTGTTCATCTGAATCAAAAAATTTATCGTGTGAGACCCTAGGGGTACTCAGCAAGTCTTTATGCCTCTAAAGGGGACATAACCTGGGGTGACGCAATTGCAGCAAAAGATAATAGCTAACAAGTCTATAGATACTCGCTAACCATTCGCCTAACCAAAGATAGGCGGATATCCGTTAATTAGAAACAACAGTTATAACAGTATAAAGTAACAGATCCATCCTCCTTCTCGCTTACGAATGAGAAAGCGGACGAACAACCCATCCGTTGGCAGTTTTATTATCCATCCATGAGTATTGCACTAATTACTAGTCAGATATTTAGTCAAATTAAAAGCGGTACTTTAGTTATGCTTGTCTATGATCGAGAAACTATGCTCCAAGTCGTCCATAACAGAGGACACGGCTTTCAGAAAGATTTACCCTGCAGGGATGCACAAATAGCAACACACACACGATCGACCTCGGAAAAACCAAATCAAAACCCAACGAGGCTTTCTCGACAAAGCAATCATAGGATTCATAAATCATTTCAGGGGGCCACCCCAATAAGCTACCCGCAACGAAGTTGGCCGGCTCCGAGATGGACCCAGGGTTTGTGACAATGGCTGTAAACGACTGGGAATCCAAAAATGTGACTGGGCTTGTCGATACCGCGAAAACATTCTGTATTCTTAAACAATACAGGTGCTCCACGCACAATCTTAAATAAAGCAGTAAAACATGGCATAAGTACTGGATAGTAATAAAGCCCCAAAGTACTTTGTGGCCCCAAGAAATAAAGTGTGAATCAAGCTCAGGTAAAGGGGATTCATGGTCCCATATGCGGAAAGTGCGATAGTCAAGGAACAGGAATCAAGCACTCGGGGTCCTACGGGACACAAGTGGGCATAAAAACCAAATGACAGATATTGCCCACCGGTGCCTCTTTCATTAGTTATCCCATTACTACTCAGGTTAAGTTGTTTAGGTACCTCATTATCCATCAGACACTCACATACCCTACACATGTTGTTCTACGACTCGCATGGCTCAAACAACTCCTGTAGTAATGGCTCATGGGATGGAGGAACAAGCTCGGTGGGGTTTAAAAGTAAAGGCTATGCAAAACTTGGGATTCAATTTAATGCAATCTTGACTCAATGATGCAAGAATAAGATAGAAGCAATAGGTGCTATATGTATGCAAGCATGTGGTAGTGCTTTCCTGGCAGCTCAGTTGAAGCGAGGGATGAATCTGGGTAGTACTCCTAGGATTCCTGATAATTTCCCTGCTCGACGTCTATTCGAAAGAAGAACCAAACAAACAAGGGCCAACATAAATAGAGTGTACAAGCATTGAATAAAATGCGACAAGCAAACAAGCATGCTATGATGAATGATGCACAAATTACATGGCATAACATAGCATGGCATGGGTGAGGTGTGGGGTACAATAATAAAGCATTTTATTAAGTTTTTAGTCATGTTTTACTCCCATAACACTTGCTATCCACTTAATATTTATATGATGCATTCTGCAAGTCATATCATGGAATGCGTAGTTAGAACGGGCACGTCGCGCTGATCAATTTAGACATATTATTTGTAAATTTGGAGTTATAGAATTAAAGTTATTAATTAATTAAGAAAAGGCATTTTTATTGCAATTAAACAATTTCAAAATTTTAAATTAGTCAATCATTATTTTGGATGGCATATTTGAAACCCTCACATTTTTCTGATTCAAAAACATATATTATTCATTTTATTTGGAATTACCAAAATAAAGATGTTAATTTCTGAATTTTAAAAACATATTTGCATTCTCTGGATTATTTTGCAAAACAGAAAAGGTCACAGACTTTTTATGCCCAGAGAGAATTAGCCACTGATGCTGACGAGTGGGCCAGGCGTTGAGTCAGCGCTAGCTGACACAGCAGACGCGAGGGAGAAAGTTTTTCACCGCGGCTGTGCTTAGCCACAGGGACTGACAGGTGGGCCGGACGCTTAGCGGGGCCACGCGTGGGCGGGCGAGAGGAACGGCGACACGTGGCCGAGACAGGGACTGCGGGTTGAGGCATAGGAAAAACTGGGTGCCTTTTATAAAACGCCACAGCAGCTGACAAGCGGGCCCCGGTGGAGCGCGGGTTGAGCCGCAAAAAGGCGCAGGGGGTATTCGCAAAAGGGCCTCGGTTACTGTTTTTCTTCTTGTCAGTTTCGTCAGAAGCAAACACCGGCGCGGCGGGGGATCGATCCCGCGACACGGCGCGTGCGTAGGCGGCTGCTACCGCTGGGACTGGCTCGAGTTGGTGATGGAAAACGATGGCGCGGCCAGGTGAGGTAACTGCAGCGCAACGACGGGATGGCGAACGCGAGCGCGGTGCACAGAGAGTGCTCGACGAAATGCGCGGCGTGTCTAGGCAGTAGATCGGCAAGAGGAGATGTCTGGGAGGGTCGGATGCTTGGTTCGGTGGTAGCGGATTGGCCTGGGACGCAGGGGAACGGCGGCGGAGCTGACTACCCGAGGCTAGGGTTTCTCGTCGGCTTGATGAGGTGCAGCGTGTACCGGCCATCTCCTCCTCGCCGCTGTGTACTGGGACGGTCCAGGGGCTCGCCTGGGTCTTCCTCGGCACCTCAACTCCATGCCCGCCTCCTCCTAGCTACGGTGGTGAGCTGATGCCGACGGTGGCCGATTGGAGATGGAAGAGAGAGGGGTAGCAGCAGGTGGTGCTCTTGGTGGGGAGGCGGCGATGGGCAGAGCCCTAGGGAGATCTGAGGCGATGCCAGGCACGAGAGAAGGGGTAGATAAGGCCAAGGGAAGGGTGCACATGGGGTGGACGGTGGCAGGGTGGAAAAGGTGGTCGGGTTCCTTTTTCCTTCCCTCTCTCACGTGGTAGACCGGCTCGGGAGGGACCTGGGTGTCTGCAGCTAGGCCAGAGGGGACGACGCAGGCTCGGTGGGGCTTTGCTTGGCAACGGGAGAGAGGAACAAAGTGGGGAGGGGCTCGGCTAGGGTTAGACCGGCAGGAGGGTTCGGCATGGTTGGCCCGGCTCGGTGTCGAGCAAGGGGGTTGGGTCGAGCCCAGGTTGCAAGGGGGAACCGGACCAGGTGGTGATGGTTTAGGGTGGCAAGGGTAGGTTAGGGCTTAGCCGAGGCTAGGGATGAGGAGGGGTGGTGAGTTGAGTTAGGGTTTAGCTAGAAAAAGAGAGAGAGGAGAATAGCTAGGTTTAGAGAGAGTTTAGTTTAGAGCTTGTGCTTAGGTTAGGATAGTTTGGGTTTACGAGTTGATATGGAACATCAAAGAGAGTTGGAATTTCAAGAAAATGGAAAACCAAAGGAACAAAAGAGAGAGAGGTGGGAGGAGATGATTTTACATATCTCATGCACATGATGATATTTTGTGAAAACAAAATATACATCCCATGTATGCTTGACAAAGAGAAAACCACTAAAAGAGTTGCAAGGTGGAAGACAAGTTAAACAAAATATGCATTTATTTGGCTCATTTGTTTCAATTGGTTTCAAACAAACTCCACCCAATTATTCAAACGAAACCAAGAGAGAAGAACAAGAGAGAGGCCTTGCATGGGCCATGCATAATCTGTAAATAAGCCACATTATATTTGGGAAAACAAAGACAATCTCACATGGCTCCATCTAGTCACATGCACTCAATTTTGAATAAAACCCAAGCACAAAGGTTGGAAAGGTTGATTAAAATCATCAAATAGAAGAACTAGAGTAAGATGGGGATGTGGGGATCATATATCATGGGACATGGAACAACGATACCACACAGAAGATATATGCGCAAGGAGTTGACACATGGCTTGGTTAAACCCATATGTCCAAGAGTGGAAGAAATAAGCATGAATGAATATAATGGAATTGCTAGTGTGTGTGTTCCACTAGGCAAGTATATAGCCATAGTTATATTCATACATGATCAAATATTCGAAAACAAACCATATGGAGGCTAAACAAGGAAAATACTCACATATCATGCAAAGGTGGCCATGTGGCTCTCCACATATCAATAATGTGAAAAACAACATGGTGCATATATGGGAGCATGTGGAATTATAAGTGGATCCATCCCAACCCACATGAGGTAGAGGTAAACCCAAAACAAAAGCAAAGCTCACATATAGTTGGATGGTGGAATTATGGGGTGGTGACAAGAAAGGTGGTGGAGTTAAATAAAAGATATGCCCCCAACTCAACTTGGGCACCAAGCATTTATCAAGAACCAAATACAATTTATTAAGAACCAAATACAATTGATAAATGCATATGAGACAAGATCCAAAAGAAAAGGGTTTTATATGATGCTCAAATGCAAGGTGGCATGATGACATGAGCATGATATAATTATGATGCAACAATTATATGTAGGAAGTAGCATTTTATTATTAGACCAAGTAGCATTACAGATGTTAGACAGATGGGATGCTACAACTCTCCCCTACTAAACAGGAATCTTGCCCCGAGATTCTAGGAAGAAGAAGAAGACACGAAGAGGGTAGGATACTTGGCACGGAGCTTATCCTCGCGTTCCCATGTGGCTTTGTCAACGGAATGGTGCGACCACTACACCTTGCAGAACTTGATAGACTTGTTGCGAGTCTTTCTTTCTGCGACTTCTAGGATTTTTGTGGGGTGTTCTTGATAAGACAGATCTTCTTGGAGATTGATGAGCTCATGGTCCACGGTCCTGCCGAGATCCTTGAAGCACTTCTTGAGTTGAGAGATATGGAAAACATCATGGACCTTGAGTTTTTCAGGGAGCTCAAGAGCATAAGCAACTTCTCCTTTTCTTCCACGAACTTTGAAAGGACCGATGTATCTAGGAGCCAACTTTCCTTTGATACCAAACCGGTGCGTGCCTCTCATGGGAGTGACACGAAGGTAAACGAGATCACCAGGGACATACTCCATGTCTGTGTGCTTTCTGTCATAGTTGCTCTTCTGGCGACTTTGAGAAACCTTCAGGTTTTCGAGAATGATGTGAACCTTCTCCTCCGCTTGAGTTACAATGTCGGGGCCAAACAATGTTCTTTCACCTGCGCCCGACCAACCAATCGGAGTTCGGCATTTGCGGCCATAGAGAACCTCAAATGGTGCCATCTTTAGACTCTTCTGGAAGCCATTGTTGTAAGAGAACTCAGCATAAGGAAGGCATTCTTCCCACTTCATGACGAAAGAGATGACGCAAGCACGGAGCATATCTTCCAGAATCTGATTGATCCTTTCAACTTGCCCTTGTGACTGAGGGTGGTAAGCTATGCTGAAGTTCAACTTTGTTCCCAAAGCATTTTGGAAACTTCCCCGGAATTTGGGAGTGAAGATGCTTCCATGGTCTAAGCTGATCTCGAGAGGAACCCCATACAGAGAGATAATTGTGTTGATATAGAGCTCTACCAACTGAATTGCAGAAATTGTTTCCTTGACGGGGAAGTAGTGAGCCACTTTAGAAAGCCTGTCGATGACAACAAAGATTGCATTGTTGCCTTTCTACGACCTTGGAAAACCAGTTATGAAGTCCATCTCTACTTTCTCCCATTTCCATTCCGGAGGCTTCAATGGCTGTAGAAGACCGGAAGGTTTCTGATGGACAGCTTTAACTCTGCGACAGATGTCACACTCCAAGACATACTTGGACAATATCGTTTCAATCTAGGCCACCAATATTGTGTTTTCAGATCCATGTACATCTTAGTGTTGCCAGGGTGGATAGAAAGAACAGAATCATGAGCTTCTTTGAGTACTTACTCTCTTAAGCCGGGAAGTTCTAGAACAATCATCCGATGATCATAGAAAAGAGTGCCCTGATCATCCAAGTGGTAAGACTCATACTTAGGATTCTGAGACTTGATGGTGAACTGTTTGCAGAAAGGATCATCAAGTTGAGCTGAGCGAATCTTTTCTTCCAAGGAAGGAGTAGCTACCAAGTTGGCAAGATAGCCACGGGGTACAAGCTCGAGGTTGAGTTGACGGAATTCCTCGCACAAGAGAGGTTGTTGTTGTTCCACCATGAGGTTGTTCACATATGCCTTACGACTGAGGGCATCGGCCATCACATTTGCTTTGCCCGGAGTGTAGTTGATCGAAAGATCAAAGTCGTTGATGGTTTCAATCCATCTCCTTTGGTGAAGGTTGAGGTCCGGCTGAGTGAAGATATACTTCAGGCTTTTGTGATCGGAAAAGATCTCACAACGGTTTCCAAGCAAGTAGTGCCTCCATACTTTTAGAGCGAAGACAACTGCTGCAAGTTCAAGATCATGTGTTGGATAGTTGAGCTCATGAGTTTTCAACTGACGAGAGGCATAAGCAACCACTTGTTTATCTTGCATGAGGACCGCGCCAAGTCCTTGGAGAGAGGCATCACAAAAGATCTGAAAAGGCTTTGATGTATCTGGAGGAATCAAGACTGGTGTGGAAGTGAGCTTCTCTTTGAGTGTTTCAAAGCTAGCTTGACATGCAGGAGACCAAAAGTATTTCTTGCCTTTCTTGAGGAGATCGGTAAGAGGCTTCGCAATCTTCGAGAATTTCTGAACGAAGCGACGACAGTAACTAGCCAAACCAAGGAAACTCTGGACTTCTTTGACATTTTTGGGTGGAAGCCACTCGACAATTGTCCGAACAGTTTCTAGGTTGACGACAATGCCCTTGGCAGAGATGACGTGACCAAGATAGGTGACTTCAGGCAGCCAGAACTCACACTTGGAGAACTTTGCATACAGGCGATTCTCGCGAAGCTTGTTCAGGACACACCGAAGGTGTTCTTCATGTTCTTCCTTTGACTTAGAATAGACTAGAATGTCATCCAGATAGACCACGACGAACTTATCAAGATACTCCATGAAAACCGAGTTCATAAGCCTTGAGAAGGTGGCAGGTGCATTGGTGAGACCGAAAGACATGACCGTGTACTCATACAGGCCATAGCGGGTGGTGAAAGCTGTTTTAGGAACATCTTCCTTGCGGATCTTGATTTGATGATATCCACTTCTCAAGTCAAGCTTAGGGAATACCACAGCTCCAGCTAGCTGATCGAAGAGATCATTAATCCGCGGAAGGGGGTATTTATTCTTGATGGTTTTTGCATTGAGAGCCCGATAGTCAACACAAAGTCTATCAGTCTAGTCTCGCTTCTTCACAAAGATTGTTGGGCTGCCCCAAGAGGAAGTGCTATGCTGAATGAACCCAACTTCTCTTGTTCCTCAAGCTGACGTTTGAGTTCAGCCAACTCAGCAGGACCCATTTTATAAGGCCGCTTGGAGATAGAAGCGGTTCCAGGTTCAAGCTCAATCACAAAATCGACCTCTCGGTCAGGAGGCATACCTGGTAACTCTTCAGGAAAAACATCTGGGAACTCACGGACCACCGGAATATTTTGCAAGGCTTCCATAACATCAATGTCTTCGACACCCAAAGAGTAGAGCTGAATAGAAGGAGTTTGCTTTGGAGAATAGACTATGTGGCCTTCAGGAATTTTCAAAGAAACCGAATGTTCAGCACAATCAATCACAGCTTTATTTGCAGCTAGCCAATCCATGCCTAAATTTACATCAATATTTGAGTTGCCCAGAATAATCAAAGAGGCCAGAAAGGAAGAATCCCCAATTTGAACCTGATTGTCATAACTGATCTTGGAAGTTAACATCCTTGCCCCAGGAGAAAGGACCATCAGCTTTTTAGGTAACGAATCAGATGACAACCCATTCTCTTGAGCAAACTTGAAGGATACAAATGAATGCGATGCTCCAGAATCAAATAAAACTCGTGCAGGGACTGAGTTAATAGGAAGCGTACCCAGCACAACTCCAGGTGCATGCTCGGCTTGAGCAACGTTGACACAGTTGGCACGAGCAACAGTGGACCCGGGCTTGGTGTTAATGTTGAGAGCCCACGGTGGAGGTGCACGAACCATAGAAGAACTTGCTGCAGGTCTTGGAGGCGGTGGAGGAAGAGCTTTGTTGTTCATGGGACAACTCCAGTGTTGATGCCCAGTGTTCCCACAAGTGTAACAAGCACCAGGTGGACGTGGAGCAGCGTAGCCAGGGACTTCGCCAGGCGCTCCAGGGTAGTTGTGGTTGTAGCCCCTAGGAGCAGCGGTGAAGGAGTTTGGTGGCCTTGCCGCATAGCTTGAAGGTCTTGGTGGAGCCAGGAGCGGCGGTGCGGTATTAGGAACCCACACGCGGCGCTTAGAAGGAGCTGCCATAGCTGAAGAGCTTGCTGCGTCACGACTGTGTTTCTTGGACTCCTCGAACACTTTCCTACTGGCTTCTTCCTGTAGAGCTATATGTTGGAGTTCCAGAAAAGACCCCGGCCTTGCATGAGTGATTGCATATTTGATAGATGCATTGAGCCCTTGCCTGAACCTCTTTTGCTTCTTCTTGTCATCAGAGATCTCATCGCCACCATACCGAGAAAGATACATGAAGTTTCTGATATAGGTGTTAACATTGTCATTGCCCTGCTTGAGGTTCAGAAACACTTCCTTCATCCTTTCCATGACAATTTCTGACATATATTGCTCTTTGAAAGCCCCAGTAAACTGCTCCCAAGTAGGCTGAAAACCAGAGTGGTTTGCCTTCAGGTAATTCTCCCACCATAGAGCTGCGTCTCCCTTCAGAAGGTGAGTGGCACATTTTACCCATTCTTGTTCAGGAACATCAACAGTCATCCGCAACCTTGACATCTCACGAAGCCAATCATCCGTGTCCAGCGGCTGATCAGACACCTCAAAGTGGCGTGGGTTAAACTTCAGAAAACCCTTGATGTCTCCTCGCTTGGGAGGTGGAGGTAGCGGGACAAACTCATTCCTCCTCACACTTTCTTCAAAGCGTTGTTGGTTCTGTTGCATTGTTCCCAAGGCATTAGCAATACTTGCCAACGCAACCCCTAGTTCAGGTGGTATGTCCTCCTCAGTGCGGCGTGGTGGTGCCATCCTGTGATTGATATAAAACTCAAGTCAGTACCATAATGGAGAATAATAATAATCCAAAATAGTACCAAAATGGATTAACCAAGATTAAAGGATACAATTTACTGAGGTGATATTAAAATATCAACAAAGTTCAAAGCACCTAGAAGATAGTAAGCACATCGCACACGACTGAACAAGGAGTGTGGTACACAAAGCTATCAAAGAAAAAAAATCCGCAAATTTCGGCATTAAAATACCACTATATGCGCAAAACCACTTAACGAATCAAGATTAGTAACTCTACCAATTCAATATACAAGAGCGAATGATAGAAGTAGTGGTATGGTCGCGACTCCATCCCGCACTCAAAGCATTACTCTGCACATGAATAAGTAAAACACATATCCCAACTCTCTTCCTTCTTAAGATGAACCTAAAGATTAGCAACTACAGAAACAAACACCCCAAACAAGATAGCGTCAGATAACAAAGGGTAAGACAGATCGCGTCGGTTTACAACGAATCAGATAGATCGCGTCGGTTTACAAAAGCCTATCGGTATGGAATGTACCAACAGTTGATAACCAAGAGGCAGATAGCGATAACAAGTTGGATGCAACAGATAGATAAGGAATTACATACACACACACACTCACACAGCCTATGGTACTACGGAACCCAGAACACGTGAATCCTAGTTTGAATTTTTAGAAGAGGATTGAAAACGTTACACTTCCTTACCAAAACAGGGTGGTGGGTGGGTAAGAAGAAAATGGAAGCAGTCCTACTCTCGCGTTTTATTTTTCCCTAGTATACATAACTACCAAAATATTTGCTAGACTGACAACGACCATTTGGCTGAGACCCTAAAGGTCGGGAAGGCTTTGATACCAATTGTAACTACCTCGGACCCTACGCTCTAAGTTCAAGCATGGATGAACCAAAAGTGGTTAAGGAAGTACAGCGGGGGCCCAGGGCCACCCACGTGTAGGCCCGTCGGCCGCCCTAACCACTTCCAAGGACATCGGGACAAGAGCGAGCGGCGTAGGCAACAGGCGAAGAGATCAAATACATACACAAGTAAGTATGTATGCAAGCTACCTTACAACAGTTCCCAGAGCGATACCATCTAAAATAAATAGAAATATTGCAACGCCATACGGCAAGATCCAAATATCCTAGATAGAGATAATAGTGTAGGATAGCTCCTCATACATCAATCAACAGAGTATCAAGCGGAAGCGGAAACAAGATCCGAGTACAGATAAGAAGCAAATCGGCATAAGATGCCACATAACTAAGCACATCCCGCCCACAGATCTCACGGATCCCCATCCCCGGAATCTCTACACCGAGTGATCGTTGCCAACATCATCTGTCTCCTCCACCCAGTATCCATCTTGCGAATATACCTGTTCATCTGAGTCAAACAATTTATCGTGTGAGACCCTAGGGGTACTCAGCAAGTCTTTATGCCTCTAAAGGGGACATAACCTGGGGTGACGCAATTGCAGCAAAAGATAATAGCTAAGAAGTCTATAGATACTCGCTAACCATCCGCCTAACCAAAGATAGGCGGATGTCTGTTAATTAGAAACAACAGTTATAACAGTATAAAGTAACAGATCCATCCTCCTTCTCGCTTACGAACGAGAAAGCGGACGAACAACCCATCCGTTGGCAGTTTTATTATCCATCCATGAGTATTGCACTAATTACTAGTCAGATATTTAGTCAAATTAAAAGCGGTA
The DNA here is from genome assembly GCA_023614405.1 of Avena insularis. Classification (NCBI taxonomy): domain Eukaryota; kingdom Viridiplantae; phylum Streptophyta; class Magnoliopsida; order Poales; family Poaceae; genus Avena; species Avena insularis. The sequence continues at coordinate 556,612,142 of CM042692.1, read as the reverse complement.
TTTTAGTTATGCTTGTCTATGATCGAGAAACTATGCTCCAAGTCGTCCATAACCGCGGACACGGCTTTCAGAAAGATTTACCCTGCAGGGGTGCACAAATAGCAACACACACACGATCGACCTCGAAAAACCAAATCAAAACTCAACGAGGCTTTCTCGACAAAGCAATCACAGGATTCATAAATCATTTCAGGGGGCCACCCCAATAAGCTACCCGCAACGAAGTTGGCCAGCTCCGAGATGGACCTAGGGTTTGCGACAATGGCTGTAAAACGACTGGGAACCCAAAAATGTGACTGGGCTTGTCGATACCGCGAAAACATTCCGCATTCTTAAACAGTACAGGTGCTCCACGCACAATCTTAAATAAAGCAGTAAAACATGGCATAAGTACTGGATAGTAATAAAGCCCCAAACTACTTTGTGGCCCCAAGAAATAAAGTGCGAATCAAGCTCAGGCAAAGGGGATTCATGGTCACATATGCGGATAGTGTGATAGTCAAGGAACAGGAATCAAGCACTCGGGGTCCTATGGGACACAAGTGGGCATAGAAACCAAATGACAGATATTGCCCACCGGTGCCTCTTTCATTAGTTATCCCATTACTACTCAGGTTAAGTTGTTTAGGTACCTCGTTATCCATCAGACACTCACATACCCTACACATGTTGTTCTACGACTCGCATGGCTCAAACAACTCCTGTAGTAATGGCTCATGAGATGGAGGAACAAGCTCGGTGGGGTTTAAAAGTAAAGGCTATGCAGAACTTGGGATTCAATTTAATGCAATCGCGACTTAATAATGCAAGAATAAGATAGAAGCAATAGGTGCTATATGTATGCAAGCATGTGGTAGTGCTTGCCTGGCAGCTCAGTTCAAGCGAGGATGGATCAGGTAGTACTCACAGGATTCACGATAATTTCCACCTTGGCGTCTATTCGAAAGAAGAACCAAACAAACAGCCAACATAAATAAAGTGCACAAGCATATGAATAAAATGCGACAAGCAAACAAGCATGCCATGATGAATGATGCACAAATTACATGGCATAACATAGCATGGCATGGGTGAGGTATGGGGTACAAGAATAAAGCATTTTATTAAGTTTTTAGTCATGTTTTGCTCCCATAACACTTGCTATCCACTTAATATTTATATGATGCATGCTGCAAGTCATATCATGGAATGCGTAGTTAGAACGGGCTCGTCGCGCTGATCGATTTAGACATATTATTTGTCAAATTTGGAGTTATAGAATTAAAGTTATTAATTAATTAAGAAAAGGCATTTTTATTACAATTAAACAATTTCGAAAATTTAAATTAGTCAAACATTATTTTGGATGGCATATTTGAAACCCTCACATTTTTCTGATTCAAAAACATATATTATTCGTTTTATTTGGAATTACCAAAATAAAGATGTTATTTTCTGAATTTTAAAAACATATTTGCATTCTCTGGATTATTTTGCCAAACAGAAAAGGTCACAGACTTTTTATACCCAGAGAGAATTAGCCACCGCGCTGACGAGTGGGCTAGGCGTTGAGTCGGCCTTAATGACACAACAGACGGGGACAAAAGTTTTCGACTGCCCGTGTTTTAGCCAGGGATCGACAGTGGGCCGGACACTTAGCGGGGCCACGCGTGGGCGGGCGAGAGGAACGACGACACGTGGCCGAGACAGGGACTGCGGGTTGAGGCACAGGAAAAACTGGGTGCCTTTTTATAAAAGGCCACAGCAGCTGACAAGCGGGCCCCGGTGGAGCGCGTGTTGAGCCGCAAAAAGGCGCAGGGGGTATTCGCAAACAGGCCTCGGTTACTGTTTTTCTTCTCGTCAGTTTCGTCAGAAGCAGACACCGGCGCGACGGGGGATCGATCCCGCGATGCGGCGCGCGCGTAGGCGGTTGCTACCGCTGGTACTGGCTCGGGTTGGTGATGGAAAACGACGACGCGGCCAGGTGAGGTAACTGCAGCGCAACGACGGGATGGCGAACGCGAGCACGGTGCACAGAGAGTGCTCGACGAAACGCGCGTCATGTCTAGGCAACAGATCGGCAAGAGGAGGTGTCTAGGAGGGTCGGATGCTCACCGGGAGTGGTTCGGTGGTAGCGGATCGGCCTGGGACGCAGGGGAACAGCGGCGGAGCTGACGACCCGAGGCTAGGGTTTCTCGTCGGCTTGATGAGGTGTAGCGTGTACCGGTCGTCTCCTCCTCGCCGCTGTGTACTGGGACGGTCCAGGGGCTCGCCTGGGTCTTCCTCGGCACCTCAACTCCACGCCCGCCTCCTCCTAGCTACGGTGGCGAGCTAATGCCGACGGTGGCCGATCGGAGATGGAAGAGAGAGGGGTAGCGGCAGGTGGTGCTCTTGGTGGGGAGGCGGCGATGGGCAGAGCCCTGGGGAGATCTAAGGCGATGCCAGGCACGAGAGAAGGGGTAGATAAGGCCAAGGGAAGGGTGCACATGGGGTAGACGGTGGCGGGGTGGAAAAGGTGGCCGGGTTCCTTTTTCCTTCCCTCTCTCACGTGGTAGACCGGCTCGGGAGGGACCTGGGTGTCTGTAGCTGGGCCAGAGGGGACGACGCAGGCTCGGTGGGGCTTTGCTTGGCAGTGGGAGAGAGTAACAGAGAGGGGAGGGGCTCGGCTAGGGTTAGACCGGCAGGAGGGTTCGGCATGGTTGGCCCAGCTCGGTGTCGAGCAAGGAGGGTGGGTCGAGCCCAGGTTGCAAGGGGGAACCGGACCAGGTGGTGATGGTTTAGGGTGGCAAGGGTAGGTTAGGGCTTAGCCGAGGCTAGGGATGAGGAGGGGTGGTGAGTTGAGTTAGGGTTTAGCTAGAAAAAGAGAGAGAGGAGAATAGCTAGGTTTAGAGAGAGTTTAGTTTAGAGCTTGTGCTTAGGTTAGGATAGTTTGGGTTTAGGAGTTGATATGGAACATCAAAGAGAGTTGGAATTTCAAGCAAATGGAAAACCAAAGGAACAAAAGAGAGAGAGGTGGGAGGAGATGATTTTACATATCTCATGCACATGATGGTATTTTGTGAAAACAAAATATACATCCCATGTATGCTTGACAAAGAGAAAACCACTAAAAGAGTTGCAAGGTGGAAGACAAGTTAAACAAAATATGCATTTATTTGGCTCATTTGTTTCAATTGGTTTCAAACAAACTCCACCCAATTATTCAAACGAAACCAAGATAGAAGAACAAGAGAGAGGCCTTGCATGGGTCATGCATGATCTTTAAATAAGCCACACTATATTTGGGAAAACAAAGACAATCTCACATGGCTCCATCTAGTCACATGCACTCAATTTTGAATAAAACCCAAGCACAAAGGTTGAGTAAAATCATCAAATAGAAGAACTAGAGTAAGATGGGGATGTGGGGATCAGATATCATGGGACATGGAACAATGATACCACACAGAAGATATATGCACAAGGAATTGACACATGGCTTGGTTAAACCCATATGTCCAAGAGTGGAAGAAATAAGCATGAATGAATATAATGGAATTGCTAGTGTGTGTGTTCCACTAGGCAAGTATATAGCCATAGTTATATTCATACATGATCAAATATTCCAAAACAAACCATATGGAGGCTAGACAAGGAAAATACTCACATAGCATGCAAAGGTGGCCATGTGGCTCTCCACATATCAATAATGTGAAAAACAACATGGTGCATATATGGGAGCATGTGGAATTATAAGTGGATCCATCCCAACCCACATGAGCTAGAGGTAAACCCAAAACAAAAGCAAAGCTCACATATAGTTGGATGGTGGAATTATGGGGTGGTGACAAGAAAGGTGGTGGAGTTAAATAAAAGATATGCCCCCAACTCAACTTGGGCACCAAGCATTTATCAAGAACCAAATACAATTTATTAAGAACCAAATACAATTGATAAATGCATATGAGACAAGGTCCAAAAGAAAAGGGTTTTATATGATGCTCAAATGCAAGGTGGCATGATGACATGAGCATGATATAATTATGATGCAACAATTATATGTAGGAAGTAGCATTTTATTATTAGACCAAGTAGCATTACAGATGTTAGACAAATGAGATGCTACATAGACCTAGGTTATCGAATCCTCGGGAAGCGAATGCGTAGTGAAGTTACTTTAACGGACCTTCATGAGTTAGAATTCCTTTTGTGTTTTTATCGGACCAATAGCTTGCGTCTTTTTGTTGTTGTTGATGATGGAGAGAGAGGGCCTAGGGCATTCGGTTTCACCTGTAGCTATGCAAAACATCTGATGGAAATAAAAGATAGAAATAAAGTATACGTGTACTTGTTAGAGCAAGATAAATTATATGTGGGCATTGTATCCATAATTGCTATTGCTTCCGCAACCGCTTATAGCAATAACCTACTAGTCTCATCCATAGAATAAAGAGAACTAATGATATGCATAGTGATGTCACCGTTAATACCAAGCAAATCCCTCACATACAGTCGTACTACCCCTTCTATCACCGGGGTTCCCAACCTGCAGATCAGTCATCACTCATACTCCCTATACCTGGCTCAACCCTCGGGTCTTGGGTACTTGACAACTCCTTAGATTGAGGCAAGAGAGGATACAATAATCATCATGGTATACAAACTAATACATGATCCCATCTATGATAGATAACATGCACAATTGCTACATGGCTAGGCCAAAGCCCTTAGCCTAAGGAGAATTACTCACACATAGAGATGAGATCAACAATCACAAACATTGTAATGAAAATCATAAGATTGATAGCAATAGTCTTACAATGTCACCAATCGGAGAAGAGATCCAATATTACAAGTGGTGGAATATGGCTATGGAGATGGAGAAGGGTTTGGAGATTTGGAGGCGGCTGGTGATCTGTGGCAGAGACTTTTTGGCGAGGTCTGGCTTGTTTTCTCGTCGCCCGAGGCTTCTTTATATAGGGGTCCCTTCACGAAAGTTGTTCTGTTTGACCTAAAGGTGGCGGCGCTAACTATACGACCGGAATATTTGCGCTGGTCGTATAGTTGGTCGTTAAAGCGTCTGCCTCCATTGTATGGCTCCTGGTTTCTTCTGGTTGTTGGAAATCTCGTTTATTTGACTTTAATGTAGTGATTCCCTCCTTTAAACGACATTATATGCGCAGGAAAAATATAAAAGAAAGGATTGCATACCCCTCTAAATATTAGCATTAGTGGCAGGGTTTAGAGAGATATTTCATCAAGAATATGAGTAATATCTAGTTTAAATATGGACGTAGATGGCTATATTTCAGAGCCATCAACCTCCCCAAGCTTAAACTTGATCGTCCCCAAGCAAGAAAACCAAAATCAATAAGGAACTCAGCATTTAAATTGAAATAACGAGATGGTGACCTTACTCATGATTAGTAGTCTCATGTTTCCTCCACTTCATAAATCTGAAAAACGTCAACATAGATAGAGTAATGGCAAGAATATATCAATTCTCCCACATCAATAAATCAAGACTTTTCAAGCACTACTTTTCTATTCATTGTCCTTCAAGAATTTCAGTTTTTCAAGTAATTGAGAGCATGCCAAAAAAAATTAGTTTATCGGGCTGTGATGGACACTCGTGGCATCACTAAGATTTTGTTCCTTTTGCACAATGATTTCTCATAACAGCCAAATGAGTGATTCCATCATGATTACAGCTACCCGGGAGTACCAAGAATCTTACCCACTATAGCATTGCTGCTACAAGTATTTAATCAACTCTTAGCCGAAATTTAGGAGTTTCCTCCATGAAAATCGTTCGTAGGCCAGCGGAGTTGTTGGTATCCCATGAAGTTTGACACGCGTAAAGCTATATCATTCTTATGATTAACATGTCAAACTTTGGCATACTCACAAAAACCGCTAAACATTAATTCAATCGAACAAATCCTTTCAAAGAGAGCTATTAAGTCAATTAGTATTTTCAGTGGTGTTGAGTGTCTCTAGAAATAAACCTTCAAGACTAAGCACTACAACACTCAAGCCTCCAATTGTGAGACTTTTTCTTATTACAATTGTTTAGCAATTTTTGGGAAAGACTTGGTTAATTACGAGAGCTGGAACAAAACGTACCCAATTAAATACCCATGCAAACGAAAATCTTACTATAATACAAAGACTCACTCCACCAATATAATATCTCAAAGATTACTACTAACTAGCATGGGTTTCTCAAACTTCAAAAGTGGGGAGTCATAAGGCATACCTCTCATGTTTGGTTCCGCTTCTCTCTTCCTTTTTAATTTTCTTCTTGGAAACTCGAAGTCGATCACTCTCCTGCAAATACATGAAGACCTCGAGGTGGAAAGAAAAGAAAGAGGGAAAATAAGGAAAAATGGAGAAATATTTTTGTGGTTTTAAGAGAGGGACTTTTAAAGAATAGAAAATTGGCGGCAAAGCTTGGCTAGAAATTTTCGGAAGCAAATAGAAAGAACTAAAATAATGTGTTGGGGAAACCAACATGAGTGCTTATAAACTCAAATAAAAACACAACTTCTAAAATAAATAAAAGCAAATAAACGCCATGTAAGGATACATGAGGAAACTTCCCCAAGCTTAGTCTTTTGCAAGCCCTTCAAATCATTGTGGTGGCAGGAAAATTTGTTACTCCAGTTCGCAATTGAGTTGAGAGGTTACTTGTTGATTCTCGGAGGTTCAAAGAGAGACTATATATCCTCTCCACAGTCCCTCCAAGTCCTTGGAAATCTTGGTATGTGGCGAAGCGAGTTTGTGGCTGCTCCTCTTGATAAGGAACTTCTTGCTCCTTGATGGCTCTGTATATGGAACCAGAAAAGTGCTGGTGCGGTGTTGATGCAGAGCTCGTTGGGAACCCCAAGAGGAAGGTATGATGAGCACAGCAGGAAGTTTCCCTCAGTTATGAAACCAAGGTTTAATCGAACCAGTAGGAGCAAGGAAACACCCCAAAAGTGTTGCTAGCTGAGCCTTGGCAGGGCGCACTACCGGTGCTAGTAGCAACGTGGAGACCTGCACAACACAACCACAGAACTTTGTCCCTAACTTGCGATGAGGTTATCAATCTCACCGTGTTTTGTGGAAAACAAAGGATTAAACGTATCGAATGGAAAGAAGTAATAGTTTGCAGAAAGTAAACACAAAGCAGTAAACAGTTTATAGATTGTATGTAAAGAAAGGATCGGGATCCATAGTTCACTAGAGGTGGCTCTCCTTAAGATAGATAACATGCTGGGTGAACAAATTACAGCGGGGCAATTGACAAACATCGAGAAAGCAATACATGCATATACTAATCATCTTGACTCCTTTGGAACTTGATTGGGCATTACAACATTATACATAGACCGCCATCCAACTGCATCTATGAATAATAATCCACCTTCAGGTTATCATCCGAACCCCCTCTAGTATTAAGTTGCAAGCAACAGATTATTGCTTTACAAACTGCGTGTAAAGTAAACAATATGATTGTTCTATGAACAAAGGATTGTTGTTTTCTCCCTAGTAGCAACAGCACATCTAGTACCTTAGAGATTTATGTCACTTCCCCAGATTACCAGAGGCATGACTTCACTATCGAGCATAAATACTAACTCTTGGAGTTGCTAGCATCTACTTTGCCAAGATAGCTACTAACAACGGAAAGCATGCAAGATCACAAATAACAAAGACATGATAGAATCAATAATCAATCTGAAATAGCATCTCAATATCCATCGGATCCCCGCAAACACAACATGCAGAATTACAAATAGATGATCTTGATCATGAACGGAGCTCACAAGATCTAGACATGAAAGCACAAAGGAGGAGAACCAGCCATCTAGCTACTACATGGATCCATAGTCCAAGGATGAACTACTCACGTATCACACCGGAGGCTTGCATGGTGATGAAGAAGGCCTTCAGGGTGAATTCCCCTCTCCGGCAGGGTGCCGGGAAGAGCTTCATATCCCTCCCGATCTAGGGATGGAGATGACGGCGGCTACAGACTCTTTCGTGGATTTTTGATCGGGCACTTAGGGTTTTCGTCCCAAGAGCAATATATAGGCGGAAGGGGAGGCCGAGGGGGTGCCAGGGGCCACCACACCACCCCCTGGCGCGGGCCAAGCCTGGCCGCGTGGCCAGGTGGTGTGGCCAGCCTCTGGCCCCTCTCCGTCTCGTATTCTGGCATCTGATGACTTCCGGAAAAATAGGCACTTTGGCTTTTGTCCCGTCCAATTCCGAGAATATTCATTTTCTGAATTTCCTGGAACCAAAAACAGCAGAAAACAGGCAGCTGGCATTGTGGCTCTTGTTAATAAGTTAGTCCAAGAAATCATATGAAAAGTACTCCAAAGTTGGAACAAAACACAAGAAAGTGGATAAAACCAAGCATGGAACATCAAAAATTATAGATACATTTGCAATGTATCACTCCTCCTCGTGGTCATCATCCTCCTCCGGAATCTCTTCCTCGGGTTGGTGTTGCTCAACATGCAAATCATATAGCAAACGTTCTTCCTCGATATATAAAACATAATTAGGCATAGGAGCGGGGTAGATACGCCCAGCTCTAGCAATATGCAGGTAATAAGCACCACCTCTCCTAGTAAGCATTCCACAGGCTCTCAAAGTGGAGAAACCAACACGTGTCTCACCTAGTACGGGTTGCAACTGACCTAGGTTGAGGTCTAGGGTAGTGGCAAGTACGATGATGACGCCTCCTCCTGTGATTGGCCCTTAGCTTTGGGAGGCTTGGTGCTCCAAGTAGCGCACAAGGATGGCGCCCAAGTCAAGTGACAAGCTGCAGTTGATGTAGACAGCCTTTGCGAGGACTAGGATGTCCTCCCCGTTGAGTCTCGTGAACTTATTACGTGCCTGCAAGGTGTTAGCAATAACATAGAACAAATAGCGAATTGCAGGATGTTGAATATTCTTCCCCTTGTTCACTCTACTAGTGAAACTCATTCCATTATAGTATTGTTCGGGGTAGGTTCTAAGCCAGTAAAGGATGCGCGTAAGGCGTGAATATTATTGTTTGGCAAATTAAAACATGTGCACCATTCATCTAATGTTAAGTGTAGTTGTTGCTCATCCGACGGAAAGAAATAGTGTCCTCTCCTTGCCATTGTTTAACGGTGCTTCGCAACGAACTTAGAAATTCAATGTTTAAGCAGCGATAAGTAGGTACATCATTGTACACAAAGTTTTGTAGGCTAGCTCTATTGAAACTTAAATTGAAGTCATCAGAAATACCGAGTTGGTTCAATATAATGGGGCAAGCTCACTTGGTGGCCTTCACTTCGTGGTTCTTGATCTTGTTGAAGCGATCACGATGGACCTCATCCCTGAACCGTATCCCCATGCGTTCCTGAGCGGTAGCCCGAGAAGCGCTAGCGGTGGCACGAGCATGAGTTTGGCTCCTTGTGTTCATCATCTATAACATTGAAGAAAGGCAAAAATAAACCTTTTTGTTCCAACAACAGTAAGTGCATCATATTTCTCATCATAGCACACTAAACAATCTCCTCAAAATAATAATCTAGGCAAGAAAACCATGGCAATTAGTTCATAGTAGGTCTCACCCTAGATTGACAATGACAATAGATCGAAGATGAATTTGCAAAAAGTAATTATGGGATCGGAGGGGAAACATACCATAGATCACTCGTGTGCGAGGAAATCGAACGAAATTGAGTAGCGATGAAGATCCCTTAAGGTTTTGAGAGAGTTTGGAGGTAGAAGAAAGAAAAATGAAGTTTTGGAGTTGGAAGTACCTTCCCGTGCATTTTTGTGGTCAGACGCAACTATACGGTCGGAACAAGGTGTTCCGGCTGTATAGTTGGCCTTTTGTCAAAAATTTAGGGTTTCCTCCTAGCAGCGCAGCTATACGGACGCAACTATACGGCCGGAACAAAATGTTCCCGCCATATAGTTGGTTGTTCAACTGTCTGTCCCTGCGAAAGAAAATATACAAATGCATCGATATCTATATGACCGGAACTATACGGCCGAAAATTTTATTCCCGCTGTATAGTTGGTACATTAAGAAAAAATCGTACAGAGGCACTAATATCTATACGACCGGAGCTATACGTCCGGATTTTTTATTCCTGCCGTATAGTTGGTCGTTAAATTCTCTGTGTATATTAAAGAAAAATTGTCGATGGCAAAGATATCTATACGACCGGAACTATACGTCCGGAATTTTTATTTCCACCGTATAGTTGGTCGTTAAACTCTCTGTGTGCATCAAAAAAATTCTGTTTATGCGAAAACTATTTCTTTTCCTGTAACTTAGTGATATACCTTGTTTTTGATAGAAAATTGACAGTAAATATTGTCGACCAACAATAGCATGAATAAAGCAGAATTTTAAGTAATACCGAACTTCTTCTCCTCAAATGGAGTTTTCTAGCACTCTTTATTAAACATAAACTTAAACTAAAACTTAAAATCTTTACTCAAACCATTATTTCACATGAGTTGCCTCCCATGAAGCGCTCTTTTATGGTCAATAGCTTGACCTTCATGATACTCACTTGGTCCAGATTAGTGGAACACCCACTCCAAAGCAATTGGCCTTCAAAGTGATGGCCTCCTTTTTACCATGCTTGGCTTTCGTCTTCCTGGGAAAATGATTAACAAAAGGATCCCGCGAAGTCAATTACAGCTTCATGTTTCATTCATGCAAATTAATCAAAGCCTTTATAGTTCTTAAGAAAGGACGGCCTAAGATAATAGGAGCAGTAGCATCTTAAGGCATGTCAACAATAACAAAATCAATGAGAGCGGGATAACCTTTAATATATACTAAAGTGTTCTCCTTAATTCTTGCAGCTTGTTTATAGGTAGAATCTGCTAGATGCAATTTTAACTCAGTAATTTTAAAGGAGCCAAGATTTAACTTGTTACAAAAGACTCTTTGGAATTGTTGAGACGCTTGCACCTAGATCACAAAGTGCATCTATCTCATTGGTTCCAATTTTAATCTTAATAGTAGGCTCAAATATGTTATCTAGTTTAACAGGTAATTTTTCAGCAATTTGCTTGTATTCTTCCTCAAACTCACGTACCTTTATTGCTACGTGATTGACAAAGTGTTGGTACATAGCTTCCTCACTACCTTCACTTACCGGAATTTTGACGTTGATCCTTTTTATGAGATCTTCAACGGTGTAGCTTAGTGAAGGAGTATTACTATAGTCAAGTTCTTCAGGCTCCTCCCTCTAGATCCTCATCATTTTGAGTTCGTCAACAGGATTGGACTTAGCTTTACCTACAAATTTAGCTAGAATGAGAGTTTAACTCTCAGTTATCTTACCTAGCTATGCCCCAACGATCCTCGTTCTTTCTTGAAGGGCCTGCAAATCATTTCTCAAACTAACAGCTTGGTTAGATAGTTTACCAAGCATGACATCATGGTTCTCCGTTATTTTAACAAGAATATTGTTTTGTTCATTTTGTGAGTCTATGAAAGACTTAAGTGTTTCTTAGAGACTACCATTACTAGTTCTCATATTATTATTAGAGTTACCTACAGGCCTAGCATAATGTTTCTAAAAGTTAGGATTGTAACTCTTCTTCCAAGTAGATTTATAATCATTACGAGCTACGAAGTCTATTTCTGCAATATTTGGTTCAGGGGTGGCTCTTACCTGGGTTTCCTTACCTTTTACGGCTACTATGAGCTCATCCAACTTAGCATTGAGTTCTTCATTTTCTTGTGGTGAAATAGAGTCCACCTTCTTCGTGTTTGATCTTTCTACATGTCATTGGGCATGGTTGTCTTGCATATTGTCTAACAGTTGCTTTGCTTCGGTAATATGTTTACCCATAAATGTTCCTCCAGCTGCAGTATCAAGCATAGACTTAGACACAGTATTAAGAGCATTATAAAATAAATGGAGGATTAACCAATCTTCTATCCCATGACTAGGACAGTTTCTTAAGCATTCTTTCATCCTCTCCCATGCAAGCGCTAGTGGCTCACGCTCTTTTTGCCTAAAGCCAGTAATATTAGATCGGAGTTGCATAATCTTTGCAGGTGGAAAAAATTTAGTCATAAATAAAGAAGTACATCCTACCCATGATGTAATACTATTTCTAGGCAAAGATAGCAACCATTCTTTTGCTCTTCCTCTTAGAGAGAAAGGAAATAAACGCAATTTGACCGCATCAGGGTCAACGTCTTTTATATGCATCATATCACATATTTTAGTGAAAGTATTTAAGTGCATACCTGTGTCTTCAATAGCAGAGCCTTCAAATTGATTCTGTTGAACCAAACTTAAGTAATGGGGCTTAATTTCATAATCATCAGCAGCGATTGCTGACTGAGTAATAGGAGTACGCAAATAATCATTGTTGGGAGTAGCAAACTCCCCAAGCTTATTTTCAGCCATATTTCTTATGTTTTTAGGTTTTCTTAAACAAAAAATTATAATAGTAAAAGCAAGAATTTAAAGGTTAACTAAATTTTTTTGGTTTATCAAATAAAGACTGAAAGCAAACTAATAAATTAAAAACAAGAATTAAAACTAGCAAGGTTCCTAATAACCTCACCAGGGTAGCTATTGCTTCCTCGGTAACGATGCCAGAAAAAGGGTTGATACCTTCGATCCGGATTACGGATATAGTGTAGCTTCTTTTTTCCTAGTAGACCTACGTTATCGAATTCTTGGGAAGCGAATGCGTAGTGAAGTTATTTTAACAGACCTTCGGGAGTTTTAGAATTTCTTTTGTGTTTTTACCGGACCAATAGCTTGCGTTTTTATTGGTATCGATGATAGAGAGAGAGGGCCTAGGACATTCGGTTTCACTTGTAGCTGTGCAAAACATCTTATGAAAATAAAAGATAGAAATAAAGTATACGTGAGGCAGAGTTTTGGCTCCCGTGTGCAGCTACACCTGCTACCTGGACGAACAGGATTGGCTTCCCAACGGAATTTCTGAAAAGATACAAACATGCAGAAATTGCAGTATCGATTGGCACGTATAGCTTTCGGACCTACGGTGGGTCCATCGGGAACATATCCTTTTAAACCTGCCGTTTGCAGGGTTGGTGGACCAATGGCCTAGGAAGTGCTGGTATATCTAGACCGTGGTACAAGAATTTCCATAGGGCAAAACAATCCTCCAGAGCTTGTGTCTTGCTTTCGGTTCAGCAAGAGCATTGCCCATTGGCCCATTTACATTAATTTTCTCCGCTCTTATATGAGATCTGTCATGTGAGCAGTTGATATGGGACTCGATTTTTGTCTCTCTCCAACGGTCAGGGACTTAGGGTGCATTGTCAAAATGACCTTCATCAACAATTCTGGTGACCAATTAAGCATAGCTGATAGCAAATCACCACACCGGAGTACCTGGTGACGAACACGATTAGCAGAATAACCATTCAATTAGGCTGACTCAAAAAAAATCAATTTTGTAGACATACGGCGGCTTATGTACATAAAAATTAGAGCATCTCTAGCAGATACCGCATATCGGCCGGGCTGCAAATTTTTGCGCCGATATGTATACCGAGGCCCAAATATGACGTTTCCAGATCAAGACTCATCTGCCCCGCATATATTCGATGCAAGAGGCCTGGATTCAGTATCCTGCATCCATTTTCCGCTTCCTCCCCGCCTAAAAATTCTCGCCGTCGCCCGTCCCCGTCTCCGATTTCGGCCACATCCGCTGTCGAAAAATACATCGCCGCCGCCAACCTCCATGTCCACCCCCCATCTTGCCATGGCAGGCCAATCGAGGCCCTATTTGGGCAGACGCGACCGCGCTTCCCCGGGCCGCGGCGGGAGCTCTGGCCTGCGAGCTCGCCCACCGCTGCCATCGGAGGAAGAGGAACGCCAGCGCCGCTCCAAGCAGCAACACGGTCGCGACGCCCTTGGGCGCACCCGCATTACCCCGACACTGCCTTTCGACCCTGCCCCGGACAATGTCGAGGAGCTCTTGATGGCCGAAATCTGCGAGTTCCCGCCGGTCGTCCACGAGCCCGCTCCCTCCGATGCTAACAACTCGGACGATGAGCACGCGGAGCTCTTGGTGAATGAGGCCAAGTTCAACTCCCTGTGCACCGCGCTCATGGACATCATGCAACACAGGAAGCGCCGCCGCCTCGCTCGCAGAGCGGAGAAGCGCGATCTTCGCCGTGCCACTCGCCTCTCCATCCGTGAGCACCTGGCACGGCTCGCGGCCCTTGAAGCCGACTACACCGACGACGACTACACCAACGACGCCAACAACGCCGAGGAGTAAGCGTGGGTCGTCGCTGCCGCCGCCGCCATAGATGATCCGGTGCGTAGGTACCGCCGATAGAGCTACGTAGATGCTAGATGAAGTCTAGATGCAGGACGCAGCATCATTTTTTTTGCTAAACATATATTGATATGGCGCCAATGTGTGATGTTTTTTAAATATACAGTTTGGATTATCTGTTCTACCCAATTTTTCGATCTACCGCATTCGTGTTTTGCAGTACCGCGGGATGCGGTATGTGCTAGAAATGCTCTTATGTTTGAAAAGAGTCGTCACTAACATATTACAAGATAAAACACAAATTAACAGTAACATGTAAATCTCGATGCTTCCTTAGCAAGTTGTGTTCGTTCAAATAACATGATTTCGAATTCAAGTCCACACTAGATGGGGTTAGCACATGTGCAAAAGCACCGGTTAATGTGCTAACATGACATTAAGACTCTAATTAAGCACCAGCCTTCACGATTTGACGGAGCTCGCCGCCTTCATGGCACATCGCAGCGGCCCATGAGCTGGACGTGCACGTAGGAGAGCTGGAGATCGAGAAGATGCTACGCGTCATCGAGATGCATGCAGGAGAGCTGGATCCATTCGTTTCAGAGCATCTCATAGAAGGAAGACGAAGACGGAAGGAACTTTGGTGTACCGTCAACTAACAAATGACCTCCTCATTAATTGTCACAGATGTGGGCCACGAGTACTGTGTATAAAAGCCAAAAAAGATAGAATACTCAGAATAAATACGGTTGTTGGTGTGCATCTGGCTAGCAGCCATTGGTCTAGACAGCAGGAGCATCTAGACCTCGGAGCCAAATTGCATATCCGAGTATACGTGTACTTGTTAGAGCAAGATAAATTATATGTGGACAGTGTATCCATAATTGCTATTACCTCCGCAACCGTTTATAGCAATAACCTACTAGTCTCATTCATAGAAAAAAAAAGAACTAATAATATGCATAGTGATGTCACCGTTAATCCCAAGCAAATCCCTCACATACAGCCGTACTACCCCTTTTATCACTGGGATTTCCAACCTGCAGATCAGTCATCACTCATACTCTCTATACCTGGCTCAACCCTCGGGGTCTTGGGTACCTGACAAGATTGAGGCAACAGAGGATACAATAATTATCATGTCATACAAACTAATACACGATCCCATAACATGCACAATTGTTACATGGCTAGGCCGAAGCCCTTAGCCCAAGAAGAATTACTCACACATAGAGATGAGTCAACAATCACAAACATTATAATAAAAAATCATAAGATTGATAGCAATAGTCTTACAATGTCGCTAATCGGAGAAGAGATCTACTATTGCAAGTGGTGGAATATGGCTATGGAGATGGAGAAGGGTTTGGAGATCTGGAGGCGGCTGGTGATCTGTGGCAGAGACTTTTTTGGCGAGGTCTGGCTTATTTCCTCGTCGCCTGAGGCTTCTTTATATAGTGGTCCCTTCACGAAAGTTATTCTGTTTGACCTAATGGTGGCGACGCCAACTATACGACCAGAGCTATACGGCCGGATTTTTTGCTCCTGTCGTAAATCACTACAAGGATTTGGGTCTATTGCAACAAAAAAAATGTCGCAATATGTGTCGATTTGTTGAAATATGTACCTATTACAACAAAATGACATTCGTTGGCAAACGTTGCAATAAACCACATGGTAATAGGCTATCACAACAAAAAAGCGATCGTGGCAATAAAATGTTCTATTGCAACAATAATGCATCCAATCGCCACATTTTTCCTCGTGGCAACACCCACTTATCACCACAATTTGGTTTGTGGAGATAGCTTAATACAACATGCGGACGAATCATGGCAATTGATAGTTTGTGGCGATAGACATTTGCGGCAATAACCTATGCCAACGACGCATGTTTCGTGGCGTATGTTTTTTCTGGCAATAATCAACCGTGGCAATAACCTACAGCAACAACTCTTGTTTTGTAGCATTAGCCCATTTTGCCACGACCGCTAGGCTCGTGGCATTAACTTATTGCAACAAACATTTCACTCGTGTCAATAAAATGTTAACGCAACAGTCAATTTTTTTGTAGCGAGAGGCTATTGCAACACTTTAAACTTTTCGTGGCAATACTCTATTTCAACAAAAAATAGTTGTCTGGCGCCAAATACTTATCACAGCGGACAAAATGTTTGTAGCAAGAAGCAACCGCAACAATGTGAAGTTTTCATGGCGGTACTCTATTTCAACAAATTCAATTCGTGGCGCCAAATACTTATGGCAACAGGCGGAATGTTTGTAGCAAGAGGCTACTGCAACAACTTAAAGTGTTTGTGGCGATACTCTATTTCAGCAAAGCTTTATTTCGTGGCGCCAAGCAGTTATCGCAACATGCAGAAAAATTGCAGTGACAAGTTATTGCAACAATATAAAAAATATAAAGTTATTCGTTGCTACATCCTAGCACAACAAAGCATGTATGTGTGGCGACTGATGTTTGTCACAATATTATATTTTTGGTGGTGCTAAGCAATGGCAACCGAAAGTGTATTGTGACAGTAGGCTATCGCAACTATAAAAAAAATACAGCCATTCAATTACGAAATTCAAAACAATACGTATATATACAACTAATAATTCTCATAGAAAATATCCATCAACAATTCTCATAGCAAATATCCATCAAATAAAACTCAAATAAAATGTAGCCATCCTAATTAACTGCTAAGACTAAAATATAATGTCCATGATGTAGACTCCAATCCAGCTACTTCTTTTGATCCTGCAATCAAGAAATAATTTTTTTAGCTATAGTTAAAAAGAACTGGCATCAGACAATTATTCCAGCCCCATTGTTAAAAAGAACTGTTGTTAGACTAACTGGACTGAAATCGTGTCACCAAGCATGCAACAGATCAAAACAATTTTACAAGTGTAGATGGCCTATAGGATAAGAATCCTATCCTTCAGATTTCACAGGAAAACTAACATCTGGTTTGATCTAATGGAAACTTTCCTATGCGAATGCAAGTGCTTCGGAGCATCTTGCCGTTGCCATTCTGCTCTTCGTGCGCACCAAATGGCCCAGTATACTGCAGCTCGCGCATATGCTTTGGAGCAACGCAGCACGCGCCTGCTCGACAACCATCAACAAGCAATGCTCTCGTGTAAGCTACTAGTTCTCCTGTTATGTTTGTGTCTGGCTAGCTTGATCTTTATTTTCGAATTGAATTCAAGTTAGTAGTAGTTAAATGAGCTATTTGGTTATTTCTCAAAGAGATATACGGTTTTGAGTGTATTTAATTTTCCTGATGGTTGATCTACGAACCATTCTAGTGGCATTGGATTGCACGTCATTATGCTACTAGAAAATCACCATTGCCTGGACCATTGTGCAATCAAGCCAAGCCAACATTAACATGTAAACCATGTTCTTAAAACATTTTTTAGACCAAATGTTCTAAATAAAATTAAGATGTACCATCATCATATAACCATCATAAATAGTTTCCTATGTTTTCTTATCCTACATTTCAAATGGCTAACTTTTCTAAAACCCACATTTTCTATTCCTATACGATTTCAGCGGTATGTCATCTCAATTCCTGTGATTTTCAGTTTTCCTATCCTGCGTTCCAAACAGGGCCTAAATGTCAAAAGCATAAACACAAGTACATGTACTTAAAACTTCCGCTATTGATTTAAGTTGTGACTCGATGTATAGTTTCAGTTAAGTTCATGTCCGTCCCTAGATAGCGATCAGCAAGGTTCAAGGACAGAGCACACAACAACATTCCAAATATGAAGGAAATTGACCTATAAAATGCACGTGAACATGATGTCAAAGCAAGTTGTGACTTACCATTGCTTTGTACATTCGAGAATTCTGTATGAGCTGATTTGAAGAAATCACGGTTGGCCTTGCTCCTAGATTCCTACTAGGGCTGGAGCTCTGTAAAAGAGCATTCTGCAAGTTTGGATTACTATTTTCTTTGTCGGCCCTCTTCTTAAACACCTGCAAATAGAAGTGCATTTTTATCAATGCAAGTAAGCAAAATAAATCTTACAAGGTGGCAAGCATATGACTATAATCACATGCTGTTGTTGGCTTCCCATCTGTTGGCTGAGTTTAGCCATCTGTTGGTTGAACTTTGTCATCATGGCTTTTTCAAATTCCAGTCTTGATCTTCGCTCCTCTTCCAACAATCTTTCTCTTTTAGCACGCTCTTGTTGTAACCTCTCCTCAAGTTGTTCTCTCTCAGCACGCTCCAAGTTAAGCCGCTCTTGCATGTCTGCATGTTCAACTTCTAGTTGATCTTGTAATTCGTTGACATGCTCGCTAAGCTCAAAGTTTTGTTGATGGGTTTCCGCTGTAGCACGAGCTTGCTCCTCAATCTGCACTCGAAACCTTTCAGAACCAGTTTTAGGTTTGGCCATGTATCCGTACCCACGAGGTTGCGATGACTTGCATAGCAGAGTGTCTTTGTATGCAGTCTGGAAAACATTGTTTCTCTCCTCACTTGAGAGTGGACCATGAGTTTCAGTTGCCTTGGTTTGAACTGCTTCACGTGCTTTGTCCTAAGAACGAAAAGAACAATTATAGCTAATTCATCAATATTGACATATAAAAGATGAAAGAAAAATGACAGAACCTATCAATACTCACATAAACGTCCTGGGACTCTTTGTTAGACCATGTTCCATTCTTTGTGTGGGTGAGTTCCCACAGAGCAATACAATCCGGCTCTTCTCCAGTTTCCACGTTTATCTGCAAGTAATATGACAATGAGATGCTTGAAGCATGAAACCATAGGTAGCAGCAAGGCATACATATTTAGTGAGAGTCATACCTTTTCAAAACTTAGTTGCGAGTAGGATTTTGATCCTACTCTGTATTTTGTCTTCTGTTTTTTACGGTTATCAGAGTTCTTTTGGCTGCGTTCCTATCCAATCATTGAAACCAAATATAAATAGTCAGACAAGCCACTTCATCCAAACACACAATAGACAAACAGTGAGCTTAGAGATAACCTGAAATTTTGCATCATTGCAAAGTAGTCGATCATCCATTCCCACTCTTCTAGTTGTAAATCTTCTGGCACATTTGCTAATCTAGCCTCATCTGTTTTGTATGCCTTGTAAGTGGAGCTTAGAGTTGCTCGCGAGCCTCTATATCGCTCCATCGCAATTTTGAGAACTTTTTCTTCCATTCCTTGTGTGTCTTTCAGGTTCCATCTGTCCTGTAAAGCGTACAACAAATGAATATACATAAGTAGTCCATTATCAATGGTAAAATAACATAACAGATGCGAAAAGGGTTGTACGCACTATCATATCTGCAACGACGAGTCCATGGACACTAGGGTGAATGTCTGACCACCTCCTCACTCCAATGAGTGGTAACTTTCTTTTCATTATGACTACCACGTCATCCTTGAATGAGCGATATGTTACAAGAATCCAAGTTATTTCGCTATTAAAATGAGTTTGCTTTAAGGTATATTCAGTTTCTCAGAGCAATATACAATATACAAGAAAAACTTATATATAACTATATAAAAAGAAAAAGGGAAAATCATCATCTGGTTTAAAACAATAAATGGATAAGTCGGTGTGGCAAAGCGTGCGAAGTCTATCTAGTATCAGTATAAATCTAAATTTGTCGCAATATCTTATAATATTACCATGGCTACATAACTTGTCGCAATATGCGATAATTATTGCAACACAGTGAGGTTGAGGCAAAAAACTGCTATTATGACAAATAAGTATTTTGTTGCAATACAAGCTAGTTTTTTGCAACAATATGAATACTTAGCGCAACATGGAAAAATGTTGTAATATCTTTCCAAATATTACCATGATCTTTTGCTTTTGTTGTGTTAGCTAGTCTCTATTGCAACAAGGCGGCAAGTTCCTGCAACAACGCGAAATTGTCGCAATAGGACCACCATATTACAACGCCAAGGTGTTTTGTTGCAATACACGTCTTCTATTGCAACAAAAAAGGTAGTTATTGCGACGAAACTAAATTGTGGCAATATGTAGAGGCTATTGCCGCAATCAGGGGTTCCGTGGTAATATTGCATTTTATTGCAACAAAAACTGTCTATTGTAATAATTATTGTTGTAATAGACCAGATTCTTTGTAGTGAAAGTGTCTGCCTTCGTTGTACGGCTTCTGGTTTCTTGTAGTTGTTGGAAATCTCGTATCTTTGACTTTAATATAGTGATTCCCTCCTTTAAACGACATTATCTGCGCAGGAAAAATATAAAAGAAAGGATTGCATACCCCTCTGAATATTAGCATTAGTGGGAGGGTTTAGAGAGATATTTCATGAAGAATATAAGTAATATCTACTTTAAATATGGACATAGATGGCTATATTTCAGAGCCATCAAGGCCTGCCAAGGCGGGATCTGGCAGGTGGCGTTCCGACGGAACCTTGGGGCCGCCAAGAGGGCTAACTGGGACGGGCTCCGGGACAGTCTCCCGCTGTCCCAACCCCAGTCCCCAGATAGCATGGCTTGGCGCCTGGTCCCCTCGGGATCATTCACCGTTGGTTCGGCGTATCGGGCCCTATTTAGTGGTCCCCCTCTCTTGGACCTTTTATGTTTGTTCGTTTGTTGTTGGCTTGTACTGGATGATGTATGGATGTTCTTTGAGTGCCACGGTGTCAATCTACTTCAATTTTGCCTCCTCAATTGGCCCATCGTCGTGTTCTGGTATTTCTCTTGGAGATTTTCGTAGTTTGGCACAAGATGCTACTAGATATCTAGAGTGGAATCGATGTGGCCGTGCACACCCTTTTTGGGCGAGGGCTTTTTCTTCAAGTCGGTACCATGGGACATGTCTTTATATAGATTTCCATAAAACTGACAACGATGGAGAAATTCATGGTGGCTATGATTGGAGGTTAGCTTTGGTAGAGATGGTTTTGGTTGATGAAGACAATGCGGCACAGGTTCTTCCTGTGAGTCGGGTGTTCGACGACTTACAACAACAGCCTTGGCAAGTGGGGGTGGCAACACAGGTGTACTGCATTTTTGTGGTGCCCCTTGAGTACCGAGCCATGATTTCCAGTTTAAAAATCCAAGGTCCAGACCTTAATTGATTGTATCTAGCAATGGTCTTGCTGGAGGCATTGTTTTGAAAACTCGGACTTCCACCGGGGTGAAAACCCAAGATATTCGATCGGGCACGATAACGTTTGTGCATTATTTTCTTCTTGGAGGCATTGCTTTTGGAGACCCTTATTTGTACTATAGGAGTTGTATAATGTGGTGGTTAGAGTTCTTCTGTTGCAAGTAGTTGAACACCGTGACGGGGTATTTGTTTTCTTTTCTCTTTTTTGTTTTGTTCTTGGTTGTGTGCATCCTAATATATTTGGACATCTTGTTGCTGCAGAGGCTGCGTGTAATTAGTATCTTCGTGATAATAATATATTCCTTTGCCAAAAAAATATACTTTTTCCACCATGACAATAACTCAAATCTACGAAAATGAAACTACTAGATAATGTCTGAATAAACTTCCTATATGTTGTTTGATTTGTAGGACAAAATGTGTAACACCCCGTCCACTCCTGGGCTCGGAGGGTGTCACTCCTGGCAGCTTAATAGGATATCTAGACTGGCCCCACAGACCAACACTAGTTTTTTCTGCGCACTTTGTCCTCACTCGTGCGCACCCGGTTACCCACTTTCCGGTCGATCACCCATCCTAGAATCGCTCTAGGCCGGCCAGCACGCTTAACCTTAGAGTTCTTTTCGAATGAGCTTCCGGAAAAGAAGTTGCAACTTGTTGATATGGGTATCCTATCAATCCTATTAAGCTATGTGCCTGGATCTCACATACACCCACCCTTTAGAAAATCGATGCCCTCATCGATCAAGCACACCCCAGGAACGTTCCCTCTTGGCACGCGTCTGTGCGTCCAGTTCCGGCACATGTGTCATGCCGTGTCCACTCCGGGCCACACGCGTCATACTCCACATGTCCCGCCACTAACCCGCACACACCCGTGTAATCGCAAGGGTCGGCTCTGATACCACTTGTAACACCCCGTCCACTCCTGGGCCCGGGGGTGTCACTCCTGGCAGCTTAATAAGATATCTAGACTGGCCCCACAGACCAACACTAGTCGTTTCTGCGCACTTTGTCCTCACTCGTGCGCACCCGGTTACCCACTTTCCGGTCGGTCACCCATCTTAGAATTGCTCTAGGCCAAGCACGCTTAACCTTAGAGTTCTTTTCGAATGAGCTTCCGGAAAAGAAGTTGCAACTTGTTGATATGGGTATCCTATCAATCCTATTAAGCCATGTGCCTGAATATCACAAAATGATGCTATTTTTTTACGTGTATTGCGGCATGTTTAGATAAAAGTTTCCATCCACATTGTGCTTGTTTGATTCATGGTATCCTCAAAGCGGAGAATTAGTTGTCATAGATACCATCTTACATAAATACATGGTTGAAAAGATGTTCGATTGTGTGCACAATGAAAATCTAGTTCTTCTTAGGAGTGATGGAAATTTTCCTATAAAACATAGTACAAGTAAATCCCGAGAAATTGTTTGAAGTCATCTAATCAATCAATCCACGTAGAAATAACTCCTAGGGTCCTCCAAAAAACCTTTGACTAACGCAGATCTACCCTGAAACAAACAATGTTAGAAGTATAATTCACATGGTCATGAGTCATGACACATGCATGTTTTCTACTCCTGCGGTTTTCAGAATCCTTTAAATCAAAGAGGCCACTAGATAAACCCTGAATATGGATCAATCTTATATTTGTGGTGCGCCTTCTATGGGTTAAAGTGAACGTTGGTAGCTTTAGAAGTAATAACAACCCTGAGAACTTTATTTATAGATTGAATCGACTCTGTTACACTTACACATAATGCAATGAGCAGAGAACAATGGTGCGAAGCATCCGTGTATGTAATATCTACTCCTTCTGTTCCACAATATAACATTTTTAGAAAGCTAAACCATTTTGCTAAAAAGGATTATATTGTGGAACGGATGTAGTAGTATACAACCGGAGACGGTACATTGCATATCAAAAGTCAAATTGACAACAACCGCCGGACCATTCAAAGGTAGGCAAACTTGGGGCACAAATTCCCCATCCCATGTTCATCCAGAGTCCAGACCGTATTCAAGAGTCAGTCGACCGCTGCTTCTGCAATGTCTGCAGCAAGGACGTAAACAACAAGCTGCATCTGGAAGGGAACGACACATATATCTACCACAGGAGCGGAGGCGGAGGCGGTAGCACCTGGAGCGGAGGCAGTGACCCCGCCGGTGTGTTCGGTTTGGGAGGAGGAGGCGCGTTCGGCGTCCTCTGCCCCAACGATCTCATCCTCCTCCCCTCCATAGCGATCCGGCCGCCCACATGGACGCCGCCTTCGGACGCCGTCACCGATGCGCGGCTCGACATCTTCGTTATGCCAATGGAGCGCGACGAATCGACCGTGGACAGTGCGCATGCGCACATCATGAGAGCCGCCATGACCACGAGGAACGAAGTGGTAGTGGCCATGATGAACTGACTATAGTGGTGCAGCTACCGAGTTACCTGGAGGTGACCAAGTGCGCTGGTGATCATGGACGGACTCGCGCCATTTATATAGGAGATCCAACGAGGCTGAAGCTCCACTGGATCCTTTCGCTGGATTCGTGATCTCGACTGAAATGCTGCCGCCAGAATGGTTGGCAGAAGGTATCTTTTGTTTCAGACGAGGGGAATCAAAGGATGAAGTACCGTGGGAAACTGGCAACGGGCATCAACTTGCTGTTACACAGTTTAAGGATGATAGAGTATACTCCTCCGTCCACAAATAAGTGTACATCTAGGAAATACTAATCAAACTAGTTCTCTCTCTTCTTTTATGAGCCTTCAACAATATAAATAAAAGAGAATGATAATTGATGGATGATGTTGACGAGAAGAATAGAGATTGGAGGATGAAGTGAGGGTGTGATTACAAGGAGCTAATTGCATTTATTAACTGTCTTGATAATATAGATTTTTTCGATAAAGGGCGCTTCATTATTTAAGAAGTATTAAGTATTATACCTGACCTCTGCATAACTAGGATGCACACAGCCGCTATATCCAAAAATAAGGGAAAAAATAGCGTAAGACAGATTACATATCATAATAAGAAATTGTAAAACGTCTAAGGTACTAAAGGTAGCTCGATCCGCAGATTATGTTGCCAGCCATGCCGGGTGAACAAATCTTGCGCCGTGTCCTCTAGCCGTATACACACCTCCGTGAAATGCTCGAGATGATATGCACAATGTAGTGTAGCCCAAGACTGAAGGGTGTCCGTGCATCTGTAAATAACCTGCAGAAGTGAACAGTTTGTATCGTTAAACACTTTATCATTTCTACATAGCCAAAACGATCATATAATGTCAATCGCTCCTACCCGAGGAAGTAACTTATACTTGCGATATATAACGTGTAACCAATTCCCAAATATATTGACAATACTACTCGGTGGATACAAGTAGCTGCTTGGGTAACTGACCATATAGATCTGGTGATATTGCATTGGAAAAATAGGTGTTTTATTGTCTCGTTATGCTGACAAAAAGTACACCTAGGATCCCCATGCCAATTCCTCTAGATCTGGTGATATTGCATTGGAAAAATAGGTGTTTTATTGTCTCGTTATGCTGACAAAAAGTACACCTAGGATCCCCATGCCAGTTCCTCTTAATAAGACTAGTTGAATGCCCGTGCGTTGCTATGGCCCACCATTATCGGTGTATTTCTCTTTTTTCTAATCTCAAACTTCCTCATACTAACGAGTAAGAAAAAGAAAAGAAAAGTTCAAGATCCCGTTCCTCGCGTCGTCCCACTCGGGTGGCTCGGGGGAGCTTTCCTGTCGCCACCGCCGGCCCCCACCTCACCGCCCTCTCCCCAGGCCAGCGGCAGCGGCGGCCTCCATCGTGAAAGGTGGCTGGGGGATCCCGCGGTGGACGCGTTACGGCTCTTCGCCCTGGCTTCGTCTTCCCTGATGCGTCCATCGGCTCGGTGACATGGGTTGAGGCGGGCTGCATGTTGTGGAGGTGGCCGGCGTCAGCGCGGTGGGTGGGGAGCGGTGGACGCGGTGAGGGCCCGATTTGCGCCTAGATGGGATCGACGGGCCGTGGCTTGGCGGGGCTTACCTGTGCAGCGGCCATCGTGGGTGGCAGTCTGGCTAGGGCGTGATGCCCCTAGTCAGAACCTGCAACTCTGTGCTAGAGGTGTACCATAGAGAGCGGACGACGGCACGGCGGCGTCGTTTTGGGTGGGCGAGGCATTGGACCCAACGTCTGTTGGTCGGTGGCAGTTCGGCATGAGGTGTCGCGCTACTGCACGTGAAGGCCGGAGCGGCGACTCCGATTAATATGGTGGTGATGCTCTGCCTTTGGCCGCGCGGGCGGCGGTACATGGCTCCGTGGGCGTGGGCGTCGTCTCTTTCTCCAGTGATCTTGCTCGCCGGGCGGCATGGACCGTCTCGGTGATTGTCCATTGGAGGTTGTGGTTGAGTTCTCCGAACGAAAGTCTAGCCTAACTTGGTCTGTGCCGACAATGGTGGCGCTTGAGGGCGATGTTCTCCCTCTTGGGGGCATTGTCGTGGACGTCATTACCTCCTTGCATGCGTCATTTTTCATAGTGAGCGGAGCCATTCTTGGGATGCTAGTGATGCCGGTTGAGTCGATGTCTGCGGGCCCTGTCGGCATGCGAGTACCGCTGGCGAGTTTCCTGCGGCCTGCCTTTTGCCATGAAGCCTAGGAGACCTAATTGTTTCCTTCGGCTCTGACTTCCTCCCCGGGGACGTGGACCAGGCTTTTCGTAGCGTCCGCTGTTGTCAGTGTGCTGGTATCGTTCGGCGGTGCTCCAGACCTAGTCGAGCTAGGTAGTGTAGCCTCGTGTGCTTTTTGCCGGTTTTTCCTAAAAACTGTGTCGCTCGGTTTTTTTGGTCGGTTTTCCTTTTACCGGACTCGTGTGTATATACGTCTATATCTGTATATCTGGTTTCGACTGGTTTCCAAACGGCCAGGGGCGGATTTACCGCCCGGGCACCCTGGGCACGTGCCCGGGCTCGACGGTGGCGCTTTCAGGTACTGCGGCGACATCCCAGGTCGATGTACATGGCTGGAACGGTTAATTTCTGCTGAAAAATACGTGCATCACGTTGGCTGGGCCACCTTGGGCCTATTCAGCAATCCCTAGCAGAACTAATTAGCCCATTACGTTCCACAGTATCCATATCGAGACACTTCTCACGTTCATCGATCGATCAGTTCGTCCATTCACGAGTCCATAGGCGAAACTGACGGCAGGGACAGCCACAGCGACGACTGCGCGGCTAGCCTGCCCTAGCTGTGAGAGAGGTCGAGGGAGAGATGGAGAAGAAAATATGGCTCCCGGCTGTCGATCTGATCAGGCTATGACTCTGCCGATAGACGGCGACGCGCGGAAGCGGAAGCGGCAAAAAGGCAATAGCAGCGGCCGGAGTTCCAATCGGTCTAATGGTGACTTGTCGCCGCCAGAGCGAGAAGTAGCCGTGCGGCAGTCCGTGGAGATTTTCCAACATGTGCACATGGAGGATTGAAGTAGCAGCGGACCGGTGACGATGGGATGGCGATCCGCACGGGTCGCACACGACAAGCAGGCGAGCCTTTCTCTTTAATTTACAGGGATTTTTTTTGTTTAAACATCATATTGTCCGGTTTACAGTTCAAATTGTTTTTATTTTAGAATTGTGAAGATTTCTTATTCACACAAGAATTCGTGGCTAGTATATTTAGCAGGATATTTGCTACCTTAGTTTATGTTTTTTACATCTATGATCTACAAACATTATTGATTATATTCATATAATGTTTATCCAAAATGTGACATTTATTGTTCTTGGTAGACCAAATTAAACTTTTTTTAGTTTCGAGTGTGCCTAGGCTTCCAAAAAACGCTAGGTCCGCCACTGCAAACGGCCAACTATTTTTATTTTTATAAAAAGGCAGAGCTTGCTGGTTGCTAAAAAAATAGTCACAAATAGCGCTATGTCTAGATTCTGAATACCTCAGAATTTACCACTGAGACAGCTTAGCTCCATCGTCTTGGCACTAAGAGACAACCAACTCCAGGCTTTCACGTTAATGGAGAGGGCACCGTCATGCTTAGATTTCGATGCATGTCCTTGTGGTGGCTGTAGTCATCGGCAACCTCCACAACTCCAGCAGTTGATCGCGAGCAGCCGATCGCAGCTCGCTCCTTCACCTTCACTACGTCAGGCCGCCATGGCCGAGCTCCCATGTCATCCCTCGTGTAGCAGAAACTCTGCCAGGTGCGCGTCGTCGTTACCTCGTCCCCGAGGTTGCACCCAAGACCACCAAGACCCACGACTTCAACTTCACGACCTGACTATGGAGCCCAACGTGCGGGTCCTGGTGATCGGCGGCGGCAAATGACACTCACTGCTTTTTTTTCTTATTTCTTGTAGCCCTGTCATGTGTATATATACACGTTCGGCCAGGAAAAAACAGGTCTCACGTGTTGGACTCAACGCCAATAGCAAAGCATGATTCCAACGTCTCATTTAGTTTTTTCGTCAATCGACCCGCTCCCGCTCCTTGACTCGTGTAGACCAAAAAAAAGCTTTCCATCCAGTCCGTGCAGCGACCCACCTACCGGAAGGCCCATCTCCCCCGCTCTCCCGAATTCCTTATGCGAACCGGTACGTCTATTTAACTTGGCGGTGGCATTGGTTGTAGTTTACCTAAAGTACCAGGGGTAAAATAGTCCAAAACTTGGCAGACTGATTTTCTAGGGCCACACGGACCCCTCTATCACATATTACGACGTCAACTCTCCCACAAAATTGAGATGGCAGATCAACGCGCTCACTATATGCAATGTGAGCCATCAATCTAGGCCATGAGTCTCGTTGATCACCCATATACCCCGCCCGGGTAAGTACTAGTTGATCACCCATAGACCCCGTCCGGGTAAGTACTATCTTTCAAAGTTGCACAGGCCCTTGCTAATATACACATCTCTTCCACGTAGTATATATTATCAAACTCCCCGTGTGGGACTAAACATAATTACCATATTACTGTTCGGGATTCTAAACTCAAACAACAGCCGAATTTCCTGTTGTGGCCGTTTTAGATAGGCCCAGGGGTTCTATTGGCCCAGCTATTATGACTATTACAGGCCGGCAGCCCATGTAGACAACACGGTACACGTGATCAGCTATTAAAACGTGATGATCAGCTGTCCACGGTATATTCTCAAAAAAAAAACTGTCCACGGTACACATGTAGGACCCGGTTTCACAAATTGATAAACCAACAAGAAAGTAATAAAAATTACAAACATGTCATTTTACCACCTAGAGACGACTACAAACACTAGCATAGTTGATCCAAGGTTTACGGACAACACCATCAACTTTCTAGAAAACTCTTGAAACTTTATAGTGCAAATGTGAGTTCAAAATTATAAATATTGAAATTTTACGAAACCATCTGTCGCAAATATTTGAGGGGGGCACGTGGGCGCAAAATCATTGACATTAAGGTTGTTTAAAAACGTGGATAACAACTTGAACTGGTATTGAGGGGGTTATTTTGACTGGTTCAAAGGGTCGAGCTGTATGCACCTTTGCCACCATGTCAATAACTCAAATACGCAAAAATGATCATGGTAGAGAGTGTCTACATAAAATTCCACTCTTCCTGGTTCTCATCATCTATGATTAGGGCCTCTTTGAATTTTTCCTATGGCATTGTTTGATTTGTGGGGTTGAATGATCTGCTCTCCACCTTTGAATATAAGGACACTATCAAAGTACATTTTCTTCATATACAAGGCGACTATGTTTTCCCGAGAAGAATCGGTTAGATCTCTCATGATGCTTATTAATGTAACTGTTTTTTTAAATGGAGAGCACGCCCCGGCCTCTGCATCAAGTGATGCACCCAGCCTGATTTATTTCATCATCTCAAACAGTATACGAAATCTCTCATTAATGTAACTGTTGCATGCACTCGTAAAGAAAGAGATACCACATGCAACATGATGAATTAGACCGGAACACGAGCCGTCCACATTGGGTATGTTTGATTCATGGTTTATTGAAGCAAGTTCACACACAAGTTTCTATCCACATGGGGATTGTTTGATTCATGGTACCCCAAAGCAGAAAATTAGCTTCCATAGATACCATATTACTGGAATACATGATTCAAAGGATGTTCGATTGTGTGCGCAAGGAAAATCTAGTTCTTCTTGGGTGCGATGGAAATTTTCTTATAAAACATAGTACAAATAAATCCACAGAAATTGTTTGAGATCATCTAATCAATCGATTCACGTAGAAATAACTTTTAGGTCCTCCAAAAATCCTTTGAATAAAAGAGACCCTTAAACAAATATGTTAGAAGCAAAACTATGTAGGATTCAAATTAACATGACATGCATGTTTTCTATTCCTGCGGTTTTAGAGGTACTGTATGTATATCAAAGAGGCCACTAGTTAAGCCCTGAATATGAATCAGTCTTATATTTGTGGTCCACCATGTACTGTTGTTGATGATTATTAATAGATCGGTGAAATTTCGCAAAAAAAAAAAGGCCACTAGTTAAGCCTTGAATATGAATCGGTCTTATATTTGTGGTCCCCCTTGTATGGGTGTAAGTGAACGCTGCGAATATTTCAGAAGTAACCTCGTTGAGAACTTCATTTATAGGTTGAGTTCACCCTGTTACACAGAATGAAACTGGCAGAAAACAATGGTGTGAAAGCATACATTATGAAGAACTTCTCGGATCGGAGACGGTACATTGCATATGAAAACTCAAATTGGCAACCACCAACTTCTCACGATCGAAGCTAAAGCTCGCAACGGACCATTCAAAAGTTAGGCAAACGGGCACACAAATTCCCCATATCCCAAGTTCCTCCGGACTGTATTCTAGGCCCTACTTGCTAGGATGAACGGTGCAATGCAGGGTACGTGAAAAAACGCTGCTGCAATGTCCGTGCCAACGACGCAAACAACAACAAGTTGCAGCTGAAAAGGAACCAAATTGCAGCAAACAACGGTACGTAGTATATATCTACCACGGGAGCAGAGGCGGTGGTGCGTGGAACACAGGCAGTGTCCCCGCCGGCGTGTTTGGTTTGGGAGGAGGAGGTGCATTCGGCGTCCTCTGCCCCAACGATCTCGTCGTCCTCCCCTCCGCAGCTCTGCGGCCACCGACATGGATGACTCCCTCAGACACCATCTTCGTTGTACCCATGGGGTGCGACGAATCGACGGTGGGCACTGCCCATACGCACAGCAGGAGAGCCGCCACGAGGAACCATGTGGTAGTGGCCATGACGAATGGACGAGCGGTGCAGCTCTCGAGCTATAGCTAGTTGGTACCTGCAGGTGGTGCAGGTGACCAAGTGTGCTGGCTATAGTGCTCTTTATATACGCGATCCAACGAGGCTGAAGGTCCTCTGGATTTGTGATTCAGAAGTCTTCGGTTGGATCCCTGATCTTGATCGACTCACTTGTTGCCACCAGAATGGTTGGCATACGGCATCTTGGCAAACATAAACCGTGGCGTGTTCGATGCTCGGCTGCGGTTTCATATATACCGCGTAGCTATCCGTGCCTGGCTTGCAGCTTGCTTCGGACGAGGAGAATCAGTTGATGAAGTACCGAGGCAAACGGGCAACGATCATCAACTTGCATGGTTGGACTTCGAAACGTAAATTTTCTTACAAACTCCTGTGCTTGCTGTTGAAGTTTCCTGATAAAGGTTAAGAAATACACTACAGGGCTGGGCTTCTACGCCGACGGCCAAATATCGGAGCCCTCGGCGTAGGTTTCTCCCCACACCAGCCCAGCAAACGGACCCTCGGCATAGAAATGCTAAAGGTTAAGAAATACTAGCTAGCAGACAAATACAAGTACAATTTTCTATTAAGTTTCTACAAATCTAATTCAAATTGTGTATAGTTAAAACTTGGCATGGGCCATACGGACGCATGTCCCCTCTATCATAAACTATGATGTCCACTTTCCCAACAAGGGGAGATGGTAGATCAACGCGCTCGTTGTGTGCAATGTGAGCCATCGATCTAAGTTACGAGTCTTATTGATCTCCCATAGACCCCATCATCCCAGGTAAGTATGTTTCAAAGCGGCCCTGCCCTCACATAGTACACACTTCTCCTCCAGTTAATTTTTCTCAAATTCCCATGTTAAACTAAACGTAAATTTCATGTTCTCTTTCCTGGATTCTTAAACTAAAACAACAGCTTATCTATTTCCTGACGAGCCCGCTTTAGATGGGACAGGAGTTCCATCGGCCCAACTGTTGGGCCTATTTTGGCCGATAGCCCATGAATACTTTGTCGGCCTCTCAGGAGATACCAAAAATAAAAATTCCAAGCAAAATTCTGGTGTTCCTTTGGAGATTATTGGCTCACCAAAGTATACCTACTGGTTCGGTTAGACATCATCGTAACATGCCAATTACTCCTAACGTTGCTTCTGTCATGCCTCCAAACAAAGGCGGACCTAGGAATTTATCGAAACCAGAGCGCACACCAAGGCAACTAATTTTTTTCTCGGATTAAGTATAGAAACACGAAAACAATACATTACACGTTCACAACACATTCAAATGTTCACACCATACATGAATGTTCACAAGTTAAAACACTCATATGCGCTAATATAGCTATGATATGGCTTATCAAGAATTCCGAAAAGACTAATGAAACTTCGACGATAGATGACAAGAGTTGAAATGTCCAAATTCCCAGTACACCGAGGAGAGTGGGGAATGAGTACACCTGACGCCCTTCAAAGGGGCTGGCGGCACCCGCATGCATCACTGTGTCGGTGCCGGTATCACCGACATGGATTTCTCCCGACCCTAAGAAACCACTACCCAGACACCTAGAGGGGACTTCCTCCATCGTTATCGGCGGGTGCCGGCCGGACGTGGCAGCAAGGACACACCAAACCGAGCAGGCTTGGACGGACCCAAGTCGGGTCCGTAAAGTCTCCACCACCACGCTGCAGCACGTAGGCATGCCCCCGCTACCTCGCAGTCGTCCATGCCACCGCACCTACGCCGGTGCGTCGCCAAGATAGCTGAGGTTGGATGCGATGGCCGACGAGTCACCTGCCCATGCGGAGAACCACCTACGGAACCACTCCAAGCCCCGACACCTCGCAACCCTCCACGCCACCGCACAGCTCCTCCGCAACGCCAAGCACCATTGGGGCCACCACCGGGTCGCCATACTGAGTGTCGCAGCGCCCCACTCACGCACGCCACCTCCGCTCACCAAACTCGGCCCGCGTCAAGATTCAGCGATCGTCTGGAGCTTGGCGTGGTTAGGGAATCGAGGCGGTTGTCGGCAGGGCAATACATATTTTTAGGGAAACAACGGGACTCTTTTGTGGTGATTTATTAATAAAATATTAGCTACATTGTCGATTATCAAAGGAAACAATAAAGTTTGGTAGATCATCAACCCAAACATGCGTGGGAGTGTATCCGTCTCTATTTGATCATAAAAAAGTGGAGCATTGGACATATAGGACGCGTTTGGCTGCCTGCATACACCCGGGACAGGCCTGTTGCCAATGAAAACGGGCCGATTGGTTGCCTGTAGCATCCCCACGTCGTGGATGATGGCCCAAAATATATCGAGCTCGTTGGGGAACCCCAAGAGGAAGGTATAATGACAACAACAACTTTTCTCTTAGTATGAAACCAAGGTTATCAATCCAGTAGGAGCAAGGAAACACCCCAAAGGTGTAGCTAGCTGAACGATGGCACAGCGCACTACCCGTGCCAGCAGCAACGTGGAGACCTGCACAACACAACCACAGAACTCTGTCCCTAACTTGCGATGAGGTTGTCAATCTCACCGGTTTTGCTGA
Source organism: Avena insularis (assembly GCA_023614405.1). NCBI lineage: Eukaryota > Viridiplantae > Streptophyta > Magnoliopsida > Poales > Poaceae > Avena > Avena insularis. The sequence goes on along the minus strand of CM042692.1, from coordinate 556,578,954 downwards.
AAACAAAGGATTAAACGTATCGAATGGAAGGCAGTAATAGTTTGCAGAAAGTAAACACAAAGCAGTAAACACTTTATAGATTGTATGTAAAAGAAAGGACCGGGATCCATAGTTCACTAGAGGTGGCTCTCCTTAAGATAGATAACATGCTGGGTGCACAAATTACACCGGGGCAATTGACAAACATCGAGAAAGCAATACATGCATATACTAATCATCTTGACTCCTTTGGAACTTGATTGGGCATTACAACATTATACATAGACCGCCATCCAACTGCATCTATGACTAATAATCCACCTTCAGGTTATCATCCAAACTCCCTCCAGTATTAAGTTGCAAGCAACAGATTATTGCTTTACGAATTGCGTGTAATGTAAACAATACGATTGTTCTATGAACAAAGGATTGTTCTTTCTCCCTAGTAGCAACAGCACATCTAGTACCTTAGAGATTTCTGCCACTTTCCTAGATTACCAGAGGCATGAACCCACTATCGAGCATAAATACTAACTCTTGGAGTTGCTAGTATCTACTTGGCCAAGATAGCTACTAACAACGGAAAGCATGCAAGATCACAAATAACAAAGACATGATAGAATCAATAATCAATCTGAAATAGCATCTCAATATCCATCGGATCCCATAAACACAACATGCAGAATTACAAATAGATGATCTTGATCATGAACGGAGCTCACAAGATCTAAACATGAAAGCACAAAGGAGGAGAACCAGCCATCTAGCTACTACATGGATCCGTAGTCCAAGGATGAACTACTCACGCATCACACCGGAGGCTTGCATGATGATGAAGATGGCCTCCAGGGTGAATTCCCTCTCGGCGGTCTTTGGAAAGAGTTTGGATCCCTCGATCTAGGGATGGAGATGACGGTGGCTCTGAGACTCTTTCGTGGATTTTGATCGGTACTTAGGTTTTCGTCCGAGGGCATCTTATAGGCGGAAGGAGAGGCCGAGGGTGCCTGGGCTGGCCACACCACCTGGCGGGCCAAGCTGGCCAGCCCGGCTGTGTGGTGTGGCCGCCCTCTGGCCCTTCTCCGTCTCGTATTCTGGCATCTGATGACTTCTGGAAAAATAGGCACTTTGGCTTTTGTCTCGTCCAATTCCAAGAATATTTATTTTCTGACTTTCCTGGAACCAAAAATAGCAGAAAAGCAGGTACTTTGTGGCTCTTGTTAATAGGTTAGTCCAAGAAATCATATGAAAAGTACTCCAAAGTATGGACAAAACACAAGAAAGTGGATAAAACCAAGCATGGAACATCAAAAATTATGGATACATTTGCAATGTATCAACATCCCCAAGCTTAACTCTTGCTCGTCGTCGAGTAGGTAAGTGATAAAAAGAAAGAATAATTTTTGAGGTGACATGCACCATCAAAGACTTGATCAAAGTATTTCTAAAACATTGAAAGCTGGGATCATAGTACTTCAATCATAACATGAAAGACAAGGTTCTAGCAATAAGACAAAGAAACTATGATGCAACATGAAAAGGCACAAACAAAAGATTCATGAATAACAATGCTTTGCAAGATGTTTGTTTGTTTCACATAAAGAAAACATAGCATAATAGTATTCAGCTTGTCCCTCATAGAGTAGCAAATATAAATGCATAGGACACCTTCAAAGTTTATAAGAGTGACTAGATACAAATAGTTTAAAACAAGCAATATCAAGTTATGCATCAATCAACTAGTCTTGGGACAATGCAGATAGAACTAAGAATGGCCACTATGCTCTTCAAAGTAGGTGCATAAAGATAGAAGGTGGAGACTCAATATAATGGTGGAAGAAAGGCCTTCATAGAAGGAAGTAGGGATTCAAGTCTCATAAAGATCTTCCAAAAATTATGGTACTTATAGCTTTCATCTCTCATTGCCCCTATCATAAGCATCCTTAAGGTGATTAAGGTTAAAGTGACACAACTAAGAGGATATGTTTGACAAGTTATAAACCGAAATCTCATGCCCCTTACTTACGAAGACCGAACCTAATGCTACTCAACTTTAGTCACGAGTAAGCTCGTGTCATTATAAGTACATGTGTATCATAAAGAACCGCCAACGGGGTACCCCTTGCACATGATACAGGAGCTATCCCATAATCAAAATGACAAGGCAAGCAGACAATGAGCATCTCAGCAATCTTTTTATTTGCTATTTGCATAGGTTTTTATTGAGGATGCTTCATAGAGTGATCATTATGATGATGTTGCAAGTTTCCACCATGATTAGGCATGGCTTAGGCTAGCGGCCCAGGCGTTTCTCTAATACACATACAAACTCCATGATCTTACAAGTTCCACTTTTATTTCACACCGCCGGGATCCATAAGCAAAAGAACATAATATCAACGGGGTACAAAGTACAAGTGCAATGTTGAAAGCATTCCCCATGATACATGGTTCTGCTAATTTCAACTTATAAAGCGCAAGCATATACGCAACAAAGAAGGACCCAATGGTTCAAGTTTATTAGATGCAAAAAAGTAAAGTGTGCCATCAAGTTCGTCAGAGCTTTAATCACTAGTTTTCTCATAACAAGTTTAATTTGGAAGGTAAACAAAAGCATGAATATACTTGGAATAGCATAAGCTAGTAGGTAGGTATGGTGGAATCTTTGGAATAACTTGGTTTAGGGAGTTTGATGCATGAGTGTAACTCATACTTGGTTGTGAAGGCTAGCAAAAGACTGGGAGCGACAAACTAAGAGAGCAATAATAGCCATAATCATGCAGAGCGACAAAACATCATTGATCAAAGCATAAAGTGATACTACAAGTTGAAAACTAAAGGATCATAAAGGCTATGGTGACTTGAGATAGTCATAACATGGTGTGAGCATGCGCCAAGTCAACACAAATAAAGCATCAAAGGAGAATACCACTATACTATGCTTTAATATGCTAAAACAACGCATGATTCATCCAAGGTACATTAAGCAATCTCAATTGTTTATAACAAGTCATGCTACATCAAAGAATAATAAGCATAAAGGCAAAACAATATCAAGCATGGCATGACAAAGCATAGGCCACAGTCAAAAACGAGCTCTTTTTACCACATAAGTATGAACTTTCCTACTCTTTTCCAATCCAAACCAAACTATTTACAAACCAATGTATGAAAGAGGGGGTCCAACCAATTTATTCAGCAAACAAAAGCAAACGAAAAACCAAACCAAAAACGAAAAAGAAGACGCTCCAAGAACAACACAACTGTGCATGAAACAATAAAAATGAAGCGTTTGGAAGAAACCTGAGATTTTTATTGATGAAGAAGGGGATGCTTTGGGCATCCCCAAGCTTTGACGCTTGTACTTCTTGGATATTTCTTAGGGTGACATGCGTGGAATCCCCAAGCTTGAGATTTAGTCCATCCTTTATCTCATTACTCATTCCTTCCATACACCTAAAATTTTTCCTTCATACAAAACTTCACACAATCTTTATTAGCAACATTAGTGCACTCAAGATAGATAAGTCTTTAGGTTCAGTTGTAACAACAAATAAACTTCCATTAGAACACTAGCTACTGTAGCACTTCCCTCAAAAAGCTCAATTCCCCAAAAGAACTCCAAAAAGAACCAACAAGAAGCAAATGCAGAAAATGGCAGAAATCTGTCAAAACAGACCAGCAGGTAAAGACGAATTTGTCCGAAGACTTTCTGTTGCTCAAATCAAAAAGTGTTGAACTAACGAAAGTTAGATAACAACCGGGGGCAGAAGCACAAAAATTCACGCCTCAAAAAGACGTTTAGAGATTTTACACGAATTTTTATGGTGAAGCACAGAAATCTGCTTCGGGACAGCAACTTTCCCAATCATTACTTCTCTCTCATTAGAGGTTACTATTGGCACAAAAAGCAAATAAAAAGGATAAGGAGCGGTTATTACTGAAGTAATAACTTCCAAGACTCATCTAAAACTTTTGGGTTATCTCCCAATAAGTACTTTTCTTTAACGCCTTTATGTTAGGCATAAGAAGCAAAAAGAATAATCAAGTGTTCTCGAATGAAGAAGCATTAAGACCAAATTTTGTTTTTATAGGAGAAGCAAAAGAAATCTTCTCTCTCTCTTCTTATGGAAGTGTTCTATACCTTTCTTGAGTGGGAGTTGATATTTAATGGTGCCTTCTTTCATATCAATAATGGCACCAACAGTTCTAAGAAAAGGTCTTCCCGAAGTAATAGGACAAGAAGCATTGCATTCAACATCCAAAACATAGAAATCAACGGGGACATAGGCATCCTTAACCATAATAAGAACATCATTAAGACTCCCCATGAGTTTCTTATTAGCATTATCATCAAGTGGGACATTCAAATAACAATCTTCAAGTGGAGGCAAATCAAGCATATCATAAATCCTTCTAGGCATAATAGAAACACTACTATCAAGATCACATAAAGCTTTGAAATCAAAGTCATTCACTTTCATATTAATGATGGGTTCCCAACCATATTTTTGTTTAATAGGAATATAAGCTTTATGTTTCATCTTTTCTTCTTTAATCTTTATGAGATCATCAGTAATGTGTTTTGTAAAGGCCATTTCATAGCACTAGCATTAGGACTTTTAGCAAGCTTTTGTAGGAACTTAATAACTTCAGAGATATTGCAACCATCAAGATCAAAATCAAAATTATCATCTAAAGTAGTAGAACTATTACTAGCCTCAACACTAGTGGTGGTAATAGTAGAAACACTAATGTTTCTAGCAATTTCATCTTCTCTTTCCCACTTAGCATGTAATTCAGCTAATAGTCTAACATTTTCATCAATTCTTACTTGTATGGCATTAGTGGCTGCGAAGGGATTATCATTAGTTTCAGGTTTAGCAGCCATTTTATTGATCAAAGAGGATTGAGCTTCAGACAAAGATAATATATTTATTTCAGTATTAGAGAGTTTCAATTGTAAACTAGGAATTTCCCTATTTAGACTCTCAAGTTGCTGGCTAATGTTATTCAAAATGGTAGATTGTTCCTCCATAGTTTTAGTGAATAGTTTATTTTGCTCATATTGCATTTGCATGAAGTTTTTAGTGGCTCTTTCAACTTCTAAAATTCTTCCTTCACTAGGTAATCTAGGTTTACCATTATAGCCATAAGTATTATTAGGAGGATAGGGCCTATAATTGTTATTACCATAAGCATTGTTGTCAAAATTGTTATTTCTTATGAAGTTCACATCATTTGCTCTTCTTGAGCAACTAAAGAGGCTAAAGGAACATTATTTGTATCAATATGGGCTTTCCCATTCACAAGCATAGACATAATAATATCAATCTTATCACTCAAGGAGGAAGTTTCCTCAACAGAATTTACCTTCCTACCTTGTGGAGCTTTCTCAGTATGCCATTCAGAATAATTAACCATCATATTGTCCAGAAGTTTTGTTGCAACACCCAAAGTGATGGTCATAAAGGTACCTCCAGCAGGAGAGTCCAATAGGTTCCTTGAAGAATAGTTCAATCATGCATAAAAAGTTTGGATGATCATCCAAGCAGTCAGTCCATGAGTGGGACAATTCTTTACCAAAGATTTCATTCTTTTCCAAGCTTGAGCAACATGCTCATTATCAGATTGTTTGAACTTCATTATTTCACTTCTCATAGATATAATCTTAGCAGGAAGATAGTATTTTCCAATGAAAGTATCTTTGCATTTAGTCCAAGAATCAATACTATTCCTAGTTAAGGAATTCAACCATTCTTTAGCTTTTCCTCTCAAAGAGAAAGGAAACAATTTCAGCTTAATAATATCACCATTTATATCCCTATTATTTTGCATCTCACAAAGTTCAACAAAGTTATTTAGATGGGCAGCAGCATCTTCATTACCAATACCAGAAAATTGTTCTCTCATAACAAGATTGAGTAAAGCAGGTTTTATCTCAAAGAAAGTATCTTCAGGCACAGGTGGAGCAATAGGTGTGCTCATAAAATCATTGTTGTTGGTGCTAGTGAAGTCACACAACTTAGTGTTTTCAAGAGTAGTCATTTTTTGTGTTTTCAAATAAGAAAGCAAACTAGTAAAATTATTTTTTTGTGTTTTAGATAAAGAACAAGCAAACAAAGCAAAAAGAAACTAAGCAAAACAAAATAACAAAGTAAAGAGATTGGTTATGAGGGACTCCCCTTGTGAAGATGTCCTTGACTCCCCGGCAACGGTGCCAGAAAATATGCCTGATGGCCCAAAATATATCGAGCTCGTTGGGGAACCCCAAGAGGAAGGTATGATGAGCACATCAGCAAGTTTTCCCTCAGTACGAAACCAAGGTTATCAATCCAGTAGGAGAAAGGAAACACCCCAATGGTGTAGCTAGCTGAACGATGGCAGGACGCACTACCGGTGCCAGCAGCAACATGAAGACTTGCACAACACAACCACAGAACTCTGTCCCCAACTTGCGATGAGGTTGTCAATCTCACCGGTTTTGCTGAAAACAAAGGATTAAACGTATCAAATGGAAGGAAGTAATATTTTGCAGAAAGTAAACACAAAGCAGTAAACAGTTTATAGATTGTATGTAAAAGAAAGGATCGGAATCCATATTTCACTAGAGGTGGCTCTCCTTAAGATAGATAACATGCTGGGTGAAAAAATTACAGCGGGGCAATTGACAAACATCGAGAAAGCAATACATGCATATACTAATCATCTTGACTCCTTTGGAACTTGATTGGGCATTACAACATTATACATAGACCGCCATCCAAGTGCATCTATGACTAATAATCCACCTTTAGGTTATCATCCGAACCCCCTCCAGTATTAAGTTGCAAGCAGTAGATTATTGCTTTACGAATTGCGTGTAATGTAAACAATATGATTGTTCTATGAACAAAGGATTGTTGTTTTCTCCCTAGTAGCAACAACACATCTAGTACCTTAGAGATTTTTGTCACTTCCCAGTTACGGAGGCATGAACCCACTATCGAGCATAAATACTAACTCTTGGAGTTGCTAGCATCTACTTGGCCAAGATAGATACTAACAACGGAAAGCATGCAAGATCACAAATAACAAAGACATGATAGAATCAATAATCAATCTGAAATAGCATCTCAATATCCATCGGATCCCCGCAAACACAACATGCAGAATTACAAATAGATGATCTTGATCATGAACGGAGCTCACAAGATCTAAACATGAAAGCACCAAGGAGGAGAACCAGCTATCTAGCTACTACATGGATCCGTAGTCCAAGGATGAACTACTCACGCATCACACCGGAGGCTTGCATGATGATGAAGAAGGCCTCCAGGGTGAATTCCCTTCTCCGACAGGATGCCGAGAAGAGCTTCAGATCCCTCCCGATCTAGGGATGGAGATGACAACGGCTACAGACTCTTTCGTGGATATTTGATTGGGTACTTAGGGTTTTCGTCCCGAGGGCATCTTATAGGCGGAAGGAGAGGCCAAGGGGGTTCCTGGGCTGGCCACACCACCCCCTAGCGTGGGCCAAGCCTGGCCGTGCGGCCAGGTGGTGTGGCCGCCTCAGCCCTTTTCTCGTGATACGGCATCGATGACTTCCGGAAAATAGGCACTTTGGCTTTTGTCCGTCAATTCGAGGATATTCATTTTCGACTTTCCTGAACCAAAAGCAAGAACAGCAGGCGGTGACCTTTGTGGCTCTTGTTAATAGGTTAGTCCAAGAAATCATATGAAAAGTACTCCAAAGTGTGGACAAAACACAAGAAAGTGGATAAAACCAAGCATGGAACATCAAAAATTATGGATACATTTGCAATGTATCAGTGGACCGCGCGCATCTTAAAGCAGGCCAGAGCAAGGCCCAGTGACAACGCTCGGCCGTTTTTCTAGGGCCTGGCTCGGGCCAACAAAAATGAGCTGACATGGTGCCTTGGTGGGAGACGGGGAGGGAGACGTAGCGTCGCTTCCAGGCTTTATGGGTCAATCGCCATAAAGCCCCTCACCTCCCACTCTTCTCGCTCACTCTCCACTCTACGTTGTGGTCACTCTCCCCGCTCGACGGTGTCGTTCCCGTCGACAAATCGGTCGCACACCATCATCACCGGCGGTCAAGGGCTTAGAGGGGACTCCGCCGTCCAGTCTCTCGCTCACCATCGGCGGATGCCATCTTAGTACCAGACTTGGGCGACGAATCTAAACCTTGGCGGTAAGGTCTTCCCCCTTTTCCCCCGAGCCATCTATATGGTACATCTGCATGTAGATGGTCATGGTTAGGGTTCTAGATTCCATGCGTTGTAGATCTGCACGGATATCCCCTGGTCTAGGTTTTTTATTTGGGAATTTACTATTACACCATTACCAGGATGGGTTCATGTGATTTGTGCTTCCTTTCTTTGGTAGTATGCACCATTGATGTGTGTATCAAGTAAGGTAGGTCTGACAACAGTTTGTGGATGAACATTTGTCGATGATTAGACTGACCAAGTGTACTTTCAGGATGGAGTTATCGAACCAAGTGGTGTGTTCATTGCTTAAGCATTCCACTAGGTTTGCTCACTCCATCTCTGAAAATACAGTGTGTCAAGTGGAACATGCAGTAAGAATCTGAATCTATAAAAAGGCGCTATATGAGGCAATGTTTCCACCTTTATGAACTACCAATGATTAGGATAGTCCCACATGTAGCAGGTTTCTATAGATGTGCTTTAATTTAGTACATAGTATTTTTGTCCAAAGGTGAAATTTGTGCAGGATCCTTGGTACTAAGGGATCATCTATAGAGACATGTTTGATTGATGTGATCTTATGTCCTTACTATGTTTGCTACGCCGATGATTACAATTGTCACACAATATAACTTCAGGGATATCTGATCGAACCTTTCTGTATGTATAAACCCTATATTTGTGCATCTGATTTGGTTTGCTCACGCCATCCCTAAAGGTGACATGCATTTGTCACATTATGTGTGCAGCATTCTGTAGATTGTTTTGCATAGTGTTCATTGCTTATCTTTATAGTCATTGCAGGCTGTCAAGATCGATGGCCAAGGAAAGGATCCTGCCGATGGCTCGAACAAGAGGGCCAAAAAATCAGGGATACCTCCTAATGTTGGCACCTAGGATGAGGCAGTGACCCCTACCAAGTTCTGCAAGGTGTTGATAGCACCTGCACTGGGATTGCTTCCTATACCAGACGCATTCAGGCTATATTTGGACAGTGTCCCTAACACGGTCACTCTGAAGCTAACGACTGGATGCTAATGAGACATCACGATCTCAGATGTCAATGGTAAAACTTGCTTTGATCAAGGTTGGGCACCTTTTGCAGTAGCTCATGACCTGAAGATCGGTTACTTGCTGACCTTCGAGAAGATCTACCCAAAGGTTTACAAGGTGGTCATGTATGACTACACTCAAGCCGAGGTTGTCAAGAGGGGTCCTGAGCACCCTGAAGCTTTCAGGAGGATCGTGGAGCAGCGGTGACTTCTGTCTAGATGAAGTAGTTCTGATTTGTGTGTGTGGCCTATGAAGAAGAATTTTTTCGTGCGTTGTCGTTGATCAACATTTGTGTTTGTGATTGTGATTGTGATTGTTTTCAGTGATATCCTCACCTCTCTCCGAAAGAGGTAACCCTATCAGCAATGTTGCAAGCAACCAAACGCATGGCTTGGTTGTGTTCATAGATGCATCCAGGCAACCAAACAACCATATTTCTGTTTTTCATGGATGAAAAAAAGGTATGCAGACTACCAAAGGGGCCATCATTCATGGCCTAATGCCTGTATGAAACTGGTAGTGCCAGCCACTGCACTGCCGGGCTGGGTCAAAAAATGTATACAGGCTACCAAACAGGCCCATCATAGATCGCCAGAGCCATTGTAGAAGAGAAATCACCTGATTAGAGAGTGTCAATAACCTACACGTATTCGAATTGGATAATTATCGAAAGGGGCAATGGTTTAATTCGGAAGTGGGGATAGAGCCGTGGTTGGGGAACGACGAACTGGGACCTAGATCGATTGGGATGGATCACTAGGCTGCCTTCGCTAGCTTGCTTGCTGCGCTTCCTTTTCCACCATGAGTTCGTGAGGCATAGCCCAAGCCCATATGGACATATCCTCAAAGAGTCAAGGCCCACCAATAAATCGTGTCCAGCTGCCCACGACTTTGCCGCTGGCCAGATGCTATTTCATCACTATTTCTACTCTGGTGCAGGAGGCGAGTGCGACCAAAGCCTGGGCAAGTGCCGGGTAAAAGGGATGCTGCGTCTTTCCATATCTATATGAGCCACAACCCATATAAATCTAACACGCTCGATGCCCTTGTACCCCTCTCTCAGGGTACCTGTCGGGTCACACAAACCCGGCCATGTGCGTATAAGGTGGACCTCTGGACCTGCCGGCGGGTATGGGACGGGTTGCGGGGCAGGTACGGGGGAGCCAAACCTAAACCCGGACGCGAAACCCGGCGGGAGACATCCGAAGTTGTCCAACTCGAGCTAAAATCTCAAACAAACAATGAAAGTTGTCCATTTATTCCGTCCCTGCATATTGAGAGGAGTTCTTTTGTGGTACCCTTATATAAATAATAGCCATTCATTTTTATATATCCAAAGGTCCACAACGATTCATACCGGTGAAAAAAAGATGAGCAGTATGATTCATACCGGTGGCCTGTCGAGGGCTAAATCGGCACCGCACCGACGAATCTCCATAGACGGGCCCGGCCCAAAGAGAGTCCAACTTATTTTGCCGGTGCGCTAGCGTTCGAAAAAAAATAACCTCCCTTCTTCCTCGGCTGCGTGGGTGTGCCGCCGCGATCTCAAGATGGGCAACTCCGGCGCCACCGCCGCCTTGGCCCCTCCCACGGGCATATCCCCACATACCGGCCGCCCCTGTCCTCCTACACTAACCCTAGACACGTACCGCCCGTGGTGCCCTCGCCCTCGGCCTCACGGCGCCGCCCTCCTCGCTCGCCACGGAGGCCGAGCTCCTCACGCGGTTCCAGGAGCAGGGGCAGGCGCTCATCGTGGCGCCCCGCCCGTGCCGTCAACGGTAGGGTGGAGCTTCTGTGGATGGGGAAGAAGGTAGGTGAGGCGGTGGTGCAGGGGAGAAGGTCGTCGAAGTGGTGCCGTGACTGGGAGGGGTAATGGAAGTCTACGGGATCCCCGTCCATGATCCAGTGGTCCAAGGCGTGAGCCTGCGCGTCGCCTCCTCCGTGTCTACGACGTCGGTCCTTCCCGTGCTCCTCATCGACAACAATCCTGGCATAGGTACGTACCTGCCCCCTTTCCTATCGTACCAGAACTTTCCACGAAACATCATAGATCAGAACTTTCCTATCGAGCCAGTAACTAGCAGATCACAAGACAGGGTAGTGGTATAATTCAGAATGGATATGCTGCAGATCACCAGTAGCAAGAAATTCATACTAATACATGCTCGCTTCTACCAGCTCTGGCTGTTTTCATTTCTTATTATTTTGGAACGTGCATCATACATTCATACTGCATTGCAATGGACCTCCAGAAAGGCAGAGCAAGTGACATACGGCAAATTTCAGCACAAGTACAACTAAATTGCTTCAGAAAAAAATGATAAAAATAAGTACATGGTCAGAGAGCAACCCTGAGAGGAGAGCGATCTGGCGCCTGCCCCAGCCCCCCCCCCGCGGTGGCACTCCGGCTCAGAGTCCCCAGCCCGCCGCCCGCCACTCCGCAGCGGCGCCCACCACAACGTACAGCGTTCCCCTCCTCCCTGGCGCTCCTCCTCGGCGAGAGCATGGGCTCTCCTGCTGGCGCCGTGACGACAGATGGAGAGGCGGCCGCAGCTCCAACTCGGAGGGGACGCCAGATACTCCCTTAGTCTAGCCTGCGTTGAGTTGTATGGTGCGGGTGTCGGTCCTCTCTTGGATTACTTCTTATCTATCAATGAATCGAAACGCAAAGCTTTTTGCGTTTTCGCGAAAATGTATCCAAACACAATGCAGCATCGCGCTGCGGGAATTACTTGTGCGTGATTGTGTTTAGTATCTGGATAAATTGGGTCCTGGTATTTACCGGCACCAAGAACAAATGCTCTCTACCTTCCATATGGATAGGTAGAAAGATCTGTAACAGAAATGCTAAGCATTTCAGTACTTCATCATGTCGTACTATTTTAAGAGAATTCTGTACAAAATGGTAAGAGAATATTTACCAATTGATTAGTAAATCGCGTGCTTGAAAAGATTTCTTGAACATGTCAACGAGAGGATCAATCTCATGTTTGAATCATCATGGATTGCCCCCTTACACGATTGTGTTCTGCAGGAGCTTTAATGTGCTTGTCACGGACCAGCAGTGCGACACATCTACTACACTGAAAATTAATTACGAACGTTCCACGTTCGTGCTTTCTAAAATGCATTGTGCTAGAGGTGATCTTTCTTTTGTATTCATATCTGATATTGTGCAATATTTTTAACACTTTTTGTCCTTGAACTACATTGCACTAATCTTTGGTATGTTGTTACTAATGTACGAAAGGTTGTTGTTTGTCAATCCGAGAGTACCTTCTCAACAAGTATGCCCAGGAGATGTCAGCTACTAAAAAATGGCTTCAAATAATAATCTATGAGACGCATTGGCTTCATCGGTCTACCTTGTCAATGAGAAGGAACAACAATATTTATAATTAGAGAACTCGTTTCAAAGAAAAAATTAGAAAACAAACTTGACTCTGTATGTTCAGAACTGTCGGTTTACAGGGAGAAGCAGATAGATAGCTCATGTCATATTACAAAAGATACTTGCAGAAGAGAAATGTAAATATAGGAAATACTCTAGACTTTTCTGATTCATGCCAGTCTTGTATGTAGCTTGAATAATGATTCCCACTATGTACTATGTATACATGTTGTACCATTCGTATCATGCTATGCTGCCAATTTCTGTTACGCGTCATGAGTAACTGTACAAAGAAATAATAGATCTGCCATTTTGTGTACTAGACCACTCTTCTGAATTTTAGAATTAGTGCATCTCTTATTTTGTGATACGAATTTTGTGTACTGTACAGCTTTATATGACAACTGTTCTCAATTTCAGAATGAAGAAACAAATTATGATCACCAAACTTATCTTTTTAATCATTCGTATCACTGTTTAAAAAAGGTAGTACTACAATTCATGTTCATCAAGGCAGCTGAAGGTTCAATAGTGTCACTTGACCTGCTCCTTCACGTATTTGCTAGTGGGTTCTTGCTTGGCGATTATATGAGTATCTGCTAATACAGTTCTTTGCTTACCACTTTTAGTGGAGTACTTAAAAGGCACCTATCTCTAGACACATCTTTCACAGAACAACCTGCACTCCAGGAGCAGGTTTACACATGCTATTTGATGACTGAAATCCTTGCATACATTTTTCAAACAGAGAACACGAATGGGCAAAGAGAACATACAGAAAAACACATGATAGATAGAGTGTTGCTTTATTACAGTTGATGCAACATATTAAACGCTAAACAGTAACCCAATTTTCTCATGGATGACACATTTCCCCAAGGATCACTCACTTACAATAAGGTCACCCTTCATTACAGAGTCTGAATCTTCCCAAATTAAGCATCCTTTCCGCTACTCTGCAGTCATTGTCAGGTAGCAGTTACAAAGATGTTTTTTCATCCTAAGAGAATGATTCCCATCCCGCAACCTTACTTCACAAAAATCAAGGTCGTGACACAATCTTGCTGATATCCAGGTGTGTATAGCCCAGCCATATTTTCAATAGCAACAACACGCCTGCATTCACTTCTTCTATCTGCCAAACCTTTCAAAATCCATCATAGTAGCAAGATTAGACTAATGTTAGGATATGTAACAAATCTTATTAAATAGTTGAGATCACGGGTAGGTGGTGGTCGAAAATGTGATAGAATTTGAAGCCAAAATCAATTATTTTCCATGATCATAGAAAAGAACTTTCCGGCACAACAATAGAATCAATTATTTTGTTTCGGAAACCGCACGATATTCCTCACATATTAAGGCCAGAGAATTAAGAACTTAAACCACTCAACTCTGAAGTGAACATAACATGCTTGTAGCTCTATCAACACAGGACATACCACTTAATATTTCCATAAGAATTAAAATTCAACATGGAATCTACCAGACAATACGTGCTTAGTATCTATAAAACTCAAGCCACAACTTATTCGTTGAACCTATACTTTAATTAGGAAGCTAGCAGGGCCTAAAGTTGCTGATAAAACCACTGCATGCACAAAAATTATGTCTGGACAGATCACTAAACTGATCACTACTTGCAGTCAGTCAAACAAATTTACGTAAGTGGATATACTCTAAAGAAAGCTAGAAACAAGGCCTACAACTTTTATTTGGACAATATCTCGAAATTATGGATAGATCAAAGTCAAACCATATTTTCACTCAAAGTTCAGTTTCTTAAGGTACCAACTGACAGAACATCACACGCTAGAACTGAATTAGGTTCAGACAAAGGGGCACTAGTAAACTGTAGATTGGTTCGGTACTCGTCAAAATTGATGCTTGCAAACATTTACTGCTCTACCGCTCTAGTCGTCCATGGAGTACATGAAAGAATAAACAAAATCTTACCCAACCAGGGTGGCGTCGGCGTCAGCTCCGTGCAGGCACGATTGGAGAGAGCAGAGGGGGTTCGTGCAGCGTAGATGGATTCGACCTCCGGTGTGGAGGCGGCGGCCCGCCTGCGCGTTGGACGGTGGAGGCGGTGGCGTGTGCGCGAGAAGGTGGCGGCGGCGCCCCTGCAGCCTGGGCAGAGCCCTCCCGTCCTGCAACCTCGGCGGAAGGATTCGACAATTCTTTTCCCTAACTTCCTGGGCCTGCTGGGCCTCAACTCTCGAACTGGGGAAAAAACTTAGTACAGGGAAAGTCTAAAATGCCCATGTGTCTAAGCCGTTGGATTTAATTCATACTACTCCCTATTCTATAGCAGTAAAAGGTACTGTAAAAACTCCAATTGAGATGCCACATGGATCACCCGATGGCAGCCTCCTTCCGGTAAATTATTCAAACCTTTCTGCGGTCGCTTTACATTGGAGGTTAATCTAATTCCGTCCTGATGGGAGAGGCACGTACATTCGGCTTTGGAGACGGCGAGCCCACAGATGTCTGCCACATTTGTGCGCACACACGCACGCCAGTGAGTGGTGACGTACGACACCACGATAATGGAGAGGCTTTCGCTCCACGTGATGTTGCCGTGCGTGCTTCTCACTCATCGGCCGGGTGGGTTGCGTAGCTGGGCCCTTGTTTTTTGGTAAAGGAGGCTGAGTTTGTCGTCGAGCTCGACCGCCATTTTCACAGCTTGATTAATTTTCTCGCCGAGACGACGGTGAGAAAGTTACACTAGTGGCTGTCTTGCTAGCTAGCTAGCTAGCAATGCAAGGTGGTTCGTGATCGATCGGCGTCGACGCAACCGCCGCTGCACATGTCGTTGTACGAAGCAGAGTGAGTCATTGGAAAAACTTTGGAAGAGATCGACGAGAGAAAGAAAAGAAAAACGTCATCTCAAAGCTTTGCGACATGTGCTCTTCCATCGTTTCGGCACGGCGAGAAGAGCCCAAACATATGGCGTTTTCTAGACGGAGAAAAAACCTTTTTTTTTCTTAAAAATCTAGTTTGTGCAAATGAATCTATTGTTTGAAGCTATATTTTGAATGTTAAAAAACTTAAAAAAAATATTCACATGTATAACCGGACATTCCATGTCTGCATACAAGTTTTGAGGCAAAACAATATTTTTTGTGTCCCATGTAAAAAAGATAAAATTTGATAATCCAACATGACTATTCATAAATATATTTTTCTTTCTTACGCAAGCCACGTAAAATGCTTTTCTCTCGAAAACTTGCATGTGAGCATAGAGAGCTTACATGTCCATGCATTTTTTCAGAATTTTGTGATGTTTTAAATTTTGTTTTTTTGGTAAATTTTTTATGATAGATTTATATGCACCCGTGAGCCAAAACACCATCTCACGGTGC
Source organism: Avena insularis (assembly GCA_023614405.1). NCBI lineage: Eukaryota > Viridiplantae > Streptophyta > Magnoliopsida > Poales > Poaceae > Avena > Avena insularis. Next base: position 556,562,956 of record CM042692.1, on the reverse strand, counting down.
CAAAACACAATCAATTTATTTCTCATATAAATGAATTGGCAGTGCTTCTACCAAAGGGCAGTGAGCAATTGAAAGGTTCCTCGCCATATGGGTTCTCAAAATAACTAGCTGTCGGAATGAAATGTTGGAGGATGCGCTTTCACCCTTGCAGAGGTATAAAAAGCTGTTTTCCAGTCTTATTTTGATGGTGCCCTAGTGCAAGATGGTTCGTTTTACCAGCATTTTTGGGATCTAGTGAAAAGATGACATCATGCTTATGTTTGTTGATTTTCATGCTGGTAATTTAGATACCTATAGACTTAACTTTGCAGTTCTTATCCTTATTCATAAAGAGCTGGATGCTTCAACTATGAAGAATTTCAGACCCATTGGTTTGTTGAATTATATCTCATGAGGGGTAACCTCGACAATATCCATAGTTATGAACTTGGGTTTGATGAAAACGAGAGCGCTGGTGATTTTGCCGGCCTATCAGACAAACAAGGGAGTCGAATCATGTCTGAGCTTTATTGTAAAGAGATGATTATAAAGTCACCGATTCGCTAGATGTGATCTAACTCACGGCGGGTTATGTCTTCTCCAAGCTACGGTCTACCCCCTGGCTTCTCCCAGCCTTTATATGGGAGACTGGGTCTCAGAGTCCAATACGGATCGGTTACAAGTTTGATTACAGCTACCCCGACTGTGTCAGTTTGTATTTCTATTTTGATTAACATGCCTGGTTCCTAAGCTTCAGATGCTTTCAGAACTTTTTATTTCTTTGTAGGCCTTGGGCAGTAGTCTAAGTATGTACCAGCTATCCTAATTATAGGAACCCTATAAGTCATACTCATGTCAGTAGCCCCCGAGACTCCATCCGAAGTCTCAAAGATATTTTCAATGCATGGACCCGAAGATTTATTTGAGTATTAACTTTTTATTTATAGATATTCCTATAATGGAAATGGTAACACAAGTCTGGTACATCCGACGGATCGGGAACTAGTTAACTTCTCTTGAGAAAAAACATCGTGAACCTACTTCAAACTCAAGTCCCCGAACTCGAATTCAGTATATACTGGCATAATTTAGCTCGGACCGTGGAGGTCTTATCGAGTACTGAATTCTATGCTCATATTTTATGGGTACCCAACGCGTTTGTCGCGATTTTTTATTGTATCATGATAAGAATAATAACTAGTAGAGCGCATTCTAGTGCGGTTACTAGGCCTCACATGACGGATCCTGAGGTCTTACCTTCATGTTGAGAGACACGACATTCAGACATATTATCACGGTGGACGTGGTTCGAGAATTCTTGAGATTTTATTGACTGGCTTGTTTGGTTGTTGGATTTGCTGAAGTTGTCAGTTTGTTTGTCTTATTTTTGTTTCACACTCCTGATGGGAGTAACTGTCTGAGGATACATTTGTGTAATGCTCATAGATGTCGTCTCCGTTGGAGGATTTTATTTGTATTTTATCGGGTGCGTAGCCAGCGCTCCCGATGGGATTAGTCTCGAAGACTATAGTCGAATATTTGTATTTGAGTGTAGGTGGTGATTCCCTAAAGATGGAATGAAGTCTTCCTCGTTCGGTCCTCACCCCGACGGACCTCTAAAATTGCGGGAGGGCATATGGAGGTGGATCTCAACAGATTTGATCGATTACTGCTTTCGTGCGCTGGTCTTTGGGGTCTTAGCACGATGACTTTCCGTCTGTCTACTATGACAAGTTTTATCCTGCTCCGGTGAGAGAGGGGCGAGGACGGCGACACCTCTTCGGCCCGTTCGAGTGCTCGCCGCCATCGCTAGATGGTCTAGGAGTTGTTTGTAATTTTATTACTTTTAAGTTTTCTTGTATTGTTGTTGAGGACCCTGAACAGTTCGGTGGACTTTCGCAAAACAATTCACCGAGTGGTGTGAGTGTGTCACAAATGCATAACCGAGGGGGTAAAACACACCATTAAATCTTCAAATTTTACTGAATTAGAAAACTGTAAGAATCAGCTCAAACAAGAAAAATATAGTAGCTGCAGCAAAACAAAATGGCTCGATGGATGTATTTTCTTTCAGATTTAGAGAAATATAACTACGGTACTACTCTCTTCGTCTAGATATAAGTGATTTGGATTTGTCTAAGTTCGCACATATCTAAACCCATATTAGGGGTAGGAGTACATACTTGCGAATTTAAAGAAATTCAAATCACTTATTTCCGGTGTTCTTTGTGTGCAGCTTGACCCGACAGTATCAAGGTCGAAAGAGTAGTGTATAGCCGAGTCGATTCTTGAATCCATTACCTGACTCTGCATGACACCGCGATAGGCACAAAATCCCACCCTTACTAATTAAGCTCTTCATCTACGTACATTTTTTTTTATCTTGGTAATGCAATACACATCGGCCATTATCAACGGTTACATGTGCACAACATACCCGCCAAACTAACCTCGTCACCGATCACTCACCGGAAAAACCGAAATGGCAGGACGGATCATGCACGGATACACCCAAAAGCATGCAGCCCGGCGAGGATTTCATGGCCGCCGTTTGCTACCCATTTCAGCTACACCTACCCAGGCCATCATCAATACGCGCATCACCATGCATGGTCTGACCGGGCCGGCAATCTTTTCTTGCGATATGACTGTCGGCGCGCGCGCGAGCGTAGAACCGATGGCCCGGCGGGGTGGTCGCTAGCTAGCTAGGAGGCGGCGTTTGCGCCGGCGTCGACCGAGGCGCGGCAGAAGGGGCAGGAGCTGGAGGCGGCGCCCTCGAGCCAGGGCAGCGCGCAGTCCCAGTGGAAGCGGTGGCCGCACGGCAGGTGCGCCAGGACGTCGCCCTTGGCGAACTCGTCCAGGCACACCGCGCACTCCGCCTGCTCCGCGGCGTCCCACCGCAGGCGGCTCCACCTCATGAGCCGCCGCATCACGCCCTTGTTCGAGTACACCTCCCGCTGCACGCCCATCGCCGCCGCTCCGGCTCCGGCGCCGCTTCCGTTGGCTCTGCTCAGCTTGATGCTCCCCGTGCTGTGGTGCCTGCGGAAGTGGTCGGTCGATCGATCGATCAGCTGCTTAATTAATTATTAATTAACTAATCCTTCCTTGGCGCCGCATGTCATCGATCACATCGAGACTAATGACGAAGCAGGGAGAAAAAGGCACTCGCATCAAGATCGATGGACATGATTAGGTAACCACCTCTTGATGACGGTGTCGGGTCTGTTGCTCCTGAGCTTCTGGTCCAGCCTCTCCTTGGCCTCCCGGGCATTGCTGTCCAGCGTCCACCCGTGCACCAGCTCCATGGCGTCGCTCCTCTGCTGCGAATTCCCACCCCAAGACATCATCAATACTAAGACCAATCGGTCGCTCCACAGGACAAGATTTTGAACGGCGTTCCCGGCCGCGACTGTACGTACCTTGCTGCCGGAGTTGCCGGCTCCCACGGGGTGGTGGTGATGAGCCGCGGCGCCATGGCCCGCCGCGTAGAGGCAGAACGACATCCTCCTGGTGCCCCCGGCCGCCTGCTCCCCGCCCTGCCACATCCGCCGCCGCCGCGCGCACTCCACGCCAGGGAGCATCCCGGCCATGACGACGACCGAACAACGCACGTAGACTCTACCGACCCCTCTCTCGGTGATCACAAGCCGGTTCCGGCAAGCAACACGTGAGCCCACCACACCGAGCTAGCAGCACGAGCCTGCCTAACCGCTAGCACGATTACGGGCAGAGGATCTAGGCGCGGCGGAGGGGAGAGCTATGTGGGCGGGAGCCATTTGAGGAAACGGGGCCAGGAGGCGTTTTTCCATGGATCGATCGGGGGCAGGCAGACAGAGTGGTGCGGGTCGGGTGGGGTGGGGGTGTGGCTTTATTTGCAAGGCTCCTCCTCATCCTCCTCGACCGATCGAGCGCTTTAATAAGTGTAGTGTAGTGTAGTGTCGTCTCCACTGGCCGGCCTCATGCGCGCGCACCGCAGTCGACAGACGTAGTAGGAGCACGTGACGGTGATCAGTGATGAGGATGCCGCGGGAGGTTGGATAGGAGAAGAAGAATTATGGGGTCTGGGTGGGCCCAAGGATGGGGAGGGAATCCACTGGTGATGTGGGGGAATTATTGGGAGGTCAGATCGGCTGCAGGTCCGGTCCGGTCCGGTGAATTCGACGCGACCGCCGATCTACCTGCCATGGCAGCACTGACTGATCACCGTACGTGCGTAGCGTGACTGCCACACATCTCACGAGAAGTTTCTCGACAGTGCTAGTAGACAGGAGTACACCGTTCAGTTCGGTCAAGATGGAGAGAACAGTGTCCCGATCGGAGCAACAGGGGACTCGTGCATGCGATCGATCGGCGACATGCGAGTACAATTATGCATGGTGCGGCGACGATAAGTGAGCAGTTAGTGTGGCCAGCAGCCGACAAGGCCATCTGAGTAGACGAGTGCGTGCGTGCGTCTCGCTCCGGCGGTAGCTGAGTGCGCGCGTGAGAGAGAGGGACGAGGCCGCGCGCCTTCCGGGAAGCTTCCTGGCAGCAGCAGCAGCGGCGGGAGTGAGACACAAACGACATGCCGCGCCATCCGCCATTACTCGCTCGGAGCGGCCTCGCGCTCTCTCTCCCTCTCTCTCGTCATCAGCTGCCCCGCCCTCGCCTTGTTGCTATCTATCGCCGCTGTCACACACCCCGCAGCTAGCGTTTTCCCCTTCTCTTCTGACTTCCACAACCATCGATCGAATTAATTTTCATGACCACAACGCCAAGGGCCGCACGGTCAATTGTGTGTCCTTCATCACTTACGAGCTCGGTGATATCATACTCACTCCCACCCACGTTTTCTCGAACCTTTGATACTCTTTTTTAAGGCGAAAACCTGTTTCCCATTCCGATCTTGATCTTCATCCACAAAGGGACAAGGTGAATGGCTTGTGTTATCGTACTTCTCTTTAAAGTACTACATGCTCAGAACGGGCACTAGTCCAATGGTTGTGTCGCAGTGGCGCAATCCAGCGACGACCGGAGCTCGATTCCTATCAGGGACGAATTTCCGAAATTCTCACGCCAGTCCCGCTTCTACTATATCACTACCGTACCACCAAGGCCTAGTCCTAGTCAGTTTTCATTTTTCCAAGTACTACTACATGGTTTGGATCACCTACACAAAACGAGAAGAACCCACAATATATGCAATGTACAATGTACAATCAAGAATGGCCTAGCCATTCCCGAGTCTCGAACGCCACGGGGCGGCCTATCATATGCTCGTATACACCGCAAAACTTGTTGCACTCAGTATGGATGAAAACCCACCTCTTCTAAAGAGAGGTGCCGTTGCGGTCGATGTGGATGCGCTAGTGCTTGAACTTATCGCGCTCGTGGTAGAACTTGAAGATGCTCCGCAAATATGTCGAGCCCTTTTGCTCCGCAAATATCCACGCCTCACAAAGGACTTTGTCCTCCTTGACGGTGTACCCGCCTGTCCTTTGGCTCTTCCTTTTTAGGGTACCGCCATCGGTAGGCTCGATACCGTCATCGTCTTCGTCCACATCCATCGCGTCGTCACCAAAAACATCCGGCATCAGCTCGGGCCCGAACAATGGCTCTGCACCGATGTCGAAGGCGGTCATGGGGAATTCCTCATCGTCGGAGCCTTCGCCCGCATGGCGACGATGACCTTGGCTTGCTTGGCTCTCGCGAGGGTGGCTTCTGCTTCCTCCTTCCTTTCCCTCACCATAGTATGGCGGGCGGAGCGCTTCCTATTCTGCTCCGCCCGCCCCTCAGCCGTTTCCTTCTTGACGGTCGACGCACCCTTGGGGTTGGGCACCCTCTTCGCCTTCGTCGGGCGCTTGGTGGTTGCGGCTAGGGCTGGGTCCGCAACGGCGGCAGCGAGGGCATCCTCCATCGCAGGGTAGGAGGTTTTGGCACCTGCCGCTTTCGATTTTGGTGGAAAGTGGAAGGTGTGGAGGTCAACTTTGGGGGAATGGAGGTTTTTACCCATTGGCTGGCAGACCAGGGGAGGACAAGGAGACGACGAGCGCGATGTCCGGACGGACGCAAAGCCAGCGCAAATTATGGCTGGAAATTGGGTCGATGTGGACATATCCACGCTGCGATGGTTGAATGAAACGCCCGGCTGGACCGACCTCCCTGTACGCACGAACAGGTTCGGACACCAAATGGTCGAAATCGACCCGATGGAGATGGCCTAATGTTCTGCCTCGTCGCACAGGAGATCAAGCGATGTGCTGTGCTGGTATGGCAGCAGCCTCTGCCTTTACGCGCGGCTGTCGGTCGTGCATGATCGTTTCGCCACCTAAAACGTGATCGCGATCTCCATTTTTTATGTTTATATCGCGCTCTCCCTTGATCGCGCCGGTGTATCGCACGGGATCGCTACCGATAGTGCTGTCAGTGTGTACTGTGTTTTTAAGTAGTACTCGTTCATGGTAGATATAGTGGAATCATAATCCTGTAGTTTAATAGATTTCAGCGCAACTCGCCTGGCCAAATGGGACCCGAAGTGGAGTGTGGTGAGTTCTCAGAATATATCTTTTGGGGGCTACTGAATCAGCCGTGATTCCCTCGAGTTTATTGGCAATGGGACAGTATCTCCACTTCTGACGCAGGGAAGCTGCCAAGCTGGTACAGCCTGAAGAATTTTGTTTCCTGTCAAGTGTCAGCTACTACCTCTGTCTCAAAAGTTAAGGCTTATATTATTTTTCAAAAGTCTAAGACTATATAAAGTTTGACTAAGTTTTTAGAAAAAAATATTCATATTTACAATATGAAATTCATAACTTTTGATAAATCATGAATATATTTTCACATGGTATCTATATTGTACCATAGTTCTTGATAGTTTTTTCTAAAAGTTCGGTCAAACTTTCTGTGTTAATTTTTCAAAAGAATAAAAAAAAGCATTAACCTTTGAGACAGAGATAAGTATTGGACAATGTTCGCCAGATCACTGAGGTCTTGTTTGGTACTAGAGTTTTTGTGGGATTAGTGGGGATAATCCCCTAGAGTATTGGGTGAAACATCTATCTTCATCCAATTCCCATAAAATTCCACCACAATCACTAGGTATGGTGGAGTATCGGTGATTCGGAAAAATACACTAAAATTTAGAAAAAAAGTAGAGATAAGCAGAGATTTTCGCTCAATACTTTAGTATCAAATATATTTCTAAAAGTAAGTAGGGATTTGGGCTTTGGTGAAGATCATCCCTACTAATTCCGCAAAAACTCCAGGACCAAACAAGGCCTGAGACGTGATCAAAGCACCCAGCTAGTGGTGTGGTTGAGCCAGGATCCCAAACGGATTCGAGTATCCCGAACATGGCACAAGTGCTGAAAAGGTCGTGCCGTGCTTCCGGTAACTGTTTTATACGCCGTAGCAGCAAATACCAACTTTACACTCGACGTGCGTGTATGCCGCGCACGGCGCACCTCACGAGCTCCTTTGGGCCTGGCCCATTTTTACTGCTGGGTCTATTTTCGTCTGCTTCCTTAGCACGATAGTGTTTTTATTCGATCTTCTCCGGTTTTCCTTTTCTATTTGGTTTTCCGACTTTATTTTTTATATTATGTTTTAGTTTTCTTTTCGATTTATTATATTTTTTATTTCTTCCTTTTATGTTTTAGGTATCCTCTATTTTACTCAAGTTCAAACAAATGAACTTGTTTTCTAAAACAGTTATGCTTTATGAAGAATTATTTCATTTTATATTGCAGTAAAGAGTACAGTGTGCTCTAAAGGTTAGCCACTTACATCATTAAGAAGGTAAAAACACCAAAAATATAAAACGTAAGTGAAAGGGGAAAGAAAAAAAGAAAAGGCAAACCCGCTGAAATGCACTGGCTCTTTATCTGGACTGGACCCTGTGCGGCGCGACCTGCCCGCCCCTCATAGAACGGTGAGTATCCGGAGCCTTCCTGACAAGCTAAGGCCCATAGGATCTAGGTCTAGGACCAAGCAAAGGCCGAAGTGATTCAAAACTGTAAGGTCCAATCTGTCGTTAAAATCATTTTCCACCAACCGTTCGCCTTTTATTGAACTTCTTATGAGAAAAAAAAAACATTTCTGACCTTAGCCGGTGGAAATGCAGTCCCAGCCTCGGCCCAATACACGTACGCAGCCGACATGGATGGGAGGTGCTATACACCGCTCCTTCTTGCGGCGCCGGGGAGTCGCGCCGCCCGCTGGAGCATCTATATGGGCCGGCCCATCATACGAGGTTTGTACGTTCAGTTGTTTTTACATCGTTAGTTGTTTTTGCTGTTAGGGCTCGAATCAGCGAGCTCATGTGCACGCACGTGCTTACTTAGATCGGCTCAAAAGCTACCTAAGTAAACATGGTAGATTTAAAAATTATTAGCACTTATTATTCAAATTCGTGAACACATTTTTTAAAAAAATTATAAATCAGTTTTCAAAATTCACGAACCAATAGTCGAAGTTCATGAATAATTTTTAAAAAAACTTGAATTTTTTCTAAAACCAAGAATCAATAGTCGAAATTCATGAACCAATTTTCGAAAAAGATGAACCAATTTTTTAAGTTCATGAACCAAAATTCGGAATTTATGAACAATTTTAAAAAAATCTTGAACATTTTTCAAAAATTCATAAAAAAATAATCGAAAATCATGAACCATTTTTCGAAATCCATGAACAATTTTTTAAAAATTAAACCTTTTATAAAAAAACAGAAAAAGGAAAACCAAAAAAAAATAAACAAATAAGAAAAAGGAAACCAGGAAAGGAAAAAGGAAAAAGAGAGAAGAAATGTAACAGAAAAAGGGAAAGAGGCTAAATGGGCCGGTCCGGAGCGGCGCGCAGTATGCGGCGCGAGCCTCCCGCGCCGTTAACAGGCTAGCATTTGCGGACATGGATTGCTGGCACTGAACCAGCTTCCCTTGCTTATACAGCCCAGTAAACTCTTGCGGGTACAGCTCGAACGCTCCTACGGTCGCACGCACGCATACACGACAAAACTCCTGCGGTACCACGATCCACTCGCTGCCGCCTCCGTCCCGCGGCCGCCGCCCACGGCGCGCACGCACGGTTCCCCTTCCCGCGCCACCGCTCTTCGCCACCGGCCAACCTCGTGGACTCTCGCTCCCGCGTTGCCGCGCTAGGCCCTGCCACGGAGTCGCTTCACGTGGACGAACACGACCAGGCCGCCTGCGTCGCCTCGTACTACCTCTGTTCGGGATTATAGGTCTGGAGAGCTTTTTTATATTATTTGGGATTATAAGGGTTATCTTATTTATTAGTATCTCTCGTCCTATGTATTTTTTTTTTCTCCCACTTGTCTCATGCATCTAAAACTATTGGTGTATGCATACATTAATAAGAGAGAGTTATGAAGTGTCTTGTTATTTGCAACTTGGCCTTTAGACCTAATAATCCTAGATAGAGGTAGTATCTGAAAACGAGAAAACGCCGTTGGGAGCGCCCTGCCTTGCCTTTTGTTTGTTTTTCCTGGTCGGCGTTCCACGTCCAAAAGCGATATCCCTTTGCCCTGAGGTTTTGGATCTGCGAAACGTACTACTAGCGAGAGGAAAAGGGACGGCCTGACGCGACCTGTTGTTGTTTCGGTCGGTTATTTTATCTTCATCATGAGATAACAAAGATTCGAGAGTACGTGCGTAATCTTCTTTTTCTGGAGAGGACCGAATGCCTGGGACGATTTGGCGGTGGCCGGCAGGCCGGCGTAGAGATGTCGGCCGCTTTGGCGTATCCAGCCGGGTTCCCCGGGTGGAGGTCCAGGATTTACTTACCCAGCAAAATCACTCAACCCCAGGATACCAATCTCTTCCAGATAGCGCAACAGCTCTAACATAGTCGGTTCATATTCCATTTATTTTGCTATAAACCTCTACAAGCTTTTCCATGCTCGCCATTTGCACCGACCCTATCGCACGACCTTTTTTTTTTCTGCGGGTGTCGTTATCACAAGACTTAGGAGAGTACAAATCTAGCATGGTCAAAATCTCTTTTTTTTTTGAAAGGGTTGTGTAAACATGGTCAAATCTTGGCCGTTTGCTCAACACGCATTGGGGATTCGCGAGAACGGAGCTTCCATTTAAAAATTAAAATTACTAGCGAATACCATATTTGTGAGTCCCAAGGAAATGAAAATCACACACAGTATATTGAGTGGAAAACTTGTCAGTTCTACCCGGACTTGGGAAGGTTCCAAAATCAGCTCTAACAAGGTGTATGGTTTTTTTATTTGCAGGGGTAAACCAAGATGTATAGTTGATGGCAGAGGAGACCCCAAAGAACAAGCTAGTGGGTAAGGGAAAAACGACCCGCGTCTCGCGTCGCTCCCGAGCTGGTGATAGAGACGCGCAAACCCAGAGCCGCCTGTAGCCTCCTCCTCCTTCCCTCCTCCTCCGCCGTTGTCGGAGAGCGCCATCGGGCGAAGCCCGCGCGGTGCTGGCGGCGGCGGGACCTCCTCTACCCGCGCGCAGGGGCGGCCTCGCCAGCCGGCGATGCGACATAGGCGGCGGCGAATGTTCTGGGCCTTCCTTTTTTGACATAGGCGCTATCTGGCACCCACTCGCGTGCTTTCGGGGTTCGATCGGTGTTGAGGTCAAAGATCTTTCCCCAGGTCTTGCCAAGCATTGTTTCTCTCAATTCGCTCGGAGGCTCCGGTGTTGGAAAGAAGATTGGCCATCCTGATCTGAGATCCAAAACATGCAACCCCTACCTGGCGCGCTAACTATCGAGGCATCTTACGATGGTAGGTTTATGTTCGGAGAGGTCACGTTCGGAGATCGGGATGGTAGCACACTGAGACATCGATTTATACAGGTTCAATCACCGAACAAAGAGTATCCGATAAAAACCCTACTTCTTTATTTGTGGTGGATAGAATTATCGTAGTTTGCTTGAGTGAAATCAATATATGGCTTGATATCACCTATGGTGGTTAGAGGTAGAAGATGATCTGAGGGATTCTCAGAAAGATGCCCCCGTTCGGCGTTCCTACCCCTCCTTACATGTGACCTCGATAGTGAGGTTGTGCGAAGTGATGGGCTTGACCGGCGGCAATATGGTGTCGGCAACGACGTGACCCATCCCCGCGTGTCATGGCTGCGATGCTCTTATGCGATGTCGTGCAGTTTTGGCCAGGGCCAACTTGCATGGAGTGAGATGGAAGCGACGTAGCTCATGGTTGTGGCTGGCAGATCATGGCGGCTGGCTCGGTCAATGGTGATGAGGGATGGTTCGGCACAGGTGGCAGGTGAACGGCGTCGACGGTCGGGGCGCAACAACGCGAAAACGGGGCTAATTGACCCGATCTAGGCCTGGCAGGCGGTCGGACTCGATCTGTACCTAACCAACCATGTTGTTGTGTTTAGATGGCGATCACCTCGGGTGGTGGAGGGCAGTTCCCCTCCCCTGGGAAGCTGTGTGGCGTGGTAGTTGCAGTCTATGGTGTTTACCTACCTAGTCCAACCCGTCGGCTTTGTGGTGTGACGTTGGTCAAACCATGAGCTCGAGTCGTGGATTCTGGGGCGACGGCCCCAGAAGGTGGACCGTGCGGACGGCTCTACGACGTGCGACATGGCGACGATGATGGGCTCTTTCTTCGGTCATGTGGATGGCGTGGAGCGAACGATGGAGGGTGTTGGTGTTGGCGGCGCTTCGGCTTTGGCAGCTCCTAGTTCGGGGTTCGGAGGCCTAACTCGGGGACAGTGGGCTACTGAGTTCTCGGGAGCGGTGTGAGGATTTTTTCCCGGGCGAAAGTTCAGAGCCAACGACGGATGTGTGCGGGTGTCTTAACCCTCTTAAGGGCGTCGTTGTGGTTATCCTCTGCGTGCTACGGCTCCGGGTGAAAACCCTTCACCTTTGCGGTCTTGATGGTGGCGGCGCAATGCGTCGTTACCCTCTTGGGGGAGCGTCGTGGAGATCCGATTTCATTTGGTCCTTTTTCAACGTTTTCGATGTTTTTATTTTTTTTATATATTCGATCTGTTTTGTAAGAGGTTCTTCTCGTCACCTTGTATCAGTTCGGCCGAGGTGGATTTATTTATAAAGTGGAAGCCTTTTTAAAATGTATAGTCGATATAGGTAACTTGTAAACCAAGAGAGGCTTCGTGTCTCCAATTTTGAGGAGGCTACTGAAATTAGAGACTTTGTAACTTGAGTTAGATATATTCCAACCTTGGATTTGGAATTTGTTAGGACAGTTTATATTTCTGTTTCTTGAAAATAAAAGAAGAGCGAAGATCAAAATAAATAGTTTGTGCAAGATGCTTTCATGACAAAGAAAGAAGCCCATCCTCTTCGAGGCTGCCGTATCCGCGCCCACCAAATCAGCACAGCTCTCCACCCGCTTCGAGGCGGCTGCCGTCTGGTCCAGAAACAGCGATACGGCCGTTATCCGGCAGGCTACACGTAGCCGCGCGCGCCCACGCGGCGAGCTGTCGTCCGCCCCTTTCCGTTTTCAAAACCAGCACCACGTCCGCAGCCCGCGCCCCTGGCTCCATCGCCACGCGCCGCAACCTCCCACCCCGACCTTCCTTCCTTCGAGCCGAAGCACTTTCCGCGCCGAATTGTTTTCCTACTGGAGTAGATTAATTCGGAGCCACAAAACTGTCCACGTCGTTGGTGTTCGTTGCTGCGGCGCGCGACGGGACGGGACCGTGCCGGTGCGTGCAACCGACTGATCGAGCGAGGCCTCGTCACCAGCCCACGAGGATCGCCCTCGCCCTCGCCAGTCTCGCTGTCGCGCGCGCGCACGCGTCGCTGCGAGTTCCCAGGTGAGGTGGTGACAGGGACCAGCTACAGCTACAGCTACAGCTCCGGTGCCACGTTTGACCAGGCCAAGAATCCAAGACCCTTTTGTTTTAGCAGCAGCGGTAGTACGGAGAAAGCGCGATTGGGCTAACGTGGCGTGGGGTTCATCAGCTTTGTTTAAGCGGCGCTGCTGGATCTTTGCAGATCTCACACTCGCGGCCGTAGTTTGTTTCGCCTGCAGCTCGACGCGTGGTTCACCTGTGCGCTTAGTTTATCGTCGCGTCCGGCGATGTGGGCTCCGCGTGCCTCTCTTTCTCAGACATGCATGACCACACGAGCATTTTCGCGCTGTGCATTTGCGTCCAAGTTCCGAAGGTGAACCTGCCTGTGAAGTCATGGATGGATGGCTTCGTCTTTCCCAGAGCTCAGTCCGGGGGCGGTGCGCTAGAAACGTGACCTGCCTCCCATGCTGCCACGATGCGATGCATGATCAAAACAACACCAACGTTTTCGCAAAAAAAACTAAAAAATACCGATGTTTCTTGCTTGTCAGACCTTTCTCAAAGTCGTGGCGGTTATCAACAACAAGACATCACGGTAACGATTAAATGAAGGGAGGGAATGACATAATCGTGGCACAGTCGTTTCAAAAAAACATAGTCGTGCCACAGTGATGCGTAATGTCGGCACCAGCTTTGCAGAATCAGTACGCTAGCCTCGCCCTGCCCGCATGGACATCACGCGTCGGCCCATACCTCACGAGTCATGTCATATACTGATGTCCGTACGCAAATTTTCAGAAAGAAAAAAAAGAATATTTTCGGTGTCATGTGTAGAAAATACAAATTTCAATACAAACATGTATATGTTCGCATCTACATTGAGATTCTCTAATGCTCGGTGAGGACAAGGGAAGTCAACATGAGCATGTAAAAGCGAAACAACGTGTCCATAAAACAACCAAACATAGTTCAGCCACCCACAAGAGTGAAAAAAGATAAACTATGTTCACGGCACTAGGTACGCACACGAGAGAACAAGCGGCTTAAGAGAGCTACCAAAGGAGTTACAAAAGAGAGGTAGAACAAACTCAGTCATGTAAACCCGATGAGAATGTGATGTACAACCGATGAGAATTACAGAAGCCATGTGAGTCGTGAGGGAAATGAATATGGATCCAAAGATTAAGATACTCCTGTGTATGTCTTCCATTATGAAATGATGGTCTCATTATTGTTTCCTTATTACTCCCTCTGTCTCGGTTTCCACTTGAAAATGGGAGAATATAGGAATGGATCTTGTCACCAAATTTCCTACTACTAAAAATCATAAGGACACATGATCTGGGTAATTGTGGACCAGTTGACGAAAAGTACACATTTTCTTACGGTGAATCAAAAGGATACCTGTGAGAAACTAACTAACATCTATGTCAAAAAAATTGTGAGTAAACTTGGAGTACCAAAGATAATTGTGTGATACACATATGATCCATATCTACCTTAGTATTTTGGAAACATCTCCAAGAAGCACTAGGATCTTTGTTATATTTTAGTATCGTTTATCATCCTCAAACCAGAGGCCAGGCTGAAAGAACCAATCAGATTCTAGAATGGAATAAACACTTACATTTAGTAGAATTTTCCTATAACAATAATTATCAAAGTAGTATCAAAATGGCACCATTTAGCACTATATGGAAGAAAGGGTCGACCGCCTATTTGTTGGTATGAAGTAGGAAAGAGTTTGAACCTAGCTATATCAAGGAACAACAAAAGGTGATTTATATCATCGGGGTAGATTGAAAATAGCTCACAGTAGACAGAGGAGTTACGCCGACATAAAGTAGAGAATTTGGGAACCTCAAGTTAGTGATATGTTATATTTCAGAGTTAGTCTAACTAAATGAGTAAACAGATTTGGAGTCGGGATTGAACAAAATCCAAGGTACATTAGACCATTCAGAATTTTGAGCCAAAAGGATCATTATCTTATGAACTTGAATTACTAGAGGAGTTGTCCAAGGTTCATAACTTGTTTCACGTACCACAGCTACACAACTGTTTGAAAAGACACCAGAAAACCTTTAAACTATACGGAGTTAGAATTAGAGTCAGATTTTACCTATGACGAGCAACCATCTAAAATACTCAAAGAGAATTGGAAAAGGTTGAGAAGTATAGCAATTAAGTATAGCAAAGTTCAATGGAAACACCATCCAGAGAGAGAAGCCACGTGGAGAAAAAGGACAATTCACGCTGGGATTATCTTCAACTCTTCAGGTACTAAGTTTCATAACATCGGGACAAAGTTTTTAATAAGAGGGAGAGGATGTAACATCCCAAAGGAATAGGGCAAGAAAGGGTAGATGTAGAATTTGTGCATTTGATTTTCATGAATTTGAAAATATGGGAAAATTTTGAGTTTTTCAATTCAAAAGGCAAAGTGATTGAGATTTATATCTTGTCGATGAATTGGAACTAGATCATCAGAAGATGGCTATAAATTTCAATAGGACCTTTATACACTTTCAAAATTGGGATTTAAATTTAATACAACCCAAATATTTGAGTTTTGACTCATATACACTTACACACCACAACAATAGTTCTAACATAATCAACATACATACATTTGAATTCAAAATGGATAATTGACTTATAAAAATCAAATTTGAGTTCAATTGGATAATTTCATAATAAATATAATAAAAATTCATAAAAATACTAGGAAAATTTCTACATGCTGACTAGAATATTCTTATTCATAAGAGTATGTTTACAATATTTATTACAAGAGAATTAAATACATAAAATTTACGAGAAAAAGAACCTAATACAAGTTACTAAAAATCCTATCTATATCTTCTCTTATTTATGAGACATGCAAAACAAATACAAACACAAAGGTCGATTCTAGTTCTGGTTAGGAATGTTGGATCCACCATATGGTGATGCCATTTGGTGTATACAATCCAAAGGAAATGATTCCATGAAGAACCCCTTGTCAAAAGTTAGTCTCGAGGGTTAAAATGGAAATCGAGGCAGCACTTGGACTATCAGATCCAACCTTTGCTCAAAAGAGGTAGCTGGCAATGGTGGAGTAGCAAAGGATCAGATCAAGGATATACCAAAATGCTATAGCAGGCAATAGAGATGGAAAGCAACACAAACACAAGTTTTGGTCCAGAAAATGGTCAACCATATCCAAATTCACAATCTTTAAAGCCACACTAAGCTTATAGAATAATCTGTAGCTAAAGAAAATATTCCACTTGGCACTATCAAAGTTAAGCATCATGACAAATATTTAACTCCAAACCAACATGCCTATTTAGGCAAGTTCACAATTAACTATAAGACAATCAACGTACCACTGAAAATCATGCACCTATATATAAGTCCAAGAAGCAGAGACGGTGCTCAAGCGCCCAATCAACTTATGAGGCATGCAGAAATGCATAGGTGCTAACCATAGATAGCACCAGAGCCACTATAAATAGGCTAATCGACTAGGAGAGGCTTCACAACTAACCAAGCCACACAAACTAGAAACCATCAAACATAAAGTTGGAGAGAAATCTAGCAGTGCAAGTGAAGCATCAAGGAGGAGTAGGTTAGCCACAAGAAGAAGGTGATCATCCTCCATAAAAACACGCTTCACTACAACAACATGTTGATTGATAAGATCAAGAAGAGAATTTGTTCATAACAGAAGCATCAGAGAGATCAATATGATCTATACTAAGATAGGGAAGGTAGTTTAAGTAAAAAGGTTTGATCAAGAGGATTGAGTCAATCATATTGAGCTTCAGTACCAGTATATCATGTTCATACATGCATCTTATTTCCGGGAAGAGAAAGCACCTAAAACACTAACATCCTAGGCATGCTGACCTACTTGTACACACTCATAAGAGAGGCACCACAAGCAGGTAGATCATGTTAGCAGAGTCGGTGGCACAATCCTAGCCACTAAAATATTTTAGCAACCGAGATAATTCATTAACACAGATAAAGAAGAATGCCATTAGGCAATGCCTAACTTCTCCACTTGAGTGGTATTCACCTAAGTGAAGCAGGTAGAGAAGGTACACAATGGCCCATGAAATTTATTAGTGATGGAAAAATCCATTATAGAAACATGTGCATCAATTCAAGGATATATAAGAAATCACCAGAGACATTAAGTACTAGGTATAAATTAAACATATGTAGAAACTACCATAGCATAATTCATATGATTAAAATCACCAAGCTACCACCATTGAATCAACACTTAAAGAAATATCAATCAGTTAACTGACATAACTAAAACAAAGTTTAGTTAACACCTATGTATCTCAACTACACTTAGCACAACACGACCACATGGATAAATCCATCAATCATATGAACAAGAACTAAATAAACCTCTAAAATTACACCTATTATAACCTAAACATGCTAAACTATGGGTAACAATAGCAGTAGGACCCTAGAATAGAGAGAAGCAGTAGTAGAGAGTAGGGAGAGAGAGAGTTTAGAGGGAGTTTACCTTGCAAGGAAGCCATGGCGGGGAGCAGCCCAACTCAACCACACAACAACCAGAGCCAAAGAAGATGACGGCCACCCCGGCGACATCATCACGTCGAGTGCCCTAGGGGGTGTATCAACCTGCGCCTGACCATGCCGACGGCGAAGCAACGACAGGGGTGTTCTCCAATACCAGGGATACGCCGTAGCACCACCGAAGAGAGGCGACACGACCATTGATGGAAACCCTAGTTTATAGTAGGGTTGGGCACAACATGGCGAAACCTCGAGGGGTGAATCCAATTGGATGGAAAGATAGAGCAGAGCCGACTATGCATCGACGGAGGCTACCGAGGCTAGCCATGAAAACCAAGCGATGTTGACACCGAAAAGGGAATCGAGATATATATATATATATATATATATATATATATAGAGAGAGAGAGAGAGAGAGAGAGATGAAAGTGAGTCTGACCGCACTTGTTCGGTTCGGTCTAACCCTGTTGGGACGACTAGTGGGTCTATGGGTGTTCTAGTCATTTTATTATTTCATTAAAATTCTATAATGAAATACCTACCAAGAAAATACACCTAAAATAAAAATAAAATATTTCCAAGTAGGAAAAATTATGATAATTATACTCTTATTTTTGTGAGATTATAAAAAATATATTTGAGTGATTAAAAATTCAAAGTTGATTAAATGTAAAAAATGAAATAGTTTGGTAATTCCAAATATTACAAAGATAATAAAAACTCATAAATATTATTCAAAATAATATTCTTGAATTATCAAGAAGTATTTTAAGATTAACTCATTTAAGCAATTAGTACATAAATATTTAATTCTAAACAGAAGCCAATAAATCCAATAATGGCAAAATTTATAAATACTTATAAAGCAAAAATAAATCCTATACGAAAGGGGAGTAACAATACTACCAACACAAATACATGTCAGAGAATGATGCTACCTTCAGAATCTTAGGTCTAGGGTCAAGTAGGATCATCGAATGACATTATCTTGCAATATTAAGGAAAGTTCAATATTGCATATCCTTTTGGTTATTTTAACCAAAGTAATTTCAAAAGTATTATATTATCTTTGCATTTAAAATGAAAATACTTTTATGAATGTGAATTGATGCGATTTGGTAGGCGATGGAACCATGGTTGGATTACTACGGTGTAGGTTCCATTGCAATGGAGAATCACATCTAAGATTAACAAATATCGTTAGTGATTCTTGCACCGTGTAGATAATGCTGACTACAAAGCCTGTGTAGGGAGGGTGAGTAAGAAGTACATCCTTCCTTTCGTATCTGCTCAGACTTTGAGTTGGGTTGTATTCCTTACAAGGATTATAGTGGGTGGGAACCTGCAATTTCCCCATCTTGCAAGATGAAGATTGTAGTGTCTTTAAGGGAGTGTAACGTATGACGATCGAAGTCTAAGTTCATTACAAAGGGTGGAATGCGGGTCATGGAGGGGACTCGACATGACTTGGATAAACTTGGTGCATGCCGCATACCTATGGAAGTGTGAAAAGGGAAACAAGGTCAATGACGTTTCTAGAAAAATTAGAGCAACTATACATCGTGTATAAAAAGTTGCTTGTCACTCCATGTTCTAGGAATGGACTACCTACTCGATCTACATATTCAAGCAGAGCAATTGAGTTCACTAGTCTCTTATGTGAAAGTAAAACCCGTGCCTTTTTCACCTGCTTTGCTAGATGAGAAATTGGATTAAGCTTATCTATCTAGAGATACAACTTCCTTTCCTTCACTCCACATATGTCAAGATACCAAAAAGAAGCAGTCGTAGTGTGAAAAGGGACCACATGAAGTTCTCTACAACCCGTGAAGGCTGACACACATAGTTTCTGAATAAAACTCACCTTTTCAAGAAATGATTTCCAAAACTTGCATGAGCCTAGGATGGATAATCCACGGTTGTAGGTAGCACATCAAACACAGTTTAGGACTTGTTGAGTATGCTAATACTGAACAATACCTTCTTAACACGTGCTTAAGTTATGAAGAGGACGATAAAGTTCTGACCAAGAAAACTGAAGTCGACAATGAAATGTACTACAAAGCGCTAGACCTGTCAGGAGGCATCGAAGCTGTAAACTACGACATGGTGTATGGAGCAGAATATGATGAAGCAGAAATAGAGCCTTAGATGAAGGAGATATTACCTAGAAGCAAATAATAAAGGGTGTTTATTATCATATCTCAATAAGTTCATAATAGTTTTGTATCATTATAAATGTATCAATCGGAAACATTGATACACGTGTGATATGTAAACAAAATAGAGTCCCTAATAGCCTCTACTTAACTAGTTCATTTTGCAGCTAATGATCAAGGTTTCCTGATCGTGTTGCATTTATGCCAACTGACAATGAAGTCATATTATTGGTGAATGATGTGATGGACATTACCCAATATAAGTATTGCAACACGATCAAGTCACATGTTCATCGTTGCAATAGTTAGAAGCATAGTATCCTTATTCTTTGATCGTGAGATCATATTAATCACTATCACACAAGGTTGCTTTGACTTCATCAAACGTCAAGACCGTAACTGGGTGATCAAAACGGTGTATGTTGGGTATTCCAGAGGGATAGTTGAGACCTATATATCAATATCGGGATTTGTTCACATGCGTCATAGGAAGATACACTAGGCCCATACTCAGTGAGATTACATCCATAAATGTTGCGCAACATGTGACTAGGTCACGTAGATGAAATATCACAGAATGAGTAAAAGAACACTTGTCGGTACCGAGATTGAATAACGTATGATGATATCAAAGATAATATCACGGACAAGTCATGTATCAAAGTAACAAAGGGAATTGGACTCAATGTTTATGGTTCAAACGACAATAGACATCGTCGAATGCGCAGGGGTCATTATAGGCATCCCGGTCCCGCTATTGATCATTGATCCGAGATGAGTCTGGTTCATGTCTGTGATGTTCTCGAACCTTAGGGGTAACACACTTAAGGGTACGATGATATTCATAGTCTTTTGGTTGAACGGAATCAACAAAGAATGAAAGAGAGAATACCAGAATTGTTCTAGAGTGACAACTGGAATTGTTCTAGGTGGATCCGAAGTCGCCGGAGTGGACCGAAAGGTGTTTCGGGATAAGAGGAAATTAATAATATGTGTTTATATATTAATTATTGTAATTAATATTAAATAAATATTATTTATTAAAATATTTGGGGCAAGTTCCCCTAATGGGCCAAAACCCGAAGGGAAAAGGCCCAAGAGGGCAAGGCACCCAAATGGGGTAAAGGGGCCAACCGCCTCCGGCCATGGGCTGCCGCATGGGGTGGGGCCCACCCCACCGCCGCACCGCCTCAGGTTGCGTGCACCCCTAGGTGGCCTAGCCGGCCCCCTCAATGTGCGCCACCTTCTCCCCTCCTTTAGTCCAACCCTAGGACTTGGGAGAAAGGGGTCTCCCCTTTGTACCTATATAAGGAGGGGCATAGGGATGGGATAATACACAATAAAATAAATTACGATATTCTCTGAGGTATTTTCCTTAGAGAATATCTCTCTCTTTCTCTCTTGCAACTACGGCCCCCGTGATAGGGATGTGCGCGCAAAGAGAGTACTTCGCTGCTACACGACAAGGTACTACGGTGTTTCTAGCCGGAGATCTACTTCCGCACTCTCGGTAGGGATCAGGGAGCCGGAAGTCGTTATCGTACACCGCACATGTGCGAAACCTCGGAGGTGCTACCACTAGTGGCACCTGGATTGTCGTGCAAGGACCAGAGGTGACTTGCGAGGAGCTTCGTGACCTAGAGGTTGACTAGGGTATTGACTACCTCATCCATGTTCCCCTCAAACGTTAAACGCTTTCAGTCTAAAACGGTATGTTACCGAAACCTTCTCTATTACAGGTTTACTCCTAGGTAGATCTTGACTAGGTGTGTTTCGCCATAGATTTTTTTTGTTTTCTACCACGGGACCCCTTCATTAGAATGGATGCAATAGTTTAGTGCAACCAAGAAATATGGAATCCTGGTAAAATAAGCTGGTGAGCTATCATGGTAGTAAGTCTAGTCATATCATTAGTATTAAGGCTAGTAAATTTAAGATTTGAGTTGCCTGTGAATCCTCAATGGAACAAGGTAACATGGATATGACTTATCGGGTTTCCACTATTGGTATACCCGGTACGTGTCTGAAGTAGGGCCTGTAAAGCCCAAAAGAAACAAAGAGTCCTCGGAGCATCCAAAGCCTAGGAACTAGACGTGGTTATCAAGGCAGAAGCCGAAAGCTGTAAACCAGAATAGTCATAGAATTTGTATTCGAGTTATAATCCAACCCGTGCAACACTCTGGGACCTAGCCCCTAATATAAGGGCTGGGAGGAGCCGACCGGGAGGGTGCCATTTTTCTGTCACAACAATCCGATGTAAGCTAGATCGCATATGGCAACTCAATGACTTTATACTCCCTATCAATAAATATCAGACAAGCAGGAGCATGGTTTCCTCTAAGAGAGCCTAGATCCAGGTAAATCGTCTTTCTTGTTTGTCTGATAAGCCGACGAAATCACCAGTGCTCTCTCTTCCTACAAACCTAAGTCCATAACAATGAACATTGCCGAGACCACCCCTTGTCGAGGATCTTGAAGAGTTTGTACACTTTTGTCTTGTAATAATAAGTACTAGACTTCTCTCTGCGCCCTCCGGGGTGCGACCGATAGGAAGAACATCTATTGATATAGTAGCCCTACATCTATGCATAGGAGAAAAGCCGTAAGGAGATAGGACCGAGAGACGGAATGTTTGATGAGCCAAATCGGTTGTAAGATACGGGGAGAATGGATGGAAAAATTCAATGAAAAAGCAAAACAAAGAAGTACACCGAGACTGAATGTAAAAAATTAATCGTACAAATACATAAATCTTTTCCGAGTTTAGGCACGTATTTTAGGCTAAATAACAAATGAGCAGTCGATCATTGACGGTCGTACGTCCTTGAGGCATCGTCGTCATCGGAGTCGTTGTATGAATAAACTCCAACTGATTGAAGGCAAACGATAACGTCTCTAAGAAGGCACTCCATCCTCTCGTTAGTGACTTTCGCATTATCTATAGCTGACCCATGCAGTGGCAGTAAAGCTCTGCCGATAATCTGCGTACACTCTTGGCGAGCGAATTCAACGCCACAGATATTCGCCACGCATACTCTGTTTAGTTCTTTCATAGCAGCTCTATTCTGATTTGCCTTTTCTTTGAGGAGCTGTACTTCTGTCTCTATATGAAGGTTTTTTTCCTCGACTTTTTTCTTTTTGGCATAACTATAGTCTTGGATATCCAACCGATCGTATCTTTCAACGTAGGCGACAACACGGGTAGATAGTTCGTCTTCGTCCTGTTGAGCGGTTGAATGGGAATATCCGGTCATCACGCATCGGCATGGAGGGCCTCCGATCCTTGAAGGAAACATATAGACAATGACCATTGGCACCGGATTCTCGTCTAAGATGTACTCCAGACGGAAGGCAGGCAACGGCTGTCCGAGAGCTTGCATGAGAGTCCTAGAAGAAATCACTGTCGGATCTTCACCTCCTCGATCGAAACCTGAAAAAGAATTAGGACGATGTACGTGATAAAGCAAACACAAACATTTTCGTGACGAAAGTACAGACATCGACTACATAGGAGGGCAAAAAATACGTTGTGGTAGAAATATTTTTACGTCCGGGAACTAACCTCCATGGATGACACATAAGAACAATTAGACAATTTGATGTGGTCTTTTCTCTACAAGCCAAATAAGAGGCTGTTGAGATAAGCTAAGTGGATGAGGGCTTGTAGAAAATAGATAGAGCTTGGAGAGGATAGAGAGGACACATGCGCTGAACGGCTATATAGCGGAAGAAGGAAGGGATCAGACACACTCATCTTCGAGTCATAACTGAGGTAGATGGTATCGCTTCGCTAGCCTAAGAACAAACCTTATGGGGCGGCTAAACCGCAATAATGCAACTCCCTCCGTTCACTAATATAAGACATTTAAGCTTTTATCTTACATGTATGTATGTAGACATGTTTTAGTGTGAAGGTTCATTCATTTTAGAATGAATCTAGTCTACCGTGAAATAGCTAAAATGTCTTATATTACTGAACGTGGGAAGTATAATGGGTATACGGATTGTCATCCTCATGGGTACACACCAAAAGGTAAGTAAAAAGATACGGATAATTTCGTTAGAGATGTTTCGAAAGCATCCTGATAGTAAACGAATGGCACTAATTCCGTGTAATACAAATAAAAAAACTTTGCTCAACTAAAAACAACAAATCTCACGGATATTAACTCCACGTGATACAATTAAAGAACACCATATAAATTTAAAATAATAAATTTGTTATTTCCAGAAGAGTACCTAAATAGTACGTACAAAATGAAGCTCACACATAAGCACTGGCATTAGTACCCCGCGTTGGATCTGACCAACGTGAGCAGCTACTGATCCTAGTACAACGTCGATATGTTCTACTCCGACGCTCTATGATATTAGATGTCATCAGCTTCATGACTCCAGCAACGGTCGAGGAGTTGCGGGGGGACTCGATGCCGGCAATCTGAACACCAAGGCCGAGTTAAAAAGCAAGGAACCTCCTCGCGACCTAGCCAACGACTCCCTCTTCTGAAAAGCCTTCTTCAGACCGTCGGCCTCGACCTCGAGAAGGGAGACCCTTTCCTCGAGCCAATCGATGCACATTCAAAGCGGTCAGCTCCTTCGCAAGCTCGGACATGTCCATCACCGTCGGATGGGTTGTTAGATCCACCAATGATGGATCGTCAGAGTAGGCGCATGCACGATGGTGAATACCGCTGATACCTTCTATCCGGATTTACGGATGCAGTATAATAGCTTTTTACTTAGTAGACCTAGTTTTAATCGAACATTGGGAAACAATACTAAAACAAAATTAATAAGGCACTCTACAAGACTTGTTTCTTCGTTTTACCTTCATTTATCGGACCTTTCTAGTTTACTTTGAATCGTGGGTTGTTTCAATGGATGGACTTATATGCGAGGGTTAAAGATTCACTACAAGTGCACATCATATGGGATAAAGAGAGCAATACGCATATTCATGTGTAATAATTTAACAAAGATAAAATTTATAGACAACACATCCCGATATACTAGAGCCCCTGCAAATCACAGGCATATCAATAATCTTTTGATCCAACCATTGTAACCGTGAAGCATTAGGCTTACAACAATTATTAAGTGAAAAACACATATCAAAACCTTAAAAAGTGATGTTGTTGTTGTTCCCACATAGATCGCTAAGCGAAGACCGTACTCTCCTTTCTGTCACTGGGTTTCCTACGAGATCACCGCTAACCAAGTATCTCACCTTAAGCCTTTATCAATCTTTAGAATCTTGGGTACCTACAAGTCTATAGATCGAGACAAGAGACAAAGAAATAAAGATACAAATCTCTATTCAATCAATACACAGTACTCTCATATATTATATGCACATAATCGCTGCGAGGTTTCACCCCAACCCGCAGCCCGTGAGGACTACTCACTCGTAACAATAAGATCAAGAATATAAACCATTTACAAAATACTTAGATTGAAATCAAATATTCTGACAATGGTCGCCGAATCATAAATAGATCTCAAGTACAAGCTAATGCCTATGACTATGGAGAGGATGGATGGTAGAGAGGATGAACTATTATTGTGGATCTCCTTCGGTGGTGTGGTGATGCAATCTGAGAATGTCAGCCCTCTGTGTGACGGCAGAGATCTCAAAATACATAGGTGCCTTCATAAAAGTCGTAGGATTTGACTAGACAAAGTCAACGCCACCTGGTATGGGCTGGCGTACGGACGGTCCTTGCGCGTACCAGTGGTAGTTAAGCCCTCCAAAACTAGGGTTTTGATCCAGGATTGCTTGGATCTGTGGACTCCCCCAAAATCTTCATTATTGGCTCCTGATTTCGCCTTAAAAGCTGATTTACTGCACAACACAATTCAAAATAATAGATTGCACATCTTTGCAATAATTAGTCATTAGTAGCAAGGCTAGATTGATTTTTGTCAATTACTTGACTAAAAAGTTGTAAACACGGAAAAAGATTACTATTTTCACATCCATCAACCGCCACAGACAAACGACACCTCTTCGAAGCCGTAAGCACCGATGGCCAGCAAACGTCCGATGACTCGCTGCCACTAACTCCGAGAAACCACCGTGATATCGATCTTCACGATAAACTACGAACGAAATTTAGAAAATTTAGGGCAAGAAAGGGAAAAACAATAATTAATACTAATATCACAAAAAACACATAAGGAAAAACGTACCATAGAACATGTGCAACACAAGAGGAAACCGGTCTGCAATGCACGTGCATGAAAGCTGATGTGTCGAGTAAAACGCGTCCTTCCTTCAAGCAAACGTCACCCTGATGTGCCACGCTCGCCTTCGACGCCTGAAGACAAACA
Organism: Avena insularis; assembly: GCA_023614405.1. Lineage (NCBI taxonomy): Eukaryota > Viridiplantae > Streptophyta > Magnoliopsida > Poales > Poaceae > Avena > Avena insularis. Next base: position 556,537,188 of record CM042692.1, on the reverse strand, counting down.
AAACCAAAAAAACATCATTAGCGTACGGATAGAAGCTAAAGAATCTATTTGCTACACGATCGTTGTTACATAGACACGAAAAGCAGAAATGGAGACACATAGTGTCGTACCTCGGACATCGACAACGGAGAGAGCTTCACGGCCGTGTGCTCTATGCCAAAGATGATAATGGAAAAACTATGAAATGAGCAGAAATGAATAACATGAAGATGATCACAAAATGTGAACGACTAATAGAGTAGTTGCTGAAAATTAAGATAGAGAAAGTACAACTAGAAGCTGAAGAGCGAGCCACCGTGAGAGAGAACCTTCTACCCCACAAAAAAGAAGAAGAAAGAACAATCTGCGAAAAATCAAAATACGAAAAAACGCAAAAGAACAGGCAAAAACATACCTCGAAGATGGCCACTGCGCAAGACATACAATGGGTGGAAGCCTGAGAGGTTTAGAGACCGAAAGCTGCAAAAACAAAGACGAAGAAGGTCGGCAAATATGAAAAACATAAAAATAATGAATGCATGAATCATGTTTGCAAAAAGAACAAAAACGAGCGACATGAAAGCTAGCGCACTTACAACGTCTAGGGACGAATCACGAACACGAAGGTCATGCCGCTTAGTCGTACGAACATCTTGCCGGTGACTTCGACGATGAAACTAGACGAAATAAAGGCAATGAAAAGCGGTGTGCAGAGAAGACGTGAAACAAGCGAGAAGAAGAGAAAATATATAGGAGGCACAAAAATATATAAAGAAACAGGCTTTCGTCGCATGAGCTCTGTCCCCTATGTACATGACAATATATAGTGCCAACTCGTCTATTGTCCGCGAGAACCCGCCCGGCTAGAGACTACGCTGCCAGTAGTGCAATTAGCCACGATAATCCGCGTCCTCCATGTGTGGATGTTGCCACACTAGCTTTGTACGTGTGTACAGAACATACACACACGAAATACCGCAGCTAGCATGGACTCACAGCGCCAGGTGGGCTGCTGATGAGCCCAAAATTGATACATATTTAAGTATAAAAATTATTCATATTTTTACTCATCACATGTTACATCTTTCTACAACAGTGCCTATTATGTATTAATTCCTAGTTCTCATTTATTTTCACATAAACTTTTTACATTAGTAGTTTTATTAGGATTTTATTACCTTTTTCTTGTCTTTAATTTGTGTGTATGTGCTCTGGAGAATCATGGATAAAAGCAGCGAAGAGGATTCAATATGGAAGAGTTGCAGGCACTGGACTTAGTCATTTGAGGGAGAAAAAATAGATTTTCTCATCAACTCCAACTGAAGATATAAGTCCATGGTGTTGTATCCCTCATCCATACAAATCCAATGAGCCAAAGAACACCTCAATCAGAGTCCATATGAAGAAATGGCGATCAAAACACTATAGAGTTTAGAAGGCATAATGACCACCGGTACGGGCGGAGCTCGCTCGTACCGTACGGCCGTACCGCCTTTCGATGGCTTATTTTTTTCAAACGGAACAACATTTGTGAAGGCCCAATGGGCATATTCGGCCCCTAGCTCTGTCGGTTTGTAAAGCCGACATCCAGATACCTATTTAAAGAGGGGAAAACCCTAGAAGAAGGGGGAGAGTCCACACATGCCATAGGGGTGGAGCCCTACCGCTCCTCCGCCTCCATAGCCGCTGCCCACAAGATCTACATTACCATAGCCCTCAAGGGAGAGAGGACACTTTCATTTGAAGGGCTACACATCGATCTTCATTGCCATCTTCGTCAACATCGTCTTCACATCAATCTCCTTTGTTTACTTTGTTGTAGTCAAATCTCTATTGTGAATTTGCACTTGTATTCAATTGTACCTTCATATTGCATCCACACAATTGCCATGATGTTGATCCTCTTCATGTATGAGTAGTTGCCTTGTTCTTGGGGAGAGATGGTGAAACCCTAGTATTATTATGCATTGAAATAAAGGTGATCTATTACTTATGTACAAAGATCCACTGATCTATGATTTGTGTTTGATCTCTCTCTTTAGATGGTATGTGTAGTCGGTTGCATATCATTTGCCCTCTGGACTAAAGAGAGGGAGAAATCCTTTGGATGCCATATCTATGATTTGTGTTTGATCTCTCTCTTTAGATGTTTGGCGCCGGCTCATGATCTACACGATCTACATGGTCAAAAGGGGGATTAAAGAGGGACTCCCTAAGCTAATTACGATATCCACGGGGAAACCCTTAATTGCGGTGGTTTGTATGGGTGACTGCTCTCAAACATCGCAGTGGTTATTTAAAGGTGACCTCACTCTTGGCTCAATAAAGTGGCTTCCTATGAGCCTTGTAGTGAACATTTATTATGAAGCTCTCTCCACACATGTCATGACATAAGAAATAGGTTATCCTAATCATTCATAATCAACCATATTACACAACACTTTATAGATACTCTCTTGCTCTACTTTACTTTTTGTTATTTACTTTGCTCTTAGTTACTCACTCATTTATTGCCATTCTAGTAACCTATAGAGTAGACTATTTCCAAACACCATTTTAGGTGCGAACGTGGCTGCATTGACAATGCAGTTGCGGGGTTATGTGGTTTCCATCCTGCAAAGCTCCTTTGGGATTGATATTTATAAATAGTTGCCGCTAAGAGTACTGCAATAACCATGTTGTTGGATGCAGGAAAGGAGTCATCAACTGTTGTCATATCACATGTCCAAAAGAAGACGCGGCCGGCATGGGAGAACAACGCGATGTGACCATACACACGTGAAATACCACAGCCAGCATGAGCTCACGACGCCATGTGGGTTACTGTCGTACCAAACGTCCGCGAGAAAATGTGGCCGACATGGGCGAATGGTGCAACCAGATAGGTTCTACGCTGCCACGTTGTCCTCGTGCGGGCCCATGCCCGCGAGAAACCGCAGTCGTGAGCGGCCGACATGGACTTACGGCACCACGACAGCTTGTGTAGGTCCCTACGTCCACGAGAAGACGTGACCAGCATAGGCTAGCAGCGTCACGTCTAGTCTGGGCGAGCCCCATAAATGGGATAAACCACACTATGCATGGACTCACGGTGCAACATCGCCTTTGGATGTTCCCCGCGTCTGCGAAGAACCGCGACCGGCTAGGGTCTACATTGCCATGCAGGCGCCAGGCAGGCCCCGTGTCTGTGAGAGTCCATAGGCGGCACGGGCTTACGTCGCCACGTCGTCTCTCGGTGGGCCTCGCCACCTGGTGGGTGCGGAGGATTGTCACCCATGGAACGCCTCTCACTGCACGCATTCCAACTCGAGTACACTGACGGCAGGACCGCAAGACGCGCGCGGCCCACCTTCCAGCGACGCAGGATACGACGGCGCACGGTACAACCATTCACGAAATGGAATCTTTCGCTTTGGCCCGCAGTAGGGCCCGCCTCACGGGATAGCAGGGCTCCGTTGCGACGTTTCTGCGTGTCCTCCTCGGCATCCATCCCACGGCCGAAAAGAATCGGAACAACGTAGATAGTAGTTTGAGCTGAAACAATCTAGCGCTATTATTTACTCATGATGTGAGATATTGGACCCATGATTTTTTCTGTTATAGCACTCATCATGTAGTGGTATGCTTGGTTACCGTAATATAATCCATGGAGGATAGGTGTGCCTCGGCCTGAGCTAGCGCGGCCATGGTATGCTTGGCGGTGGAGCGGCTGCAAGGAGTGATCCATAAGATGGGCATCACTTCCTTCCTCTAGCCACCTCGAGCTCAAGACGGATAGGGGCCTAGAGCCCTTTCAGCCCGTTAGGCTCCACGCCTAGATCTCATGATACCAGCAACCGGGGGGCTACAGGTCGTCGATCTGGCCAGATGAGCCCTGTCTTATCATTTCGCCAGAGTGTAGGGACCTCACGGAAGGACCTGTAGTTTTATTTCTTAAGTTCAGCAGAACGCTGGTTGGCGGGCGAGCTAGTGGCTATGGTGTTGCTCGATACCCATGATCATGAGGTTGACATGGAGTCGGCAAGCCGTATGTTGTGGCGGCAGTTCGGGTGTCGCTTTGGCGACGGTCTATACCCTAAGGCAGCCCGTATTTTGGGCCACAACGACAACGTCTTTGGACGTCATACACTTCCTGAAGATGCCATTGAGGCTTGATACATTGCAAATGTATCTATAATTTTTGATGTCCCATGCTCCGTTTTATCTACTTTCTTGTGTTTTGTTCCAACTTTGGAGTACTTTTCATATGATTTCTTGGACTAACCTATTAACAAGATGCCACAGTGTCAGTTGTCTGTTTTTTGCTGTTTTTGGTTCCAGAAAGTCAGAAAATGAATATTCTCGGAATATTCGATGGAGATGGCGGTGAAGATGGTGAAGAAGCGACGGTGGCCCGGAGGACTTCTTTCCTACCGCCGGTATCACAGGGGAGCGCCGCTCCTTAGCACCCTTCCTTCATGGATTATTGGGAGCCCTTCCCCATGGAGATGGGATCCATGGGGGAGGCAAAAATGGGGCTTTGGTGGCTGCAAATTCGTGGGTGGAGGTGTCCTGGGCGAATTAGGTTTCCTCCCTTTATATAGCTTCTCGGATTTCCGTCACACCATCTTGGGCTGCAGTAAATCGGGCCTAAAAGGTCTGTCTGGACTCGGAATCAGCTAAATTTTATGTGCAGAACATTTGTCGCGAAATTTCCAACAACTTTGTAGTTGAAGAGTTTTCTGTTTGACGCTGTGTTCGACCCGAAACGTGACCATCTTCAAAAAGCGTTCCGAGACAGATTTCTGCAAAATCCCAATTTGACTCCAACAAGGTTTCCACTTATATTCTTGGTAATTCCTACACATCAAAGTGTAAAACAAGAACATTGTGCACTTTTGCGACAATTAGTAGGTTAGTCCAAATAAATCATAAACTTTATATAAAAAGGAGCATCGAAAGCATATTATTAGCATAAAACCATCAAAAATTATAAATATGTTATGGACGTATCAACATCCCCAAGCTTAGTTCCTGCTCGTCCTCGATTAGGTAAACGAGAAAAACAATATAATTTTTGAGGTGACACGCAGCCGACACAATCTTGATCATCATTATTGTAAAAGCATTGATAGCTAGGATCAAAGTACTCTAAACATGAACATAAAAGATAGAGTTCTAACAATAAAACAAAGAAACTATGTTGCAACATGAAATGGCACAAACAGAAGATTCATGAATAACAATGCTTTGCAAGACGTTTGTTTGTTTCACATAAAGAAAACACAGCATAGTGGCATTCAGCTTATCCCTCATAGAGTAGCAAATATAAATGCATAGGACACCTTCAAAGTTCATAAGAGTGACTAGATACAAATAGTTTAAAACAAGCAATATCAAAGCTATGCATCAATCAACTAGTCTTGGAACAATGCACATAGAACTAAGAATGACCACTATGCTCTCAAAGTAAGTGCATAAAGGTAGGAGGTGGAGACTCAATATAGTGGTGGAAGAAAGGCCTTTGTAAAAGGAAGTGTTGGGTCCGCAGCATAGAAAACAAAAAATTTCCTACGGTGTGAACTACACGCCAAGATCTAGCTACTAGGTACAAAGCAAACGGGTGGACATACATCCATAGAGAACTTACCCTCGAAGACAACGAGCTTTGTTAACGAGTAGGAACTCGTGGTTGATGTAGTCGTACACTTGCCGATCTCAAGATCGTGAGGAAGTCCGAGCGCCGCAACTCAGCAGCGCATCCACACTCGCACACACGTTCAAGCCACCGGACAACCTCCACCTCCTCGCTCCAGCAATCCAGCGGAAGCAGCAACTCCTTCCAGACGAAATGCCACCGGGAACATGTATCTTGCTAATCCTAGACCATGGGGGAATAATTCTAGAGGGGGAGAGAGATCCTTCACAAGGAGGTGTGTGGATGAAGGAGGGAATGGGTGGCCTTTTATAGTCTCTCCATGGCCGGCGCATGGGGGGGTGACCCCTCACCTCCCCCATTCATGTGGTGGTAACTCCTCCACATTAAAATGCCTCTTCACATTCCCTTTTAAAGTCTCCACTTTAAATGCATTAAGTTTCTCCAAATTTAATGCTCTCTCATTTAATAAAAACTCTTTTATTAAATTTATTCAGAATTTTGTGAATTACTTTAATTAACAAACATTCACATATATCCCCTTGCAATATTTCAATATCACATGCAGAACCACGTTCTGCAATTTCACCCAAAACAATTTTCGATTTCTATTGAAACAATTCCTGCGCTTTGCAATTCTTTCGTCTGAAACATATGTGCTCCAAAATGGTGTTCGGTAACTCTTAAGTGTGCCACCCTACGGTTCGCGAATAATGCAGACATGATCGAGACCCTTCTCCGATCAATAATCAGCAGCGGGACCTGGAGATCCGTACTGACTCCTACACATTCAACGATGATTCCTGTGATCGTGAGAACCTTTAACGCTTGTAACTAAATCCCTGTGTCTCTCGATATATTACATGTCCGAGATTCGATCATCGGTATCTCCATACCTAGTTTGATCTCGTTACCGACATGCACTCTTTTCTTGTTCCCGTGATATAACATTCTAGTGATCACATCACTTGCTTGCAAGCTATCCTAATGTGATATCATCGAGAGGGCCCAGAGTATATCTATCCGTCATCTGGATTGACAAATTCCTCTCTTGATCCATGAGCCTCAACATAACACCTTCGTAGCACGGAACCCATCTTTATAGTCACCCTGTTACGGTGTGACGTTTGATGTTATCAAGATACTCTTCCGGTGTTAGCAATTAACATGATCTCATGGTCTAAGGATAAAGATTACTTCGTATGATGTTATAGCAATATAAACACAATGACTTGATCGTAATTCTATACTTCGGATGAATGTTCATCACATCATTCCACCAATGGTGTGACCTTGTTATTAACAACATCCAATGTCCATGATCAGGAAACCTTGATCATCCTGTTAATCAACAAGCTAGTCTATAAGAGAGGCATGACTAGGAACCCTTTTTTGTTTATTAAACACACATGTATTGATGTTTCCTATCAATACAATTATAGCATGCAAAATAAACATCTATCATATACAAGGAATACATAATAACAACTTTATTGTTGCCTCTCAGGGCATATTTCCTTCAGGAAGTAGGGATTCAAGTCTCATAAAGAGCTTCCAAAAATTATGGTACTTAATAGCTTTCAGCTCTCATTGCCCCTATCATAAGCATCTTGAAGTGATTAAGGTTAAAGTGAACAAACTATGGTGTACATGCTTGACGAAGTATAAGTCAGAAATCTCATGTACCTTGTATACGAGGGATGCTCCTCATGCTACTCAAGTTTAGTCACCGGTAAGTTCTTGTCATTGTAAGTACATGTGTATCATAGAGAACCGCCAACGGGGTACCCCTTGCCCGATGATACGGAAGAATCCCCATATCAAAATGACAAGGCAAGCAGACAACGAGCATCTCAGCATTCTTCTTATTTACCATAGGAATATGGTGCTTTTTTCTCTCTTTCCTCTTTTCATAATCTTTTTTTTTCTCTTTTTTTCTCAATATAGGACTCTTTTTTTATAAGAAGAATGCTTCATAGACAGCTCATTATGGTTACGCTGCAGGTTTCCACCATGTCAGCATGGATTAAACCAGCGGCCTAGGCGTTTCTCTAACACATATACATAACTTCATGGACTTACAAGCTCCCCTTTCATTTCACACTGACGACATCCATATACAAAAGAGCATGATATCAACGAGGTACAAGTACCAAGTGCAATGTTGAAAGCGTTCCCCATGAAAGCATGGTTTTGATAATTCCCAACAAATAAGTGCAAGCATATACAACATAGACGACACAATATTTCAAGTTTATTAAGGGCAAGAAAAGTAAAGTGTGCCATCAAGTTCGTGAGAGCTTTAATCACTAGTTTCCTCATAACAAGTTTAATTTGAAAGGTAAACAAAAGCAAGAATATACTTGGAATAGCATAAGCTAGTAGGTAGGTATGGTGGACTCTTTGGAATAACTTGGTTTAGGAGTTGGATGCATGAGTGGAACTCATACTTTGTTGTGGGGGCTAGCAAAAGACTGGGAGCGACAAACTAAGAGAGCAATAATGGCCATAATCATGCAGAGCGACGAAACATCATTGATCAAAGCATAAAGTGATACTACAAGTTGAAAACTAAAGGATCATAAAGGCTATGGTGACTTGAGATAGTCATAACATGGTGTGAACATGCGCCAAGTCAACCCAAATAAAGCATCAAAGGAGAATACCACTATACTATGCTTTAATATGCAAAAACAACGCATGATCCTTTCAAGGCACATTAAGCAATCTCAATTATTTATAACAAGTCATGCTACAGCAAAGAATACTAAGCATAAAGCCAAAACAATATCGAGCATGGCATGGCAAAGCATAGGCCACAGTCAAAAACAAGCTCTCTTTACCACTTAAGCATGAACTTTCCTACTCTTTTCCAATTCAAACCAAACTATTTGAAAACCAATGTATGAAAGAGGGGGTCCAACCAATTTATTCAGAAAACTAAGCAAACCAAAGCAAATGAAAAACCAAAATGAAAATGAAAAAGAAGATGCTCCAAGAAAAACACAACTGTGCATGAAGCAATAAAAATGAAGCGTTTGGAAGAAACCTGGAATTTTTATTGATGAAGAAGGGGATGCCTTGGGCATCCCCAAGCTTTGACGCTTGTACTTCTTGGATATTTCTTGGGGTGACACGCGTGGCATCCCCAAGCTTGAGCTTTAGTACATCCTTCATCTCATTACTCATTCCTTCCATACACCTGAAAATTTTCCTTCATACAAAACTTCACACAATCTCATTAGCAACATTAGTGCACTTAAGATAAATAAGTGTTGAGGTTCAGTTCTAACACCAAATAAACTTCCATTAGAACACTAGCTACTGTCGCACTTCCCTCAAAAAGCTCAATTCCCCAAAAGAACTCAAAAAGTAACCCACAAGAAGCAAATGCAGAAAATGGCAGAAATCTGTCAAAACAGACCAGCAGGTAAAGACGAATTTTTTTCGAAGACCTTCTGTTGCTCAAATCAAAAAGTGTTGAACTAATGGAAGTTAGATAACAACCTGGGGCAGAAGCACAAAAATTCACGCCTCAAAAGGACGTACATAGATTTTACACGAATTTTTACGGTGAAGCACAAAAATTTGTTTCGGGACAACAACTTTCCCAATCATTACTTCTCTCTTATTAGAGGTTACTCTTGGCACAAAAGGCAAATAAAAAGGATAAGGAGCGGTTTTTACAGAGGTAATAACTTCCAAGACTCATCTAAAACTTTTGGGTTATCTCCCAATAAGTACTTTTCTTTAACGCCTTTAAGTTAGGCATGATAGTTTGAGAAGATGCTCACATAAGAAATATGAATTGAAATAAAAGAGAGCATCAAGAAGCAAATTCAAAGCATATTTAAGTCTAACCCAATTCCTATGCATAGGAATCTTGTAAATAAACAAGTCATGAAAGCACAAAGCAACAAGCATAGGAAAGCAAAACAAGTGCAACTTCAAGACTTTCAACATAAAGAGGGGAAACTTAATATTATTAAGATGCATAGAACCATGTTTCCCTCTCTCATAATAACTTTCAGTAGCAACATGAATAAAATTAACAATATAACTATCACATAAAACATTATTATCATGAGCCACATGCATAAAAGAATTAATACTCTCCACATAAGCATAGTCATTCTTATTAATGGTGGTGGGAGCAAATTCAACAAAATAGTTATCATTATTATTCTCATCACCATAATCATCAAATATAGGAGGCATATTGTAATCATAATTAATTTTATACTCAATAGTAGGTGGACTGAAAATATCATATTCATCATTGTAATTATCATATATTGGAGGTTTGGTATCATCATAAGCAATAGAATAGCTATCTTCCAAAGCTGGGGAACTAAAAAGATCATTTTCATAAAAACTAGCTTCCCCAAGCTTAGACTTTTCCATAGCATTAGCAATAATGGTGTCCAAAGAATTCATACTAACAACATTGCTATTAGCATGCAAATAAAGTTCCATAGGTTTTTTAATTTTCTCTTCAAACACTTCATGTCCTAACTCAAGATAAATACTATAAAGCTCTCTAATTTTTTGTTGTTTTCCATTAATCCTAACTAGTGAAAACAAGAAACAAAAAGATAAAATTGTAGAATTTAATGGAAATAACTTCGAGCACTCACACCAGAAAATAGACGTTTGCCGTGGGAGGTTCTTCTTCTTTAATCCTCCGGTGTGAATACCTTTTACCTTACCTCCCCGTCAACGGCGCCAGAAAATAGCTTGATCTCTACGCACTTCTATTCTTGTAGACAGTTGTTGGGCCTCCAAGTGTAGAGGTTTGTAGAACAGCAGCAAGTTTTCCCTTAAGTGGATCACCCAAGGTTTATCGAACTCAGGGAGGAAGTGGTCAAAGGTATTCCCTCTCAAGCAACCCTGCAATCAAGATACAAGAAGTCTCTTGTGTCCCCAACACACCCAATACACTTGTCAGGTGTATAGGTGCACTAGTTCGGCGAAGAGATAGTGAAATACAAGTGGTATGGATGATTATAAGTGGTAACGGTGATAGAAGATAGCTTAGTGGCGTGGAAAAGACTAAAGTAAAACTGAAATAAAGATGGAAGCAAGCAAACATGTAACAGATCTAATAGCAAACAGTGTTTCAGTGCTTAGAAACAAGGCCTAGGGATCATACTTTCACTAGTGAACACTCTCTCATATAAATATATCATCTTCATGATACTACGCTGAACTACTCTCCGGTTGAACACTCTAATCGTTGGTAGGGCTATAACAGCACTCCTCGAAGTAAGCCTTTCTCATCTAGAAACCCCACACTGTCACCTTGAGTACTAGATGAGTCCAACAAACACCACAATTTCATAAAGACATCCAACTCCAAATATAACTCATAACAAGTATTTGTAATCTCTAGCCTAAGTGCCACCATGGTGTGCACGCTGTCACTTTCACACACATGGGGAGAGCAGAGATTTAATAAAGCACTTGAGTAGCAAGGTAGATCTATAGATTACAAGCTCATGATCTCAATAAGATCATGCATAGAGAGAGAGATGAACACATAGCTACTGGTAGAACCTTAGCCTCGAGAGAACTACTCCCTCCTCATCATGCGAATCAGCAATGGTGATGGAGATCGATGGAGATGGCGGTGAAGATGGTGAAGAAGCGGCGGTGGCCCGGAGGACTTCTTCCCTACCGGCGGTATCACAGGGGAGCGCCGCCCCTTAGCACCCTTCCTTCATGGATTATTGGGAGCCCTTCTCCATGGAGATGGGATCCATGGGGGAGGCAAAAATGTGGCTTTGGTGGCTGCAAATTGGAGGGTGGAGTTGTCCTGGGTGAATTAGGTTTCCTCCCTTTATATAACTTCTCGGATTTCCGTCACCCCATCTTGGGCTGCAGTAAATCGGGCCTAAAAGGCCTGTTCGGACTCGGAATCAGCTAAATTTTATGTCCAAAACGTTTGTCGCGAAATTTCCAACAACTTTGTAGTTGAAGAGTTTTCTGTTTGACGCTGTCTTCGACCCGAAACGTGACCATGTTCAAAAAGCGTTCTGAGACAGATTTCTGCAAAATCCCAATTTGACTCCAACAAGGTTTCCACTTATATTCTTGGTAATTCCTACACATCAAAGTGTAAAACAAGAACATTGTGCACTTTTGCGACTATTAGTAGGTTAGTCCAAATAAATCATAAACTTTATATAAAAAGGAGTATCGAAAGCATATTATTAGCATAAAACCATCAAAAATTATAGATACGTTATGGACGTATCAACTTACTTTGAGGAGTGCTGTTATAGCCCTACCATCGATTAGAGTGTTCAACCGGAGAGTAGTTAAGAGTAGTATCATAAAGAGAAGATATTTATATGAGAGTGTTCACTAGTGAAAGTATGATCCCTAGGCCTTGTTTTTAAGCATTGAAACACTGTTTGCTACTAGATCTGTTACATGTTTGCTTATTTCCATCTTTATTTCAGTTTGCTTTTAGTCTCTTCCACGCCATCAAGTTATCTTTTATCACCGTTACCACTTATAATTATCCATACCACTTGTATTTCACTATCTCTTCATTAACTAGTGCACCTATACACCTGACAAGTGTATTGGGTGTGTTGGGGACACAAGAGACTTCTTGTATCTTGATTGCAGGGTTGCTTGAGAGGGAATACCTTTGACCACTTCCTCCCTGAGTTCGATAAACCTTGGGTGATCCACTTAAGGGAAAACTTGCTGTTGTTCTACAAACCTCTGCACTTGGAGGCCCAACAAATGTCTACAAGAATAGAAGTGCGTAGACATCAAGCTATTTTCTGGCGTCGTTGCCGGGGAGGTAAGGTAAAAGGTACTCACATCCTCCGGTGTGAGTGCTCGAAGTTATTTCCTTTAGATTCTGCAATTTTGTCTTTTTGTTTCGTGTTTTCACTAGTTAGGCTTAATGGAAAACAACAACAAAATTAGAGAGCTTTTTAGTATTTTTCCTAAGTTCGAACTCGAATTCTTTGAAAAGAAAATTAAAAAACCCTTGGAACCTTCTTTGCATACTAATAGCAATGTTATTACTATGAATCTTTTGAACACCTTTGTTACTAATGCTATGGAAACGTCTAAGCTTGGGGAAGTTAGTGTTTATGAAAATGATCTTTTTAGTTCCCCAGTTTTAAGGAAGAAAGTTTGCTCTGATGATACTTTATCTCCCATATGTGGTAATTCTAATGATACTTATGCTATTTTAAATCCACATACTGAAAGCATCCCTTTTAAAGTACCTATAAAAATTGTTGAACATGTTATGAACAACTCTTATTTTGGAGATGGAACTGTCCATCCTAGTGATCATTTACTATTTATACATGAATTATGCGGGTTGTTCAAGTGTGCAGGTATTTCAATGAACCAAGTTAAGAGGAAGCTATTCTCTTTATCACTTAAGGGCAAAGCAAGGGAGTGGTATGAGCTACTAGATGATCCTCATCATTTGGAGTGGAAGGAACTTGAATCTCTCTTTTACTCTAAATTTTATCCTCCTCATGAAATTCATAAAGATAGGAATTATATTTATAATTTTCATCCTCATGATGGAGAAAGTATTGCCCAAGCATGGGGGAGATTGAAGTCATTAATGCTCAAATGTCCCATTCATGAGCTCCCCAGGAATATTGTTATTAATAATTTCTATGCAAGGCTTTCAGGACATTACAAGGACTATCTAGATACTTGTTTAGAGGGATCCTTCACGAGTAAGGAGGTCAAAGCTAAGTGGGATCTTCTTGAAAAAAATTCAAAGCAATACCGAAGATTGGGATAACAACAAAGGTAAAGAACCAAGTATAAACTATGAGTATGATTGCATTAAGTCTTTTGCTGAAACTGCTGATTTTCAAGAGCTTAGTGCTAAATATGGTCTTGATCCTCAAATTCTTATTGATTGTTTTAAAACCTTTGCTTCTCATATTAATGCTCCTAAAGAAAAGTGGGACATTTATCATGAGCCTTTTAAAGACACTTGCATGGAAAATGAAATTGTTGTTAATGATAGCAATAAACATGCTCAAACCTCTGAAAGTACTATTTCTTATAAGCATGTTAATTTTTGCGGGATACATAGACCTTGTGAGAGTAATCAAGTTGAAGAATAATATTGTATCACCCACAGGAATGAAAAAACTAAAATGTGGTATAGGGATCTAAATGATCTTGGTAAAAAAAGTTGTGCCCTCTATCCTTTTATTTGTGAACTTTGCTTTGAAGTGGGTCATTTCAATTTCCAATGCTCAGGCCATAATAATAGCCCTTCTAATCCAATGAGTACTGCAAGTTTGTATTGTGATGACATGATCACTCCTAATCATCATGATGAACTTACATTATTTTTGGGGTGTGAAGAGTTATCAAGAAAAACCTCTTTGGTAGATATGGGTGCTTTTGATATGAATAGTGTCCTGCATGGTTGTCATATTTATTGTGTTGATAATTGTCACACAAATACTTACATACAAAATATTATAGAAGATGAGATTTTACCAAAATATGATAGGACTAATATGTGTTTTGATCTTATTAATGAAAAGAAGGAATCCTCCAAAGTTTCTTCTATTGTCTCTAACAATGAACCAGGGTATATGGAGAAGCTTCCTTTCAAGCCTCTCCCTCCTAAATAGAAGAAGATAAAGAAGAAAAGGAGGAGTAAAAGGAGGGAGGAAACGGTATTTTCCCCTAAGCATGTAGCTCCTATTATAGTCTTTGATGAGTCTGAACTCGATGATGTTCCTATGCCTATTACCTACAGTAGTGATCATGATTGGGAAAAGCACACTTCTTTTGATATTGAAAATATCTTTCGTACCAATTCTGAAAATGATGATATTAATAATTGTTGTACTATTAGTGCTATCCATGATCCTGTCAATGATGATATGTTTACAAATGAACACACTTTGGAAGATAATTATTCTATTGCTTATGATGATACTACACCTGCAATATATGATGATTGCAATGATGATTATGATATTTTCAGTCCACCTAATATTAAGGAGGAAATTAATTATGATTACGATATGCCTCCTATATTTGATGATTATGGTGATGAAAATAATAATGATAGCTATTTTGTTGAATTTGCTCCCAGTACAATCAATAAGAATGAATATGTTTATGTGGGGAGTATTAATTCTTTTATGCATGTGGCTCATGATAAGAATGTTTCTTGTGATAGTTATATTGTTACTTTTATTCATGATGCTACTGAAAGTTATTATGAGAGAGGGAAACATGGAATTATGTATCTCAACATTATTAAGTTTCCCCTCTTTATGTTGAAAGTCTTGAAGTTGCACTTGTTTTGCTTTCCTATGCTTGTTGCTTTGTGCTTTCATGACTTGTTTCTTTACAAGATTCCTATGCATAGGAAGTGGGTTAGACTTAAATGTGCTTTGAATTTGCTTCTTGATGCTCTCTTTTATTTCAATTCATATTTCCTATGTGAGCATCTTCTCAAACTATCATGCCTAACTTAAAGGCGTTAAAGAAAAGTACTTATTGGGAGATAACCCAAAAGTTTTAGAGGAGTCTTGGAAGTTATTACCTCTGTAATAACTGCTCCTAATCCTTTTTATTTGCTTTTTTGTGCCAAGAGTAACCTCTACTGAGAGAGAAGTAATGATTGGGAAAGTTGCTGTCCCGAAACAGATTTTTGTGCTTCACCGTACAAATTCGTGAGAGAGCTATGTATGTCGGATTGAGCTATAATTTTTTGTGCTTCTGCCCCAGGTTGTTATATAACTTTCATTAGTTTAACACTTTTTGATTTGAGCAACCGAAGGTCTTCGAAAAAAAATCGTCTTTACCTGCTGGTCTGTTTTGACAGATTTCTGCCATTTTCTGCATTTGCTTCTTGTTGGTTCCTTCTTGAGTTCTTTTGGGGAATAGAGCTTTTTGAGGGAAGTGCTACAGTAGCTAGTGTTCTAATGGAAGTTTATTTGGTGTTAGAACTGAACCTTAAGACTTATTTATCTTGAGTGCACTAATGTTGCTAATAAAGATTGTGTGAAGTTTTGTATGAAGGAAAAATTTCAGGTGTATGGAAGGAATGAGTAATAAGATGAAGGATGTACTAAAGCTCAAGCTTGGGGATGCCACGCGTGTCACCCCAAGAAATATCCAAGAAGTACAAGCGTCAAAGCTTGGGGATGCCCAAGGCATCCCCTTCTTCATCAATAAAAATCTCAGGTTTCTTCCAAACGCTTTATTTTTATTGTTTCATGCACAGTTGTGTTGTTCTTGGAGCGTCTTCTTTTTCGTTTTCGTTTTGGTTTTTAGTTTGCTTGGTTTACTTAGTTTACTGAATAAATTGGTTGGACCCCCTCTTTCATACATTAGTTTGCAATTAGTTTGGTTTGGTTTGGAAAAGAGTAGGAAAGTTCACGCTTAAGTGGTAAAGAGAGCTTATTTTTGACTGTGGCCTATGCTTTGTCATGCCATGCTTGATATTGTTTTGGCTTTATGCTTAGTATTCTTTGCTGTAGCATGACTTGTTATAAACAATTGAGATTGCTTAATGTGCCTTGGATGAATCATGCGTTGTTTTAGCATATTAAAGCATAGTATAGTGGTATTCTCCTTTGATGCTTTATTTGGGTTGACTTGGCACATGCTCACACCATGTTATGACTATCTCAAGTCACCATAGCCTTTATGATCCTTTAGTTTTCAACTTGTAGTATCACTTTATTCTTTGATCGATGATGTTTTGTCGCTCTGCATGATTATGGCCATTATTGCTCTCTTAGTTTGTCGCTCCCAGTCTCTTGCTAGCCTCCACAACAAAGTATGAGTTCCACTCATGCATCCAACTCCCTAAACCAAGTTATTCCAAAGAGTCCACAATACCTACCTATTAGCTTATGTTATTCCAAGTATATTCATGCTTTTGTTTACCTTCCACTTGTTATGAGAAAACTAGTGATTAAAGCTCTCACGAACTTGATGGCACACTTTACTTTACTCGCCCTTAATAAACTTGAACCATTGTGTCTTCTATGTTGTATATGCTTGCACTTATTTGTTGGGAATTAGCAGAACCATGCTTTCATGGGGAACGCTTTCAACATTACACTTGGTACCTGTACCTAGTTGATATCATGCTCTTTTGTATATGGATGTCGTCGGTGTGAAATGAAAGGGGAGCTTGTAAGTCCATGGAGTTATGTATATGTGTTAGAGAAACGCCTGGGCCGCTGGTCTAATCCATGCTGACATGGTGGAAACCTGCAACGTAACCATAATGAGCTGTCTATGAAGCATTCTTCTTATAAAAAAAGAGTCCTATATTGAGAAAAAAAGAGAAAAGATAAAAAAAAGAGATACTATGAAAAGAGGAAAGAGAGAAAAAAGCACCATATTCCCATGGTAAATAAGAAGAATGCTGAGATGCTCGTTGTCTGCTTGCCTTGTCATTTTGATATGGGGATTCTTCCATATCATCGGGCAAGGGGTACCCCGTTGGCGATTCTCTATGATACACATATACTTACAATGACAAGAACTTACTGGTGACTAAACTTGAGTAGCATGAGGAGCGACCCTCGTATACAAGGGACATGAGATTTCTGACTTATACTTCGTCAAGCATGTACACCATAGTTTGTTCACTTTATACTTAATCACTTCAAGGTGCTTATGATAGGGGCAATGAGAGCTGAAAGCTATAAGTACCATAATTTTTGGAAGCTCTTTATGAGACTTGAATCCCTACTTCCTTTTACAAAAGGCCTTTCTTTCACCATTATATTGAGTCTCCACCTTCTATCTTTATGCACCTACTTTGAGAGCATAGTGGCCATTCTTAGTTCTATGTGCATTGTCCCAAGACTAGTTGATTGATGCATAACTTGATATTGATTGTTTTAAACTATTGTATCTAGTCACTCTTATGAACTTTGAAGGTGTCCCATGCATTTATATTTGCTACTCTATTGAGGGACAAGTTGAATACTATTATGCCATATTTTCTCTATGTGAAACAAACAAACGTCTTGCAAAGCATTGTTATTCATGAATCTTTTGTTTGTGCCTTTTCATGTTGCATCATAGTTTCTTTGTCTTATTGCTAGAACCTTGTCTTTCATGTTATGATTGAAGTACTATGATCCCAGCTTTGAATTTTTTGCAAATACTTTGATCAAGTCTTTGATGGTGCATGTCACCTCAAAAATTATTCTTTCATTTTATCGCTTACCTACTCAAGGACGAGCAGGAGTTAAGCTTGGGGATGTTGATACATTGCAAATGTATCTATAATTTTTGATGTTCCATGCTTGGTTTTATCTACTTTCTTATGTTTTGTCCACACTTTGGAGTACTTTTCATATGATTTCTTGGACTAACCTATTAACAAGATGCCACAGTGCCAGTTGCCTGTTTTCTGCTGTTTTTGGTTCCAGGAAGTCAGAAAATGAATATTCTCAGAACTGGACGGGACAAAAGCCAAAGTTCCTATTTTACCGGAAGACTCACGGAGCCAGAATACAAGACGGAGGAGGGCCAGGGCCTGGCCACACACCCCCAGGTGCGGGCTAGCCCTACCCGCGCCACCAGGTGGTGTGGGACCCCTGGCACTCCACCGACCTTGCCCTCTGGCCAAAAAGAAGCCTCCCGAAGCCAAAACCCTAAATCATCAAGCCTCCAGCCACGAAAAGTTCCGCAGCGCCACCGCCACCGAAGGGGAGATTCGGGGGATAGAAAGTCTTTGTTCCGGCACCCTGCCGGGACAGGGAAGTGCCCCCAGAGCCATCTCCATCGATCTCCACCACCATCTCCATCACCCTTGCTGATTCCCATGATGAGGAGGAAGTAGTTCTCTCTCGAGGCTAAGGGTTCTACTGGTAGCTATGTGTTCATCTCTCTATCTATGCATGATCATATTGTGATCATGGGCTTGTAATCTATAGATCTACCTTGCTACTCAAGTGCTTTAATGAATCTCTGCTCTCCCCATGTGTGTGAAAGTGACAGCGTGCTCACCATGGTGGCACTTAGGCTAGAGATTACAAATACTTGTTATGAGTTATATTTGGAGTTGGATGTCTTTATGAAATTGTGGTGTTTGTTGGACTCATCTAGTACTCAACGTGACAGTGTGGGGTTTTCTAGATGGGAAAGACTTACTTTGAGGAGTGTTGTTATAGCCCTACCATCGATTAGAGTGTTCAACCGGAGAGTAGTTAAGAGTAGTATCATAAAGAGAAGATATTTATATGAGAGTGTTCACTAGTGAAAGTATGATCCCTAGGCCTTGTTTCTAACCATTGAAACACCGTTTGCTACTATATCTGTTACATGTTTGCTTGTTTCCATCTTTATTTCAGTTTGCTTTTAGTCTCTTCCACGCCATCAAGTTATCTTTTATCACCGTTACCACTTATAATTATCCATACCACTTGTATTTC
Organism: Avena insularis; assembly: GCA_023614405.1. NCBI lineage: Eukaryota > Viridiplantae > Streptophyta > Magnoliopsida > Poales > Poaceae > Avena > Avena insularis. The sequence goes on along the minus strand of CM042692.1, from coordinate 556,518,141 downwards.
ACTATCTCTTCGCCGAACTAGTGCACCTATACACCTGACAAGTGTATTGGGTGTGTTGGGGACACAAGAGACTTCTTGTATCTTGATTGTAGGGTTGCTTGAGAGGGAATACCTTTGACCACTTCCTCCCTGAGCTCGATAAACCTTGGGTGGTCCACTTAAGGGAAAACTTGCTGCTGTTCTACAAACCTCTACACTTGGAGGCCCAACAACTGTCTACAAGAATAGAAGTGCGTAGACATCAGCCCCCCTCTTTCATACATTGGTTTTCAAATAGTTTGGTTTGGTTTGGAAAAGAGTAGGAAAGTTCATACTTATGTGGTAAAAAGAGCTCATTTTTGACTGTGGCCTATGCTTTGTCATGCCATGCTTGATATTGTTTTGGCTTTATGCTTAGTATTCTTTGCTGTAGCATGACTTGTTATAAACAATTGAGATTGCTTAATGTGCCTTGGATGAATCATGCGTTGTTTTAGCATATTAAAGCTTAGTATAGTGGTATTCTCCTTTGATGCTTTATTTGGGTTGACTTGGCGCATGTTCACACCATGTTATGACTATCTCAAGTCACCATAGCCTTTATGATCCTTTAGTTTTCAACTTGTAGTATCACTTTATGCTTTGATCAATGATGTTTTGTCGCTCTGCATGATTATGGCCATTATTGCTCTCTTAGTTTGTCGCTCCCAGTCTTTTGCTAGCCTCCACAACCAAGTATGAGTTCCACTCATGCATCCAACTCCCTAAACCAAGTTATTCCGAAGAGTCCACCATACCTACCTACTAGCTTACGCTATTCCAAGTATATTCATGTTTTTGTTTACCTTCCAAATTAAACTTGTTATGAGAAAACTAGTGATTAAAGCTCTCATGAACTTGATGGCACACTTTAGTTTTTGCCCTTAATAAACTTGAACCATTGTGTCGTCTATGTTGTATATGCTTGCACTTATTTGTTGGAATTAGCAGAACCATGCTTTCATGGGGAACGCTTTCAACATTGCACTGGGTACTTGCACCTAGTTGATATCATGCTCTTTTGTATATGGATGTCGTCGGTGTGAAATTAAAGGGGAGATTGTAAGTCCATGGAGTTATGTATATGTGTTAGAGAAACGCCTGGGTCGCTGGTCTAATCCATGCTGACATGGTGGAAACCTGTAGCGTAACCATAATGAGCTGTCTATGAAGCATTCTTCTTATAAAAAAGGAGTCCTATATTGAGAAAAAAAGAGAAAACAAATATTATGAAAAGAGGAAAGAGAGAAAAAGGCACCATATTCCCATGGTAAATAAGAAGATTGTTGAGGTGCTCGTTGTCTGCTTGCCTTGTCATTTTGATATGGGGATTCTTCCGTATCATCGGGCAAGGGGTACCCCGTTGGCGGTTCTCTATGATACACATATATTTACGATGACAAGAACTTACCGGTGACTAAAGTTGAGTAGCATGAGGAGCGGCCCTCGTATACAAGGGACATGTGATTTCTAACTTATACTTCGTCAAGCATGTACACCATAGTTTGTTCACTTTAACCTTAATCACTTCAAGATGCTTATGATAGGGGCAATGAGAGCTGAAAGCTATAAGTACCATAATTTTTGGAAGCTCTTTATGAGACTTGAATCCCTACTTCCTTCTATGAAGGCCTTTCTTCCACCATTATATTGAGTCTCCAGCTTCTATCTTTATGCACCTACTTTGAGAGCATAGTGGCCATTCTTAGTTCTATGTGCATTGTCCCAAGACTTGTTGATTGATGCATAGCTTTGATATTGCTTGTTTTAAACTATTTGTATCTAGTCACTCTTATAAACTTTGAAGGTGTCCTATGCATTTATGTTTGCTACCCTATGAGGGACAAGCTGAATGCCAATATGCTATGTTTTCTTTATGTGAAACAAACAAACGTCATGCAAAGCATGTTATCCATTAATCTTTTGTTTGTCCCTTTTCATTTTGCAACATAGTTTCTTTGTCTTATTGCTAGAACTTTATCTTTCATGCTATGTTGAAGTACTATGATCCCAGCTATCAATGTTTTACAAATACTTTGATCAAGTTTATGATGGTGCATGTCACCTAAAAAAATATTCTTTCTTTTTATCACTTACCTACTCGAGGATGAGCAGGAGTTAAGCTTGGGGATGTTGATACATTGCAAATGTATCTATAATTTTTGATGTTCCATGCTCGGTTTTATCTACTTTCTTGTGTTTTGTTCCAACTTTGGAGTACTTTTCATATGATTTCTTGGACTAACCTATTAACAAGATGCCACAAAGCTGCTGTTGCTTTTCTGCTGTTTTTGGTTCCAGGAAGTCAGAAAATGAATATTCTCGGAATTGGACGGGACAAAAGCCAAAGTTACTATTTTCCTGGAAGACTCACGGAGCCAGAAGGAGAGTCGGAGAGGGGCCACAGGGTGGCCACACCCCCCTTGGCGCGGGTACCCCCAGGCCGCGCTAGGGCATGGTGTGGGCCCCCTGGCTGGCCACGGATCTTGCCTCCTTCGCCTATAAGAGCCTCCCGATACCAAAACCCTAGATCGTCAATCAGAAATCCACAAAGTTCCATGGAGCCGCACTCCATAAGGGGAGATTCGGGAGGAGAAAGTCTCTGTTCCAAGACCGCCGAGGAAGTGCCCCTGGAGCCATCTCCATCGATCTCCACCACCATCTCCATCACCATTGTTGATTCCCATGATGAGGAGGGAGTAGTTCTCTCTCGAGGCTAAGGGTTCTACCGGTAGCTATGTGTTCATCTCTCTCTCTCTATGCATGATCTTATTGAGATCATGAGCTTGTAACCTATAGATCTACCTTGCTACTCAAGTGCTTTATTAGATCTCTGCTCTCCCCATGTGTGTGAAAGTGACAGCATGCACACCATGGTGGCACTTAGGCTAGAGATTGCAAATACTTGTTATGAGTTATATTTTGAGTTGGATATCTTTATGCAATTATGGTGTTTGTTGGAACCATCTAGTGCTCAAGGTGACAGTGTGAGGTTATCTAGATGGGAAAGGCTTACTTTGAGGTGTGCTGTTATAGCCCTACCATCGATCAGAGTGTTCAACCGGAGAGTAGTTAAGAGTAGTATCATAAAGAGAAGATATTTATATGAGAGTGTCCACTAGTGAAAGTATGATCCCTAGACCTTGTTTCTAGCATTGAAACACTGTTTGCAACTAGATCTGTTACATGTTTGCTTGCTTCCATCTTTATTTCAGTTTTACTTTAGTCTCTTCCATGCCATCAAGCTATTTTCTATCACCGTTACCACTTATAATTATCTATACCACTTGTATTTCACTATCTCTTCGCCGAACTAGTGCACCTATACACCTGACAAGTGTATTGGGTGTGTTGGGGACACAAGAAACTTCTTGTATCTCGATTGCAGGGTTGCTTGAGAGGGAATACCTTTGACCACTTCCTTCCCGAGTTCGATAAACCTTGGGTGATCCACTTAAGGGAAAACTTGCTGCTGTTCTACAAACCTCTGCACTTGGAGGCCCAACAACTGTCTACAAGAATAGAAGTGCGTAGACATCAAGGCTTCTCTCGATCCTTCTACATGTTTCGGGTGAAAACCAAGATCCTTGGATCGGACGATGGCGACGCTCTAGTGCCATGTGTCTTCTTGAAGACGCCTCCTTGGAGTTCATGTTGTGTGGCTCTCCAAAGGTCTTGTGGGAGAGTAGCAGTGATTTTGGCGTTTGATATTCGCAAAGCTTACTTAATGTTCTGCACCCTAGACATTTCCTTCTTGATTCTACCCTTCGTTGGTTCACCAATAAGGAGTGGACGGTGGTGGTCGGTTGCTAGTGGGGTTGCCAGCGTTGGTTGAGTAGTCTCAGCGGTATGTACTTGTTGGTACATCTGAGCTCTAGAGTGAGCTCCGGCCCGACTTCTTTGTTCGCCTAGTAAGTGCTCTTCTCTTCAGCGTAGTGCCCTTAGTGGCCGTGTCCTCTACTTTGTGTTTCCAGTTGTCGTCCCTTTAGTAGGTGTGCAACTCTAATTATAATTTGGGTTTAGCATCATGTATCTTCTCGCCGTGCCATTGGGTTTTGGTGTGTTGTATGGAAATAAAAAATAGGCACATCGGAGATAGGACTCTTAAGAGCATCTCCACTCGCGTTCCCAGGGCAATTTTTCGTCCAGACGGAGAAATTTCGCCCAGTCGTGTTCCTAGGACGCCAAATTGGTCCGGATTTGGCCCAACTTTTATCCGGTGTTCCTAGGACAAACCCAGGGCGCTAGGAACAACCGGACGCATCGAAAAACAGGTGGGCCAACCCTGTCAGCGAGACAACCCTATTCCCCACCTCGACTCGTCTCTCCCGCGGCAGAGAGATTTCGTCATCACCGCCATATCGTCGTCGACGAGGTCCCACCATGCCAAGCCAAAGCCACGCCTGTAGATAGGTACGCTATCTCCGCCGCATCTCGGCTTCATTCCGAGCTCCCGCCACCTTACCCACGAAGTGTTCGACGTTTTGCTCGTTCAGCCATGGACTCCGACAACGAGGAGATGTTCGCCCTGTTGCTAGAGAAAGAGACCATCGCAGCCACCGAAGATGAAGAGCACATGCAGATCCTTGCCTCCTTGGCCTAGCTGTACATGCAAACTGCAGCGTCAAAGCGTAGAGGCTCGACGAAGGGTCGCTGGAAGTGCAAAGCAAGGCAGCATGAAGGGCTACTGCATGTTGTACGCCGACTACTTTGTCGACGATATGCTGCATGAAGAGGCCGTGTTTCGGCGCCATTTCAGGATGAGTCAGAAACTCTTCCTCAACATCGTGCATGCCATCCAGGAGTTCGACCCCTATTTCGTATGCAAGAAGGACTGCACCGGCATGGTAGTGTTTTCCTCGCTGCAGAAGTGCATAGTGGCGATGAGGTTGCTTGCATACGGAGCTCCGGGGGACAGTGTTATTGACTATCTCTGCATGGCCGAGTCCACCGCTATTGATTGCTTGTACAGGTTCTGCAGGGCAGTGATTGCAGTGTTTGGGCCACATTACTTGAGAACACCCAATGCTGAAGACACTGCTCGGATCAATGTAGTCAATGAAAGTAGAGGATTTCCTAGAATGCTTGGAAGCATCAACTGCATGCATTAACACTGGAAGAACTGTCCATTTGCTTGGCAAGGAATGTACAAAGGCCACAAAGGAGGTTGCACTATGATAGTTGAGGTAGTTTCTACACATGATCTTTGGATTTGGCACTCCTTCTTTGGCATGGAAGGATTGAACAACAACATCAACGTCTTCCAGTCCTCAAATGTCTTTGTCAAGCTTGTTGAGGGCCATGCTCCCCCTATGGACTTTAAGATAAATAGGAACCACTACAACAAGGGATACTGTCTTGCAGATGGAATCTATGCAAGATGGCCAAGATTTGTGAAGATTATCTCAAGCCCAATGCTCTGCAAGCATTCTCAGTTTCCCAAGGAACATGAAGCTTGCAGGAAGGACATGGAGCGGGCATTTGGTGTGCTTCAACACAGGTTTGCAGTTGTCCGGTTCCTTGCTATGACCTGGTCGAAAGATCAGATGTAGGAAGTGATGAATTGTTGTGTAACCTTGCACAACATGATCATTGAGGATGAGCGGAAGCATCCAGTGGATTTGCTCGAGCAGGAGGAGCCATACTACAGACAGAGACCTCTTGCAGAGCCTGATCACCGGGTGCCGCCAACATGGGCCTTCATCGCCATGCGCTAGAGATCCGAGACCTGGTAGTGCACCAACAGCTGCAGGATGATCTGGTTGAGCATGATCTGGCTGAACTAGACCGAACTATGTTGTATTTTCAGTCTATGTCGAACTATGTTTAATTTCATACCGAACTATGTTTAATTTAATGCTGAACTATGCTGAACATTGCTCTGTATTCATATATGCCGAACTACGCCGAACTCTATTTAAATTTGAGCCGAATTTAGACGAAAACTCGACGATTTTGCGTCGCTTGAGAACCACGCTGTGAAGGGAATATGCCCGAGAGGCAATAATAAAGTGGTTATTATCTTATTCTATGTTTATGATAAATGTTTATTTTACATGCTAGAATTGTATTGATCGGAAACATCAATACATGTGTGTTTAATAAACAAAAAGGGTTCCTAGTTATGCCTCTCTTATAGACTAGCTTGTTGATTAACAAGATGATCAAGGTTTCCTGATCATGGATATTGAATGTTGTTAATAACAAGGTCACACCATTGGTGGAATGATGTGATGAACATTCATCCGAAGTATAGCATTACGATCAAAGTCATTATGTTTATATTGCTATAATATCATAAAAAGTAATCTTTATCCTTAGACCATGAGATCATGTTAATTGCTAACACCGGAAGAGTATCTTGATAACATCAAACGTCACACCGTAACAGGGTGACTATAAAGGTGGGTTCAGTGCTACGAAGGTGTTATGTTGAGGCTCATGGATCAAGAGTAGGATTTGTCCATCCCGATGACGGGTAGATATACTCTGGGCCCTCTCGGTGATATCACATTGAAATAGCTTGCAAGCAAGTGATGTGATCACTAGAATGTTATATCACGGGAACGAGAAAAGAGTGCATGTCGGTAACGAGATCAAACTAGGTATGGAGATACCGATGATCGAATCTCGGACATGTAATATATCATGGGACAAAGGGATTTAGTTACTAGCGTTAAAGGTTCTCACGATCATAGAAGTCATCGTTGAATGTGTAGGAGTCAGTATGGATCTCTAGGTCCCGCTGTTGATTATTGATCGGAGAGGGGTCTCGATCATGTCTGCATTATTCGCGAACCATAGGGTGACACACTTAAGGGATACTGACACCATTTGGAGCAAATATGTTTCAGATAAAGATTTAAGAAAGCGCTGGAATTATTTCAATAGACACCAAAACTGTTTCAGGTGAAATTGCTGAAATTGGTCTGCATGTAATATTGAAATGTTGCAGGGGGTTTTATGTGAATGTTTGTTAATTAAAGGAATTAACAAAATTCTGAATAAAAATAATAAAAGAGTTTTATTAAATGAGAGAGCATTAAATTTGGAGAAATTTAATGCATTTAAAGTGAAGACTTTAAAAGAGAATGTGAAGGGGCAAATTTATGTGGAGGGAGTTACCACCACATGAATGGAGGAGGTGAAGAGTCACCTCCTCCATGCGCTGGCCATGAAGGAGGGGCACCCCCCTCCTCCTATAAAAGGCCACCCCCTCCTCACTTCTCACACACACCTCCTTGTGAAGGATCTCTCTCCCCCTCTAGTATTATTCCCCATGGTCTCGGATTAGCGAGATACATGTTCCCGGTGGCTTTATCTGGAAAGGAGTTGCTGCTTCCGCTGCTTTGCTGGATCGAGGGACGGAGGTTGTCGGGGTACCGGACGTGTGTGCGATCACGGATGCACCGCTGCTTTGCGGTGCTGGACTTGGTGGTGCTGGAGCTGGATCTGATGGACGTGCTGGAGCCGGACCTGCTGGACTTCATCACGATCTTGAGATCGGCAAGTGTACGACTACATCAACCACGAGTTCCTACTCGTTAACAAAGCTCGTTGTCTACGAGGGTAAGTTCTCGTTGGATGTATGTCCACCCGTTGCTTTGTACCTAGTAGATAGATCTTGGTGTGTAGTTCACACCGTAGAATTTTTTTTGTTTTCTATGCTGCGGACCCAACACACTGATACGTCCATTTTGCATCACTATTTTATACTAGCTGAATGCCCGTACTTTGCCATGGTCTTTTGAGACTGTTTATTACCTCACTTTTAAACATAATGAATATAACTGTTTTCAAATTTTGCATAAGAGTTTTCATTCATTGGTATGCCTTTATAATCTAGAGGTAACCTATGTCGATGTGTTCTTGCCCACCTGGGCGGTGTCTCTAGCGCAATTATAACCTTTGGACGATCTGACCGTTCTGACCCTAATGGTGCGGGTGGTTGATTTTTTATTGTCGTATCTAGTACAAAATGGTCCTTTTTTGGGTGGGGTAGCCCTGTAGTGTTTGGGTGAAACTGTCCTTTTTCTTTTTCTTTTAGTCGAGTCGGAACAAGATTGATTTTGAGTTTATCTTGCCGTCTGTCTATCCGACAGAGCAGTGGCGGATGGGGGGTGACAAGCTCATATTAGTAGCTTAAATATTATGTATAAATATTTATAATAGGCAAAAATTAGACTAACTGCTACAAGTCAGAAGAATTTGTATTTTTTAGGGGGTGCCATGGCACCCATGGAATCCCCCTTAGATACGCCCGTGCGACAGAGAGTAGCTAGGCCGGGAAACAAATGTTGGCTGACTCGAGTAAGAGATGGTCTGTGTGATCACGTTGCAAATAGAAAAGAGCGGCGACAGAAAGGAGCGCGGACGAACAAGAAATCAACCCATGCGACGACGTACGGAACACGGAGAAGCAGAAAAATGTGCGACGAAAACCAACTCAACCAATTTAATAGCAGTATATACTATATATAAATATTATCATAAAAATCAACAAAAGATTTAATTTTAAGTTTCCTAGAGAATCAGTATTTTCGCGAATTTTTGCGATCCAGACACTGCACCTGTCTTCGTTTTTTCTTGTGAATCAATGGCACATGGGATAATTTTTTTTCGAACAACTGATACGATCCAAATGATGACATTCTTATCTTGTCCGGTGAGATGATTTTCACATTATGTGCGAACTAAGTTGTGTACTCTTGAAGAATATTGAGATTAAGTAACCATTCAATAGTCATCTCGAAATTTTGTAGATTGTAAGAATGGACTTTTCCTTTTTGTAATTCTTTTTTTATTCTGGGTTGTGTGCATATGTAAGGCCGCTAGGGCATGTGTTGTTGTAGAGGCTGGGTGTAATTGTATCTCCGCGATATTAATATATACTCTTTTCCAAAAAAAAAAGTGACCGTTGCACACAATCAAATGTTCAAATTCTATAAATATAAGCAATTTCCATGTGTTTTTTCAGAATTATATAGATATAAGAAATTTCTATGCCTTTTTCAGTTTCTTTACAAACAAATCTACAGGGTTCTGTTATAATACTCTAGTCTGTAATGTTCAATGTAAGTTACGAAGAGAAGATATAAAACAGCTAGGGGTACGTTCCCAATGGATCCTAACGCAACTGCTCGACATGGATCATGGACAAAAAAGTACAAATCAAGTGATCCTGTGAGCAAGTAAACTTGATATTTCTTGAATTCCAGTGAACCTATGCTTCTATGGTGCAGTGAGCATCTCCATCTCCCCGTATTAGCAGTCTGGTGCACCTGGCGTTAAACTTGAACCTAGCGCCCGATCTTGCTCCCCAACCTACACAAATCAAAGGCGCTCATAGTCTGAGATGCCGACCTGCTTGACTGAATGCACGACAAAGAGGGGTGGGCAAAGCCGTCTCGAAGAGGCCCGGGATGAAGCCGGCAAGGCAGTCATGGTCGGCGAGCGTGGCCCAGACAACCTCTTGTGGCGTGCCGACGCGTACCGGGTCGCGCAGCCGCGTATGATGTGCTGGCTGTTGGGCAGCAATAACCGCGGGGAGGTGTGGTGGCCTTGTGGCTAACCTCCACCGTATGCAACGTGCTTGGACGAGAAGCGCATCGTGTCGTAGGGAGCTGATTATACGGGAGCTGCCGCTCCGCTATCTCTGTGTTGTTTCCTAATTGGCGCTCGCCAAAGCATCGGCCTCCAACTCAGTTCCTTGTTGCCGAGGAGGAGAGGTTATGGAGGTGTATGAGCGCGAGTATTCGGAGGACGCCGGAAGCAGACCAGGACGCTGGTGCTTGGCGGTGGCAAGGAGGGAGGCGCGGCGCCACGGCCAGGACGCCGGAAGCAGCAGCCCGCCGCCGCCGCTGATGTTTGGCCTCCTCTGTGTCGCCCACGCGCCACATGCTCCAAGCTAGGCGGCGTCGCGACGCCATGTCCAGGACGCCGGAAGCAGCAGTCCGCCGGTGCTGCTGCCATTTGGCCTCCTCTGCGTCGCCCACGCGCCACCCGACGGCGCCGCCTCTGCTCTCTACCTGGACGTCCGCGACCGCAACGCCGACCCCCATGGCGCCACACACATCAGCCCCTCCCTTCCCCTCCCTCCCGACGAGATGGCTGCGATGGCGGGGCTAAGAAGATAAGGTCAGGCCGTGAGGGGGAGAGAAACAAACCGGTTTTTTGACTAGTTGAGTTAGGCGGTGGCAGTGCAGTAATATCTCCTAACTATAAGGGGCAAACTTGTCCAAAAAAATTCGGACGGAAAAGCTGTGTAGGCGAACCTACCTCTAGACTTTTTATAGTAAAGATCATAATTTACTGCTATTCATTGTATTTCATATTAAGAGATGATACTTATGTTATTTCATCTATTTTTGCATGATTGATGACTTTTGGAGTATGAACCACCGGAGTCAGGATTCTGATAGAAAAAGAGTTGTCCAGATGCAATATTCACGAAGATCAAAAAATCCCGGAAAATATATGGAAATTCCTATTTTCCAGAAGACGAAGGAGGCCAGAAGGAGGAGTGGAGATAGGCCAAAGGGGGCCCACACCACCCCCTAGCACGGGTCCCCCTGGCCACGCCACCAGGTGGTGTGGCCACCCTGGCCCACCTCCAGCATCACCCTTTGGCGTATATAATCCCCTCGAAACCCTAAGACTCGGGAAGCAATCACAGAAAGATTCCGCCGCCTCTACGGGGCGGAAACTACAGAGAGATAAAGAGCTCTTCGGCAGACAGAAATCTGCCAGGGAAATTCCTTCCCGGAGAGGGGATATCGTCGCCATCAACACTATCATCAAGCTGGACTTCATCGGGATCATTATCATCATCATCATCATCATCTCCACCATCATCTCCACCAGCACCATCATCACCACTCGGTACCACTGTAACAATTGGGTTGAATCTTGCATAGTTCTTAGGAGAAACTTTTCTGGTGTTGATTACTTGTTATAGTTGATGCTATTGAGTGGAACCATTGAATTATTGTTCATGTTCAGATTGTTACTTATCATTATTTCATTTTTAATCTTGATCCATATGATGTCTCGTGAGTAGTTCGTTTAGTTCTTGAGGACTTGGGAGAAGTCATGTTGTTAGTAGTGGAATTGTGTTGAGAAAGATTTAATGGTTTGATATTTAAGTTGTGGTGTTATTCTTCTAGTGGTGTCATGTGAACATCGACTACATGATACTTCACCTTTATGGTCCTAGGGGAATGCATTATGTATTTGGCTACTAATCGTGGGGTTGTCGGAGTGACAGAAACCTGAACCCCCGTTAGGAAACCTTTGCATAAGGGAGTGTAGGATCTCAAAGTTTAAGACTGTGGTTAGGTTTTTATCTTAATTACTTTTTTGTAGTTGCGGATGATTGCAAGGGGTATAATCACAAGTATGTATTAGTCCTAAGAAGGTGAGTACATTAGCAAAGGTTCACCCACACAACACTTATCCAACCAGAGAAGATTAATCAACTATATGAAGCAAAAGCACTTGACAATATTCCCATGTGTCCTCAAGAATGTTTGGTCATCTTAAGTAATACAACTGGCTTGTCCTTTGCTAAAGAAAGGATTGAGCCACTTGCTGCAATTATTATTTTTATATTTTATTTACTCGCACTTTATTTATCTGCATTATCAAAAAACCCTAAAAATCCGTTTGCTAAGTATTTACAGAGAATTCCTAATCCAAACCACTTGTCAACACCTTCTGTTCCTTGTTGGGTTCAACACTCTTACTTATCGAAAATACTACGATACACCCCCTATACTTGTGGGTCATCAAGACTATTTTCAGGCGCCGTTGTCGGGGAGTGAGGCACTATTGAAGAGTGGAACTAGTAAAGGAAACTTCTACTATGAGTATTGTTTATTTCTATTTGTTACTTTATTCTCAATATGAATAATTCACTTAGTTTCTTATTTCGGAATGCTACTATCACTGCTAAGGTAGTAGATGAACCACCACCTGCTGAAATTGATCCTTTTAAAATACATACAAAAATTGTTGATCATGTTATGGATAACTAATTTTGGAGATGGAACTGTCCATCCCGATGATCATTTGCTTTTTATACACGAATTATGCGGATTTATCAAGTGTGCAGGTATTATAACATATCAAGTTAAGAAAAAGTTATTTTCTGTATCATTGAAAGGCAGAGCCGAGGAATGGTATAAGCTGCTAAAGAATGGTCAATCTCTTGAATGGGAGGAAATTGTACCTCTCTTTTATTCCAAATTTTATCCTCCTAGTGAGATTCATAAAGATCGGAATCAAATATATAACTTTTGGCCTCGTGATGGAGAGAGTACCGCCCAAGCTTGGGGGAGATTAAAGTCACTAATGCTCAAATGTCCTATTCATGAGCTCCCTAATAATATTATTATAAATAACTTTTATGCAAGGCTTTCTATTCATGATAAAGATTTATTGGATGCTTCTTGTGCTGGATCATTTACACGTATGAAAGAATAAGCTAAATGGGATCTTCTAGACCGTATTCAAGACAATGCTGAAGCATAGGAGAATGATAAAGGAAGAAAGTCGGGTATAAATTATAATTATGAATGCATTAAATCTTTTATGGAAACTAATGACTTTCATAATATTAGTGTAGCTTATGGTCTTGATTCTCAAAGTACTACAAATTGTTTTAAGGCCTTTGCCACTTATATTAAAATTCCTAAAAAGAAATTGAACAATTATCATGAGCCATATAAAGATATTGCTAATTGTGTTCTTGCTAGAAATACTAAAGTTTATACTGTTGATCATATTTTACCTGAACCTTACATCGAGAAAATGCCTTTCCCTGTTAAAGTAAAGGAGCATTCTATGATAACTAGTATGGTTAATAAAAGTACAAAGAAAGCTATAGAACCTGATGAACAAATAGATGTTGAACCTGCAGTAGCAAATATGAAACACTTTGTCTCTAAAAATGTAGAAGATGGGTACATTATCCTTTGTAAGGATACTTCTAATATTGTTTCACATCCTAGTAGAACTAGGAAGGCTAGTATCCCTGTGTTTTCTGTCAGAATAAGTGATCATTGATACTATGGTTCATGTGATAATTATATCGTTAAATTTATTCATGATGCTGAAAGTTATTATGAGAGAGGGAAAATTGTTTTATGCATCTCAATAATATTAAGTTTCCTCGCTTTATGCTGAAATTCTTTATGTTGCACTTGTTTTGCCTTCCTATGCTACTAGCCTCTAGTTTCAATAATTTATTTTCTTACAAAATTCTCTTGCATAGGAAGTGGGTTAGACTTAAATATGTGTATATTTGCTGCTTGATGCTCTCTTTTACTTCAATTCATATCCTTATGTGAGCAGCATTGAAATTTATCATGCCTATCTTAATGGCTATAAAGAAAGAGATTTTTGGGAGACAACCCAATATATTTTTGCTTTTAGTTTTTGTTTATTTGAGTTATGGAAGTTATTGCTTCTGTAATAACCTCTCTTATCCTTTTTGTTTGGTTTTTGTGTCAAGATCAGCCACTAATCAGAGAGAAGTAAGATTTGGAGAAGTTGCTGTCCCAAAACAATTTTTTGTGCTTCACCGTAAAAAATAGTGAAAAATTCCAAAATGTCGTACTGATCTGTGATTTTTTTTTGCATGCCCCATGATATTATTTAACTTTCGTTAGTTTTGCACTTTTTGATTTGAGCAACAGAAGATTTTCGAAAAAATTGATCTTTACTTGCTAGTATGTTCTGACAGATTTCTGCCATTTTTGCATTTGCCTCTTAAATCGATTTCCTTTTTGAATTATTTTTGGAATTTCGAAAGGAGTTGCTTCAGTAGCTTATGTTTTGATGGATTTAAGTTGAAATTGAATCTAAAGGTTTATTATCTTGCATGCACTAATGTTGCTAATGAAGATTGTGTGAAGTTTTGTATGAAAGAATTTTTCAAGTGGTAGGAGAGAATGATGAATGAGATGAAGAATGGTCAAAAGACTCAAGCATTATATTTTTGAAGATTATTACAATAAAGATATTGATATTATTCAAGTGGTGACTCTGAAAGAATTTATTAAAGACCAAATTCAGAAACCTGCAGAGTCTGTTTTCGAATAGGTAACAGTTCTGGTAAGAGAAGGTCCGTGAAAAACTTTTCAATCTATATTTTTGCAGTTTTTATCTAACATGGAAAATAATGAGTTGAAAGAGGGACGGAAACGGAGCCCGGGGGGCTCACACCACCCCATGGCGCGGTCCCATCTGGCCGCGCCACTAGGGGGTGTGGCCACCCCAGAGCCCGTCTCCGACCCGTTTTCTCCTAGTACCTTCCTTTTGTTGTTAAATTTTGTAATATATAATCCCCCGGATCCCCTGAGGTTTGTATATCGTGTTCTCTTCGTGTTTTTTGTTTCGATCTGTTTCTGTCAAGAACTATTCTCAAGTTTAGAAGCACAATGGTCTCCACCAACAATAAGGGCAAGAAGCTTGTGGAAGATGATCTCCAAGACCCCAAGCATGAGGAGGATATCAAGGGTGAAGTTGAAGAGGAAGTGAAGGAAGACCAGCATCCGTGCACCAGCACCACCATTACAAGCATTGGAGTGATGGCACGTCCTGTCAAGCTCAAAAGGACTGCACGGATGTCCACTGGAGGGATGGTTCTGCGCCTTTGGTTGGCTTCAGGGTCATCTCCTCCATGCGCCCAGAATCCTTTCCATACCCTTATACACGAGCATCAATTCCAAAAGATGCCTAAGGAAAAATTACCCTCCAATTGGGACATGCCTCGTTCTAACCATGCAGGAAAGGAACACTTTAAGGAGGAAGAGTGGGGAAAGAATCACAAGGGTTGGGATTCACAGTCTGACATGATCATGAACCACATTGAGCACAATTTAGAGTTGATTCGTACTCTCACCTTTGAGATTGAGGATTTGAAGAAATTGATTGAAAAGCTTATAGAGATAACACCACCACCACCGAAGGAGTAATTCATCATCAGGTTTTGGCATCCCCTTGGTTTATTCCAAGCTTGGGGGAGTGCCACAGTATCATATCATTATCTTTCATCTTTTTACCTTTTTAGTAGAGTCATATCATGAATATAGAAGTTATCATATTGGATGGTTTGCATTGTGGAAGTATCACTCCTCCAGTTAGTTATCTATATATCCCTTGGTGTGAGTTGCCGTTATGAAATATTAATGGGAAGTTTTATCATTTACTTTTTGCACATCTTATTTTAGGTTGCAATTTCTATTATATGATTGATATTGTTGTTAGTATTGGTATCACTTTGGGATCATAAAGTAAATTTAATTGGTTTTGGCAAACCTAGCTCGGGTCAGTAGCAACACTATTTGAGGATTGAATGTAAAAGAGAAAAGTACTTCTAGAAATATAATTTCATTATCTTTCTTTCTTGATTGGCTCATAAGCTTAGTATTCTCTAGTTAAGATCTTTTGTGTTTCCAAGGAAGATTGCATGATTGTTCTTATCACTTGTATGTTTGTTTCCTTCAACTCTTATGCTTGCTACCCAACCTTGCTAGCCAAAAACCTGTACTGAGAGGGAATGCTTCTCGTGTATCCAATCCTTGAACTAAAACCTATGCCATTTATGTCCACCATATCTACCTATTAGCATTATTGCTATTTCAAGTAAATTCTTGAGTTTTATCTATCTTCCAAAATAAACTTGTTATGTGAAAACTAATGATTAAAGCTCTCACAAACTTGATGGCACACTTTATTTTCTTGTACTTAATAAATTTGAACCATTGTGATTATCTTATGAAGCTTGTATGCTTGCAAATTATAAGTTGGGAGTTAGCAAAACCATGTTATCATGGGGACCGCTTTCGACATTGCACTTATATTTAGTTGATATCATGTTATTTTGTTTATGGATGCCGGCGGTGTGAAATAAAATGGGAGCTTGTAAGCTCATGGAGTTAGTATATGTGTTAGAGAAACGCCTGGGCGTCTAGCCTAAGCCATGCCTAATCATGGTGGAAACTTGCAGCATAACCATAGTGGCATTCTATGAAGCATCCTCAATAAAAACCTATGCAAATAGCAAATGAAAAGATCGCTGAGATGCTTGATGGCCCAAATATATCGAGCTTGTTGGGGAACCCCAGGAGAAAGGTATGATGAGCACAACAGCAAGTTTTCCCTCAGTAAGAAACCAAGGTTATCAATCCAGTAGGAGCAAGGAAACACTCCAAAGGTGTAGCTAGCTGAACGTTGGCAGGGCGCACTACCGGTGCCAGCAGCAACGTGGAGACCTGCAAAACACAACCACAGAACTTTGCCCCCAACATGCGATGATGTTATTAATCTCACCGGTTTTGCTAAAAACAAAGCATTAAACGTATCGAATGGAAGGAAGTAATAGTTTGCAGAAAGTAAACACAAAGCAGTAAACAGTTTGTAGATTGTATGTAAAAGAAAAGGACCGGGGTCCATAGTTCACTAGAGGTGGCTCTCCTTAAGATAGTGATAACATGCTGGGTGAACAAATTACAGCAAGGCAATTGACAAACATCGAGAAAGCATACGAGCATATACTAATCATCTTGACTTCTTTGAGACTTGATTGGGCATTACAACATTATACATAGACCGCCATCCAACTGCATCTATGACTAATAATCCACCTTCAGGTTATCATCCGAACCCCCTTCAGTATTAAATTGCAAGCAACAGATTATTGCTTTATGGATTGCGTGTAAAGTAAACAATACGATTATTCTATGAATAAAGGATTGTTGTTTTCTCCCTAGTAGCAACAGCACATCTAGTACCTTAGAGATTTCTGTCACTTCCCTAGATTACCAGAGGCATGAACCCACTATCGAGCATAAATACTAACTCTTGGAGTTGCTAGCATCTACTTGGCCAAGATAGCTACTAACAACAGAAAGCATGCAAGATCACAAATAACAAAGACATGATAGAATCAATAATCAATCTGAAATAGCATCTCAATATCCATCGGATCCCCGCAAACACAACATGCAGAATTACAAATAGATGATCTTGATCATGAACGGAGCTCATAAGATCTAAACATGAAAGCACAAAGGAGGAGAACCAGCCATCTAGCTACTACATGGACTCGTAGTCTAGAGATGAACTACTCACGCATCACACCGGAGGCTTGCATGATGATGAAGAAGGCCTCTAGGGTGAATTCCCCTCTCCGGCAGGGTGTCGGGAAGAGATTCAGATCCCTCCCAATCTAGCGATGGAGATAACGGCGGCTACCGACTCTTTCGTGGATTTTTGATCGGGTACTTAGGGTTTTGGTATCGGAGGCAATATATAGGCGGAAGGAGAGGCTGAGGGGGTGCTGGGGTCGGCCAGACCACCCCCTGGCAGGCTGGCCTGGCCATGTGGTGTGGTATGGGCCCAGCCCTTCTCTCGTATTCGCTCGATGTCTTCTTGTAAAATAACAACTTTGGCTTTTGTCCCGTCAATTTGAGAGTATTCATTTTTCGACTTCTGGAACCAAAAACAGCAGAAAAATGTGCAAGCAACGTGGCTCTTTGTTACTAGGTTAGTCCAAGAAATCATATGAAAAGTACTCCAAAGTATGGACAAAACACAAGAAAGTAGATAAAACCAAGCATGGAACATCAAAAATTATAGATACATTTGCAATGTATCAACATCCCCAAGTTTAACTCCTGCTCGTCCTCGAGTAGGTAAGTGATAAAAAGAAAGAATAATTTTTAAGGTGACATGCACCATCATAAACTTGATCAAAGTATTTGTAAAACATTCAAAGCTGGGATCATAGTACTTCAATCATAACATGAAAGACAAAGTTCTAGCAATAAGACAAAGAAACTATGATGCAACATGAAAAAGCACAAACAAAAGATTCATGAATAACAGTGCTTTGCAAGACGTTTGTTTGTTTCACATAAAGAAAACATAGCATAATAGTATTCAGCTTGTCCCTCATAGAGTAGCAAATATAAATGCATAGGACACCTTCAAAGTTCGTAAGAGTGACTAGATACAAATAGTTCAAAACAAGCAATATCAAGTTATGCATCAATCAACTAGTCTTGGGACAATGCACATAGAACTAAAAATGGCCACTATGCTCTCAAAGTAGGTGCATAAATATAGAAGGTGGAGACTCAATATAATGGTGGAAGAAAGGCCTTCATAGTAGGAAGCAGAGATTCAAGTTTTATAAAGAGCTTCGCAAAGGCAATGAGAGCTGAAAGCTAGTAAGTATCATAATTTTTGGAGGATCTTTATGAAACTTGAAATCCCTGCTTCCCTTTGCGAAGGGCCTATCTTTTACTTCTTAGTTGAGTCAGTAAATCTATTCCTTTCTATCTCAAGCAAGCATTTGAGTTGTTGTGATTCAATCATCCATATGATGATTTATTCAAATCATGTTTATTATGTTCCTTATTTTGCACACTACTCTTATCTGAGTGAATCTTACTTTGAAGGCTATCATTGAAAACCCCATTAAATCTGACTCCTGCAATTTGTTATCCGTTCTCTGACCAAGAGCAAAAGTTTGCCATTACCAATTATGATTTACTTTGTGTATCTGTATTGTGTTTTCCTTACTCATTACAAGTTAAGTTATATAATAATGAGTTGTTTTCTATTATGATTTGTGTATTGATGAATGCGATGCTTCTTGTCCGTATTCTCTTTATCGACACTTCACTCCATAAACCTGTGGTCATTTTTATTGAACT
The DNA here is from genome assembly GCA_023614405.1 of Avena insularis. NCBI lineage: Eukaryota > Viridiplantae > Streptophyta > Magnoliopsida > Poales > Poaceae > Avena > Avena insularis. The sequence continues at coordinate 556,499,398 of CM042692.1, read as the reverse complement.
CAGTTTTCGCTTGGGGACAAGCAAGGTCTAAGATTCGGGGGAGTTGATATGTCCATTTTGCATCACTATTTTACATCATAATTTACTGCTATTCATTGATATATTTCATATTAAGAGGTGATACTTATGTTATTTTATCTATTTTTGCATGATTGATGACTTTCAGGGGATGAACCACCGGAGTCAGGATTCTGATGGAAAAAGAGTTGTCCAGATGCAATATTCGCGAAGATCAGAAAATCCCGGAAAATATATGAAAGTTCCTATTTTTCCAGCAGACGAAGGAGGCTAGAAGGAGGAGTGGAGATGGGCCACATGGGGCCCACACCACCCCTGGCGGCGCAACCAGGTGGTGTGGCCACCCTGACCCACCTCTAGTATCACCCTTTGGCGTATATAACCCCCTCGAAATCCTAAGACCCAGGGAGCGACTACAGAAAGATTCTGCCGCCTCTACAGGGCGGAAACTACAGAGAGAGAAAGAGCTCTCGAGCAGGCAGAAATCTGCCGGGAGAAATTCCTTCCTAGAGAGGGGAGATCGTCGCCATCAACACCGTCATCAAGCTGGACTTCATCGAGATCATCGTCATCATCTCCACCATCATCTCCACCAGCACCATCATCACCACTCCGTACCGCTGTAACAATTGGGTTGAATCTTGCATAGTTCTTAGGAGAAACTTTCCCGGTGTTGATTACTTGTTGTAGTTGATGCTATTGAGTGGAACCATTGAATTATTGTTCATGTTCAGATTGTTACTTATCATTATTTTATCTCTGATCTTGATCCATATGATAACTTGTGAGTAGTTCGTTTAGTTCTTGAGGACATGTGAGAAGTCATGTTGTTAGTAGTGGAATTGTGTTGAGAAAGATTTAATGGTTTGATATTTAAGTTGTGGTGTTATTCTTCTAGTGGTATCATGTAAATATCGACTACATGATACTTCACCTTTATGGTCCTAGGAGAATGCATTGTGTATTTGGCTACTAATCGTGGGGTTGCCGGAGTGACAGAAACCTGAACACCCATTAGAAAACCTTTGCATAAGGGAGTGTAGGATCTCAAAGTTTAAGGCTATGGTTAGGTTTTTATCTTAATTACTTTCTTATAGTTGCGGATGCTTGCAAGAGGTATAATCACAAGTATGTATTATTCCTAGAAAGGTCAGTACATTAATATAGGTTCACCCACACAACACTTATCCAACCAGAGAAGATTAATCAACTATATAAAGCGAAAGCACTTGACAATATTCTCATGTATCCTCGAGAACGTTTGGTTATCTTAAGTAATACAACCGGCTTGTCCTTTGCTAAAGAAAGGATTAGGCCACTTGCTGTAATTATTATTATTGTCTTTTATTTACTCGCACTTTATTTATCTGCATTATCAAAACCCCCTAAAAATCTATTTGCTAAGTATTTACAGAGAATTTCTGATCCAAACCACTTATCAACACCTTCTGCTCCTCGTTGGGTTCAACAGTCTTACTTATCCAAAATACTACGATATACCCCCTATACTTGTGGGTCATCAGACGCCTGGAAACGCGAGTAGGAAAAAAATCGTTCTCAAGCCAAAAATTACATCCAATAATACCAGATTTTGTTCTGGGAACGTCCAAGGAGTGAGCACCTCCACTCGGGGGCCTCAAAGGCCTCCCACAACGTTTTGGGGGCACCAGCGCGAAATTTTGAGTCCAGCCGCATGCCCCAATTTTTTTGACGCCGACGCGACCCTGTTATTTACCCGACGGTCCCATGCCAAACCCAATGTACAGGGAGGCGAGCGGGGGCGCCGGATGGACGCGTGGCAGAGCGGGTGGCGGAAAGAGAAGGCGGGAGCGCGCGCGCCTGCACCGCCCGGTCAAAGATGGTCCGTATGACAGCCGCATAGAGCCGGTCTTCTTCCTCGCCATTAATGCCGAGTAATGCCGCAGCTCGCCGCAGACTTTCCAGCGACGCCGTCTTGCCGGCCATTGACGAGTTCGCGGCCAGGTGGTCCGCGCAGGACTGGCGGCGGGAGCAGGCCGAGCACGCCAGACGCCACGGCCTCGTCGTCGACATCGACGACGACGAGAGGGCGGCTGGTCCTTCCACGGCAGCCTTGAGACCATGGCGAGGTGCGGCCGCCCATCATTGGCGAAGGACGGCCGCCAACGACGCATGACGAGGACCACCGGCTCGATGCCACAGCGATGTACGCCATTAGATGGCTTTTTTTTGTAAATTTTTGTTAAATTTAAATTGTTCGTCTATATTTCAGTAAATTTTAAACTGTTTGTCCAAATTTATGCTAAATTTAAACTGCCGGTGCCCTCCTATTTGACAACATCGCGCCGACACCCCTCGTGCGGGCAAAAAGACAGGCGTGCCGGAGGGGTTATGAGTGGAGATGCTCTAATCTTTGTGATTTATTTTCGTGGTCTGTTCCTCTCATTGCTCCACCGAATTAACCCATCCCCATCATCGTCTGTTCCTCTCACTGCTCCGATACCGTCAGAACACGACTGGTGATTCGTTCACTCCTTCCTCACTCGAATCCAATATCAGCAGCGGCTGGACACGCGCCGTGTTCTGTTATAACCCGGCGCAGCGCACGCACGGAAAAGGGAGGAAGGCCGCCGCACCGATAGAGAAGAGAAGTTGGAATTTATCCCCCCACCACTCCACCACCGCACCCGCGGCCCCTTCTCCCCCCACCGGGATCCCCGTGATTTCGTGGCGAGCCCTAGGGCAGCGATGCTGGCGAACAGGGCCGGCGCCGTCGCGGGGGACACGGGGAGCCCGAGCGCGCGGGCGGCGGCAGGGGAGGAGGAGGCGGGGGCAGCGAAGGTGAAGCTGCTCTGCAGCTTCGGCGGCCGGATCGCGCCGAGGTCCGGGGACGGGGCGCTGCGGTACGTCGGCGGGCAGACGCGGCTCATCTCCGTGCCCCGCGCCGCCTCCTTCCGGGAGCTCATGCGGAAGGTCGAGGCCGTCGACGAGGGCGCCTCGGCCGCCGCCGCCGGGGTGCTCGTCAAGTACCAGCTCCCCGGGGAGGACCTCGACTCGCTCATTTCGGTCGCCTGCGCGGAGGACTACGTGAACATGTTGGAGGAGTACGAGAAGCTGGTCGCCGCCGCGCCTGACGGCTCCGCCAAGCTCCGCGTCTTCCTCTTCCCGGCCAACGGGAGCGAGGCGGCCGCGTCCGGCTCCGGCTCCCACCTCGCCGCCGTCGACGAGTCGGGGCAGCGCTACATCGACGCCATCAACTGCGTCTCCGCGGACGCCGTCGCGGCCATTCGGCGGAAGGAGAGTAGTGTCGCCAGCGCTGGCTCGTCGGCGCACAACTCGGAGGCCTCGGAGCATGGCGGGGTAGCAGAAGGTATGTCGCCGCGAGCAGTCCCACCCCATTCTGTTCCACCTGAATATTTGTATTCAGCTGGGAGCCACAGCAACCATGGCAGCGCCTTTCCGCAGTCCTTAGGATTTAGTGCTGCCGCCGCACCAGCTCCGGCAATCGGCATACCGGCACAAAATCCTGTGTTGGTTAGGACAGAGCCATCACTGCTGCAGCCTCACCAAGCTGCCTCCTATGCGCCGTCGCATCAACCGGCACAAGTTTCCTCTTATGTACCACATCGCCAGCCGGCGCAAGTTGCCTCGTATGCGCCGCCGCCTCAGGTTGCCGCTTATGCGCCGCCGCAGCAGCCTCAGGTTGCCGCTTATGCGCCGCCGCAGCAGCCTCAGGTTGCCTCCTATACAGCGCAAATGCCACAGTCGCATATAGAGCCACAACAAGTCCAGTACATCAATGCGCAGCAATTTGGTCAGCATGGCGCATCCCAAGCTGTCAATCTGATACCTGTGCAGATGAGCCAGTATGTGCCCAGTACTCTGCGACCCAACTCCGTGGCCACAGCTGCCGGCCAAATGGGTACTCTCAGGCCTGTTTCTGCTGGTACAGACCGTGTTTTGGAGAATCCTCATTTCACAAGGCCAATGCATACTCCGGTTGATCCGAATTACAGGGTACCACAGCCACTTTCACAGCTTCCTCCTTTGCTTCATATGACTTTGCAGACAAGCGATGCACAGACACACGGCGTCCAGACGGTAGTCACAAGCACAGCAAGCTCGCCAGTGTCGGCCAGCTCGGGGACATTTCCACTCGTGATAAGCTCGGCTACCGTGCCAGCAGTGCGCTACGATGATTGCACAATGTGCCAGAAAATACTGCCGCATGCCCATTCGGATAACATGATCAAGGATCAGGGAAATCCTCGTGCAGCAAATTATCCTGATGCTACTCCAGTATTTTACAGCCTCCATCAACAGAATGCAACCAACCAGCATTTTACAGGCGCAAGTGCAGCAACACCGGCTAATTACATGGCAGAACCAAGAGCAGAGAGTAAAGCAGGGATGGCTCAATATGATCAAGTACATTCTGCCAGGAATCCTGCAGTGCAAGCAACATCATCCCCGGCCACAGGAGCGGTGGTTCGACCCACCATGGTTACTTTACCAGTTTCCAGTACACCTACTTCAAACGGAGTGTTTGTCGGGCATCCTCCATATTCCCGTGCTGAAGATCATTTCACATACCAACATCCGCAGCAACACATTTATGGTATGCAGCCATCACAAGTTCTGGTGAATGGAGTTGGTAGCAATCCACGTGGGGTTGATGCTAGTGCATTTAAGAATTCAAATCACCCAGTAGCAGATGCACTTAGAGAATATGGCCATGATCTTCCTCATGATTATTCTGGTGCTATCGATGCTCGGTTGCAAGGAGTTAATTTGGGTCCTATTGCCCCTCCTGAATGTATTGTGCAAGGAAACTCAGCTATTCCCCATGGTGACATTGGTGATGGGAAAATTGATAATTCACCTGCGACTATTGATGGTGCTTCTATGTACAAATCTCAAGCTGGAGGGTATCACTTGGGCATTAACAGTGCCGTTCCTGTTCTGTCTTTTATCCCAGAGGACAATCTTCTGAGACATACTGAACAACCACCTCCCCCTCTGAATGTTGGTGCGCAAAATATCCATCCTGAGATAATCCAGCAGCCCAATATGTTTCCCAGTGTTCCTGTCTCCAACAACCTTGGTGTAACCATTGAACAGCCTGTTTCAAGTGAAACATTTCTTGTGAGACCTGCTTACTCAGGCGTTCAGGCTCCTGCTGGGCCTCCTCCACCGCATCACATGGTTTCTGCTCCCCATACTGTTAGTAGTCAAGTTGTATTGCAGGCTACTGCTGGTACTGATCGTGTCGATGCTACACGTGAACCAGCTTACACAGATTCTCTATTCTCAAACCAGGATCCTTGGAAAGCACTTGGAAATGCTTCTATAGTTCCCCCAACACCAAACAAGTTGGCTAACAGACCAATTGTTTCTGGATATCCATATGCGGAAGGCCATGTGCCAGCAATCACCAGTTCAAATGCTGTCGCACTTCTAGAAGAAGGCAATCTTCCAGGTATTCAAGACCCTACTTTCAAGGATATCTACCCAGAACCTGCTCAAATAAGCAAAGGTCAGTTCGGTATGCTCTCTCATCGAATGTAATTTGGTCTATAGTACCCTCTGCAATTATTATAGCATTCCAGAACTGAAATGAACTAATTTTTTTTTTATCATTTGCTCTTGTTTCTGAAAGGATACGGAGAAGAAACTATCAAACGTCAGTTACAAGCTGTTGCTGAAGGTGTGGCAGCATCTGTTCTTCAGTCATCTTTTCCTGAAAAACCAACCGAATCCTCTGGGGATCACATAGATTCACATGGAGCTGTAATTGATCCAAAACTCGAGGTTGATGAAGTCTCTTTCTTCCCTGTTGTAGCTCTTTTTCTTTGCTCAGTTCTAATTTTTATTTGTATTGTGGTTCAGGATGCACCGAACAAAGAATCAGACAAAACAAGCCAAGGAGTTCCGATTCTCGATGACATTGACAACCTCCAGGTCGTTTGAGATTTACAAGCTCATTATATGCGTGCTTTCCATATGCACTTTCATATACACCATCCTTATGCCCTCCTTTACAAATGCAGATAATAAAGAACAGTGATCTTGAAGAATTGCGCGAACTGGGTTCTGGAACCTTCGGTATTGTTTACCATGGAAAATGGAGAGGTTCCGATGTCGCTATAAAAAGGATCAGTGATCGATGCTTTGCTGGGAAGGCTTCTGAGGAACAGCGCATGGTTTGTGTTAATCTTACTGGTGCTTATTTTCAACCGTCTATTCATCTCGTTCTAACTTCTCGTGCCTGCAGAAAACTGATTTCTGGAATGAAGCTTGCAAGCTTGCATCCTTGCACCATCCGAATGTTGTAGCCTTTTACGGTGTTGTTCTGGATGGACCAGGTGGATCTGTTGCGACAGTCACTGAGTACATGGCTAATGGTTCGCTTCGACAAGCATTGCAAAGACATGAAAAGTATGCTATCTGTTCAGTGCAAATACATGATGCTTTTCATATGGTGACACTTTTAGTGTCAGTTTCTTACTTTCTTCTGTCAGCAGGATATTTGATAGGCGTAGACGTCTACTGATTGTGATGGATGTTGCATTTGGTATGGAATATTTGCATGGGAAGAATATTGTACACTTTGATTTGAAGAGTGATAATCTGCTCGTCAACCTAAGAGACCCCCAACGCCCTATATGCAAGGTGAGGATCTCTGGTTTTCCTTTTCACACCCCTGTTTACTGCACATTTTGCCACGCGGAAAATTGATTCGGACAAACCTTACAAGGACAACATGTAATATCTGTAATCATGTATCCTAGCACCTTGTTTGCATGTAGAAGGTGGACAAGGAGACTCTTAATTTTTCAGTAACTGTGTTATGTTTGCAGGTCGGTGATTTGGGCTTATCAAAGGTTAAATGCCAGACTCTAATCTCTGGTGGAGTGAGAGGAACACTTCCTTGGATGGCACCCGAGCTGTTAAATGGCAGCAGTAACCTCGTCTCTGAAAAGGTTTGTTCCGCTGCATCCTTTGTCCCAGTACGCACGACCCTTCCCCTGATCCACATCCGGACACATACAGGCTATTTACCCCCACATGCTTTTGCTTGTAGGTCGACGTTTTCTCATTCGGAATTGTGATGTGGGAGCTGCTTACCGGTGAAGAGCCTTACGCTGACTTGCATTATGGCGCCATTATAGGTATGCCCTGCGACTTCTCCTGAATGTACATTGCATTTGCCTCACAGGCCCGAGTCCAACACCATTCTTGCTCCTGTAACATTTTGGCAACTGCATTAACCTTGTTGGTTTTGAGTCCAATGCCGTTCCCGTGTTTCTGAACATTTTCCCAACTGCAACCAGGTGGGATCGTGAATAACACCCTGCGACCTCTTGTGCCCGAGTCGTGCGATCCGCAGTGGAGGTCGCTGATGGAACAGTGCTGGTCAGCGGAGCCATCGGAGAGACCGAGCTTCACGGAGGTCGTCAAGAGGTTACGGGCCATGGCGAGTTCCCCTACCAAGGCGCAACCGCAGAAGTAGACGCCCTTAGCTTTGTACATTGATGCACAAGGTGAAAGATAGAGAAGATACAGCGGGGTTGCTTGACACTCCAGGTGGTGCTTTCCAAAACCCGAAAAGCAAATGTAAGAGCATGTACCAAGGTGTCATGGCAACCGTTGCTGAATCTGTTATATTAGGGGGCCCTGGTGTACTCCGGACTTGTTCTATGGCCTATGGGCGTGTCCTGTTTCCTGCCTGTCGGCCTGTGCTGGTTGTGACCGTTCAGTTTCAGGTCCGGAATGTTTATGAAGCGCTGACTCGCTGAGTCTGAGTGTGATATCAGCGGACTCCTCGCCCCGTCAGTTTACTACGTACTGTAATTCCTGATACACACAATGGAGAAATCAGGGACTCCCAAATCGGATGCTTAGTGAAGAGTCTGATAGGACCGAATCATAGACTTTGTACACGTCCAAATCCGATAAAGCTTATGAATATGAGGCTCATTACGTGGATGTATAGATGGACTATACTCGAGAAATCTAATGTGGTTTGTGAGAACTTCACAGCAGTAAACCACCCTAGATTTGTGGTGTACCTGGGATGCATTTTCTTAGTGGCACTTACAAATGGAAGACTCCCTTGAGCTGCTTTGTCTACCTAGCTGATATATTGATGTAAGGTCTCTCTTTAGTTTTTTCTATCGAAATGGGAACATAGCCTAGCATCGACATATGTATGCAACCTCTTTTATTACTTTTAACGTTTAACTCTTATACAAAGATTGCATCGTGGGTCACACGAGGTCAACATACAAATCAACCATATAAATAAAAAAACAACTTGAAATGACTGAAATGACTCTGCATCAACATGCTATTTTGAGACCAAAATGATAACTCCAGTGGAGATCAAAATGCTAACTGTAGTGGATGTATAAATCTTGTGTAACCATTTCCAAAATCAACCATATAAAGAAAAAGACAACTTAAAATTACTATGCATCAACATGCTATCCTGAGATCAAAATGCTAACCCTATTGGATGTATAAATCTCGTGTAACCATTTCTAGCTGATTGCACCCAGTAAACAAAGTTGTTGCTTGTCCGTTGGTTTTAGATAAGATCATGTACGAATGACGAATCCAATGAGCGACATGCATAATAACCTGTATAAAGGTAGATGATTTTGCATTGTCAAAAATATAATCATTTTGTAAATTCTAAATGGCCCAAATAAAGCGCAAACTCTCACTCAGGTTTGAACTTTATCTTTTTTAATGACTCCCCTTAGCGAGTTCCCAAAAGGATTAGTTATGTTGCTTGGGGGTATTATATTAAGGTAAAGGTATAAGATATTTTCCTTCTGTTAATATCAAGACGCACGCTTATCTAGATGGGCTAATATTCTTTTATTTTTCATTCAAAAAATTCTCGAGATTTTTGAAATAGCTAGTACATATTTCATACTATCTAGTTCAAAAATTTTAGGATTTTTTTGGATAAAAAATAAGGAAGTACTAGGCCACCTAGATAAGAGTGCGCGCGGAGTAATTTGAAACAGAGGGAGTATAAGCCAAGCAATCTTTGCCAAAGGACAAAAAATAAACATATGTTGTATTGTTTAACGTTGATCCCAAAAACACCATTGTTTACTATCCTGTCAGTTTTGGTAAGAATAACCTTGCAATGTTAGAACCACATAAAAATCCTGAAACAACATTTTTTTACCATCCCGTCAGTTTTGTTTGGTAAAGTTATCTTTTGTAAGAATAACTTTGTAATGTTAGAACCACATATAAAACCCTGATTTTGAGTGGAACTTTCATTTTCCATATATATATTTACGAAGAAATCAAGTATGGTCATTAATTTAATCTAAGTACAATGATTTGATTGTAAAAAGAACCTGAAGATGTTAACTTCCAAACAAACACATCAGGTTGAGTTGAAATATGAACATCCATCAAACGCTGAACCAAATGAAGCCATCTTGATCATTTGTTCTGTGTTAAGGTGTCTAAAAGCTACAATTAGAGGATCTTGAGACAAAACATTAACCACCGAAACTTGTTTTCACTGTACTATGTTATATAGGGATGGATATTGATGAGATAAAGGAGAATCACCAAGCCACTTGTCCTCCTAGAAACACATATCCTCGTCATTCCCTATTGTAAAAGAACCTCTATCGAAAAAGTCATATTTTATCTTTATGAAGCCCCCCCCTCCCAAAAGGTGAATCCGATGGTTTTAGCTTTACTTGGGACAACGAGTTGGAGGGAAGATGCTTATTCTGTATAAGTTCTTGCCAAACTACTTGTTTATTTAAAAGTTTAAAGAGTCACTTGCTCAATAGATATTTATTTTGACCTCTAAAACCACTATACCAAGACCACGCCACTCTTCCGGCATTCCGTTTGGTAAGTTTATACTTCCTTTTATGTCCATCCCTTTGCAAAAAGAATGTAAATCAAAGAAATCTAGTCTTTTCTTTACCCCTTTAGGTATTTTATAGAATCAAACATCAGAAGACTTGTTAGCACAAATTAATGAGTATAAAGATATCGCTGTACAATAACAACTTACCTAACTGACTAGCTAACCTTTTCTCAGAGCGGTCTTCCATCGGCTTCCACTCGCCGCTTTTTAACTTCCGATTGTGAATAGCGATTGCCAAGTACTCCCTCCATATCAAAATATAAATACACTAAGGATTAGTCAAAAGTCAAATCTTACTAACTTTGACCAGATACTCTCTCCTTCTCAATTTATGTTGCATATAAGGTTTTATCAAAGTCAAACTTTACAATGTTTGACCAAGTAGTTTGATACAAATATGAACCTATACAACGCCAAATTAATATTATTAGAATTGGCTTAAAATATATTTTCATACTATATGCATTTTATATCACACATATTCATATTATTTTGATATTGACTCAGTATCGTAAATGTTCATATTTTTTATGTATAAACTTGGTCAAAATTGGAAAATATTAACTTTTGACTAATCCTTATGCGTCTTATATTTTGGAACGGAGGGAGTATCTAAAAGGGAACTCGCTAACCCCACACACAAAAAAGATTTTCTTCCATGTCCTTCCTTGGCTTTACCGAAACTAAAATTCACTCTTATGAAGATTAATTTTGAGACCCAACAATTGCTCGAACACACATATAATTAGCTTCATATTTAGGGAATTTTGTATATCATGTTCCATAAATATGATTGTACCATCAACATACTGCAGAATTGACACTCCTTCCTCAACTAGTTGAGGTATGAGACCATCAACTTGATCATCTTCTTTTTGTTCTTTCTATTACTACAAGATTAAACAAATAGGTGATGGAGGACCTCCTTGTTTTAAACCTTTTTGTGTTTGAAAATAATGATCTATGTCATCATTTACTTCAATACAAACACTTCCTCCACTAACAAACTGTTCCAACCATTGACACCATTTTAGATCAAAATCCTTCATTTGTAACACTTGTTGCAAGAAAATCCATTTCACCTTATCATATGCTTTTTGGAAGTATATTTTTAAATGTACTTTATCCATTTTATTCCTACGAAGTTTATGAATAGTTTCGTGTAGAATAAGCACCCCCTCTAAAGTATGTCTCCCAGGCATGAAAGCCATTTGAATTAGCCTTATTAACTGATGAGTTACCTATGTAACCCGGTTAGTGCCAGCTTTTATGAATATTTTGGAACTAACGTTCAACAAACATATGGGCTGCTGTAGCATCTTTTCCATGAAGTTAGCTGTAGGAATAACATTTTCTTCTTGTCCCCCTTTAGCAATTTAGGGGCTGCTTAGCATCTTTCATGTACTAGGAATAATGTTGTTCTTGTGGAAGCCATGTTACAAACTTACATACGAGGGTTGTTCTGACATAACCTAATCCCAGCCATTGGAGTGACATAAATTATTGAATTATGTATGTACAACATGGTCTTTTATATCTCACAAATTGGTCACATCTTTTTTAAGTTTCTGCCAGCATTTAATGTTTTTTTGAGAATTTTCTGCAAACATTTACATATCACATCGTGTTCAACGACTATGCGATTTTTGTTTTGTCGTCTTGACAACATCGTGTTTTTTGAATGATGTGTAGTCAAACTTTTATTTTGTGGGGATGTGGTTAAATTTGTTTTTTTAGTAGATAGTCGAACTTTTCTTTGACCAAATGAAAGTTAGTTGCTACATTCTCTTCAGGGCGGCCCAATGCCAAGCCCAATCCTAGCTAATTAACGACTGTTTTAAGACGCTCGCCTAAGCACAGACGCCATGGCCCTAGCTCGCGTCTTGCGGCAAGCGTCATGTTTAAGACGGGCCCCGCTTCTCCCGCACTAAGACAATGACGGGCCACCGTGGCACGTGAAGCACGCTGGCCCGTTATTGATTTCCACCGGCCCGTGAAAGTACCCTTCAATATGTGCCGGTTTTACAATATAACAGCTACTTTTTGGTGGTGTAATGGTCTGTTGGAGCTCGGGAGAGCGTGAGGTGCTGAGTTCGACTCTTGCTGGCTGCCTTTTTATGTCTATATTTTGGAAATCCTGAAGTACACGTGCTAAACGGGCCGTGCCGGGCCGGCCGGGACCGCGGCACAGACACGGCCCTGCTGTTTCACGGGCCCGTCACGCCACGGGCCGGGCCGTCGCCGGGCTTTTTTCGCGGGCCCACGTGCCGGCACGCTAGAGAGCGGCCCGTTGGCCAGGTTTGGCCAAGCCCTAAACGGCAAACGTCTGTCTGTTATAAAGGCCTTAGCCCAACGGACACTACACGTCGCATCATTCTTCTTCGGGCCGAGAGAGTTTCGGTTGCGCCGTCGCACCGCCCACCGTTCTCCTATCCGGAGCAGCAGCCCCCGCCTCCTGTCCTCGACCGGAGCCGAGACCGTCGCTATGCCGCCGCCTCACAGCTCACCCTCATCTTCCCTTCCCCCCCGACCCCGCCTCATCCCGAGGCTCGGCTCGTACTCCAGAAGAGCCGTCACATCCGCCGCCTCCTCCTCCCCGTCGCCGTCTGCTGCCGGATGCCACCGCCCTCTCCGGTACGCCGTGCTCGGAGCCGGCTTCGCGGGGCTCTCCGTCGCGTGGCACCTCCTCAAGGTCCTCTCCTCTCCTTCCTGTCCTTCGTTCATTGTCACTGGCAGCATCGCCTGAACCGGCCAACGCTGTCTGGTTGCAGCGTAGCTCGAAGGATTCCCGCGTGTCGGTGGACGTCTACGACGAGAACGGGGTGGGTGGAGGCGCCTCGGGAGTCTCGGGAGGGCTTCTCCATCCCTACTCGCCGAAAGGTCTCTTACAACACTGCGAACATTTCAATCTGCGGTTTCACTCAATCCGCTCTACTTATGTAGTACGTATATGTGAAGTGTTCTTCTTACAAATTACAACAAAATAAGTCTGGTAGACAACACGAATTTCTTGCTTAATTGCAGCCAAGCTTCTCTGGAGGGGAGCTGAATTCTGGAAAGAGTCGATGGATCTCCTGCACAGCGCAGAGCAAGCGAATGTAGCCGCTGGATCAGATGGAGCGAGTCAAGATGATGACGCCCTCATCTGGAGAAGGCAATCACTTGTTCCTTGTAGCTAGTACTATATTTTGACATTTTCGTTTGTTGATGTTTTTACCTATTGATGATGAGGATACTTCTTACTGAGCAGGGGAATTTTGCGGCCACCTACGACAGAGAAGGCTGCTGATATATTGCTAGAGGTACTGCTGGATTGAGATTATGAAGCTATTCTCAGGTGCCTCCTTTTGTGTTTTTTGGTGCGTGATTTTGATCCTTGGGCCTATTCAAGTTAGAATGCTCAGAGTTGCCTCCAGAGTTGCAGCCTTCAAGTGCTTGATACGGATGCTGCACAACGACTGATCCCTGGGTTACAAGTTCCACTCAACCTTGCGGTTTATATGCCACTAGCACTGAACATCAACCCTAACAAGTATTTGCAGGTGCTACACATCTTCGTTCTTTGTTTCACCTCAGCTGTTGTCGTCTTATATTCTTGATATGCTGAGACATTTCGTTCTTGTGTTTATGTAGGCGTTGTTCTTTGCATGCCAAAATATGGCTGACAAAGCATCCGTTTCACCCGGTGAACAGAAACAGTTCAAGCTGTACAAGGAGCATATTGATAATCTACAACAATTGTCAGGTAAAGTACTCACGCGGTCCACAAAATAAGCAAGGGGAATTACTTTACACGAACTTGGACATTACAACATGGCCCTTCAGATGTTGGATTTCCATTTAGATTAATCAGAAATATAAGTACATATGAATGTATGATGACTACCTGAAGCTAAAGTGAAGTGCTGTACTCTTTGTCAATTTACAAATTAGTAATTGAGCACCTCCTGTTTAGAAATGTGTTTTAAGTAATAATTTTAGGTTTCACTGAAGCTGTTGTGTTACTGTAACAACTAGTCCTCCTTTTTTCTCCTAAAGATGCTATCCAATCTGAACAGGAGATTATGATTCAGTTATCGTCTGCCTTGGGGCCAAAGCTACCTTACTTCCAGAACTCACAAATAAGCTACCTCTTAGAAACTGCAGGGGAGTTATTGCTGAATTCCAGCTGCCATTAGATACAGTGTAAGGTGTCACTGTGAGTTGAACTTGTAAAGTCGTTACTCACTACCGCACTAGCTCGAACTATCTGATGGCTGCATTTCATTCGTGCAGAGAAAAATATGGCAGTCAAAGTCCTTCAATCTTATCTGATGCATGGCTGGCATTCCAAGGTCCACACACCGTTTCCATTGGGTCAACTTGGCAATGGAAGTCTGACAATTTTTCTTCAAGTGTGTGTGATGAAGAAGCTCTTACTGCAACTGAAGAGCTGCTCCCAAAGGCTTCTGTCGTCTATCCAGGAATAAGTAAATGGGATTATGTACGAGCAAGGGCTGGGATAAGAGCTATGCCTCCATTGACAGCTAATGGATCACTGCCACTTCTGGGTTGTTTAAATGACAGGATAGGCGAGAGGAGAAATTGTTCTTTTTGGCTAATTGGTGGCCTTGGAGCCAGAGGTCTTCTGTACCATGGTTTAGCTGGAAAGCTGACTGCCAAAGCTGTGATTTCCGGTGATGAAAACATAATACCTTCTGAGTTCACTTGCTGGAAGATGATCAAGGCTTCAAGGTGAATACCATGACGTGGTTCTACGAGAACCACGCTATCGGGCCTACACGCTATGCGTGCGTATGTCATTGATGTGAGGGAAAAAGCCTTGGAGCTTTCTTTGCAAAGAGCCCAAGAGGATGGTGGGACTGCAATTGCTTATATGAAGGGCTACTGCATATGTAAACCTAAAGCACTCTGGGTTATTCCACACAGCATGTACAACAAATAGTTGCAGATATCACTAGAGGCTCGACCCGTGTTCTTGATGGGTATGTTGGAAGCTTCTGATTGAAGCTTGGTTAAGACAGAGAAATCTCCTCTTGTTCTGGAAGACCATGTTTAGGGCTCTGCTGCTGAAGTGCACCTGATGCGCGGGTATGGTGTTCCATATTGAACTATTTCTCCCTTTTTGTACTTGAATCATTGGTTCTGTAAATCTCAGGGAGATGAGGCTATGACTTCTGTATGGATAGGTTATAATCTTCTTTTAAACTTTCCATTCCTTTTCGTTTACAAGCTATGCATTTGGAAAGGCAGGAGAGATTTTCAGAGCTCATGATAGGTACTAGTACCTCCGTTCCAAAATGTAAACTTTTTAGCAGTTCAAACAATTTGAAGTGCTAGAAAGGTGGCTTACATTATGAAACGGAGGTAGTATAGCAGTTAGGAAAGCAAGAGATTGTCTGACAATATATGTTGATGCGAACGCACCGTTCCACACACACTTGTATACATAGTAAGAGCACAAGAAAACCTATGCAGTAGTTTCGAAGCGAGATGTATACATAGTACCACACAGATATATCGGGAATAGTTGCTCTTCCTGCTGCTCAAGACCTCCTCCTCACAACGGAAGGAAGGGAAGAAATATGGTCTGGTCCCGCGCGTGCTCTCCGGCCACCGTCTAGACGGTGTAGCTCTGCTGAATGGCGTCGATGTCGATACCCTTCTGCTTCACCACCGACTCGACGTGCCCCTTGAGCGTGTGCAGGTCCCGGAGCCTGGCGATCTCGGCGCGCTTGGCGGCCTGCTCGGCGATGTCGGGGCCCTCTTCCTTGCTGTTGTTGTTGATGAGGTCGGAGGTAGGCGGCTGGATGAGGCCGTGGAGCGTCCTCTGTTCTGTCGCCCACTGCGCCTTCCTCTCGTCCTTGCCGTAGTCCTTCTTGTTGGTGAACGCCGTCTGCGCCAAGATCACAAACACCCAGAAGAAATGTCTCACTGGGACGACCAAGAAATGAGGAATCAATAAAGATCGAGCACACAGCAGCAATGGCTGAACGCTGGCTAACACTGGCGATCGAAGGAGCTTGCCTTGTTCTGGACGTTGTCCCAGCCCTTGCCGCTGAGCGAGTACCGGATGATGAACTTGAGCACGTCCAGCGGGATGTAGGTCACCACGCTGAACACCCAGATGGCGCCGCCCCATGGCCACCCGATCCCTTGCATGTCGCAGAACTCCCAGTTGGCGTACACGGCGATACACGTCGCCACCAGCTGCGCCGCGAAGAAGGCGAAGAGGAGGAGCAGCCCCGGCCGCTCCACGAACGACCAGCTCCGTGACCGCGTCACGAAGATGAGCGCCTGGCTGATGATGCTCACCTGCAGGTACAGCGCCGCCATCAGCTGCCTGTTGTTGTCCCGGATCGGCGGCACCCCGAACGTCTCCGTGAAGTAGTCCGTGTCGTGGGCGAGGTAGAAGAAGAGCACGGTCACCAGCGCCATGTAGGTGCCCAGCACCACCCCCGTCGCGAAGATCTCGTCCAGCTTCCACGAGTCCGGCTTCGGCGACGGCTTCACGCGGTCCTTGGAGATGGTCATGATGGTGCCGTCGTTCAGGATGGCGATGATCAGCACCATGAAGGGCGCGAAGTCGAACTTCCAGATCAGCGCCACCAGGAGGAACCCCAGCACGATCCGGATCGTGATGGACACGGCGTAGATGGTGTAGTTCTTCATCCGCTGGAAGATGGCGCGGCTGGTCAGCACCGCGCTCACGATCACGCTCAGCCCTGGCTCCGTCAGCACGATGTCCGACGCCGACCGGGCCGCGTCCGTCGCGTCGTCCACGGCGATGCCGATGTCGGCCTTCTTCAGCGCGGGCGCGTCGTTCACGCCATCGCCGGTCATGCCGACGATGTGCTTCATCTCCTGGAGCCGCTTCACGATCTCGTACTTGTGCTCCGGGAACACCCCGGCGAACCCGTCCGCCTTCTCGATAAGCTCGTCGATGGGCAGGCCGTCCACGTGGACGTTCTTGTCGCCGAGAAGGGCCGTCGAGGGGTACATGTTGGTGCCCATGCCGAGCCGCCGCCCGGTCTCCTTCCCGATGGCGAGCTGGTCGCCCGTGATCATCTTCACGTTGACGCCGAGGTGGAGCGCCCGGCGGATGGTCTCCGCGCTGTCGTGCCTCGGAGGGTCGAACAGCGGCAGCAGCCCGATGAACTGCCACGGCTCGCCGGCGCTCTCCTTCCTCTTCTCCGGGACCTGCTGGTACGACACGCCCAGCGACCGGAGGCCGCGGTCGGCGTACTGGTCGATCAGCGCGTGCACCTTCTTCTCGGCGTCCGGAGCCATGTTGCAGAGCTCGATGATCTGCTCGGGCGCGCCCTTGCTGACCCTGTGCCAGTCACCGTTGCTGTCGATGTATGTGATGGCCGTGCGCTTGTCCACCGGGTTGAATGGGAGGAAGTGGACTTCCTTGATGCCGGCGCGGGCCTCCTTGGGGTCGGCGAGCATGTTGACGATGCATGTGTCGATGGCGTCCTGGTTCTCGACGCGGGACGCCCTGGCAGAGTAGAGGAGGACCATCTCCTTGTCGACGCCCTTGGAGCAGACCTCGATGAGGGTCTTGTCGACGGTTAGCTTGTTGAGCGTGAGCGTGCCGGTCTTGTCGCTGCAGAGCACGTCCATGCCGGCCATCTCCTCGATGGCAGTCATGCGCTTGGTGATGGCGCCCTGCTGCGACAGCCGGTGGGAGCCGATGGCCATGGTGACGGACAGCACGGTGGGCATAGCGATGGGGATCCCACCGATGAGCAGCACGAGGAGGTTGTCGATGCCGTCGCGGTACGGGCGGTGCTGGATCGGGTACATGACGATGATCTCCACGAGCATCCCGGCGGCGATGGAGATGATGCAGAAGTTGCCGATGGCCGTGAGCACCTGCTGGAAGTGCCCCACGTTGTTGGTGCTGTCCACGAGGTGCGCCGCCTTGCCGAAGAAGGTGTGCACGCCCGTGGCGATGACGACGGCCTCGATCTCGCCCTGCTTCACCGTGGATCCGGAGAAGACCTCCTGCCCGGCGTACTTGTTGACCGGCATCGACTCGCCCGTGAGCGCCGACTGGTCGATCTTGAGCGCGTCGCCCTCGAGCAGCCTGGCGTCGGCGGGGACGATGTCTCCGAGCTTGATGCTGATGATGTCGCCGGGGACGAGGATGGCGGCGTCCTGCTCCTCCCACCTGCCGTCCCTGAGCAGCTTGGTCTTGGGCGCGAGGCCAGCCATGAGCGCGGCGGCGGCGTCCCCTGCGTTGGACTCCTCGATGTAGCTGATGGTGGAGTTGATGATGAGGAGGGAGACGATGCCGACGAAGTCCTGCCAGTCCGGAGGCCTGCCGCCGCCGTTGGCGAGCGCGATGGCCATGATGGCGGCGATCTCCATGACCCAGGACAGCGGGTTCCACATGAACCCCAGGAACTTGAGCAGCTTGCTCTCCGTCTTCTCCTCCAGCTTGTTGGGCCCGAAGAGATTGAGGCGGTTCTCCCCTTCCGCGCCGCTCAGCCCTTTCTTGTCGCATTTCAGCGTCCTGAACACCTCCGCCACGGGGACCGTCGACTGCAAATTATAATCAATATATAAAACCAGCAGCCAGGACACGTACGGGGGATGAGAAACTAAGATCAAAGGATCGGAGGAATGAAGGAAAGATCGGTTGATGATGATGGACGTACCAGGTCGACGGTCTCGTCGCGGACGTCCTCGAGGGCGAGGGACGCCATGGCTGATTAGCTAGTGATTATTATTTTATTTACAACTAGCTACGGCGGCGGGGCCAGCGGTGGTTGTGGTGGCGCGGGCGCCGGCGCTCGCCCACAAGGGGGAGGCCTTGTTAGGGTGGACACGGAGGGACGGCGGGGGCAAGGCGTTGCCTAGCTTCCTGCCTCCTCTTTCCGTGGAAATGGTTGGAATGGCGATGGCACCCGCGCCGCCCGTCTTATAGCTGCGTCGTGCGGTGGAGGACGTCGAGTTGGGCCGAACGCGCGGACGGACGGGAGGTCTTCGCGGGCGGGCGCGCATGGACGGCATGCGTCCCGAGCTTCGTGGAGCGCCATTATTGGCCTTTGCCTCTTGACGGTCTCGCGCGCGCGGCGGCTTGGGCGCGACACGTCCCGCATGTCGCGGGGATTGGCGTCGTGTAGGTTTGAGAAATCATTGGTTACAAAGAGGACTGTGTCCACGGTAATATTAAAGGATTATTCTATTATGAGAACGTGAAAATCCAATAAGACCGGGTGTATCCTAGACCTCTTCCGATACGCGACACGTGTTGACATCGATCTCAAACCACCAGGAGCAATTCCCGTCCCGTTTCAATACCGAGCAAACCCCCCGATTCCAGCTTTCCTTCCTTTCTTCGAGATCAATTCCTAAATCCCAATTCTGTGCTATTTTGGCGCCATGATCTCCGTGATATCAGGTGTGGATGGGATCACGTACAAAAGGGGATTAACAACCGTCTAGGTTTTTCCCGAGCTCACAGCGGACGCACGACAGCGGCACCAAACCCTCGTGCACGGCAGCAGCACCAAGCTCTCGTCGGCGGCGGAAGAGCGGCACCAAGGCGCAAGCACTCGTCGCCGCGCGCGGACGCAGGGCTGCAGCGGCACCAAGCTCTCGTCGTCTCCTTCAGCTGCGCCGAGACGCCGCCCGATTAAATCATGGCGGCGAACTCAAGGCCGGATATTCCACAGTCGGAGTCGATGCCCTTTCTGTCCAGAACTAGTTCGATGGTAAGTGTGAGATGAATATACGCATCTCTTTCCTAGCTAGGACGGTTGATTGATTTAACTAGCAGAGACGATATTATATACTCCTTGTCTCTGATCGCATTAGTTCTTTAACTTTTGAAAGAAATACTTCTGACCATGTCATGGGTTATGCAGAGTGAGACAAGGAGTGAGCAAGAACAAGTGTATGAGGTTGTGCCCATGAATCCGCCGACTGCACAGGGATCGGAGCCAACTAGATACGCCGAAGTGGTGAATCTTGAATCCACAGACACGATGATAGGAATCTCTAGTCGTGAGCATGTGACACCGAGGAAAGACAGTGACACGAGCAGCATGCCTACGGTAACAGGAAACTTGGAGGTAAGGAAAAATCATACATGATTTAATCTAATAAACATACTAGGACTGATGAAGTTGTGATGTATTGGTTAATTTATACTCTCCATAAGCAAATTTCTGATTAACATATGTGTGTAGGCTGATCATCCCAATACATCTTCATGTGAAATTGTGCCAACAGTAGGCATGTGTTTTCCGTCTCAAGAAGAGGCATACAAGTTTTATAATTCGTATGCAAGAACGAAAGGATTCAGTATCAGGTGGACACACAAAAAACTTAGAGCAGATGGCTCCCTATGTTCCAAATACTTAGTCTGCAGTAAGGATGGGGTTAAGGCTATACATCCCACACATGAAACTAGGAAAGAACAAGCTTCTACAAGGACATCTTGCAAGGCCCGTGTTCAGTTCACTATAAGGGAGTTTGGAATATTCAGAAAGTTGTTCTTGACCACAATCATCATCTTGTAACTCCTGATAAGTCACACATGCTAAGGTCGCAACGTCAACTACTAGATGCTGATCGGTGTATCATCAACCATATGAGGACGGCAGGAATACGTCCATCTGAAATATACAATTTTTATGAAGAATGGGTTGGTGGGGCTGATAATGTGCCATTCTTGGAGATGGATTGCAATAATTACATAAGAACTGAACGCAAAAAGTACTTCGAATCCAAAGATGCACAAACAGTTCTGGATTATCTGAAGAACAAACAGGCCGATGACCCTTCCTTTTTTTATGCCTTGCAATTAAATGAAGAGGATGGCAGAATTGCAAATTTCTTCTGGGCTGATGGACAATCTATAATGGATTATTCTTGCTTTGGAGATGTTTATTTTGATACCACATTCTCAACAAATAAGTTTCAAATGCCATTCGCTCCATTGCTTGGCGTTAACCATCACAAGCAAACTATTGTTTTTGGTGCAGCACTCTTATTCGATGAAACAACAGAGTCGTTTGTGTGGCTTTTTGAGAGCTTCCTAAAAGCAATGTCTGGTAAGCAACCTCAAACAATTTTTATAGACCAGTGTGCTGCCATTATAAAGGCGATCAGAAAGGTATTCGTAGACACAATCCATCGTCTTTGTTTATGGCATCTTTACCAAAATGCCGCTAAACATCTCAGTCATGTCATCGGAGACCATCCAGAGTTTCTTAAGGAACTTAAGAAGTGTGTGTATGAAGATAGGTCAGTGGCACATTTTGATATGAAATGGCAGGATTTATTGGTTCAATACAATCTCCAGGAAAATTCATGGATCAATAATATGTACAAGTTTCGTGAGAAGTGGGCAACTGTTTATATGAGAGATTCTTTTAGTGGAGACATGACATCAACCCAACGAAGTGAAGGGATGAACAATGTATTCAAGAAAACATTTCGTGGAAAACTCTCACTTGCGGAATTACTAGAAAAATGTGACAGGTGCAATGCTCGTCTTCGACGGAAAGAAAAATATGAAGACTATAAGTCACGCCATAGTGACCCAGTGCGCTGCATATCTTATCTCCCTATATTAAAGACAGCGGCTGAATTTTATACAAGGACACTTTATTCTGAGTTTGAAGAAGAATTCAAGAGGCAATTTGGTTTTTCATGTGTTCAACTGTATAGTGAAGGAACAAGTAACACTTACAAGGTGACATCCTTTAAATACAAGGATGATGAAGCCATAGTGGTTTTTAACCCTACTGACATGGACATACCTTATTCTTGCAAGTTGTATGGCTGCATAGGTATGTACAGATACTCCGTTATATCCATGATATTTGTGCCTCTAACTTTTACCTGATGAAAAAAATTCTTCATTATGTAGGTATCCTATGTAAGCATGCTCATAAAGTTTTGAACCACTGCAATGTTATCACCTTGCCAAGCCAATACATAATGAATAGATGGACAAAATATGCAAAGCAAGATATATTTATTTCCAAACCAATTGACAATGATAACCCAGAGCTCCTCTTTGCTCATATTTCCCGAAAGATGATATCCCTTGCGCTGAAGTGTAAACCGTCAAAGGAGGTTCTTGCACATCTAAACAGTGGTATTGATAAATTGGCATCAGAAGCTGCAGATTTACTTAGTAAGGTAAGTTTGGATGAAGAGGAGGATTCTGATTGTTACCTCGAATTAATTGAAGATGTAGCCAAAACACGTGTGTCGTTTAAAGCTCCTACCCATATAAAAGGCCCAATGAACAAAAGAACAAAAGGGGCACTCGAGGGAACAACAAAAGGCAAGAAAAATGCTACATCAGAGAAAGGTACTTGTTATTTTGCTTTGCATGAATAACTAGTTAATCTCTTAGTAACCCTCCATAACAATGTGCAGAAGAAATTGCATCAGATTCAACAACGGCAGGCCCAATGGAGCTATCCGTACATCCAACTGAATCTTTAGAATTTACTGTAAGTTTAAAAATAAATATTTCCTCTATCTTCTCCATATGTTTTCTCACCGGGGCATCTATCTTATGTTTCACTTTTTTTGGTACAGGGGACAGTGCACTCTCATGCTAGTAATGATAATATAAACCCTTTCTCCTCTGGAGCGATGTCATTTGTTGATTATCCTGCAATGTTTCCCCAATTGCACTGGAGAATTTACAAGTCTACTACTTCAAGCTCATGGAAATGCTGCAGCATCGTCCAGTGCTCGCCGATTGGATTTTCAGTGAGTGAACTTTGCAGTTCGAATGATGCGCCTGGTGGCACAACTTCATGATCATCAGAAGAAGCACAGAGACGCGAGATACATATTCAGTTTACGTCTGTCATCCTCTTGTCCAATATAAATGTATAAACAATCACTATTCTATTTTCCTTATCTCTGCCGGTTGTGTACTCTTTTTGCTTCACAAATCATATACAATTATCTCAAGTACTCTTTTAGTACCTGTTGATTTGGTTTGAAGAGTAATATGCATGATGTACATCGTTATGGCTATGCAAAACATCATCTACATGGTTCAGTTTGGATCATGCACACAATCTGAATATAGACATGAGTTCACGGCATGTTTCTGAAACATATGTCTTATCTGTAACATACAACCGAACTTCATAACTAAAAAAGCAACAAAATCGTTGCCAAACTTACACCAGGCATAGTTCTTCACATTCAGTATCCATACACAAGTCATGTACACTAACAGGATTAATCCCCATGGCATGGTTCGACTCACGGAGACAGCTGTCAAGTTCGTCGGCATGGTCGATTCCGCGGCTCAGTCATCGGATCAGTAGCCATGTGCCCGCACGGGTGCAGCTAAGGATGAGACGTCGTCATACTGCGTGACCACCGTCGAGCTTCACGCCGCTGCCATGCGTCCGCCGGCGACGAAGACATGGTGCCACTGCCGTGCGTCCGCCGCCAAGGAGAGCTTGGTGTCGCTGCCGGGTGTCTGCCGTAGATCGACGAGAGCTCGTGCAAAACATAGAATCAGTTGTTAATTACCTGCATAAAAATTTTACACGATCACCTCCTCGTATCACGGTGAACAGGGGACTGGGTCGTTGGGAATTGCCGTCAAAGAAAGAAAGGAAGGAAAACTGGAATCGGGGGGTTTGCTCGGTATTGAAACGGGACGGGAATTGCTCCTGGTGGTTTGAGATCGATGTCAACACGTGTCGCGTATCGGATGAGGTCTAGGATAGACCCGGTCTTATAGGATTTTTCTCCGTCCACGCTCCCCGTCCGGGCGCGCGACGAGATTTGCGCTTGCTCCCATCGCACGGTGCGTGCTCCTTCCCCACATTACGACGTGTTGACGGGTGGTCCCCGCACAGCTCGTTAATTCCAGGCATTTCACCCAACTACCCCTATTTCCTCCTCCCCTCGTGTGCCCGATCCTCTTTGTCCCGTCTCTCTCTCCAGTGATTCCTCGTTGGGTTTCCTCAGGTGCGGCATGAGGAAGGTCTCCGGGGACACACCGCGGAAGGTAACTGGCACGATACAAGTTCCTTTTCGGTTTTTCGACCCAGCTTCTCATGGTTTGGTTCTGATCCCTCGCTTTTTCCGTCGGTGATTTGCGCAGATCTGAGTAGAGTGAGGTCTGTGGCGGCATTGGGAGGCGTCTCCGGTGACCCAAGCGGGCAATGGAGCACCTGCAAGAGGCATCTACGCATGGTGTTGCTACCTGATGTGGGAAGATCTAGAGGAAACGGCATCGGTGCTCGGGGGACAAGGAGATGCAGGGCACGGCGAAGCTGGACATGGTGTAGCAAAGGTGGGTAGCATGGCGACGTTGCTGTTGGTTGAAGTGGAAAGATCTAGAGGATGCAACACCTGGTACAGGGGCAGAGCAGATGAGGACATACACGACACGAAGCGGAGGTGAAGTCAGACATGGTGTAGCAAGGCATGGTAACACGACGATGCTACCGTCCATCAGGTAGAACCAGAGGAAGCGTCGTGGACCTCTAGGATGCGTTCAAGAAAAAACTCCTCTTCCTAGTGGGCCAGGCATGGCCCTCAACTCCATAAGGTGTGCCTGGTAGTTCTCCCTCTCTCTCCCCATGAATAGTTTGCCTGTGGTGGACGATGAGGCGTCTCAATGGTATTTTAGAGGGAACTTATGCGTAGTTTACACTAGTAATTTTCAATCAAAAACTTGGTAACTAGGATTAGTCAATCTGGTAATTATGCACAAAAGAACCTAGCAATTTTGTAATGATGTATATTGTAGCATGGTGGTAGTTATATGCAAAAAATCTAGCAAAGTGCTAAAAAATCTGGTAATTGCATGACAGTGTATAGATGTTGCTGAGATTGTCTCCTGTAATCAAGTAATAGTATATGGAGAATCTGGTAATTGTGTTTATCAAAACCAGGTAATTGTATTTTATATATTATGTCGTGGTAATTGTCTTTTATAAGATACTGGTAATAGTACTTGAAAAATCTGGTAATCGAGTGCTAAAGATCTGGTAATTGAAATAAGAGTGCTGTAAATGTGTTGTGTCATAGCATGCTAGTAGTTGGAGGATTAGAAATATAAACATAGTGTTTAGCCAAAAAAGCGAATCATGTGGGTCAAAAACACACGAACCAACCCGGGACCACAAGACTTGGTTCGGACGCGCGCGGGAACAACCCCGCAGGAATCTGCTATCGGGTTAATAGGGCACCGTACGAGATGCTTTTCTGGGGCACGTGCTCCAGATAGCACGGTCAAATATTAAATCCTTCAACTTTTCTTGCACAAGTACTAAAGCTATTGAAATATGGCACATTAAGTAAAGGAGATGGAGGAAATTTTTGAGGGGGTGGAGTGTAAATATTAGTGCATAACGAAGAAAGTACAAACAACCACCTATTATTGTATACAAATTGCCTAGATATACTTTCAGACAAGAGACAAAGAAACAAAAGATACAAATCTCTATTCAATCAATACACAGTACTCCCATGATTAGATGCACATAATCGCTGCGAGGTTTCACCCCAACCCACAGTCCACGAGGGCTATTCACTCATAACAATAAGATCAAAGATAGAAAATATTGTGCAAAATACTTAGATTAAATCAAATATTCTTACAATGGTCGTCGAATCACAAGGAGATCTCAAGTACAAGCTAATGGCTATGGCTATGGAGAGGATGGATGAGGGAGAGGATGAACTATGGTGGTGGATCTCCTTCGGTGGTGTTGTGATGCAATCTGAGAATGGTGACCCTCTACGCGGCGGCTGGGACCTCGAAATATATAGGCGCCTTCACAAAAGTGGTAGGGTTTGACGAGACGAAGCCAATGCCACCTAGTACAGGCGGGCCATATGGGCGGACCTTGCCCGTACCAGTGGTCATTATGGCCACTGTCGACTGGTTTTGACTCTAGAATTATTTGGCCATGTGGACTGCCTCAAAATCTTCATTTATGACTCCTTATTTCCCCTTAAAAGCATGATTTCCTGCACAACACAATTCAAAATAATGGATTGCACATCTTTGCAATAATTAGTCATTAGTGGCAAGACTATAGGGATTCTTGGTCAATTACTGGACTAAACATGAAGTTTAAACACGGAGAAAGATGGCTATTTTCACAGCCATCAACTTCCCCAAATCTCAAACCTTGATCATCCTCGAGCAAGAAAACAACATAACCATAAAGAACTCAGCATTTAAACTAAAACAACTAGAGTATGAATTCACTTACAATTGGTAGTCACTTCTTCCATTTGAAAATCCCATCAAAATTAAAGAGATGCTAAGAATACCATACAAGCTTCGATAACTCAAAACAATCAAAGTAGAGTTTAATTTAAGTATAAATAACTAGAAGTGTAACAATCAACCCAATTCCTCTAGTTAACTCTTAGCCTGCTAAGGAACACTAGGATGTTTCATAATAGCAAAATTAAGTAAGAGAGATCATGTCCTCAGTAGCATAGTAGTGAAGTATCTTATTGACACCCACATTAGTAAATCAAAACTATCAAAACACTACTATTCCAATCATTGTCTTTCAAGAAAATTCATAGAGTAGTAAACATATCATGCCAAAGACAGTTTTGTGTGGATCTTTAAATTGAAGGGTAATTCTCAACATGGATCATTGAGTGATTCGTTTAATAAATGGTTTGCACAGCCTTCAAGATTACCAATACTTTTGCCCATTATGGTGACAAGTGCCACCCATGTTGTCAACTCATAGCCGAAATCAGGGGTTGTACCATTGATTATTTGTAGGCTAGCGGAGTTGTTGGCATCCAAAGGTGTGCATCAAAAACATATAAACTTTTTAAATAGTATCACAATTTGATCAACAAGGTTAGCTTTGGCATGAATCACAATTACCACTAGATTTCATTTCAATCAAACAACTCCTTTCAAGATTGCCATCAAGTCTATCAAAACATCTATGGGGTTAAGTATCTTCAAAGGTATACTCTCAAGACAATTATTCATAAAACAAGTCATAAATTTAAGAATTTTTCTTGTTGTACTTGTTTGGCAATATTATTTCCAAGGCAAGACTAGGTTAGCTACAATAACTAGAGCAAAAGCTTCCACAACTAATTCTCCTGCAAATAAAAAGCTTTACTCTAACTATTTTGAATTACTCCCACTAGCATAGTATCTTAACAAATCGACTAACTAAGATAAACAATTCAAACTTCTAAAGTGGGAGACATAGGACATACCTCTCATGAGTGACTTCATAAATCTCTTTCTTATGGGGATGTGTTCCTTCAAAACTCAAGTTAAAATCACTTTCATAATGGTATTGAAGCAAAGAGGCAATAGGCAAATCCACTTTCATGAAAAAGGATAAATCTTTTTGTATTTTTTGAGGATGGGGATTAAAGAATAGAAAATAACTTGCAACCAATCAAGGAACTAAGAAAATAAAAACAAACAAACAAAAAATGAAAGCAAATGAAAAATGAAAGAAAAAGCAAAGTGTTGGAACAAACCAACATGAGTGTTTCAAAGATCACATGGAGCTGAAGTATAACCTCATTATTACACAAATAAAAATGCCGGGGGACACATCCCCAAACTCATGCTTCAAGCACTTTCGTCGCTCATTGTGGTGGTGGTGGATAATCTCCCAAGTTTCATTGACTGTTCCAATTGGTGAACTGGGTTGAGAGGTTGGCAGTAGCATCTCAAAGGTTGATGGAGAGGTTGCTCATGTTCTGGATGCTTCCTTCGAGAGCATAGATACCATCATATGTGTTGTAGTAGTTTGGTGGTTGCACATATTGTTTGGGTCCTTCTTGTTCTACTTCTTCATATTCTCCTTCTTCTCCCGCTGGTTCTTCTTGTTGGGATTGACTTGCTTCAACCTGCACATTAAAATGCAAACATCCATCTTCGATAGAGAACAAATCATTAAGAAAAGGAGTTGGGATCAAGTGATCCGCTCCAGGTATATCAAGGAAGTATGTACCATTGGATTTAGAAATCATACCACAAGCTCTTAAAGTAGAGAAACCGAGATGATGGTCTCCTGCCAATGGTTGGATATTACCTAGGTTGACACGAAGCACATGTGCAAGAACGGTGATAACTCCTCCTCCGCATATGGGTCCATGAGATTGGAGAGCCTGATAATTAAGATAAAATAATAGAAGGGTGCCCAAATTTGGCGTCAAGTTACAATTAGGAATAGAAGCCCGAGCAAGTATTATCATATCATCCTCATTGACTCTAGTAAACTCACCAGATGTCTGCAAAGTGTTAGCAATAACATAGAACAAATAACAAATAGCAGGGTGATCAATTTGGTTTCCCTTGGGAATGTTTCCACGGATTATCATTCTATTAAAGTAACCCAAGGGTGATGGATCAAGAACAAATGTGGTGGAGCGTATGTCGATGGTGTTGTTGTCCAACCCAAAGTAATAAGCCCATTGGTTGAGTGTCAAGGAATACTTACAGTTCATAAGATGAAAGTTGATGCGATCAACTCCTAACATATGCTCCTCGGAGCAGTAGTGTGAACTCACCATATGCGTCAAGGTACTAAAGAACTCAAGTGTCAAGCGGCCATATGTGGCGGTGTCCTAAAAAACAAAGTGATACAAACAAACACTATTGCAAAGGAAATCAAAATCATGACGAATGTCTAGTTGGTTGAGGATGTAAGGACATGCCCACTTGGTGGACTTGATCTCTCAGTGCTTGAGATGGTTGAAACGAGTGAGCTGAAACTCCTCGGTGAACTTGATGCTAAATGACTTGGGGGTTAGTGAAGGGTTTCGTAGCAGAAAACAAAATTTTTCTATCTACCCGAACACTAATACCAGGAACTATACTATGTAGACATAAGTAACAGAGAAGGAATACAGTATTCATACCTTTGTAGATAGAGGCACGCCTTACGCAGGAAGGTGTATATTGATGAATACGAGCAGCACCCCAAGTGTGGTGCCTCCAAAGTTCGTCACATGTCCGGTGTAGGAGACGTCAACCAGACTCCGATCCAGCCGAGCAGCGGAAGAAGTAGATGCCGGATCGCAGATCACATGACGATAGTGTGAAGGTGGAGAAATCACCCACGAGGTCCTCCCCAATATTACGAAGAAGTCAGTGGAAGAGAGAGAGAGAATGACAGGGAATGGGGTGATTCCAAAGGGGGAGGGGAGACCCCTATATATAGTGGGAGGGGGGGGGGGGAGGGCACACCACCCAGGGGCCAGGCGGTGTGGGACTAAACCCCACACCTGCCGGCCACCTAGGGGCAGCCGCTGGCCCTAGGTGGGCCCCATTGGGACGGCCCACCAAGCCCAGGCCAGCTGGCCCCCACTCCCTAGGCGCCTTGCCCTATTGGGCCTCCCTTCGGGTGAGGCCCATTAGTAATATGGAGCCTTTAAAAATAAAATAAAATATATATTTAATATTAATTCTTCAATTAACATTCAAATACACATATTATATTATTTCTTCACTCCGGAACACCTTTTGGACCCCTTCCGATCTCCATCGGATGTTACCGAAACTATTTCGGTTTCTCTCTCTCTATTTCTCATACAATACCTCATCTACCCTAAGCGTCCCTACCCTTAAGCGTGACATCCTACGGTTCAGAAACATTCCGGACAAGATTGAGACCACTCTCACATCAATGATCAACAGAGGGACCTGGATGGCCATGTGACCCCCGTGCGTTTCACGAATATAATCGCTCGAACCATGAGATAGTCGTTCCCCGTTCCCTTTGTCATTCGATACCTAATTCATCCGAGACTTGATCTTCGGTATCTCCATACCTTAGTTCGATCTCGTTACCGATGAACTTGTTTTCTCGTTCTCATGTCGTTGCATTCCGTGACCTAGTCACATGCTTGCAAGCTTCATTAATGCAACGCCACCGAGATGGCCACATGTATCTATCCGTTACATGGACTGGACAAATCCTGGTCTTGATATGTACTCCTCAACACATCCCTTCGGAAAACCTGAGTGGCATCTTTTTGATCACCCTTTTATGAGATGATTCTTGATAACCATCAAAGCTTCTTCTGGAAATGGTGATTTGCATTACCTCACAGTCAAAGGATCAGGTTGCGAGGTTCTCTGTGTTTTATCATCAATGGTGAACTTTGTAACTAGATCTCATTAAGATATAACGGTCGGATGTTTGTCTATCATGTTATTCGACTAATAACATGACCTCATTGTCAGTTGGCATAAATGCCCATGATCTTAAAACACAGACCATCCTCATGACCAATGAACTAGTTCACTAGAGGTAACTAGAGACACAGTTTGTTTACATACCACATGTGTATTAACGTTTCGTATTAACACAGTTATAACATAGTATGAAACATATTATGAACATATAGGAGATATATCAAATAATACACTTTATTATTTGCCTCTAGGGCATAACTCCTTCAGTCTCCCACTTGTACTAGAGTATAAACAAAACTAGTTTAGAATAGGCAGGAACCTAACACCAATGGAATCTCGGTGTTGTTCATGCTTTTACTGACGGAGAGCTTTAGTCAAAGGATCTGCAACATTCAGTTCCATATCTACTTTGCAAATCTTGACTTCACCTTCGTCAACGTTCTGCCGGATGACTTGAAATCTTAGCTTGATATGTTTGGCTGTGGAATGAGTTCTTAGTTCCCTTGCGTTTGCAATAGCACCCGTGTTATCACAATATACCTTCACGGGGTCTTGCGCATTGGGAAAAACTCCCAGTTCGATGACAAAATTCCTCAGCCAAACAACTTCGTTTGTTGCATCAGCCACAACAATGTATTCAGACTCCATTGAAGATTGTGCCACCCCCGGCTGCTTCTTGCTCTTCCAGCTTACCACCCCACCATTCACTAGGAACACAAATCCTGTTTGAGACTTTGAGTCATCATGATCTGAGTTCCAGCTCGCATCCACGTAAACCGTTACATTTAGAGCTTCATCACTTCCTCCATAGATTAGGAACATATCCTTTGTTCTTTTCAGATACTTCAGGATATTCTTAACAACTGTCTAGTGATCCGGTCCTGGATTACTTTGGTATTGGCTCATCAAACTAAGAGCCAATGCCACATCAGGTCGCGTACTTAACATTGCATACATGATAGACCCTATGGCTGAGGCATAGGGTGTGAAAGCCATCTTCTTTCTATCATTGTCCGTTACAGGACATTGAGTCATACTGAATTTACAATTCTTCATCATGGGTGTAAAACCCTTTTTGGTGTTTTCCATTTTGAACCACTTCAAAATCTTTTCTATGTAAGTACTCTGACTCAATGCTATTAGGTGCCTTGATCTATCTCTATAGATCTTGATCCCTAATATATATGCAGCTTCACCTAGATCCTTCATGGAAAAATGGTTGCCCAAATATGCTTTCACGCTTTTCATAAGATCCACATCGTTTCCCATGAGTAATATGTCATCCACATATACTACTAAGAAAACAACTGCGCTCCCACTCGCTTTCTTGTAAACACAGAACTCTTGTTGGTGTTGGACAAATCCAAAACTCTTGATCACTTGATCAAAACGTTGGTTCAAGCTCCGAGAGGCTTGCTTTAATCCATAAATGGACCATTGAAGCTTGCATACCTTTCCAGCATCCTTCGAATTAACAAAACCTTCTGGTTGCATCATATAAAACTCTTCATCAATGTGACCATTGGGGAATGCGGTCTTGACATCCATCTGCAATAGTCGAAATGCGCAGCAATTGCTATTAAAATCCTGACAGCCTTAAGCATCACTACGGGAGAGTAAGTATCATCGTAGTCAACTCCTTGAATTTGTCAAAACCCCTTTGCAACAAGTCGAGCTTTGTGAATGGTCACGTTACCATTCGCATCTGTCTTCTTCTTAAAGATCCATTTATTTTCCACGGCCTTGCGACCTTCTGGAAGATCCACCAAGGTCCAAACTTGGTTTTCATACATGGATCCTATTTCGGATTTCATGGCTTCTAGCCATTTCTCGGAGTCAACACTATCCATAGCTTCTTTGTAGTTTGCAGGTTCTTCTTGTTCATCTAGGATGACAGACATCACAAGGCTGCTGTACCAATCAGGAGTGGCACGAACCCTTGTAGACCTACGAACCTCAGGAGTCTCGACGTCATTGTTTTGATCATCATCAATGGTCTCTTCCTCCACATTAGAGAGCGGTTTCGGAACAGCTTCCGTTGCGCTACTCGGAATTTGAAGAGAAGGGTCAACAATTTCATCTAACTCAATTTTCCTTCCACTCAGTCCTTTTGCAAGAAACTCTTTTTCGAGAAAAGTGCCGGTTTTTGTGACAAACGTTTTGCCCTCGTCTTGGTTGTAGAAAGTATATCCAATGGTTTCCCTTGGATATCCTACAAAGATGCATTTTTCCGATTTGGGTTCGAGTTTGTCAGGCTGTAGTTTCTTGACGTAAACCTCACATCCCCAAACTTTCAGAAATGACAACATTGGCTTGTTGCCATGCCATATCTCATATGGGGTTATCTCCACGGATTTGGATGGTGCTCGGTTTAAAATACAAGCAGCGGTTTCTAATGCGTATCCCCAAAAAGACACAGACAAATCAGTTAAAGACATCATGGACCGTACACTTCCAATAGGGTTCGGTTACGATGTTCCGACACACCATTACGTTGTGCTGTTCCGGCTGGCGTAATCTATGGGATAATCCCACAGTACTTCAAGTGCATGTTAAATTCATAACTCAAATACTCGCCTCCTCGATCCGATCGAAGGTGCTTGATTTTCTTGTTAAGTTGATTCTCTACCTCTTTCTGAA
Source organism: Avena insularis (assembly GCA_023614405.1). Classification (NCBI taxonomy): domain Eukaryota; kingdom Viridiplantae; phylum Streptophyta; class Magnoliopsida; order Poales; family Poaceae; genus Avena; species Avena insularis. The sequence goes on along the minus strand of CM042692.1, from coordinate 556,466,678 downwards.
ATTCCTTGATTTTTTCAAAGGTTTCAGACTTGTGCTTCATCAAGTAGATATATCCATATCTGCTTAAGTCACGAAGAAGGTAACAAAGTAACGATAACCATTGCGTGTTGAGACACTCATTGGTCCACATACAACTGTATGTATGATCCCAAGTAGGTCTACAACTCTCTCCACTATCCCGGAGAATGGTGTCCTAGTCATCTTGTCCATTAGGCATGGCTCACATGTATCAAGGGATTCGAAATCCAATGATCCAAGAAGCCCTTCTGAATGAAGCTTCTTCATGCGCTTTATGCCAATGTGACCAAGACGGCAATGCCACATGAACATGGAATTATCGTCACTGTGCTTACAACGTTTAGCATCAACACTATGGATGTGTGTATCACAATCAAGATCAAGTAAGAATAAACTATCACACACAGGAGCATGAACATATAAAACATCATTCATATAAATTGAACAACCATTTGTTTCCTGATTTAAACGAATAATGGTCTTCCAACAAGCAAGACCCACTCACAATATTCATACTCAATGCAGGTACATAGTAGCATTTATTCAAAACCAATAATAATCCTGGCGGTAGACAGAGATGCAGGGTGCCGACGGCCATCACTTTGACTCTCGAACCATTGCCGACGCGCATCGTCACCTCGTCCTTCCTCAGGCGCCTCCTACTCTGCAGATCCGCCGAGAGTTACAAATGTGAGCAATGTAACCGGTATCAAATACCCAGGTGTTACTCCTGGCGCTCATAAGGAATACATCAATAACATGTATATCATATATACCTTTGTCCGGGGTGGCTATCTTGCTAGCCCGCTTGTCTTCAAGGTACTTGGGGCAGTTGCGTTTCTAGTGCCCATCCCTTTTGCAGTAGAAGCACGAAGTGCCGGGTTTAGGGCCAGGCTTGGCAGTCTTTGAGGTACTGGGAACAAACCTTCCATCCCTCTTAGACTTCTTACCCTTGCCTTTCCCTTTTTGCCCCAGTTTCTTAAAGTTGGTGGTCTTGTTGACCATCAGCACCGTGTGCTCCTTCCTGATTTCAACCTCAGCAGTTTTGAGCATGGCGAACACCTCAGCAAGGGTGTTAGTCATCCCTTGCATGTTGTAGTTCATCACAAAACTCTTATAGCTAGGGGGCAGTGAGTGCAGCACCCTATCTCTAGCGAGCTCCTCTAGGATTTTGCAATCCAGGGCGTTTAAGCGCTTAACGTAGCTAGACATTTTGACCACGTGCTCACTAATACTGCTGTGCTCTTCCATTTTGGCAGAGAAGAAGAGCTCGGAAGCATCATACCTCTCTGCAGAAGCCTGTGGAGCAAAGACTGCCTTGAGATCCTCAATGATCTCAAAGGCATTCATCTTCTCAAAACGCTTTTGAAGCTTCGGATCCATGGCATAGAGCATTCCACTCTGGATGAGGGAGAAATCGTCCGCCTTGGACTGCCAGACATTCTTTTCGTCCTGGGAGGCGGAATCTGCAGGCTTAGCCGGAAGCTCAGCCTCGATGACATAAGTCAACTTGTAGGGGACTAGGAGGATCCTAAGATTGCGGAACCATGCGGTGAAGTTGGTTCCATCAGTTTTCAGCTTGTCCTTCTCAAGGAAAGTGCTAAGGTTGAAGGTGGGTGGGTGAGACATCTACAAAGGATTTGCAAAGTGTTTAGACTATGTTCATAATAATGAGTTCAAGTAGTATTTAAAGGAACTCCCACTTAAACGAACATCCCTCTACTCGTTTAGTGATCACATGATCCCAATCCCCTGCACCTCCCCCGATCGTCACGGCCATCAGTGCAGTATTAGAGGTGGACATTCCCTAATGTCGATCACATCAACCATGTGATTCATGCTCGACCTTTCGGTCTCTTGTATTTCGAGGCCATGTCTGCACATGCTAGGCTCGCCAGTTCTAACTCGTGTGTATTCGAAGTGCAACATGGCTTGCACCCACTGTATGTGAATGTAGATATGTCTGACCCCTACTCACCGCAGGGCGCCTCATACCGAAGAACTTTCTTGGTGGTGCACACACAAGGGGAATACGATAACTAGAATACTACGAGGGATTATCTTATTATGCTACCGTCTAGTAAGTATACTAGCACATAAGTAATACTTCAAAAGTAAAGTGTTATGACATGGTTATAGCTTTATGATCATCATCAACAGCCTTAAAGTTTCACAAACTTGTCGTTGCCATGTTATAATACTTGCCCTTATGCAATAATGAAGATAGACGCTTCTATATTAACTATTGCAAGTTTTACGCGGCTTTAGGGCTTTCGCAGTAGAACCCCTTCCCACCTACGAATGTCGAGCCACAACATGGATTCAATGATTGCCGTTCTTCTTCCCTTTTCAGGGCCCTCTAGTGTCAATGCCATATTGTAACAACCTCGGACCCTACGCTCTAAGTTCAAGCCTAGATGAACCAGAAGTGGTTAAAGAAGTAGGGCAATGTGGCCACCCCACGTGTAGGCCCGCCGCCCTAACCACTTCCAAGAACATCGGGACAAGAGCGAGCGGCGTAGGCAACAGGCGAAGAGATCAAATACATACACAGGTGAGTATGTATGCAAGCTACCTTACAACAGTGCTCAGAGCCATACCATCTAAAAGAAATAGAAATATTGCAACGCCATACGGCAAGATCCAAATATCCTAGATAGTTATAATAGTGTAGGATAGCTCCTCATACATCAATCAATAGAGTATCAAGAGGAAGCGGGAAACAAGATCCGAGTACGGACAAGAAGCAAATCGGCATAAGATGCCCATAAAGAAGCACATCCTTCCCACAGATCTCACGGATCCCCATCCCCGGAATCTCTACACCGAGTGATCGTTGCCAACATCATCTGTCTCCTCCACCCAGTATCCATCTTGCGAATACACCTATTCATCTGAATCAAACAATTTATCGTGTGAGATCCTAGGGATACTCAGCAAGTCTTTATGCCTCTAAAGGGGACATATACCTGGGGTGACGCAATTGCAGCAAAAGATAATAACTAACAAGTCTATAGATACTCGCTAACCATCCACCTAACCAATGATAGACGAATGTCCGTTTAATTAGTGACAACAGTTATAACAGTATAAAGTAACAGATCCATCCTCCTTCTCGCTTACCAACGAGAAAGCGGACGAACAACCCATCTGTTGGCAGTTTTATTACTCATTCCATGAATATTGCACTAGTTACTAGTCAGATATTTAGTCAAATTAAAAGCGGTACTTTAGTTATACTTGTCTGATCGAGAAACTGTGCTCCAAGTCGTCCATAACCGTGGACACGACTTTCAGAAAGATTTACCCTGCAGGGGTGCACAAATAGCAACACACACTCGATCAACCTCGGAAAAACCAACTCAAAACCCAACGAGGCATTCACGACAAAGCGATCACAGGATTCAGAAAATATTTCAGGGGGCCACCCCATTAAGCTACCCGCAACGAAGTTGGCCGACTCCGAGACGGACCCAAGGTTTGCGTCAATGGCTGTAAATGACTGGGAACCCGAAAATGTGACTGGGCTTGTCGATACGCAAAACACTCGCATCCAAAATAGATGCAGTGCTCCACGCACAATCTTAATAAAACAGTAACATGGCATAAGTACAGGATAGTAAATAAAACTCTAAACTAGTTTGTGGCCCCAAGAAATAGAAATGAATCAAGCTCTGGCTCAGGGGGGTCCATAAGGCCTCCCGGATGTGGATAGTGCGAATAGTCAAGGAACAGGAATCAAGTACTCAGGGTCCTACGGGACACAAGTGAGCATGAAAAACCAAATAACAGATATTGCCCACCGGTGCCTGTTTCATTAGTTATCCCATACTACTCAGGTTAAGTTGTTTAGGTACCTCATTATCCATCAGACTCTCACATACCCTACACATGCTGTTCTACGACTCGCATGGCTCAAACAACTCCTGTAGTAATGGCTCATGGGATGGAGGAACAAGCTCGGTGGGGTTTAAAAGTAAAGGCTATGCAGTACTTGGGATTCAATTTAATGCAATCGCGACTCAATGATGCAAGAATAGGACAGAGGTAATAGGTACTATATGTATGCAAGCATGTGGTAGTGCTTGCCTGGCAGCTCAGTTGAAGCGAGAGGTGGATCTGGGTAATACTCCTGGGATTCCTAATATTTCCCCTACTCGGCGTCTATTCGAAAGAAGAACCAAACAAACAAGGGACAACATAAATAAAGTGCACAAGCATATGATTAAAGTCATAAGAAACAAGCATGCCATGGTGATTGATGCACAATTTACATGGCAATAATGTAGCATGGCAAGATGAGGTGTGGGGACAAGAATAACTCATTTATTAATTATTTGGTCAAGTTTTATTACCATAACAGTTCTGATTTTTAATATTGATATGATGCGTCCTGCAATTCAGAACATGGAGTGCATAAACAGAACGGGCTCGTCGCGCTGATTGATTTAGACATATTATTTGTCAAATTTGGAGTTATAGAATTAAAGTTATTAATTAATTAAGAAAAGGCATTTTTATTGCAATTAAACAATTTAGAAAATTTAAGTTAGTCAAACATTAATTTGGATGGCATATTTGAAATCCTCACATTTTCCTGATTCAAAAACATATATCATTTGTATTATTTTGATTTATTAATAAAAAGTTATTAATTTCTGGATTTAAAATCATTTAAATAAATTCTGGAAAAGATTTTTATTAAACAGAAAAGAACCGAGGCTATTTTACACTCAGAGGAAACTAGCCACCGTCACTGACAAGTGGGGCCTGCGCTGACTCAGTGCTCGGTGACGCGGCGGGATTGGCTCGGGTTTTTCTTACCGCGCGTTTGACTAGCCACCGAGACCGACAGGTGGGGCCGGTAGATCCGCGGGGCCACACACGCCCAATGGCCGCCACGTGTGGGATCCGGGGGAGCGCGGGTTGAGGATCCGCCAACCACGGGGGTCTTTTTGCAAAAATGGGGGAGGGGCTGACTGGTGGGTCTAAAGGGGCCGCGGAGGGACTAGCCGGTGAGCGATGAAAACTGCGAAGCGTGTTCTAGCAAAATCTCCCGCGACGCCGACTGACGAACTGAAGGAAACAACCCGCGATTCAGAACATCGGCCGATCTTGCGAGGTCGAGGCTGGGCGATATGCTGCACCAAATTGAGCGTTTAAGAGCTCGATTTAAAGAGGAGAGGTTGATCTACGGGTTTGGTTCAGAAAGCAACGCCAGCGGGGCACTGTGGTGGTCGGGATTCGACGACGAACAGGAGGCTACGAGGGAGCGTTGCTGCTGCTATCTGCCAGAGCACGGCGCGCGGCGGCAAGCGGCAAGGTGCGGCGCAGCGAGTCGGCGGCCGGGGATGGCGATATAGGAAGGAGGGACCATGTCTGGCAGGAGAGGAACTCACCGGCGGCCTACTGGTGTAGATAGCTTGCCTGGGGAGGACTGGATCAGCGTCGGGGCTCGTGTATAGCGAGCTCCTGGCACATGCGGCTACCGGCATCCTGCAGCTTCTCCGGCGAGCTCGTGGCGGGGGTCATGTACAGGGCGAAGAAGAGGAAGCCGGGGAGTGTCCTGGTGCTCCCGGATCGGCTCGACGTCCACCTAAACAAAAGAAGGACAGAGGGGGGTCGTGGCTAGGGTTAGATGGATGCATGTCCATGGCTATAGCAGGTTCGGGGAGGAAGAAGGGAGGGAGAGAGGGACCTGGGCGCCTCCTGGATTGGATCTGAGGTGGGGTGAGGTGGTGGGATAGAAGAGAGAGGGAAGGAGAGCACATGGCAGGCCTCCCTCTTCTCTGTTTATTCCTTGCTCGAGGGGAAAGGTGAGAGAGGAGGGCAGGTAGGTGGTTGTTGTCTCTCCTCTCTCTTGTTTGCTCTCGCTACTGTCAACGTGAGAGAGAGGGGCCGGTGGGGATCAGGAAAAAGGGTGGTGGTGGCTGATCAAGGGAGAGAGGGATGGGGAGCACATGGGGTGTGACGGCTTATGCACAAGAAAAGGAGGGAAGGTACTAGGTGTGGAGAAAGAGGAAGGGAGAGAAGAGGGCTAGGCTGGGAGGGTAGAAGGAGTAGGTAGATAGGACTCATACATGTGGCCACGACTAGGGCATAGGAGGGATGAGGCTTTGATGAGGATTAGGGGTGGAGAGAGAGAGGGATCGGCCAAGCTGGGCGGAAGAGAGGGTTTAAGTGAGAGATTAAAAATGTGCTCATGTTTTGATGGGGTAGGATAGCTAGGCATGATGGCATGTGGATATGGAAGCCCACATACATGCATATGAGATAAGTGTAGGGTTTTGCAAGGTGGGTTTGGTTTAAATTCAACCAAACCAAAGAGATCAAGTAAGAGAGAAAATACATGAGAAGAAACATGTGTGCATGGCCCATGCATTGTAATAAATGCTCCCTCTAGTAGTGAAAACCACTAGAATTGCTCATGGCATTTATCTAAGCAAGATTTCCCAAATTTTGGAATAAGGGCCAACAAAAGAAAAGAGAGCTTGTCTAACACATGGACTAAATAAAAGATCATGCATGAATATAAGGTGGCCAAGCTTGTGTGTATGAGCCACTAGGCATAATATGGCCAAAGTTATATTCTTACATGAGCATTTATTCAAATTCAAACCATATGTAAGCTTGACAAGGATTCCACCCACATAGCATGCAAAGGTGGCTATATGTCTCACCACATATCAACAATGTGAAAACATCATGAGGCATATATGGGAGCATGTGGAATTAGAGGTAGATCCATCCCAACCCACATGAGCTAGAGGTAAACCCAAATAAAATGCAAAGCTCACATAGTAGGGTGGTGGATTAATGGGGTGGTGACATAGAAAGGTGGTGGAGTTAATAAAAGATATGCCCCCAACTCAACCTGGGCATCAAGCATTTATCAAGAACCAAATATAATATATCAAGAGGCAAATACAATTAATAATGCATAAGAAATAAGAACCAAAAGAAAAGGGTTTTATATGATGCTCAAATGCAATGTGGCATGATGACATGAGCATGATATAGTTATGATGCAACCATTATATGTAGGAAGGTAGCATATATATAGACTAGGCTAGTAGCATTGCAATTGTTAGACAATTGGGATGCTACACATATCAACTACTGTAGAGATACAGACACCCCCCTAAGCCACTTTGATTTGCGGACCAGTCTCGTGAATCACCACGTGAGGTCGGTTGGGGGCCGCTTCATCAAATAGTGCCGCGATATGAACAATAACATTAAAGAGGGTAGCAACTAGAGAATCAATGCCCACATATTGCTATGTGTTCTATCCGTACGACATGTCTACCCATAGACCCACTCTAATACCACTGAAGGGTTCCGTAGCAGAAAACAAAAATTTTCTATCTACCCGAACACTAATACCAGGAACTATACTATGTAGACATAAGTAATGGAGAAGGAATACAATATTCATACCTTTGCATACAGAGGCATGCCTTACGCAGGAAGGCGTATATTTATGAAGACGAGCAGCACCCCAAGTGTGGTGCCTCCGAAGTTCGTCACACGTCCGGTGTAGGAGACGTCAACCGGACTCCGATCTAGCCGAGCAGTGGAAGAAGTAGATGCCGGATCGCAGATCACATGACGGTAGTGTGAAGGTGGAGAACTCACCCACGAGGTCCTCCCCAATATTACAGAGAAGTCCTCAGTGGAAGAGAGAGAGAGAGAATGAGAGGGAATGGGGTGATTCCAAAGGGGGAGGGGAGACCCCTATATATAGTGGGAGGGGGGCACACCACCCAGGGGCCAGGCGGTGTGGGACTAAACCCCACACCTACCAGCCACCTAGGGGCAGCCGCTAGACCTAGGTGGGCCCCATTGGGATGGCCCACCAAGCCTAGGCCGGCTGGCCCCCACTCCCTAGGCGCCTTGCCCTATTGGGCCTCCCTTCAGGTGAGGCCCATTAGCAATATGGAGCCTTTAAAAATAAAATAAAATATATATTTAATATTAATTCTCCAATTAACATTCAAATACACATATTATATTATTTATTCACTCTGGAACACCTTCCGATCTCCATCGGAAGTTACCGAAACTATTCCGGTTTCTCTCTCTCTATTTCTCATACGATACCTCATCTACCCTAAGCGTCCCTACCCTTAAGCATGACATACTTCGGTTCGGAAACACTCCGGACATGATTGAGACCACTCTCACATCAATGATCAACAGAGGGACCTGGATGGCCATGTGACCCCCGTGCGTTTCATGAATACAATCGCTCGAACCATGAGATAGCGTTCCCTATTCCCTTTGTCATTCGATATCTAATTCATCCGAGACTTGATCTTCGGTATCTCCATACCTTAGTTCGATCTCGTTACCGATGAACTTGTTTTCTTGTATTCATGTCGTTGCATTCCGTGACCTAGTCACATGCTTGCAAGCTTCATTAATGCAACGCCACCGAGATGGCCACATGTATCTATCCGTTACATGGACTAGACAAATCCTGGTCTTGATATGTACTCCTCAACACATCCCTTCGTAAAACCTGAGTGGCATATTTTTGATCACCCTTTTACGAGATGATTCTTGATAACCATCAAAGCTTCTTCCGGAAATGGTGATTTGCATCACCTCACAGTCAAAGGACCAGGTTGCAAGGTTCTCTATGTTTTATCATCAATGGTGAACTTTGTAACTAGATCTCATTAAGATATAACAGTCGGATGTTTGTCTATCATGTTATTCGACTAATAACATGACCTCATTGTCAGTTGGCATAAATGCCCATGATCTTGAAACACAGACCATCCTCATGACCAATGAACTAGTTCACTAGAGGTAACTAGAGACACGGTTTGTTTACATACCACATGTGTATTAACGTTTCGTATTAACACAGTTATAGCACATTATGAAACGTATTATGAACATATAGGAGATATATCAAATAATACACTTTATTATTTGCCTCTAGGGCATAACTCCTTCAGTTAGTGTATCAACAGGTGGTGAATCTTGCTCCACAGCCACTACACATGTACGACTCCTCATGTTAAAATAAAAATAAATCTAATTAAAAGTTTGATCCAATAGAAACATAGCATAAGTGATCCTCTACACTTTTTACAAAAGAATATCCTCTAAAGATAAAACTAAGCATGCTCATAATCAAGATTAGCTCAAGAACAAGACTTAGATAATGTGAAAGATTGAGCAAGGTTTTGATGCAAATAAGTTGGGGATCATAGGAGAAACATACCTTAACTTGTTCAGGTGCGAGGAATCGAAGAAATAACGAACATAATTGTAGATCCAGTGGAGGTAGTTTGGAGTTTGGAGGAAGAAGAAAGATGAAACTGTAATTTGAGATTTTAGGTTTTACCTCTTCCTGGGGTAATGTTGTGGCCGTGTACTTGGTATAGGTGGGCGGTACAGTCGGATCCCGCACATACCAAGTGTCCAGTCTTGGGGTCGGAGGACCTTTTCGGTGGCACACTTGGTACGGGCGCACAGTACGATCTCCCGTGCCCGTACTACTGGTTGTTAATATCTCAGTATGTTCTACCTCAAACTTGATGCTTTGCTTCGGGGTACGATATGGGCGTACGGTACGGTCTGCTCTAGGCATACCAGTGGTCGTTAAGATCACTGTGTCTATTAGTAAAAATCAGAGTTTGCATTTTCTTTTGCCGTGATGTGGTATGAGTGCACGGTACGGTCAACTCCCGTCGTACTAGTGCTCGTTAAGCTAACTGTAAACTTCAAAACTTAGAGAATTAAGTCAGTAGCTTTGCATGTCTCTACACATCTTAGTAACAACAAAATGACAACAAATAAACTTCATAAATAGTATTACATTTTATCTATGTGTTACCAAATATAATAGATCAAGGATTACCTTATTTTCTTCTCCTCTCTTCAAAAGATATTTCTTGAATACTCTTTATAGAAAAAAAACTAACACAAAAATTTAAAACTTTTATTTCACATGGGTTACCTCCCATGAAGCTTCTAGTTAAGGTTAATTAGCTTGACCCAAGATGGTGATCATTTAGGCTTTGCAAGTGGGACACCCACTCCAAAGTAATTGACTTTTAAAGTGATTATACCATCATCATCATTAGGCTTGGCCTTCTTCTTCCTCGAGAAGTGGACTATGAAGGGATCTCTAGACAGAAGTCCTATTCTCACATTCCCTTCATGTATATTGATCAAAACTTTAATGATTCTAAGGAATGGCCTACTTAGAATTATAGGTGTTATGGGATCTTTAGGCATGTCCACTATAACAATCAATAAGAGCAGTACATCCTTTAATTTTAACAACTATATTTTCTTTTATCCCAATAGCTTGTTTATAAGTTGAATTAGCAAGATGGAGTCTTATTTTAGTAGTTGTAAATGGCCCTAAGTTTAACTTATCAAATAGACTCTTGGAACTTGTTGAAATGCTTGCACCAAGATCACAAAGAGTAGCTATCTCATTAATCCCAATCTTAATTTAAATAGTGGGCTCAAAAATATCATCTAGCTTAGCTGGAAGCTTATCAGCTAGTTTTTTATACTCCATTTCTAGTTCACGAACTTTAGATGCTACTTATTTTATAAATTTTTGGTATGTAGCATCGTTACCTTGATCTATACTGAGATTCTTCATGGTGATAATTTTTAACAAATCTTCCACAGTATAGTCCGGTGATGGCGCATTGCTATAGTCCAGCTCTTTAGGCATCTCATATTTATCTTTTGCCCTCATCATTTTGAGGTCCTCCACCAGGTTTGGCTCGGGCTTTCCAGCGAATTTTGTAAGTATGAGATCTTGACTCTCAACTACTTTTCCCAATCGTGCCTCCATGGTCTTGGTTCTTTCCTATAGAGCCTGCACTTTCTAATTGCAATGGCTTGGTTAGATAATTTTCCAATACTAGTCTCATGGTTCTCCGTGATTTTAATAAGAATATTATTTTTCTCGGTTTGAGCTTGCATGAAAGTTCTAACAGTATGTTCAAAAGAGAGATTACCATGATTAGCTCCACTATGATTATAATTATTATTATAGTTATAAGGAGCACCTGCAGGATTAGAATATTGCTTTTGAAAATTTGAGCCAAAGTTTTGATTCTTCCAAGCAGGATTATAAGGACCGCGAGCTATAAAATTAACATCATTAGCATCGGAAGTGATAGCATTAATTTGGGTACCTTCCTTAGCCTTAACAATATTAAGTAACTCATCTACCTTTGTAGTAAGCTGTTCATTATATTCCTCGGTGATTGAGTTCACCCTTTTTGAGGTTCTTTCTACATGCCATTGGGCATGGTTGTTTTGCATATCATCAAGAAATTTCTTTGCAACACTCACTTGCTTGCCCATGATGGTTCCTTATGCGGCAGTATCTAGCATAGTCTTAGACATTAGGTTAAGACCATTATAAAATAAATGTAATATAAGCCATTCTTCCATCCCATGACTAGGATAGTTCAATACGGCTTCCTTCATCCTTTCCCAAGCAAGCGCTAGTGGCTCGCGGTCTTCTTATCTAAAACTTGTAATATTGGAACTTAGTTAAGATATAACGGTCGGATGTTTGTCTATCATGTTATTCGACTAATAACATGACCTCATTGTCAGTTGGCATAAATGCCCATGATCTTAAAACACAGACCATCCTCATGACCAATGAACTAGTTCACTAGAGGTAACTAGAAACACGGTTTGTTTACATACCACACGTGTATTAACGTTTCGTATTAACACAGTTATAACATAGTATGAAACATATTATGAACATATAGGAGATATATCAAATAATACACTTTATTATTTGCCTCTAGGGCATAACTCCTTCAGTCTCCCACTTGTACTAGAGTATAAACAAAACTAGTTTACAATAGGCAGGAACCTAACACCAATGGAATCTCGGTGTTGTTCGTGCTTTTCCTGATGGAGAGCTTTAGTCAAAGGATCTGCAACATTCAGTTCCATATCTACTTTGCAAATCTTGACTTCACCTTCGTCAATGTTCTGCCGGATGACTTGAAATCTTAGCTTGATGTGTCTGGCTGTGGAATGAGTTCTTAGTTCCCTTGCGTTTGCAATAGCACCCGTGTTATGACAATATACCTTCACGGGGTCTTGCGCATTGGGAAAAACTCCCAGTTCGATGACAAAATTCCTCAGCCAAACAGCTTCGTTTGCTGCATCAGCCGCAGCAATGTATTCCGACTCCATTGAAGATTGTGCCACCCCCAGCTGCTTCTTGCTCTTCCAGCTTACCACCCCACCATTCACTAGGAACACAAATCCTGTTTGAGACTTTGAGTCATCATGATCTGAGTTCCAGCTCGCATCCACGTAAACTGTTACGTTTAGAGCTTCATCACTTCCTCCATAGATTAGGAACATATCCTTTGTTCTTTTCAGATACTTCAGGATATTCTTGACAACTGTCTAGTGATCCGGTCCTGGATTACTTTGGTATTGGCTCATCAAACTAAGAGCCAATGCCACATCAGGTCGCGTACTTAACATTGCATACATGATAGACCCTATGGCTGAGGCATAGGGTGTGAAAGCCATCTTCTTTCTATCATTGTCCGTTACAGGACATTGAGTCATACTGAATTTACAATTCTTCATCATGGGTGTAAAACCCTTTTTGGTGTTTTCCATTTTGAACCACTTCAAAATCTTTTCTATGTAAGTACTCTGACTCAATGCTATTAGGTGCCTTGATCTATCTCTATAGATCTTGATCCCTAATATATATGCAGCTTCACCTAGATCCTTCATGGAAAACTGGTTGCCCAAATATGATTTCACGCTTTTCATAAGATCCACATCGTTTCCCATGAGTAATATGTCATCCACATATACTACTAAGAAAACAACTGAGCTCCCACTTGCTTTCTTGTAAACACAGAACTCTTGTTGGTGTTGGACAAATCCAAAACTCTTGATCACTTGATCAAAACGTTGGTTCTAGCTCCGAGAGGCTTGCTTTAATCCATAAATGGACCATTGAAGCTTGCATACCTTTCCAGCATCCTTAGGATTAACAAAACCTTCTGGTTGCATCATATAAAACTCTTCATCAATGTGACCATTGGGGAATGCGGTCTTGACATCCATCTGCCAAATTTCATAGTCGAAATGCGCAGCAATTGCTATTAAAATCCTGACAGCCTTAAGCATCACTACGGGAGAGTAAGTATCATCGTAGTCAACTCCTTGAATTTGTCAAAACCCCTTTGCGACAAGTCGAGCTTTGTGAATGGTCACGTTACCATTCGCATCTATCTTCTTCTTAAAGATCCATTTATTTTCCACGGCCTTGCGACCTTCTGGAAGATCCACCAAGGTCCAAACTTGGTTTTCATACATGGATCCTATTTCGGATTTCATGGCTTCTAGCCATTTCTCGGAGTCAACACTATCCATAGCTTCTTTGTAGTTTGCAGGTTCTTCTTGTTCATCTAGGATGACAGACATCACAAGGCTGCTGTACCAATCAGGAGTGGCACGAACCCTTGTAGACCTACGAACCTCAGGAGTCTCGACGTCATTGTTTTGATCATCATCAATGGTCTCTTCCTCCACATTAGAGAGCGGTTTCGGAACAGCTTCCGTTGCGCTACTCGGAATTTGAAGAGAAGGGTCAACAATTTCATCTAACTCAATTTTCCTTCCACTCAGTCCTTTTGCAAGAAACTCTTTTTCGAGAAAAGTGCCAGTTTTTGTGACAAACGTTTTGCCCTCGGCTTGGTTGTAGAAACTATATCCAATGGTTTCCCTTGGATATCCTACAAAGATGCATTTTTCCGATTTGGGTTCGAGTTTGTCAGGCTGTAGTTTCTTGACGTAAACCTCACATCCCCAAACTTTCAGAAATGACAACATTGGCTTGTTGCCATGCCATATCTCATATGGGGTTATCTCCACGGATTTGGATGGTGCTCGGTTTAAAATACAAGCAGCGGTTTCTAATGCGTATCCCCAAAAAGACACAGACAAATCAGTTAAAGACATCATGGACCGTACACTTCCAATAGGGTTCGGTTACGATGTTCCGACACACCATTACGTTGTGCTGTTCCGGCTGGCGTAATCTATGGGATAATCCCACAGTACTTCAAGTGCATGTTAAATTCATAACTCAAATACTCGCCTCCTCGATCCGATCGAAGGTGCTTGATTTTCTTGTTAAGTTGATTCTCTACCTCTTTCTGAAATTCCTTGATTTTTTCAAAGGTTTCAGACTTGTGCTTCATCAAGTAGATATATCCATATCTGCTTAAGTCGTCAGTAAAGGTAACAAAGTAACGATAACCATTGCGTGTTGAGACACTCATTGGTCCACATACAACCGTATGTATGATCCCAAGTAGGTCTACAACTCTCTCCACTATCCCGGAGAATGGTGTCCTAGTCATCTTGTCCATTAGGCATGACTCACATGTATCAAGGGATTCGAAATCCAATGATCCAAGAAGCCCTTCTGAATGAAGCTTCTTCATGCGCTTTATGCCAATGTGACCAAGACGGCAATGCCACATGAACATGGAATTATCGTCACTGTGCTTACAACGTTTAGCATCAACACTATGGATGTGTGTATCACAATCAAGATCAAGTAAGAATAAACTATCACACACAGGAGCATGAACATATAAAACATCATTCATATAAATTGAACAACCATTTGTTTCCTGATTTAAACGAATAATGGTCTTCCAACAAGCAAGACCCACTCACAATATTCATACTCAATGCAGGTACATAGTAGCATTTATTCAAAACCAATAATAATCCTGGCGGTAGACAGAGATGCAGGGTGCCGACGGCCATCACTTTGACTCTCGAACCATTGCCGACGCGCATCGTCACCTCGTCCTTCCTCAGGCGCCTCCTACTCTGCAGATCCTGCTGAGAGTTACAAATGTGAGCAACAGAACCGGTATCAAATACCCAGGTGTTACTCCTGGCGCTCATAAGGAATACATCAATAACATGTATATCATATATACCTTTGTCCGGGGTGGCTATCTTGCTAGCCCGCTTGTCTTCAAGGTACTTGGGGCAGTTGCGTTTCTAGTGCCCATCCCTTTTGCAGTAGAAGCACGAAGTGCCGGGTTTAGGGCCAGGCTTGGCAGTCTTTGAGGTACTGGGAACAAACCTTCCATCCCTCTTAGACTTCTTACCCTTGCCTTTCCCTTTTTGCCCCAGTTTCTTAAAGTTGGTGGTCTTGTTGACCATCAGCACCGTGTGCTCCTTCCTGATTTCAACCTCAGCAGTTTTGAGCATGGCGAACACCTCAGCAAGGGTGTTAGTCATCCCTTGCATGTTGTAGTTCATCACAAAACTCTTATAGCTAGGGGGCAGTGAGTGCAGCACCCTATCTCTAGCGAGCTCCTCTAGGATTTTGCAATCCAGGGCGTTTAAGCGCTTAACGTAGCTAGACATTTTGACCACGTGCTCACTAATACTGCTGTGCTCTTCCATTTTGGCAGAGAAGAAGAGCTCGGAAGCATCATACCTCTCTGCAGAAGCCTGTGGAGCAAAGACTGCCTTGAGATCCTCAATGATCTCAAAGGCATTCATCTTCTCAAAACGCTTTTGAAGCTTCGGATCCATGGCATAGAGCATTCCACTGGATGAGGGAGAAATCGTCCGCCTTGGACTGCCAGACATTCTTTTCGTCCTGGGAGGCGGAATCTGCAGGCTTAGCCGGAAGCTCAGCCTCGATGACATAAGTCAACTTGTAGGGGACTAGGAGGATCCTAAGATTGCGGAACCATGCGGTGAAGTTGGTTCCATCAGTTTTCAGCTTGTCCTTCTCAAGGAAAGTGCTAAGGTTGAAGGTGGGTGGGTGAGACATCTACAAAGGATTTGCAAAGTGTTTAGACTATGTTCATAATAATGAGTTCAAGTAGTATTTAAAGGAACTCCCACTTAAACGAACATCCCTCTACTCGTTTAGTGATCACATGATCCCAATCCCCTGCACCTCCCCCGATCGTCACGGCCATCAGTGCAGTATTAGAGGTGGACATTCCCTAATGTCGATCACATCAACCATGTGATTCATGCTCGACCTTTCGGTCTCTTGTATTTCGAGGCCATGTCTGCACATGCTAGGCTCGCCAGTTCTAACTCGTGTGTATTCGAAGTGCAACATGGCTTGCACCCACTGTATGTGAATGTAGATATGTCTGACCCCTACTCACATGAGCGCCTCATAGAAGAACTTTCTTGGTGGTGCACACACAAGGGGAATACGATAACTAGAATACTACGAGGGATTATCTTATTATGCTACCGTCTAGTAAGTATACTAGCACATAAGTAATACTTCAAAAGTAAAGTGTTATGACATGGTTATAGCTTTATGATCATCATCAACAGCCTTAAAGTTTCACAAACTTGTCGTTGCCATGTTATAATACTTGCCCTTATGCAATAATGAAGATAGACGCTTCTATATTAACTATTGCAAGTTTTACGCGGCTTTAGGGCTTTCGCAGTAGAACCCCTTCCCACCTACGAATGTCGAGCCACAACATGGATTCAATGATTGCCGTTCTTCTTCCCTTTTCAGGGCCCTCTAGTGTCAATGCCATATTGTAACAACCTCGGACCCTACGCTCTAAGTTCAAGCCTAGATGAACCAGAAGTGGTTAAAGAAGTACAGCGGGGGCCCAGGGCCACCCACGTGTAGGCCCGTCGGCCGCCCTAACCACTTCCAAGAACATCGGGACAAGAGCGAGCGGCGTAGGCAACAGGCGAAGAGATCAAATACATACACAGGTGAGTATGTATGCAAGCTACCTTACAACAGTGCTCAGAGCCATACCATCTAAAAGAAATAGAAATATTGCAACGCCATACGGCAAGATCCAAATATCCTAGATAGTTATAATAGTGTAGGATAGCTCCTCATACATCAATCAATAGAGTATCAAGCGGAAGCGGGAAACAAGATCCGAGTACGGACAAGAAGCAAATCGGCATAAGATGCCCATAAAGAAGCACATCCTTCCCACAGATCTCGCGGATCCCCATCCGGTGAATCTCTACACCGAGTGATCGTTGCCAACATCATCTGTCTCCTCCACCCAGTATCCATCTTGCGAATACACCTATTCATCTGAATCAAACAATTTATCGTGTGAGATCCTAGGGGTACTCAGCAAGTCTTTATGCCTCTAAAGGGGACATATACCTGGGGTGACGCAATTGTAGCAAAAGATAATAACTAACAAGTCTATAGATACTCGCTAACCATCCACCTAACCAATGATAGACGAATGTCCGTTTAATTAGTGACAACAGTTATAACAGTATAAAGTAACAGATCCATCCTCCTTCTCGCTTACCAACGAGAAAGCGGACGAACAACCCATCTGTTGGCAGTCTTATTACTCATTACATGAATATTGCACTAGTTACTAGTCAGATATTTAGTAAAATTAAAAGCGGTACTTTAGTTATACTTGTCTGATCGAGAAACTGTGCTCCAAGTCGTCCATAACCGTGGACACGGCTTTCAGAAAGATTTACCCTGCAGGGGTGCACAAATAGCAACACACACTCGATCAACCTCGGAAAAACCAACTCAAAACCCAACGAGGCATTCAGGACAAAGCGATCACAGGATTCATAAAATATTTCAGGGGGACACCCCATTAAGCTACCCGCAACGAAGTTGGCCGACTCCGAGACGGACCCAAGGTTTGCGTCAATGGCTGTAAATGACTGGGAACCCGAAAATGTGACTGGGCTTGTCGATACCGCGAAAACACTCCGCATCCAAAACAGTACAGGTGCTCCACGCACAATCTTAATAAAACAGTAACATGGCATAAGTACAGGATAGTAAATAAAACTCTAAACTAGTTTGTGGCCCCAAGAAATAGAAATGAATCAAGCTCTGGCTCAGGGGGGTCCATAAGGCCTCCCGGATGTGGATAGTGCGAATAGTCAAGGAACAGGAATCAAGTACTCAGGGTCCTACGGGATACAAGTGAGCATGAAAAACCAAATAACAGATATTGCCCACCGGTGCCTGTTTCATTAGTTATCCCATACTACTCAGGTTAAGTTGTTTAGGTACCTCGTTATCCATCAGACTCTCACATACCCTACACATGCTGTTCTACGACTCGCATGGCTCAAACAACTCCTGTAGTAATGGCTCATGGGATGGAGGAACAAGCTCGGTGGGGTTTAAAAGTAAAGGCTATGCAGTACTTGGGATTCAATTTAATGCAATCGCGACTCAATGATGCAAGAATAAGACAGAGGTAATAGGTACTATATGTATGCAAGCATGTGGTAGTGCTTGCCTGGCAGCTCAGTTGAAGCGAGAGGTGGATCTGGGTAATACTCCTGGGATTCCTAATATTTCCCCTACTCGGCGTCTATTCGAAAGAAGAACCAAACAAACAAGGGACAACATAAATAAAGTGCACAAGCATATGATTAAAGTGCGACAAGCAAACAAGCATGCCATGGTGATTGATGCACAATTTACATGGCAATAATGTAGCATGGCAAGGTGAGGTGTGGGGACAAGAATAACTCATTTATTAATTATTTGGTCAAGTTTTATTACCATAAACAGTTCTGATTTTTAATATTGATATGATGCGTGCTGCAATTCAGAACATGGAGTGCATAAACAGAACGGGCTCATCGCGCTGATTGATTTAGACATATTATTTGTCAAATTTGGAGTTATAGAATTAAAGTTATTAATTAATTAAGAAAAGGCATTTTTATTGCAATTAAACAATTTAGAAAATTTAAATTAGTCAAACATTAATTTGGATGGCATATTTGAAATCCTCACATTTTCCTGATTCAAAAACATATATCATTTGTATTATTTTGATTTATTAATAAAAATTTATTAATTTCTGGATTTAAAATCATTTAAATAAATTCTGGAAAAGATTTTTATTAAACAGAAAAGAACCGAGGCTATTTTACACTCAGAGGAAACTAGCCACCGTCACTGACAAGTGGGGCCTACGCTGACTCAGCGCTCGGTGACGCGGCGGGATTGGCTCGGGTTTTTCTTACCGCGCGTTTGACTAGCCACCGAGACCGGCCAGTGGGGCGGTAGATCCAGGCCACACACGGCGCCTGGCACACGCGTGTGGGATCCGGGAGCCTTGAGTTGAGATCCGCCAACCACGGGGTCTTTGCAAAAAGCAGGGGGCCGGTGGGTCTAAAGGGGCCGCGGAGGGACTAGCCGGTGAGCGATGAAAACTGCGAAGGGTGTTCTAGCAAAAGCTCCCACGACGCCGACTGACGAACTGAAGGAAACAACCCGTGATTCAGAACATCGGCCGATCTTGCGAGGTCGAGGCTGGGCGATATGCTGCACCAAATTGAGCGTTTAAGAGCTCGATTTAAAGAGGAGAGGTTGATCTACGGGTTTGGTTCAGAAAGCAACGCCAGCGGGGCACTGTGGCGGTCGGGATTCAACGACGAACAGGAGGCTACGAGGGAGCGTTGCTGCTGCTATCTGCCAGAGCGCGGCGCGTGGCGGCAAGCGGCAAGGTGCGGCGCAGCGAGTCGGCGGCAGGGGATGGCGATATAGGAAGGAGGGACCGTGTCTGGCAGGAGAGGAACTCACCGGCGGCCTACTGGCGTAGATAGCTTGCCTGGGGAGGACTGGATCAGCGTCGGGGCTCGTGTATAGCGAGCTCCTGGCACATGCGGCTACCGGCATCCTGCAGCTTCTCCGGCGAGCTCGTGGCGAGGGTAATGTACAGGGCGAAGAAGAGGAAGCCGGGGAGTGTCCTGGTGCTCCCGGATCGGCTCGACGTCAACCTAAACAAAAGAAGGACAGAGGGGGGTCATGGCTAGGGTTAGATGGATGCATGTCCATGGCTATAGCAGGTTCGGGGAGGAAGAAGGGACAGAGAGAGGGACCTGGGCGCCTCCTGGATTGGATCTGAGGTGGGGTGAGGTGGTGGGATAGAAGAGAGAGGGAAGGAGAGCACATGGCAGGCCTCCCTCTTCTCTGTTTATTCCTTGCTCGAGAGGAAAGGTGAGAGAGGAGGGCAGGTAGGTGGTTGTTGTCTCTCCTCTCTCTTGTTTGCTCTCGCTACTGTCAATGTGAGAGAGAGGGGCCGGTGGGGATCAGGAAAAAGGGTGGTGGTGGCTGATCAAGGGAGAGAGGGATGGGGAGCACATGGGGTGTGATGGCTTATGCACAAGAAAAGGAGGGAAGGTACTAGGTGTGGAGAAAGAGGAAGGGAGAGAAGAGGGCTAGGCCGGGAGGGTAGAAGGAGTAGGTAGATAGGACTCATACATGTGGCCACGACTAGGGCATAGGAGGGGTGAGGCTTTGATGAGGATTAGGGGTGGAGAGAGAGAGGGATCGGCCAAGCTGGGCGGAAGAGAGGGTTTAAGTGAGAGATTAAAAATGTGCTCATGTTTTGATGGGGTAGGATAGCTAGGCATGATGGCATGTGGATATGGAAGCCCACATACATGCATATGAGATAAGTGTAGGGTTTTGCAAGGTGGGTTTGTTTAAATTCAACCAAACCAAAGAGATCAAGTAAGAGAGAAAATACATGAGAAGAAACATGTGTGCATGGCCCATGCATTGTAATAAATGCTCCCTCTAGTAGTGAAAACCACTAGAATTGCTCATGGCATTTATCTAAGCAAGATTTCCCAAATTTTGGAATAAGGGCCAACAAAAGAAAAGAGAGCTTGTCTACCACATGGACTAAATAAAAGATCATGCATGAATATAAGGTGGCCAAGCTTGTGTGTATGAGCCACTAGGCATAATATGGCCAAAGTTATATTCTTACATGAGCATTTATTCAAATTCAAACCATATGTAAGCTTGACAAGGATTCCACCCACATAGCATGCAAAGGTGGCTATATGTCTCACCACATATCAACAATGTGAAAACATCATGAGGCATATATGGGAGCATGTGGAATTAGAGGTAGATCCATCCCAACCCACATGAGCTAGAGGTAAACCCAAATAAAATGCAAAGCTCACATAGTAGGGTGGTGGATTAATGGGGTGGTGACATAGAAAGGTGGTGGAGTTAATAAAAGATATGCCCCCAACTCAACTTGGGCATCAAGCATTTATCAAGAACCAAATATAATATATCAAGAGGCAAATACAATTAATAATGCATAAGAAATAAGAACCAAAAGAAAAGGGTTTTATATGATGCTCAAATGCAATGTGGCATGATGACATGAGCATGATATAGTTATGATGCAACCATTATATGTAGGAAGGTAGCATATATATAGACTAGGCTAGTAGCATTGCAATTGTTAGACAATTGGGATGCTAGACATATCAACTACTATAGAGATACAGACACCCCCCTAAGCCACTTTGATTTGCGGACCAGTCTCGTGAATCACCACGTGAGGTCGGTTGGGGGCCGCTTCATCAAATAGTGCCGCGATATGAACAATAACATTAAAGAGGGTAGCAACTAGAGAATCAATGCCCACATATTGCTATGTGTTCTATCCGTATGACATGTCTATCCATAGACCCACTCTAATACCACTGAAGGGTTCCGTAGCAGAAAACAAAAATTTTCTATCTACCCGAACACTAATACCAGGAACTATACTATGTAGACATAAGTAATGGAGAAGGAATACAATATTCATACCTTTGCATACAGAGGCATGCCTTACGCAGGAAGGCGTATATTGATGAAGACGAGCAGCACCCCAAGTGTGGTGCCTCCGAAGTTCGTCACACGTCCGATGTAGGAGACGTCAACCGGACTCCGATCCAGCCGAGCAGTGGAAGAAGTAGATGCCGGATCGCAGATCACATGACAGTAGTGTGAAGGTGGAGAACTCACCCACGAGGTCCTCCCCAATATTACAGAGAAGTCCTCAGTGGAAGAGAGAGAGAGAATGAGAGGGAATGGGGTGATTCCAAAGGGGGAGGGGAGACCCTTATATATAGTGGGAGGGGGGGCACACCACCCAGGGGCCAGGCGGTGTGGGACTAAACCCCACACCTACCAGCCACCTAGGGGCAGCCGCTGGACCTAGGTGGGCCCCATTGGGATGGCCCACCAAGCCTAGGCCGGCTGGCCCCCACTCCCTAGGCGCCTTGCCCTATTGGGCCTCCCTTCAGGTGAGGCCCATTAGCAATATGGAGCCTTTAAAAATAAAATAAAATATATATTTAATATTAATTCTCCAATTAACATTCAAATACACATATTATATTATTTATTCACTCCGGAACACCTTCCGATCTCCATCGGAAGTTACCGAAACTATTCCGGTTTCTCTCTCTCTATTTCTCATACGAAACAACATATACCCTAAGCGTCACTATCCTTAAGCATGACATACTTCGGTTCGGAAACACTCCGGACATGATTGAGACCACTCTCACATCAATGATCAATAGAGGGACCTGGATGGCCATGTGACCCCCGTGCGTTTCATGAATACAATCGCTCGAACCATGAGATAGCATTCCCCATTCCCTTTGTCATTCGATATCTAATTCATCCGAGACTTGATCTTCGGTATCTCCATACCTTAGTTTGATCTCGTTACCGATGAACTTGTTTTCTTGTATTCATGTCGTTGCATTCCGTGACCTAGTCACATGCTTGCAAGCTTCATTAATGCAACGCCACCGAGATGGCCACATGTATCTATCTGTTACATGGACTAGACAAATCCTGGTCTTGATATGTACTCCTCAACACATCCCTTCGTAAAACCTGAGTGGCATATTTTTGATCACCCTTTTACGAGATGATTCTTCATAACCATCAAAGCTTCTTCCGGAAATGGTGATTTGCATTACCTCACAGTCAAAGGACCAGGTTGCAAGGTTCTCTATGTTTTATCATCAATGGTGAACTTTGTAACTAGATCTCATTAAGATATAACAGTCGGATGTTTGTCTATCATGTTATTCGACTAATAACATGACCTCATTGTCAGTTGGCATAAATGCCCATGATCTTGAAACACAGACCATCCTCATGACCAATGAACTAGTTCACTAGAGGTAACTAGAGACACGGTTTGTTTACATACCACACGTGTATTAACGTTTCGTATTAACACAGTTATAGCACATTATGAAACGTATTATGAACATATAGGAGATATATCAAATAATACACTTTATTATTTGCCTCTAGGGCATAACTCCTTCAGTTAGTGTATCAACAGGTGGTGAATTTTGCTCCACAGCCACTACACATGTACGACTCCTCATGTTAAAATAAAAATAAATCTAATTAAAAGTTTGATCCAATAGAAACATAGCATAAGTGATCCTCTACACTTTTTACAAAAGAATATCCTCTAAAAATAAAACTAAGCATGCTCATAATCAAGATTAGCTCAAGAACAAGACTTAGATAATGTGAAAGATTGAGCAAGGTTTTGATGCAAATAAGTTGGGGATCATAGGAGAAACATACCTTAACTCGTTCAGGTGCGAGGAATCGAAGAAATAACGGACATAATTGTAGATCCAGTGGAGGTAGTTTGGAGTTTGGAGGAAGAAGAAAGATGAAACTGTAATTTGAGATTTTAGGTTTTACCTCTTCCTGGGGTAATGTTGTGGCCGTGTACTTGGTATAGGTGGGCGGTACAGTCGGATCCCGCACATACCAAGTGTCCAGTCTTGGGGTCAGAGGACCTTTTCGGTGGCACACTTGGTACGGGCGCACGGTACGATCTCCCGTGCCCGTACTACTGGTTGTTAATATCTCAGTATGTTCTACCTCAAACTTGATGCTTTGCTTCGGGGTACGATATGGGCGTACGGTACGGTCTGCTCTAGGCATACCAGTGGTCGTTAAGATCACTGTGTCTATTAGTAAAAATCAGAGTTTGCATTTTCTTTTGCCGTGATGTGGTATGAGTGCACGGTACGGTCAACTCCCGTCGTACTAGTGCTCGTTAAGCTAACTGTAAACTTCAAAACTTAGAGAATTAAGTCAGTAGCTTTGCATGTCTCTACACATCTTAGTAACAACAAAATGACAACAAATAAACTTCATAAATAGTATTACATTTTATCTATGTGTTACCAAATATAATAGATCAAGGATTACCTTATTTTCTTCTCCTCTCTTCAAAAGATATTTCTTGAATACTCTTTATAGAAAAAAAACTAACACAAAAATTTAAAACTTTTATTTCACATGGGTTACCTCCCATGAAGCTTCTAGTTAAGGTTAATTAGCTTGACCCAAGATGGTGATCATTTAGGCTTTGCAAGTGGGACACCCACTCCAAAGTAATTGACTTTTAAAGTGATTATACCATCATCATCATTAGGCTTGGCCTTCTTCTTCCTCGAGAAGTGGACTATGAAGGGATCTCTAGACAGAAGTCCTATTCTCACATTCCCTTCATGTATATTGATCAAAACTTTAATGATTCTAAGGAATGGCCTACTTAGAATTATAGGTGTTATGGGATCTTTAGGCATGTCCACTATAACAATCAATAAGAGCAGTACATCCTTTAATTTTAACAACTATATTTTTTTTTATCCCAATAGCTTGTTTATAAGTTGAATTAGCAAGATGGAGTCTTATTTTAGTAGTTGTAAATGGCCCTAAGTTTAACTTATCAAATAGACTCTTGGAACTTGTTGAAATGCTTGCACCAAGATCACAAAGAGTAGCTATCTCATTAATCCCAATCTTAATTTAAATAGTGGGCTCAAAAATATCATCTAGCTTAGCTGGAAGCTTATCAGCTAGTTTTTTATACTCCATTTCTAGTTCACGAACTTTAGATGCTACTTATTTTATAAATTGTTGGTATGTAGCATCGTTACCTTGATCTATACTGAGATTCTTCACGGTGATAATTTTTAACAAATCTTCCACAGTATAGTCCGGTGATGGCGCATTGCTATAGTCCAGCTCTTTAGGCATCTCATATTTATCTTTTGCCCTCATCATTTTGAGGTCCTCCACCAGGTTTGGCTCGGGCTTTCCAGCGAATTTTGTAAGTATGAGATCTTGACTCTCAACTACTTTTCCCAATCGTGCCTCCATGGTCTTGGTTCTTTCCTATAGAGCCTGCACTTTCTAATTGCAATGGCTTGGTTAGATAATTTTCCAATACTAGTCTCATGGTTCTCCGTGATTTTAATAAGAATATTATTTTTCTCGGTTTGAGCTTGCATGAAAGTTCTAACAGTATGTTCAAAAGAGAGATTACCATGATTAGCTCCACTATGATTATAATTATTATTATAGTTATAAGGAGCACCTGCAGGATTAGAATATTGCTTTTGAAAATTTGAGCCAAAGTTTTGATTCTTCCAAGCAGGATTATAAGGACTGCGAGCTATAAAATTAACATCATTAGCATCGGAAGTGATAGCATTAATTTGGGTACCTTCCTTAGCCTTAACAATATTAAGTAACTCATCTACCTTTGTAGTAAGCTGTTCATTATATTCCTCGGTGATTGAGTTCACCCTTTTTGAGGTTCTTTCTACATGCCATTGGGCATGGTTGTTTTGCATATCATCAAGAAATTTCTTTGCAACACTCACTTGCTTGCCCATGATGGTTCCTTATGCGGCGGTATCTAGCATAGTCTTAGACATTAGGTTAAGACCATTATAAAATAAATGTAATATAAGCCATTCTTCCATCCCATGACTAGGATAGTTCAATACGGCTTCCTTCATCCTTTCCCAAGCAAGCGCTAGTGGCTCGCGGTCTTCTTATCTAAAACTTGTAATATTGGAACTTAGTTGCATAGTCTTAGTTGGAGGGAAAATTTTGTTAGAAAAAGATTAGTGCATTCCTCCCAAGATTTAATAGAGCCTTTAGGTAAAGCTAGCAACTAGTCCTTAGCCTTTCCTCTTAGAGAGAAAGGAAATAAACGTAATTTAACCGCATTTGGGTCAACATCCTTTATGCGCACCGTGTCGCAAATTTCAGTAAAAGTATTTAGGTGCAAACCTGAGTCCTTAGTAGATGAGCCTCCAAATTGGTTCTCTTGGACCAAACTCGAAAGGTTAGGCTTAATTTCATAAGTTTTCGCATCAACAGCGGGCTGAGTAATAGGTGCATGAATAAATTTATCAGTGGGAGTAGCATACTCCCCAAGATTCTTTTGAGCCATAGCTCTTTTCTTTTTGGTGTTTTTGAATAAGAGAAACAAATAAACAAGGAACTAATATTTTTTTTGGATTTTCAATAGATAAAAAGTAAATTAATAACAAGAAATAAATTGCAAACAAAAATAAAAATAAAAACAAGGTCTCTAGTGACCTCACCAGGATATCTAATTGCTTCGTGATGACCCACAAGTATAGGGGATCGCAACAGTCTTTGAGGGAAGTAAAACCCAATTTATTGATTCGACACAAGGGGAGCCAAAGAATATTTATAAGCCTTAACAACTGAGTTGTCAATTCAGCTGCACCTGGAGACAATCTTGCTTGTAGTAATTTATCAGTAGCAACAGTTTTGCAGTAGCAATAGCAGTAGTAAAACAAAGACAGTAGTAACAATTGTAGTAAACAATAGGACTAAATCGTAGTAGGCATAGGGATGGATGGATGGGCGTTGCATGGACAAGACAATTCATATAATAATTAAGACATAGGGCATTTGCAGATAAATAAGATAAAGTATCCAAGTACTAAATAATCATAGGCATGCATTCCATATATAGTCATACATGCTCATAATGAGAACTTGCACAACATGTTTTGTCCTTCCAGCCCGTTACAGAGGGGCCTCAAGGGAATCTACTGGCAATTAAGGTGCTCCTTTTAATAGAGCACCGGAGCAAAGCATTAACACTCCATGAACACACGTGATCCTCACATCATAGCCATCCCCTCCAGTTATCCCAATTTCTGTCACTTCGGGGCCTCGGGTTCCGGACAATAATATGTGTATACAACTTGTAGGTAAGATCATAAACAATAATGTCATCATGAATCAATAACATGTTTAGATTCGAAATCATGGCACTCGGGCCCTAGTGACAAGCATTAAGCATAACAAGTTGCAACAATGTCAAAAAGCACTAACAATAGATACTAGGCACCATGCCCCAACAATCTGATGCAATTACATGAACGATCTCATACAATCCCTACCATCACCATAGCCTACTGCGGGGGATTACTCACTCATAGATGGGGGAATCATGGATGGTTGATGGAGAAGCGTTGGTGATGATGATGGCGATGATCTCCTCCAATTCCACGTCCCGGCAGAGTGCCAGAATAGAGTTTCTGGTTCTGAATCCCGGTTTCTGGTGGTGGCGACACAACGGAACTCTATCTGGAAAAACGTCGAACCCCCCTTTGTTTTTAGGTCAGAGGGCTTATGTAGGTGAAAGGAGAGGTCGAGGCGGCCACACCACCCCATGGCCTGGCCTGGCCTGGCCCGTGCCACCAGGTGGTGTGGGCCCCTCGTGGCCCCTCCCCGCCTTGTCTTCTGGCTCCATGAGTCTTCTGGTAAAATAGGAGTTTTGCGATATTTTCTGGGATTTTTCCTGAAAGTTGATTTCCTGCACAAAAACGAGACACCAAAGCAATTCTGCTGAAAACAACGTTAGTCCACATTAGTTGTATCCAAATCACACAAATTAGAGAAGAAACAATAGCAAAAGTGTTCGGGAAAGTAGATATGTTTTGGACGTATTAACTACCCCCAAGCTTAGCTTATTGCTTGTCCTCAAGCAATTCAGTTGAAAACCGAGTGCGATAAAAGAAACTATCACGAACTCATTTGCTTCATAAGATGTATATATTCTCAGCATATGATCAAATACTTAGGCAATTCATAATAAAGGGTATGCAAATAAGTTTACCCAGTAGTCATGCAAGCTATGAAGAGATTCCAACCCAATAATAATGAGCAACATGACACATAAGCATATGCAGGATTGTAATGCTCATAGGAAGATATGATAAAGTGGTATCTCGCTTGCCTTTCTTTTGGAGCAAAACATAAATGCTAAGGCACCTCTGAAGTTTAAGTGAAGACTAGAAGTAAAGATATCAAATATACAAGCATCAAAGTTATGTCACAATTAACCATGTTTTGGGACAAGGACATTACACTAAGAATGACAGTTATGCTCTCGGGAAGGTGCTCAAAGAATAAATGGTGATTCAACATAAAAGTGAAAGAAAAGATTTGAAAAGTTTGAAAGGCTTACAAATGTTGAAAGTATGGTACTCATTAACTTTGAGCTCTCATTGCCCCTATCATAAGCATCTTGAGGTGATTAAGGTTAAAGTGACTCAAATATGAGGATATGATTGACAAGTTATAAGTTGAAAATCTCATGCCCCTTGCTTACGAGTAATGAACCTCATGCTACTCAACTTTGGTCACAAGCAAGTTCTTGTCATTGTAAGTGCATGTGTATCATAGAGAACCGCCAACAGGGTACCCCTTGCCCCATGACATAGGAGCTATCCCATATCAAAATGACAAGGCAACAGACAATGGGCATCTCCGCGATCTTTTTATTTGCTATTTGCATAGGTTTTTATTGAGGATGCTTCACAGAATGCTCACTATGGTTATGCTGCAAGTTTCCACCATGATTAGGCATGGCTTAGGTTAGCCGCCCAGGCGTTTCTCTAACACATATACAAACTCCATGAGCTTACAAGCTCCCCTTTTATTTCATACCGACGGGATCCATAAACAAAAGAACATGATATCAACTGAATAATAAGTGCAATGTTGAAATCGTTCCCCATGACAACATGGTCCTGCTAATTCACAACTTATAAAGTGCAAGCATATAAGCAACATAGATGTGCATAATGGTTCAGGTTTATTAAGTGCAAGAAAAATAAAGTGTTCCATCAAGTTCGTGAGAGCTTTATTAACTAATTTTCACATAACAAGCAAACATTTAATTTGGAAGAAAACAAAGCATATTAAATATGCAAGGAATAGCAATGATGCTAATAGGTAGATATGGT
The DNA here is from genome assembly GCA_023614405.1 of Avena insularis. Taxonomy (NCBI): domain Eukaryota; kingdom Viridiplantae; phylum Streptophyta; class Magnoliopsida; order Poales; family Poaceae; genus Avena; species Avena insularis. Next base: position 556,437,683 of record CM042692.1, on the reverse strand, counting down.
GGACTCTTTTTGACAACTTTGGTTTTGGGGAGTTGGATGCACGAGTAAAGCTTATACTCAATGCAAGTGAAGGCTAGCAATAGAAAGGGAGGGACAATCGAGAGAGCAGTAATTGTCATAATCATGCTTGCAACAAAACAAAATTAATAGTGGCATAAAAGTGACACAAGAACTCTGAGGCAAAATAAATCATCGAGGCTTAACTGACTTTCTGTTTAGTCATATGCATGCGTGAGCATGTGCCAAGTCGATTCAAATAAAACATTCAGAAGAGGATACCACAATATCATACCAAGTTATGAATAGAATAATGCAAGCAAACATTTATATGACATGTTACAAACTATTAGTGGATTGGAACTGATCGTAAGAGAGCAAGAACTACTAAGCATCCATTAAATAACATACACCTTACATGAACAGACTAAGCATGCTCACAATGATGAGTATATGTACAAAAATGAAAACAAATAGAGTTCATACCAACCTCTTACCACACCTCGAGTTGTCATAAATCATCATTGCCTTTCACTTGTGTGACTTGAATAATAAGATAAAACCAAACTCCAAGGAGTCACTAAGGATTGCTGAACCCTGCAACGAACTTTACAAAACTAGAGAAGATCAATAAATATTTTTGGGTTTTTGATTTTTAAGGACAAGAACCGAAGGAAAGAGCAAACAAAACAAAATCTTTTTTGGGTTTTTTGAATAATCAAATCAAAGCTAAAAAGGATGAAGCAAACCAAGGCTAAAAGATAAAGAAGCAAACAAAGAGAAATAATGAAAATATTTTTGGTCTTTTTGTGTTTTGGAAAGCAGAAATAAGGCGAGAAGAAAAACTAAAAAGAAAGCAAAACATGGATATACCTAGTACCAACAAAACAAGATATGTAGATAAGTGTGATGTCCGTATACCTCCCTAATACGTCGTAAACGTATCTATAATTTTTGATGTTCCATGCTTGTTTTATATCCACTTTCTTATGTTTTGTCCACACTTTGGAGTATTTTTACACATTTTCTGGAACTAACCTATTAACAAGATGCCACAGTGCCAGTTGCCTGTTTTCTGCTGTTTTTGGTTTCAGAAAAGCTTGTGAGGAAAATTTCTCGGAATTGGACCGGACAAAAGCCAAAGTCAGCAACACGGAGTCCGGAGGGGAGACAAAGTGGCACACCAGGTCAGTCACACCTGGTGGAGGCACGGCCTGGGGGGAGGGCACCACCAGGGTGTGTGGGCCCCCTGGTACTCCACAGACCTTTCCCTTCCGCCTATAAAAGCCTCCCGAGACGAAAACCCTAAGTACTGGATCAAAATTCCACGAAAGAGTCTGTAGCCGCCGCCATCTCCATCCCTAGATCGAGAGGGATCTGAAGCTCTTCCCGGCACTCTGCCGGAGGGGAGACATCACCCTAGAGGCCTTCTTCATCACCATGACTGCCTCCGGTGTGATGCGTGAGTAGTTCATCCCTGGACTACGGGTCCATGTAGTAGCTAGATGATTGGTTCTCCTCGTTTGTGCTATCATGTTTAGATCTTGTGAGCTCCATTCATTATCAAGGTCATCTATTTGTAATCTTACATGTTGTGTTTGTGGGGATCCGATGGATATTGAGATGCTATTTTAGATTGATTATTGATTCTATCATGTCTATGTTATTTGTGATCTTGCATGCTTTCCGTTGTTAGTAGATATCTTGGCCAAGTAGATGCTAGCAACTCCAAGAGGGAGTATTTATGCTCGATAGTGGGTTCATGCCTCTAGTAATCTGGGGAAGTGATAGGAATCTCTAAGGTACTAGATGTGCTGTTGCTACTAGGGAGAAAACAACAATCGTTTGTCCATGGGATAATCACATTGTTTACTTTACAGACTTTGCTTAATGCAATTATCTGTTGCTTGCAACTTAATACTGGAGGGGGTTCGGATGATAACCTGAAGGTGGATTATTAGTCATAGATGCAGTTGGATTATGGTCTATGTATAATGTTGTAATGCCCAATCAAATCTCATAGGAGTCAAGATGATTAGTATATGCATGTATGCTTTCTCGGTGTCTTTTAGTTGCCCCGCTGTAATTTGTTCACCCAACATGTCATCTATCTTAAGGAGAATCACCTCTAGTGAACTATGGACCCCGGTCCATTCTTTTACCATCAATCTACCATCTACTATTTACTGTTTACTATTTACTTTCTGCAAGCAATTACTATCTTCCACACAATACGTTTAATCCTTTATTTTCAGCAAAACCGGTGAGATTGACAACCTCACTGTAAGTTGGGGCAAAGTTCTATGGTTATGTTGTGCAGGATTCCAAGTTGGAAACAACACCTTGGAGTTGTTTCCTTGCTCCTACTAGTTCGATAACCTTGGTTTCATAACTGAGGGAAACTTGCTGTTGTGCTCATCATACCTTCCTCTTGGGGTTCCCAATGAGCTCGATATATTTTGAGGCATCAAGCCTTTTTTTGGCACCGTTGCCGAGGAGTCAAGGACAGCTTCACAAGGGGAGTCCTTCATAACCAATCTCTTTACTTTGTTTTTTTTGTTTTGCTTAGTTTATTTCTGCTTTGTTTGCTTGTTTCTTTTATAAAAAACACAACAAAATTAGTTGCTCTGGTTTGCCTCCTTTATTAAAAACACAAAAAATGAATACTCTTGAAAACACTAAGTTGTGTGACTTCACCAGCACCAACAACAATGATTTCATGTGCACACCTATTGCTCCACCTGTTCCTGAAGCTACTTTCTTTGAAATTAAACCTGCTTTGCTCAATCTTGTTATGAAAGAACAATTCTTTGGTGTTGGTACTGAAGGTGTTGCTTCCCACCTTAATAACTTTGTTGAACTTTGTGAGATGCAAAAACATAGGGATATGGATGGAGATATTATTAAGCTTAAATTGTTTCATTTCTGTTTGAGAGGAAAAGCTAAAGAATGGTTGCTATCCCTAACTAGAAATAGTATTGCGTGGACTAAATGCAAAGATGCTTTCATTGGAAAATACTATCCTCCTGCTAAGATTATATCTATGAGAAGTGAAATAATGAAATTTAAACAATCTGATAATGAACATGTTGCTCAAGCTTGGGAAAGAATTAAATCTTTGGTAAAGAATTGTCCCACTCATGGACTGACTGCTTGGATGATTATCCAAACCTTTTATGCAGGACTGAATTATTCTTCAAGAAATCTATTGGATTCTACTGCTGGAGGTACCTTTATGACCATTACTTTGGGTGCTGCAACAAAGCTCCTTGATAATATGATGGTTAACTATTCTGAATGGCACACTAAGAGAGCTCCACAAGGTAAGAAGGTAAATCATGTTGAAGAAACCTCCTCCTTGAGTGATAAAATTGATGTGATTATGTCTATGCTTGTTAATGGGAAAGCTCATATTGATCCAAATCATGTTCCCTTAGCCTTTTTGGTTGCTCAAGAAGAGCAAGTTAATGTGAACTTTATTATAAATAATGATTTTAGCAACAATGCCTACATGAATAATTTTGGTAATAATAATTAAAGGCCATATCCTCCCAATAATGGTAATGCTTATGGAAATTCCTACAACAACAATAGAAGTGCACCCTCTGAACTTGAAGTCATGCTTAAAGATTTTATTAGTAAACAAACCGCTTTCAATAAAACTATTGAGGAAAAACTTTCTAATGCTGAAAGAAATATAGCATCTTTGTCTGAAGCACAATCCTCTTCGATTAATAAAATGGCTGCTAAATCTGAAACCATACAAAATCCCTTTGTTTCTACTAATGCCATACAAGTAAGAATTGATGAAAATGTTAGACTGTTAGCTGAATTGCATGCTAAATGGGAAAGAGATGATGAAATTGCTAGAAATAGTAGTATTTGTACTATCACGACCACTAATGTTGATGCTAGCAAACCACATGAAGCCCCCATTCCTTTTGCAACAATGCCCAAAACCAATGGAACCTTTTCCAATAAAAAAGCTGAAATTCTTCGAAATATGGGAAACAATGGCTCTACTACCTTGGATGGTAATTGTGATTTTGATCTTGATGATTGCAATATCTCTGAAGTAATTGTGTTCCTACAAAAGCTTGCTAAAATTCCTAATGCTAGTGCTATGAATATGGCCTTTACAAAACACATTACTAATACTCTCATAAAAATTAAAGAAGAAAAGATGAAACATAAAGCTTCTATCCCTATGAAATTAGAAGATGGTTGGGAACCCATCATTAATATGAAAATAAATGAATTTGATATCAAAGCTTTATGTGATCTTGATAGTAGTGTTTCTATGATGCCTAGAAAGATTTATGAAATGCTTGATTTACCAACATTGGAAGATTGTTATTTAGATGTCCAACTTAATGATGCTAAAAGGAAACTCATGGGGAGTATTAATGATGTTCTTATTATGGTTAACAATACCTATGTCCCTGTTGATTTCTCTGTTTTGGATATTCAATGCAATGCTTCTTGTCCTATTATTTTGGGAAGACCTTTTCTTAGAACTGTTGGTGCCATTATTGATATGAAAGAAGGCATCATTAAAGTTCAATTCCCACTCAAGAAAGGTATAGAACACTTCCCTAAGAAGAGAGATCAGATTCCTTTTTCCTCTCCTATTAAAACAAAATTTGCTCTTAATGCTTCTTCATTTGAAAATACTTGATTCTTGCTTCTTATGCCTAGCTCAAAGGCGTTAAAGAAAAGCACTTATTGGGAGATAACCCAAATTTTTAGTCAATAAATTTTTCTTTTGTTGAGTCTTGGAAGTTATTTCCTCTGTAATAACCTCTCCTTATCCTTTTTGTGTGGTTTTTGTGCCAATAATAACCTCTAATAAGAGAGAAATAATGCTTGGGAAAGTTGCTGTCCCGAAACAGATTTTTGTGCTTCACTGTAAAATTCGTGAAAAATCTTTGTATGTCGGATTGAGCTGTAATTTTTTGTGCTTCAGCCCCAGGTTGTTATCTAACTTTCGTTAGTTTAACACTTTTCGATTTGAGCATGATAAGGTCTTCGGAAAAATCTTTTTTTACCTGCTGGTCTGTTTTGATAGATTTCTGCCATTATTTGCATTTGCCTCTTAATCTCTTTCTCTTTGAGTTCTTGCCAAATTTCTTGAACTTTTAAAAGGAATTTCTACAATAGCTTGTGTTTTAGTGGAAGTTTTACTTGTGTTGAAACTGAACCTAAAGACTTATTATCTTGAGTACACTAATGTTGCTAATGAAGATTGTGTGAAGTTTTCTATGAAGGAAATTTTAAAGTGTAGGGAAGAATAATGTGATAAGATGAAGTATGGACAAAAGCTCAGGCTTGGGGATGCCACCCGTCTCACCCCAAGAAATATTCAAGAAGTACAAGCGTCAAAGCTTGGGGATGCCCAAGGCATCCCCTTCTTCATCAATAAAAATCTCAGGTTTTCTTCCAAACACTTCACTTTTATTGTTTCATGCACAATTGTGTTGTTCTTGGAGGCATCTTCGTTTTTGTTTTTAGTTTTTGTTTGGTTGGCTTGCTTAAATAAATTGGTTGGACCCCCGCATTCATACATAGTTTCAAATAAGTTGATTTGGATTGGAAAAGAGTAGGAAAGATCATGCTTATAAGTGGTACAAAGGAGTCTTGTTTTGACTATGACTTAGACTTTATCATCTCATGCTTGATATTGCTTTGACTTTATGCTTAGTGATCATTGCTGTAGCATGACTTGTTACAAACAATTGAGATTGCATAATGTGCCTTGAAATAATCATGCGTTGTTTTAGCATACAAAAGCATAATATTGTGGTATTCTCCTTTGATGCTTTATTTGGGTTGACTTGGTGCATGCTCACACCATGTTAAGACTATACCAAGTCACCATAGCCTCTATGATCATTTAGTTTTCGACTTGTAATATCACTTTATGCTTTAATTAATATTTTTTTGTCACTTTGCATGATTATGGCCATTATTTCTCTCTTAGTTGGTTGCTCCCAGTCTTTTGCTAGGCTCCACATGGGGAATATCATTTTGCGGCCCGAAAGTTGGGTCCCCCGGGCAACGCGGTACCCAAGTTACTTACAATCAGCCGCGTTGCCCAAAGTTGGCGTGCCAAATACTCAGAGGGTCTTTTTCGGCACGAATTCAACTTTACGTTTCAATACAAAATATTAGGATAACGGCCGTCAAGTTGGCCCCCCTGTCAGCTTTCGCTGTTATGTTGCTGCCGTTGTGGCTGCTATGTAGGCTTGCAGCATTGGCGCATGCATCCTTTACGCGTCTTCTTCTTCCTCCGGGGCGGTAATCTATGGTCGCGGCCATGGCGTGGAGCTAGGACTTGGACGAACCTGCTCGGCCCAGCTCTCCTCCCCATCCCGAATTAGAGCTCACCCTTACCATGGCCGCACCCATGGCACAACACAGGGATGGGAATTCATTCTCGGGTGAGATCTGTCACCATGCCGACCGTGCTCGGTCCTGTTGGCCTCTTCCAGAATCCGAGATCGCCGTCGCCTTGGTCGCACACGCACCAGCCACAGCGCCTTCCTCTCTGAACCCCAAAGCCACATCCACCTAGTTCGGCACAACACCAACAAGGTGAAAATGCATTAAGTTTTCTTCTTGTGATTGTAGAAAAACATGTATGTACCATGGCCGTAGCATACTCTAACAATGTACACATATGTTGTTTACTAGATTTTCATTTGAAATTAGTAGCTCCGTGATGACAAAACATAGAGAACCTAAATGGAATGACGATGACGACCATGTTCTGTACTTTGCATTGCATCAACAAGTGCTCGCTGGCGAAGCATGTTACCAAGAGAGTGGAGTTCATCAGCCATTGCCAAAAAATATGTGAACAAATCAATGAGCGATTCAATGCAAATACGCGCAGAAAAGCTAGATCCATGTCATCAATCATCAATAGGTGGCACATTCTAGTGATGCGTTCAAATGCGTACACCATGTATCATTTACTTGAAGTGGTTGTTATCTTGAGCAAAAATGCCTAGTATGCACATTACCTTTGTATGTTCTATGCTGCAATTCTGTTGTTATGGGCGTGGAAAGAAAGCTAGGCTTCACTAAATATTACACAGTTAGGCCTAACTTAGTCTTATACAAATAAGCACAACTTAGTCTTTACACAAATAAGCGTAACTAATGATAAAGATAAAGACAAATGGTTCATCAGATCTACCAGTATGAGCACTAGGTCCCTAGAGCTGGTGGTATTGTCGGAACGAACCAGAATGCTGCATTTGGCCGTCTGTCATTCTCCATTAGATCATACGACCCCACTGATGAGCCAATTGTAGGCCCCCTCCCCCCGACGTGGATTCGGCTCTAGGTCGGATCTGGAGTGTCAACATGATAGGCGCGTGAGTGTGCATCAAACACACAGTCTGCTATAAACACTGGAAGTGCTAACACCTCAGCAACAACACCAACATGTTCTTCCTGGACTCCGGCAGCAGCCTCAACAGGTATTTCGTTAGCTTCACCAGCAGCAACCTCAGCACGTATTTCGTCAGCTTCACCAGCAGCAGCATTAGCAAGTATTTCGTCAGCTTCACCAGTAGCAGCATCACCAAGTATTTTGTCAGCTTCACCAGGAGCAGCAGCAGCTAGTTCTTCGTCAGCTCCACCGCCACCACCACCAGTAGCAGCATCAGGAGCCAGAGCTGCCTGAGCAATTACAGGTTCAACAACTCTAGGGGCTCTAACAAAGAAAGGGTACTTGATCCCAAGAAACACAAATTGTCCATTCAGATTGTCGACTCTGCTCTAGACTTGCTCTATTGGGTCTTTGGATGGGCATGCGGACCTCGAGAAAACGTGACACCGCAGCGATGGGTATGAAGAAAGTTGTGTCCCCATATGTTCTATTGTATCACCAATGCTGTTTGGTGCTCCCCTGATATGAATCCACATGAGTTCAACATCCTGTTTCGTGTTGCCTCCGAGAGGTGCCAGGAACCAGCGCCGTGTCCCAAGTTCAGCACCTGCTACTGCATCTTCGATAACCGGAGCTAGAATGATGCGCGGGGCTGCGTGGGTACCTGCGTGTTACTTACAGTTAGTAAGCAGAATTTTGAATGGGATTTTACATGCTATATGACACCATGACTCACCCCAAATGGACGGCTCCCAAACACGCACGTCACCGCTAGGTTCACTGACCACATAAATGCGTTGCGGTTTGTACGAATAGTAGCTGGAGGTGAAGACGGCGTCGACATACTTCTCTGGCCGCAGGAAGTCATCGCGCAAGACTGTCCATTCCTTGTCTTCTGGGCATCTAATGAATGTGATTGCCTTGTCGAACATCGCTAAGAGGTCGTACTCCCAGGTCTTCCACACCTCCCGCGGTCTATGTGGGAGTTGTACCTTTAGGAGCTCAAGTTCTGCCATGTTGAACCTGTAAGCGAATTCGGAAATGGGCAGCGGCCACCTGTTGTTGAATGCAGTAATGCCGACACCCTCCAAAGATGGCAATGTAAGTCTTAACAATCTATAGCCATTTTTTAGAGTCCAAGTACTCCCATCCTAGGATAAAAGGACCAACCACTCGCCGTTGCCACCCACCCAGTTCTGGTCATCTCCCATTTCCATCTCTTCTTCTTCCTTGATATTCACCACTACTGATTCCGACCACTTATCCAGCAGCATCAGTTTTGCATGAATATTCTGCAGAGTTTGTTGTCAGTTGGTACAATCACCTAGCATGGATTCCATTGCAAATACAATTTGACAACTGGACCTTCAGATTAAAGTACACAAAATATCGCCTAAATACGAGTGTATCCTCAGATATCGCCTAAATTGTGCCTGTGTCACTACAAAGATAACCAATATATGGAGTAGGAGCAGAGCCCCCCCCAGAACAAACTCCTGACGATGATCATAAATAGCTCGGGGCATAACAGACTTAAATCATCTAATCTGTTTGTTTTTATTTTAGGAAACAAAATATCACCTAGCAGGCATTCCATTGCAAATTGAAATTGACAACTCGTCTATCACCTAAAGTAAGACCGTGTCACTATGAAAATACCAGAATATCAGGTACGAGTAGAGCTTCCGCTGTACAAAATAGTCTTAAATGGTTCAATTTGTTCAAACCGCGTGCACACAACATGTTTGATGAAAGGAACATAGGATTCTGATGAGAGTTCATCACATATGAATCAACGATATGACTGAAACAATAAGCAAGATACTGGAACTTACGTGGCCATCACGATCGTTTGGCCATTTGCTGGTATCGGGCCTGGCGTGCCGAACGGTTGTTTGTCCATGTCCCGCATCGTGAAGCGGTAGCCAGGGATGCAGCGAGCGAGGCGGCCGGCAGAGATGATGTCCAACCCCGTGGTGATCCTGTGCATGTTCGCGGCGCTGAGGTTCGACCATACCAAATCCTCGCGGTGGCGGTCGCCCTAACCACCCGCGTCGTCATCGCATGCCTTTCGCTTCAGCCTGCTTCTACCCCAAGCTCTACCCATAACAGCAAATGGAGTCTAGAATCCGGTAGATTAATGGAGGCGTTGTGATAAGGAGGCGGATGGATTCAAGAGGGGATGGAATCAGGGATGGGGCAGTTGTTCGAGTAGGGAGTGACCCGGTGAGGAACCTCCGCCGCTGCCGGTTCTCGTCCACGTGGAAGACAAGGAAGGGGGGGTGGCGTAATTATTGAGGGCACGCACCGGAACCGTCTAGAGGAAGTGAAAAAATAAATCGTAAGCGAGAGAAATGTGCGGCTCGCCTGTTAGTGAATGAAGGTCGGCACGCGCAAACGTGACTACGTTTGACTTGGATCGTGCATGGCAGACCTCGATTCCACCGCATGCAAGTGGCGTAGCGCAAATTTTAGGCAGCGCTAGCGTCGACGTGTAAAACCACCGTTTTTCTCCACCATCACCCTACTACGAACGGTCGTGCACCATTCCAGATATTGGTAAGGGCGATTCCAATCTTTCACTTCTCCGTCTCATTTCCTCCTCCACGGCCTCATCGTCTTTCTCCTCCACAGCCTCATCCATTTCCTCCACCACGACATCACCCTCTTCCTCCGTATCCTTTCCCTCTTGCTTGTAGTCATGGACTTTTCGGACGTCCAAAACGACGGTAGGCAAGCGACTGCGCACTTCGACATAGAAGTACATGGCGGGAAGAAGATCAATGTTGTCTACACCACAAATCCTGTGACGGTGAGGAAGACTCTGAGTAATTACACGAGTTGGCTGCGGTTCGAAGAAAATAGGTTCGTAGGTCTCGACCTCGAGTACAGCCGCGATCACCGTAGAATCGCCGTGGTGCAACTCTCCATGAAGGGGCACGTCCTCGTATACCAGCCTTTTTGCGAGAAGGGGACTGGCAGGATCTGGTAGACTTTGCTGTCTTTTTGTTCCTGAACCATCTGTTTGCAAAAGTTATTGCTATATTATTTGTCTGAATTCATTTTCATGCAGGTGGGGCGAAAGCATTAGGGATCTGTTTCATGACTTTCTCGTGAACCAGCACATAACATTTACTAGTGTTGACATCACGAATGACACTAAACTGCTTGAAAGCCCAACTGTCAACATTAGAATCCCAAAGGAGTGCAGAGTGGACATCCGGGAAATTTACTGGATCCCAGGGACGAAGGGTAGCATGATCGGGATGGCTTCTCTTGCCTCCGAACTCATTGACCCGTGGTACGCTGACATGAAGGGCAAACTACCGAGATGTTCGTGGAGGCGTTTAGGGCACGATTACTGGGAGGATAAGTCGCTTTCTGAACCTAATCTAAAGTATGCTACAATTGACGGGTATGTTAGCCACGAGCTGTACCGCCAGATTGTAAAATCTCGTTCTAGGCATTGCATCATTGAACCACCACCAAGGCAGGTTGTTTTCCCTAGATGCTGGAGTGTAGATGAATCTACAAGCCGGGGCAAGCGACCGAAGGCATCCTGGGATCGGTTGCCTTCTCCAACAAGCTGGGATGTAGACTTTTAGTGCATGATTGTTGTGTTTGTACGGGGCTTGTTATGTTTATGAAAACATGTTATTTCAGAAGTACACTATGTGAGCAATTACGAACTGCTATGTATTAACTTTGTCGAACTATAATCTGGGTTTGGTTATGACTGTATCCTTCGCTATAATCTGGGTTTGGTTATGACTTATGACTGTATCACACCTTATGCATGTCAGTCCAGGATTCTGCCGCATGCAAATGGCACAGACATAATTTGTAAGAATGAATGTTGAGCATACAAAAGGGGGGAATGTAATTCATGCAGGTTAGCACAGGGATCATACGAGCTTGGTTCTTACACACAAAATGCTTAGAAAATACATGCGAGATAAAATACAGGCGAGATAAAACTAGGAACGAAATGCGAAACTAGTAGTGGTAAACAACACACTCACCCACCCGCCAGATCCTGTTGAGCATCTCGTAGCAGACATACACGTCCCTGGCTGCGTACTTGATCGCATCATAATCTAGGTACCTCCACTCCCATCGCTCGTGCATGTGCTTCAGGAACTCGACTTTCATGCCGGCGTACTCGTGTCGATGATGTCGGCAGCGAGTCTAGCCATGCTGGCTTTCCCTGTATCGCCATCCGGGTACCTCCACAAACGTTGGAGATCGACGTGATTGACGACATGAACGAGGAGATCTCGCTCTAGCTTCGGAGTGTCGTTCTTGATGTCGACGCTGGCAAAGTAGATCTCCCTCCTTTGTAGGAACTCGCGAAGCTACGGGCATACAGATTTGGCCCTACATACGTGGTATAGGAGGCAGTGGTTGCGCATGGATAGCTGCAAAAGCCCCGTCCTCTTCCTATCTCCGGTATACTCGAGGTCAAGGCCGACGATCTTGTACCTGTCCATCGGCTCCTGTAGCCACCGCTCGTACATTGCAATGACCTTGGCGACCTCTGCTGACGCATTTGTGTGGACGACCATCAGCTTGGTGGTGCCATGGGCGATGACGGTGTACTCGTCGGTGAAGTCGCTCCCATCACCGAACACGCCGTACTCTGTGTCCATGGTAGCAGCAAATGCGGCGGCGGTGGCCTAGGGTCGGTAGCAGTGGCTGGGACTGGGCGTGGCGATGGAGTGATCTGTTGTGGTGGTATGGCCTGGCGGAGGTGGTGCCTGCAACAGCGTCGATGGTTCTTGCGGTGGCTGCAGCGGTGGTGGAAGGAATGAGTTGGGGATTTTTGCACAGTGATGTGCTTAGGAGACGGAAGGCGATGCTTAAATTGCGTTTACCAATATTCAGGTCATACCCATGCAGAAGCAAGTTTGACCGGGCGAGCACTATTGGTTTCCAATCCTAGCGATTAAAGTCGGCGTCCGTCCCGGTAGGCGATGGGATGGGTGTGCGACGTGGCTTTGGCGTGGTAGAGACAGGTCACGTAGACCACCGTCCTGTTGCCGATTCGCAGCGGGTGCGCGGTGCTAACACGACGTAATGTGACAGGACAGAAGGAAGTGTACAACTATTATTCCTAATAAGTTTAAGAAGTGTAAGCATAGACAGGGACCTAGCATCCCTGCACCCCGGGGCAGCCGCCCATCCGATCAGGCATGCCGATTGTGCAAAGCTTGCAATTTCCTTTCTTTAATTTGGTGATTTTGTCCAGAATTTACCAAATTGAAGCTCGTTTGCCCATGCTTCTATAATTTTCTATGTAGGACACTTGTGTAAGCATGCACGATCAAGCAACTTTGCAACACACGTGTCGGTGGAAAAGCCTGAGGTTTCAACGCACCACATAGTTTAGGGATTTAGAATAGCTACATTGTGGAGCTCTAGAAAAATTGCATGGTGAAGCCAAATTCAGCTTTTTGTCAGATTTAGCTATAGCAACATTGTGTCTCGTTTGTCCTTACTTTTGCCCTCCCGATATTCCGAAGCCCTCACATGCGCTCGGAGGAGGGTGCCGTCTGGTCAAAGGCTTGGCCGTTACGTGCACCCTGACGCCTAAATTGGAAGTATTTTTTGTTATTTGGCCTTTTTAAGAGCGCCTTTCCCCCTCTCTCGCTAACAGTTGTGTTTTTTTGCCCAAAAAGGTAGGGAATCTAGAGCAGCTTCTCTCTTCATTCATTGTTCCTTTTGCCCTCGTTTTCCCCAATCTGGTAGCAATTCTAGAGCAGCAAAACTAACCAGCACCATAAATAAATTCAGTAAAAAGAGCAGATGTAGATAAAGCAGCTAATATAGGTTATATAGTACGGTACTTAACGAGGTTCAACAATTAGGCTGCTCAGCAGCAGCGGCTGACAGGTTCAACATAGACAAGACAAAAGAAGCTGCTTTATAGGAGCAGCAGCTGATTAGTGGCCCCTCGTAGCCTCTGCCAGGAGGGCCTCCGCCTCCTCCCTCTAGCGCCTCCTCCACTTCTGGCTGCCTAGCCCCTTGACCTTGGGCGCCTTGGGTTTGATCGGGGGCATGTGACCCTCCTCGATAGCCACCTTCTGGAGGTTGCGAAGGTGAAGACCGAGCGCCTGGTGCTTGGCTATGAAGTCGTGGTGTTCACGGACTTGCCGCAGGTCCTCACGTCCTCGGCATGCTTCACGAGGGAGTTGAAGTCCGTGGCACGGAGCCTCCTGGTGGGGCAGAAGGGGCACATGTACACGTCGCCAGCGAAAAAGTTGTTGTACTGGTCGGACTTTAGCCTCCTTAGCACATGATGAGTCTTGGTGTCCTTGGACTTGTCGTTGCTATGGACGTCGCTGCTATCCTCCTATTGGAAAAAAATAGTAGAGTGCAATAAGGACATGATTGAGATACTTTGATTATCAGGATTGATTATTTTCATAGATTAACCGATTGAGATCTCCCGATTATTCCCCAAATCTCAAACCAAATCGAATACTGATCCCAACTATGAACAGGGGGATTCATCGAAAATCGAGATCTAACACAAGAGGATTAGCTACTGTAAAAATACGAACAGCTGAGCCCTAATAACATACGATCTAGCATCCAATGATGGGAACGGGGGAAGAACAAGGGAAGGGGAGAAAACCCTTACCTCCGACCATGGGTCGGCGATGCTGGTGTCGTAGGGGTTCTCCGGCCTTATGTAGACAACCTCCTCGTAGGGGTCCCAGCCGAGCGGGATCTGTACGAGACCGGCGGGGGCCTCCTCGCTGGCGGCTACAGCAGATGCAGGGACGGGGACGAGGGTCTGTACGGGGATAGGGGGTCCTCGCCGGTGGCCTTGGAGGCGCCGATGGCCACCATGCCGTTCTTCTCCATCGCCGGCATGGTTGGGGTTTTGTTGGGCGTTTGTAGAAGGTGATGGGACAATGGAGACGGTTGAGTGAGCGAGTGCGTGATGAGTGGGAGCGGGGAGGCCTCTATTAAAGGAGAAGGGAAGCGATGTTTCGTTGCACTACCGTGCACCGCGTATGCTACTGCACCATCTTGGCGACCACGTGTCCGCTTAACGCCTGCGTGCACCGCATAGCACCGTGAGTCATGTTTTTTTCCCTCGTGTCTAACCCTGGCGATTCAGTTGTACTCAGTTTTGCCCTCAAGCGTAACACCGCGGTTTGGTTCCATTTTTTAAATCATTTTCTATTTTCTATTTGAATCCCTTTGTCACTCTTGCCATTGGTTTTTAAGTTCTACTCAGTTTTTCCCTTGGTTCTTAAGTGCTACTAGGTTTTCCCCTCTCATTGTATCCATCTCTCGCACCTGTGCTCATCTTCGCTGCCACACTCTGATTGGTCAAGACAGTTGTCACACGGATCGTGCCCACCAACCGTTGATCCTCTGTGATCTAGCGGACAGGATAACCCTTATATCTGTCGGGGGCACCCCTCTATCCATGCAAAATAACGAGTATGCCACCAGAACTTTAACTCCATAAACAGATGAACTTGAATATAATTTGAAGGGTACAAAAATAGAAATCCCCATAGTTTAAGGGTCTAGATACAGTAAGAGAACTAAATATTATTAGTGGCCGGGCCAGCACAGTGACGGGTTGGTCGGCTAGAAGTTGCTGATTCCTAAGTAAGGGGACACTAGGCCGGTCTTGACATACTCCCTCAGGAATTTTCCATAAGCAGCGTGCTTAGCCTTGGCCACCGACTTGTGTTTACTAGCCAGGCTTTTACCGATGCCAACCGCATGCGGAATCAAGCTGGCAATCCTCGGGTTGACTCCTTTCTTACAAAAAGGGCACATGAGCTCCCCAAGTCGAGTGCGGAAAGGGATTATCCCGCTTTTGAGCTTCTTCATGACATGGCGGCTCTTGTTGTCCCTGTTCTCCTTGTTAGAGTCCATCTCACTTGAATCCACCTGTATTGTATGGAATGCAAACCGAAATGAGAAAAATAATAAATATATATTCCTTCCACCATTCCGAGTTACTTTCAATGCAATAACATGTCTATACAGGTTCAACAGTTCATTACGGCCATCTCCCCAGCTCGCTCCTAAATTAATGTGGTTTGTGTTCTTGATAACTTATTAATAAATAAATAATGTGGATTCATTCTGAACAGACTAGATCTCTCCATGTACCGGTTCGTACGTTGCATCTAATCATTAGGACTAGATTTTTTTATGAAGCCAGGATAGATTAAGCTCGAGCAGAAAATATGAAACATGTAGAAATAGATGTACCTCCGGGTACACGAGCGAAGCGTGTTCGTCGAACTCCACACCCTCATCGGGGCCTCCGAAGTCATTAGCACCGGCGCTGATGGTCGCCCAAGGGGTTGAACTACACGTCCTCCTCGCCTTGTGCTGCGTGATGCTCCTCCAGATCTGTCGTGTGAAGCACCGCCCAGCGGTGATGCCCGCACACTCACCCCCACGCACTGGTTTCATGGAGAAGGTTCGTGCATGTACGTTCAAGATTGTGGGGTTTTGCTAGATAGGGACGAGAGAGTAGTGGATGAGTGCGAATGGAAGACCCGATAGGTTGGGTTTTTAATGTGGGGACGTTTAGACCTCCTCGAGGGCCCCGGTAGGCAGCTCTTCTAGCTGCGGCTGCCACGTGGAAGGTTCGTGTGGTGGGGGCCTGTCGGAAGTGAGAGTGTAGGTGTGCTGCATCGTAAAAATGGTATAACCCATGGGCCGTGGATGACCAGTTGCCATGTAGTAGACTTGTAGCCTTTGCAGACTAGATTAAACGTGACATGACCACTCGACGACTTTTTCCATGGACGACATCATGTTCCTTCTTGTAGAAGTCTCGTTGAGGGAGACGTCCGTGCTGTCTCATGCTGTCCTGTGAAGGGCACGACGTGTGCAACGAGCCTCATTGGATCACACAGGATCAACGGTTGGTACGCACGATCCGCGTGACAACTGTGACAACCAATCAGGGCATAGCAGACAAAGTGGGCACATGTTTGGGCTTCTATGAAAGAGAGAGAGGGGGCAAAACTGGGTAGTATCAAAAAACCAAGGGCAAAGCTGAGTAGTATAAAAATGGAAAGTGAGTGTCTTTTACAATGAATTATCATGGCATACATCAAATAATGCCAAGATAGATCCACTAGAGTTCATTGCATGTGTGTTCTTTCCACAAACCACATATGTATCCACTAGAGTAATTGCATGTGTGTTCCTGTCATGAGCCACACATAGATCAACCAATGTCATTGCATGTGTATTCTTTCCACAAACCACATATGGATCCACCAATGTCATTGCATGTGTGTTCTTTTCCACAAACCACATGGATCAACCAATGGCATTGCATGTGTGTTCTTTTCAAAAACCACACATGGATCAACCAATGGCATTGCATGTGTGTTCTTTTCACAAACCACACATGGATCCACCAATGTTCACTGCATGTGTGTTCTTTCCACAAACCACTTATGGATCCACCACTGTCATTACATGTGTGTTCTTTTCCACAAACCACATGGATCAACCAATGGCATTGCATGTGTGTTCTTTTCACAAACCACACATGGATCGACCAACGGCATTGCATGTGTGTTCTTTTCACAAACCACATATGGATCAACCAATGGAATTTCATGTGTGTTCTTTTCACAAACCACACATGGATCCACCAGAGTCATTGCATGTGTGTTCTTTCCACAAACAACATATGGATCAACCAGTGTCATTGCATGTGTGTTCTTTCCAAAAACCACATATGGATAAACCAATGTCATTGCATGTATGTTCTTTCCACTAACCACATATGGATCAACCAGTGTCATTGCATGTGTGTTCTTTCCACAAACCACATATGGACCCACTAGAGTCATTGCATGTGTGTTCTTATACTAAAACCAGCACTAGAGTCATTGCATGTGTGTTCTTTTCAAAAACCACACATGGATCCACCAGATTCATTGCATGTGTGTTCATTCCACAAACCACACATGGATCCACCAGAGTAATTGCATGTGTGTTCTTTTCACAAACCACATATGGATCAACAAATGTCATTGCATGTGTGTTCTTTTCACAAACCACATATGGATCCACCAATGTCGTTGCATGTGTGTTCTTTCCATGAACAACATATGGATCCACCAATGTCATTGCGTGTGTGTTCTTTCCACTAACCACACATGGATCCACTAGAGTCAATTCATGTGTGTTCTTTTCACAAACCACATATGGACCCACTAGAGTCATTGCATGTGTGTTCTTTTCCACAAACCACATATGTATCAACTAGATTAATTGCATGTGTGTTATTTTCACAAACCACATATGGATCAACTAGTGTCATTTCATGTGTGTTCTTTCCACAAACCACATATGGATCAACCAATGTCATTGCATGTGTTTTCTTTCTACAAACCACATATGGATCCACTAGAGTCATTGCATGTGTGTTCTTTTCACAAACCACATATGGAACCACTTGAGTCATTGCATGTGTGTTCTTTCCACAAACCACACATGGATTAACCAATTGCATTGCATGTGTGTTATTGTCACAAACCACATATGGATCAACTAATGTCATTGCACGTGTGTTCCTGTCATGAACCACATATGGATCCACCAGTGTTCATGGCATGTGTGTTCTTTCCACAAACCACATATGTATCCACTAGAGACATTGCATGTGTGTTCTTTTCACAAACTACACATGGACCCACTAGAGTCATTGCATGTGTGTTCTTTTCACAAACCACATATGGACCCACCAGAGTCATTGCATGTGTGTTCTTTTCCATAAACCACATATGTATCCACTAGAGTAATTGCAAGTGTGTTATTGTCACAAACCACATATGGATCAACCAATGTCATTGCATGTGTGTTCTTTTCACAAACCACACATGGATCAACCAATGACATTGCATGTGTGTTCTTTTCACAAACCACACATGGATACATCAGAGTCATCGCATGTGTGTTCTTTTCACAAACCACACATGGATTAACCAATGGCATTACATGTGTGTTCTTTTAACAACCCACATATGGATTAACTAGTGTCATTGCATGTGTGTTCCTGTCATGAACCACATATGGATCCACCAGTGTTCATTGCATGTGTGTTCTTTCCACTAACCACATATGTATCCACTAGAGTCATTGCATGTCTGTTCTTTTCACAAACCACACATGGATCAATTAATGTCATTGCATGTGTGTTCTTTCCACAAACCACATATGGATCAACCAATGTCATTGCATGTGTGTTCTTTTCCATAAACCACACATGGATCAACCAGTGTCATTGCATGTGTGTTCTTTCCACAAACCAGATATGGATCCACCAATGTCATTACATGTGTGTTCTTTTCCACAAACCACATATGTATCCACTAGAGTCATTGCATGTGTGTTCCTGTCATGAACCACATATGGATCCACCAGTGTGCATTGCATGTGTGTTCTTTCCACAAACCACATATGGATCCACTAGAGTCATTGCATGTGTGTTCTTTTCACAAACCACATATGGATCCACCAATGTCATTGCATGTGTTCTTTCCATGAACCACATATGGATCCACCAATGTCATTGCATGTGTGTTCTTTCCACTAACCACACATGGATCCACTAGAGTCATTGCATGTGTGTTCTTTTCACAAACCACATATGGACCCACCAGAGTCATTGCATGTGTGTTCTTTTCCACAAACCACATATGTATCCACTTGAGTAATTGCATGAGTGTTATTGTCACAAACCACATATGGATCAATCAATGTCATTGCATGTGTGATCTTTCCACAAACCATATATGGATCAACCAATGTCATTGCATGTGTGTTCTATCTACAAACCACATATGGATCCACTAGAGTCATTGCATGTGTGTTCTTTTCACAAACCACATATGGACCCACTTGAGTTATTGCATGTGTGTTCTTTCCACAAACCAGCACTAGAGTCATTGTCATGGTGGTGGCACGGCAGATGCCATGGATAGGCTAAAGACGGGGCCAATGAGTGCTAGGGGAATCTAGGGAGGGAAAACGTGGTGATTCCACGCACGGAAGTTCCTGTATATTCTCTATTAATGGTGTTTACAAGTGCTCTTCAGGCTCTAAACAAGAAGGAGACGATGTCTCTTACTCCCTGTCCACTAGCCCTAGAGTTCTACCTTAGACAGAGAATGATTCATCTATCGGCCGTCCCCCTCTATGGAGGCCCTAGTGCTCCTTATATAGGGGAGCCCGGGTTACAATTCTTGGGCACATGTGGCAGTATATTCTATGAATATTCTCCTTTCCTAAAGCATATTCTTCTTTATCCCCTTTAACGGCTCGTCCGGGCTTTGGACGTAACCCATGGCGTAATCATTGTCTTTTGGCGTCACCAGACACGGGCCGCGTCATCCGGCTTTGCCAGCGTCACCTTGGTCGCCCCTGACCTGCTGGTCCTCTTCTTTACTTTACTTAGCTCATGCTACAGCTAATAAAGCCATCTTTTGACTAGCGGGGATTCCTTCTCTTGGAAGCTAAGATAATCTGGCTAGCATATAGCTAATCCGGCTTACCCAGTTACCTGCAAAACAAATAGATAGGGCCATCATAAATCCTATGACGGCCGGACCATAGTCAAGGAGCTGCCCCATGGGCCGGGTCACACCGTGATTTGGCCTGCCTTGAGGTGACCCGGTCAGCACTTACTTTGATCGCACCGTACCCCGGCTAACTCGACCCTTATACCCTAGTGTTACCCTACCCGGGGGTATCCCCCCAATATTAGTCCCCGAAGCTGGTGCGGTCTAAGCAACTTTTAGTTGTTAAGGCCACAGCAGGTTCCCCTATCCGGATCACTTACTCCCTAGGTCGAGTTACCTCGTAGCCCAAAGTTTCTCAACTTGCGACCCTTTTGCTCTTTCCGAGTTATTCCTCGTTGGCCAGGTCTTTTACTTGCTTATCCGAGTTACCTTTCCTTCTCTTGTATGCTTCTCCACCTCCTACGTGGAGGGTAATCATCATTTTGCATCATTTTAAGAGCCACGCGCATTTAATGCACCGGTTAACTATCGCAATGTCAGGAATAACTGTTGTAAACGTCTCTTCACTGTAGCACCTCGTTAACCATAACGTTGCTTCACATCGTTGGGTCATCTGCTCCTGTAGCCCCTCCTGTGGCCTTGCTCTGATTGGTTGTTCTGGCCTCATACACGCTAGTTGCGCGCGGCGCGTTGCCCGCATAGGATCCCACGATGCGCGTGCAGCGCGGTTAAGTAGGAGGCGTGGGGCGATTTCAGGGGATGTTCCCCCATTTCCTCTGCGCTTCCCAGCCTCTCTCTCTTTCACAGCGACTCTGCCGCCGCCGCCAGTTTTCTGATCCACGAGCGCCACCACGACCGTGCTCCGACAACATTTCGCGCCATCGCCACCGTTCCCAGTGCTAAATTCCACCACGGGGCCTTGCGCTTCCCACTTCCCTTCTTCCAGCTACCTCTACTCTGATTACTCCCCGGAAGATCTTGAATCCACCATGTCTGAGGCGGAGGCGGCGGTGGTGGCGCAGCAGGAAGAAGGAGTGGAGGGCCGCGAGCGCGGCGGTTGGGACGGCTCCATCATCCGTGAGGAGGACCTTGATTGGCTCCGCGCCACGCGGCGCATCCCCACCGGTGTCGCCTGCCGCCTCGCCTCTGGTGAAGTCTCTCCTTCCCCCAAATCTAGGGAATATGTAGTTTTTCTATCGCATTTCCAGCATGGCTTCGGCCTTCCCACTTCCAATTTCTTCTTTGATTTTGTTTCCACATACAAGTTGCAACCGCATCACCTTCCTGCAAACGCCATTACCTCTCTGTCCTCCTTTGCTTCTGGCATCGAAGGGTACATTGTCCTCTGGCCAACCAAAGAACTTTGGATCAAGTTCTTTGGCCTGCGGAGGAATGTGGTTTCAGATAAGGAGCATACCCCGGAGAACAAGCAGTTGACCCAGTGCGGCGCCGCCTCCATTTCTCCTCGGAAACAGTCCGTGTTCCCCCGGGTTACGGGACTCGAATCTTGCAAGGGCTAGGCCCAGACTTTCTTTTATGTCCGGAACACCACCAAGGAGGACCTGATCCGGTTGCTCCCCTTCAAACTTGGCCCTCCTGACACCTCGCATTGGGAGAGCATTCCGAAGCGTCCCACGGCCCTGGCGAATCAAGTGTAGCGCCGGATCAAGGAGCTTCTCAAGGCGAAACTCCAGGGGGAGGACATCATGATCACTTTCCTTCGCAGCCAGGTCTCCTCCCTCCAGAAGCGAGCCCACAAGATCTGCTATCTTAGCAGCCCTCTTGACCCTCACCAGACTTCTTCCTTCGAGCTGGATAACTCGGCGGTTTACCGCCGGGTTAAGTCCATATTCAATGTGGATAAGGAGTTCTCCGAGGATTGGGAGTGGGGACTCGAGCCCTTCACCCGGGTCAACCCTCCACCCCGGGTTAGTTTTCCTTCTCGTTTCCCAAATCTCTTCTGTATGTCGATTTTACTCTTGTAACTTGTCAATTTTTGCTTTGTTCTTAGTGATTCCTTCAGCATCCACTGGAGGATGGCGAGGTGCTGGCGAGCAAATGGTTGCTGGACCGCACCGAGGAGGATGAGGAGGAGCCTAATCCGGAGGCTTTCCTGCCTACCCCGGACATCGTCAGACGCAGCGCTGGTAAGGCCTCTTCTCTAAGGGATTGACCTGACGATGATGACTCGGACGTTGAGGTCCTTGAGGTATTTGATTCGGTTCTCATCCCTTACGCGCACCTAGGTATGTTCGAATGTTCAGCTAACCCGGTCGATCAGGTCCATGAGGTTCCTCCCCTTGCAACTGGTGGCCCAGCCCCGGCTCCGTCCCAGAAGCGCGCAGCTACCTCGGCCACAACTTTGGAGGCGCCGCCACCCAAGAAGAGGCAAAAGAAGTCCGGGGTTAAACTCTTGGCCAAGCCTGTCGCCAAGAGCACGGTTTGGAGGGCGCCCAAACCCCGGGCTCCTCCTACCGCGGATGAGTAAGTTCTCTAGTACTCCTTGGGATTTTTTCCTTTGCTTGCCTTTGTTTCTTACTGATTCTTCTTTTTAACTTGATAGCTTATCTTTTACTCAGAGCTCCTAGGGATATCCCTCAAAGCGGCCCCGTCATTGCCTCCCCACTCCGGAACAGTCCCTCTCCCCTCGCAACGATGAGTATCGCCCGCTTAGCCCTATTCAAGAGGGCTCAACGGATGCGCCTGACCAGAGCCCACCTCGCCAAGAGGAGGGCAATGTCGGCACGGGGGGTAGTGGGCCAGATTAGGATACGGCGATGCCGGATCTCCCTGGTTCCTCAGCCTCAACGCCAGCTCCTGAGGTGCCAGCTTCATCGGCGCCGCCTCTAGCATCCCCAGTACCAGCACCAGCGCCAGCACCAGCAGCAACAATAGCAACAACAACAACACCAGCACCACCAGCAGCAGTAGCACCAGTACCAGCACCAGCAACACCAATAGCAGCACCAACAACATCAACAACAGCAAGAGCCTCCAAGCCTCCGAAGGGAAAAGCTCCATTGGCTCCCTCCGGGTCTACTCCTTCCATGTCAGATATCTTTCAGTAAATTCCTCCACCCTTGTCCAGCAAAGCCAAGAAGACCTCCGGGTCAGCCAAAGTAACTTCATCCGGGTCTACCGCTTCTGGATCAGAGGGCAGCCAGCAGCTGGTTTTGCATACCAGCCCCGCTGCAGCTCAATCCGCCGGGCGGGAGGCCCACGTGAAGGGCCTTGTGGCGAACTACTCTCTGAGCGGCGAAAGCTACAGTCCACTACTCCTTGAGTATGTGAAAAACTAGAACAACGCTGAATTTGTCGACCCCCAAGATGATCTGCCAGAGAAGTTTGGCCCAGCCGAGTTCAGCGCCCAGATGAACTCCGCTACCAAGGCTATCTCCTTGGCTGGCCAGATGATGGAGTTAATTCTTTTTCTCTGCTGTTGATGTTTTACATAACCGAACACTTGTAGATATAACCCCTAGTCCTCGAGCCTCCGAGGGAATAACTTGTTATTCAGTCGGATGCTTCTCGTAGAACTTACTTTTGTTCCTAAAAATCAAGTTTTAGTAGATTTTGAGCCGGGTCTAGTTCCCTTGGCTCGTCTCTTATGTATTTCGAATATCCACACACCTAGAGCCGGGTTAAGTTCCACTTGGCCCGGGTCTTGTAGACTTCGAATATCCACACACCTACAGCCAGGTTAAGTTCCACTTGGCCCGTGTCTTGTAGACTTCAAATATCCACCCATCTAGAGCCGGGTTAAGTTCCCCTTGGCCCGGGTCTTGTAGACTTCAAATATCCACACACCTAGAGCCGGGTTAAGTTCCACTTGGCCCGGGTCTTGTGGACTTCGAATATTCACACACCTAGATCTAGGTTAAGTTCCCCTTTGCCCGGGTTTTGTAGACTTCGAATATTCACACACCTATAGCCAGGTTAAGTTCCCCTTGGCCCGGGTCTTGTAGACTTCGAATATCCACACACCTAGAGCCGGGTTAAGTTCCACTTGGCCCGGGTCTTGTAGACTTTGAATTGTTGTTACCTTGCCTTTGAACTTTGTTTTTTTCCTTGCTTATTTCAGATTACCACCAACCGCCGATCCGCTGAGTTCCAGCGCCTGCTGGACTCCTACAAAGACATTCGCGCGTGGTATGGTAAAGTCTTGGTGGAGTACCAGAAGAGGGGTAAGTTTCCATTCTTGCTCTTCCTTGTTCCTTCAAACTTCTTAGGACCTATATGAATTTGTTGTCCGAATCATACAGCCAAGGTTGAAGCTGAGAACATAATCATGAGGAAAAACCTTGCTAAAATCAAAGGTAAACTTATCCCCTTCACATGATCGTTGTATTTTCCTTGCTTCATCCGGTGGACACTCATACTTTGGGTCCTCCGGATCATTGTGCTGTTTCAGTTGCTCTCGAGGATAGTGTGACCATGCCTGAAATGATGACTCACTTCCTCGAACAAGCAGGGAATCATGATGCTGAGCTGAAAACGAAAGACGTAGAGATAGCTCGGCTCCAACAGCAGGACTCGGAGATCACTCGGCTGAATGCCGAAATCCAGAGGCTTAAGAGCTACCATCAGTCATGAGGCTGACCCTTGCTTGATCTTCTACCATCCGGATCTAGTCCTTTTGTTCACTATTTTTCTTCTTACCCTTAGGCAAATTTCCGGAGAGCGATACGCTCGCTGCCTCTGCCATACGCCAGTCCCACGAACAACATGGAATTCCTGCTGCCCTTGATGCCGACCCAATCCCTTATACCACAGAGGATCTCCTGGAGAGTCTCACCGCTCGCCTTGAGGTAGTGAAGAATCATGGTGCGGACATCATCCCGGCAGCAACACGGATGTTCAGCTGCCTCTGGCCCAGTGAACCCATTCCCAAGAAAGGTTCGGCTTTCATAGCCAAGCTAATGGAGTGTGACACGCAGCTGCATCTGTGGCGCGAATCTGCTGCACGGGCTGGGGCTAACATTGCTTTGCAATTTGCGCTCTCATGGTATGAAGGAATTGACTTGGAATTGCTCACTCGCATGCGCACCAGGTCTAAGTGATGCGAGGATCCGGAGTGGATCGCGCGCCGCCAAGCCTGTGCCAACAAGCTCATCCAGTACTCCTTCTGCCATGCTTGGAATGAGGGGCCGAGTTATCTTGATACTACTGACGAAGAAATTGTCTCTGGAGCTGAAGAGGAAGGGAGTGAAAGCGAGGGCTCCGAACTAGGCGATGAGGCTGAAGACTCGGAGGATAATGAAGTTAACCCGGAGGACGAAGCCGAAGCTAGCGCTCCTTCCCCACACTCCGGAGTACCTCCCTGCTCGACAGATGATTCGTCTGCTGCTCCTGCTCCTTAAAAAACAGTTGTCACATTTATCAGATCCCCGGAATGCTGGGCGCAGATGTATTTAAATACTTCGGTTTGGTTGTGCTACAATTTTAAGTTCTGAACTAGGTTTTATTGCCAGATTATCGTGGGCGAAGTCCCCGAGTTTCATTTTCTTGTTCCCCCAATTTTTGACTCGGCTCGCGTCTACCTTGATTCGGTTTTTCGACTTACGAGTCCGAGGTTCAAAAAATTGACTTAACAATACTTGAAACCTTGAGATTATCTCAAAATGATTCGACATTTTAGTGGCGACAACAAACTAAGGGTTAGACAAAAAACCAATGTCGGCCCGCTTAAGCTCTTTTCCTTAGTTGTTTTTCATGTGCTTTGCCATTCCAAACTTGTTCTCTTGCTTGCCATGAAGCCAATTCTTGTTGGACAGCAGCAAAGTCGAAGAGTTAGGTTTTTCGTGCTCACACATTACTAATCCAACTAAGATATAAGCGACTTAACCCAGCCGACACAAAAATACGAAAACAAGAGACAAGTGTTATAGCAGTCCCCGAGTCTCTGCTCGGGGTAGCAAAGTTTTTATTGATAAGCTCATTGCCGACATACATACCGATATACGAGAAATTCGGATACATTCACCTCTTAGGTGTAGAAAGGATGAAGTAGTGCTACGTTCCACGGTCTTTTGGATTCTTCTCCGGACCTGTCCGCCTTGTTCTTTTCCTTAGGCTGTGCATCAATAAGATAGTAGGAATCATTGCGCAAGGCTTTGCTCTAATGAAAGGTCCTTCCCATGGAGGGGATAACTTATGCATGCCAGCAGTGCGCTGTATTAGCCTTAGTACCAAATCACCTTCCCGGAAAACTCGGGGGTTTACTTTCTGGTTATGATAGCGTCGGAGATTTTGCTGATATATGGTGGATCTGGACAAGGCCAGTTCTCTCGCTTCTTCTAGCAGATCAACATCATTTTGCCGGGCTTCGCGCACTTCGGCTTCTATGTATTGGGTGACCCTTGGCGAATCATGTTCTATGTCGGCTGGTAATACAACTTCTACCCCATATACCAGAAAGAATGGTGTATAGCCTGTTGATCGATTCGGAGTTGTTCTTAAACTCCACAGTACCGCTGGTAGTTCTTCTATCCAACACCCCACTGATCTTTGCAGCGGCTCTATGAGCCAGGGTTTTATCCCAGACAATACCAGTCCATTGGATCTTTCCACTTGCCCATTCGATGTGGGGTGGGCGACTGAGGCGACATCTAACCGGATCTTCTTTTCTTGGCAGAATCTCGCAAACGCTCCTTCAACGAAAATCGTCCCATTATCAGTTATGATGCTATGGGGGTAGCCGTACCTTAGGATTATATCCTTGAGGAATCTTACTGCTGTTGCCCCATCACATTTCCGAATCGGTTTCACTTCAATCCATTTCGTGAATTTGTCAACCATGACCAGAATATGGGTCATCCCTCCTTTGGCCGGCTTAAATGGTCCTACCATGTCTAGGCACCATACAGCAAATGGCCATGTAATGGGGATAGTTTTCAGCTCCTACATTGGTAGGTGAGTTTTTGTGGCGTATCTTTGAAAACCATTGCATTTTCTCACCAAGTCCTCTGCTCGCTCCAAAGCACTGGGCCAATAAAACCCATGCCGGAAAGCTTTTGCTACTAAGGCCCTTGAGGAGGCATGGTGGCCACATTCTCCTTGGTGAATATCCCGGAGTATCTCAAGTCCTTCCTCCGGATCAACACACCATTGTAGTACTGACATCACACTTCTTATGTATAGTTTGGAGTTGATAATTGTGGCCTTTTCCCTTCTCTGAATTTTCCTTGAACTTATTTCATCATCCGGCAAGATTCCCTCTTTCAGGAAATCAAAAATTAACTTGGCCCAAGATGGTATAGCCCGGACGGGAAATGGTTCCTCATCAACTTCCATTGCATCCACCGGCATAACTCCTGCCGGATCAAGCTGAACAGTCCCTGGGTTTGCTGAGGTAGTCCCCGGGTTTGCTGAAGCAGTCCCCAAGTTTGCTGAGGTGCTTCCCCATTCTATCTCCATAGGTGCAGCTCCTGATCCAGAGGGTGCCGGGATGTAAATGGAATCGGATTCGGGTGAGGGCGCGATAGATGGTTTTCTCAGGTGCTCCAAGGCAACATTTGGCGGGATTGGCTGGCGGTACGAGCCTAACTTGGACAGCGTATCTGCTGCCTCGTTTTTAATCCGGGGTATGTGATGGAACTCACATCCTTCAAAGAACCCGCTTATCTTTTGAACATGGAACCTGTATAGGGCCATGTTAGCGTCCAGGGCATCCCAATTTCCAGACACTTGCTGCACCACCAAACCAGAATCTCCAAAGCATTGTATCTGACGTATCCCTACTTCCTTTGCCACTTTGAGACCATGTACCAATGCTTCGTACTCCTCCACATTATTCGAGGCACTGAAGTGGATTTGAAAGACATACTTCAGTTGATCCTTCTTGGGTGAGGTAAGCACTACTCCGACACCTAATCCGTCTTTCAGTTTCGATCCGTCGAAGTGCATTTGCCAATAATTGGAGTCTGGTAGGGGTGGATTGTATTGCATTTCAGCCTAGTTCACAAAGAAATCCGCCACAGCTTGTGACTTAATTGCATCCCTCTGTCAAACTGTGGTGCATAGGGAGCTAACTCGATTGCCCACTTTGCTATCCGGCCACTTGCGTCTTTGTTACTCATGATCTCTGAAATGGGTGCCTCACACATCACCTTGATGGGGTGTTCCTCAAAATAGTGTTTGAGTTTCTTGGCCGACATATATACGCCATATGCCATCTTCTGATAGTGAGGATAGTTCTGTTTCGAGGCTGATAATACCTCGCTCAGATAGTACACTGGCCTTTGCATGGATTTTCCTTCCTCTTCGCGCTCCACTATGATTACTGCACTTACGACTCGGTTGGTCACGGCTACGTAGAGCAACATTGGCTCCTTAGGTAGTGGTGCAGCTAGGATTGGCGCGGTACATAACATCTTTTTCAATTCTCGAAATGCAAGATCCGCCCGTGGTGTCCATGTGAATTTATCTGCCTTTTTCATTAGCTGATAGAGGGGCAAGGCCTTCTCTCCCAACCGACAGACGAACCGACTTAACGATGCCAGGCAACCAGTGAACTTATGCACATCATTAAGATAGTTTGGCAGTTCCATTCTTTCTATGGCCCAGATTTTTGTTGGGTTAGCTTCAATGCCACGGCTAGATACCAAAAAACCGAGTAACTTTACGGCGGGTACGCCAAAAGTGCACTTCTCCGGGTTCAGTTTCATTCGGAACCTTCTTAAGTTCACGAATGTCTGCCGGATATCCTCAAGGAGCGTATTGCTTTCCTTGGTTTTTATTACCACATCATCCACATAGACTTGCACATTCCGTCCTATCTGATCATGTAAGCATTTTTACATGCATCTCTGGTACGTCGCTCTTGCATTACGTAATCCAAACGGCATAGTGCGATAGCAATAAGCCCCGTATGGGGTAATAAATGCAGTCTTTATTTGATCATCCGGATTCAGGGGTATCTGGTGGAAACCAGAATATGCGTCAATGAATGACAGTAGCTCACATCCGGCCGTTGAGTCTATGACTTGATCTATTCTAGGGAGTGGAAATGGATCTTTTGGACACGCCTTATTCAGGTTCGTGTAGTCAATACACATGCGCCATACCATAACCATGTTCGGATCGTCTTTCTTCTTCTCCACCAGCACCGGATTAGAGAGCCAATCCGGATAGAGTACTTCCATGATAAATCTGACCGCTAGGAGTCTGGCTATTTCGTCTCCAATGACTTTCCTCCTGTCCTCGGCGAAACGCCGGAGTGGTTGCTTCACCGGCTTAGCCCCGGGTCTTACATTTAATGAGTGCTTAGCCAGCTCCCTCTCTACACCTTGTAGATCTTGCGTAGACCAAGCAAAGATATCCCGATTCTCACGGAGGAAGTTGACGAGCTCGCTTTCCTATTTGCTGCTTAACCCGACACCAATGGTGATGGTGCGCTCTGGGAACTGATCATCGATTGGCACTTTCTTCGTGTCCTTAGTTGCTTGGAACAATACGCTCCCGTGCGGGTTGGTCAGGGCCGGCATATGTTGTTGCGCGGATTGAGCCAATGCCGCCACTTCTAGTATCTTCCTTTTTTCTTGAGCTATCATGAGTAACTCGGCTAAATTGGATCCGGCTGAGGCGCACTCGATCAAACGCCAGAAGTCCCTTGATACAGTTATCACGCCCCTTGGTCCGGACAACTTGATCTTAAGGTAACTGATGTGGGTAGTGCCATGAATTTGCTCAGCGCTGGCCTGCCGAGTAACGCGTGATAAGCTCTCTCCAGATTCACCACCTCGAATTCCAAGTTCTCAGTGCGACAGTTGTCTCTTGTGCCGAATAACACGTCAACCCGGACTTTACCAATTGGTTCACAAGAAATACCCGACACAATGCCATGAAAGGTGGTTCTTGTTGCTTGCAACATGTTCTCTGTTATCCCCAACTTGTGCATGGTATCCTTGTACATAATGTTAATACTGCTGCCATTGTCAATCAATACCTTGGAGAATCTTACACTGAGATTCGGCCCGATGAACGTCGGATCCAGGACTAGAGCGTAGGTTCCTGGGCTTGGCATGATCTTTGGGTGATCCTTGACACTCCATGTAATCTCCTGATCCACCCAGGGCATATATCTCACCATCGCTAGCATTACTGTGTTTACCTCCATATGTCGGCGCTGCAAGCTTTTTCGGTCATTCTCTTCCGTGGTGAATACATAGTAGCTTTGATGATGTTCCCTGTATTAATTTCGTCCCTCATTCTCGTTGTAACCTTGGCCTTGTTGCTGGTTATTGCCTACTTGATGTACAGCATCCCTTCTTTCTGGATTCTCGTACCTCGGAGGAGGTGGTGGCAGCATCAGTTGCTGTCCATTTCCCCCTGTTAGTAATGGTGGCCGGGGTGTTTCATTTCTAGGTGCTTCGTTCCGAGGTGCCTGAGCATTCCTCGAACTCCCCTGTTCTAATTTCCTCATCCATTCACACTGCTGGGTCGTATGATTTGCCGGACTGTTCAGACTTGGCGTATGAAATTTGCAAGGTTGATCTAACATAGACTCGAAAGTATACCTCGGCCTATCCTTATGTTCCTGCCATTGCTTTTTCTGCTCCGGGGTCCAAGGATTTCTCCCTTCGTTTTTCTCCTTCCAGCTCTGCCCTCCAGTTTTTTGGCGTTGACTGGCTCCAGCATTGGGTTGATCCCGGTCCACTGCTACGACCTGCTGTGAGTTATACCGATAATCTGGACGCTCATCCCTTCTTTTTCCTCAAAAATCGTTCCTCCTTGACGATCCGGGGCCATCTCGGCCGTAATACTCTTCGTTTCTTCGCTAGACATTAACCGGGGTTGCGTTGGATCTCCCAAGGCATACGAATCTGCGATCCGGATTGTCTCAGCCAAGGTAGTTGGCATATCTCGCTGTAATCTTTGCCACAACATACTTCCATATCTGCATCCCTGAGCGAACCATGCAATCGCTTGTGATTCAATTACTCCTTCGCATGAGTTTCGCATGTTGCACCACCGAGTCAGGAAATCTCTATCTACCTCATTCAGTCTCTGCCGGCATAACGCAAGGGTTTGTGGTCTGTTGGGTATCTTGTAAGTGCTTGAGAAATTGCTAACGAACAGCTCCTAGAAATCCAACCAACAGTTGACGCTTCCTGGTGGCAAATTGTTCAGCCAAACTCGCGCTGGTCCTTCCAACATCTATGGTACATACCTCACCGCCCATCTCAAATTTCCTGTTGCGATCTTGACTGCTATGGCATAGTCAATCAGCCAATCCTTTGGCCTGGTACTACCATCATTAGTTCGGGTTCCTCTAGCCAACTGAAAGTTCAGCACTAGTGGCTCGTTCATGATCCGA
The DNA here is from genome assembly GCA_023614405.1 of Avena insularis. Lineage (NCBI taxonomy): Eukaryota > Viridiplantae > Streptophyta > Magnoliopsida > Poales > Poaceae > Avena > Avena insularis. Next base: position 556,406,440 of record CM042692.1, on the reverse strand, counting down.
GGCCCAAAACATGCTGGACCCGGTGGACCTTGTATCTCGATTTCCTCCGACCTATAAATCCTATCCAACTTCAACCTTGCATCATCTGGCTACAAGTTCCTGCTTCCCAGCCGTGATCCAATTACATGGTGATCCGGTCTGGGGTATCCATCATTGACCATAGCCGAATAACCATCATTATATATTTCCTGATCTAGATGTGCACGATGCTATTGTGCCGCTTGTCCTGCACTTCCCTCTTGCCGAGGTACGCGCTATTGCTGTGTCCGAGGTAAATTTTGCCCCGCTCCCACGGGATCGCGCTGTCCGGCATTGCCGTTGGCAGCATTTCTTTGACCGGCATTGCCTTGGTCACGGTTACCTCGGGAAGCCACTCCTTGGCTGGTACTGTGCTGGTCCTCATCAACTTGCACTGCTTTGCCTTTTCCATCTCTTACCGGGTCATAAGGAACCATTTGCTTGTCTCTTCTTCCGGAGTCCACTACCTCTTCTCTCCTGGGATTATGACCCAGAGATGATGCGGCTCCTCTAGATCTTGTCGGGTTATTTCTGGCCGAATGTACCACCTGTGAGTCCCCTGGTGGTGCCGGGTTAGCCTTGTTTATTTGTTCATTTTGTTGGCACGCAACTCTCAACAAGTGGTTTACCCTCTCTTGCTGCCTTTGTCGGGCCTCTCCGGTTAAACCTTCTAACTCGGATGCGGCCGCATTTGCTGCTCTGAGGTTCTTTGCGGGGGTACTGTACCGATCCAACCCTCATGTTACTATTGTAGCTGTCTGACCCGGCCTAGGCTCGTACTCCTTGTCAATCTCAGTGATCAGGTTCCTGCCCCGGATTTTCACTCCATCGATACAGTTTGCCTTAGCATACTCTCTCAAGGTGATGTTCAACGACTGATGCAGCTCTGCCACTTTCTTTGCTCCAACTAACTTTCCGCCTAGTTTCCTCTAACTCAACTTGTGCCTGAGCCAGGTCTACCACAGGTGCTATTGGCATTGCTAAGCTACCTATCGCTTGCTGGAGCACATTCTCTGGCCTTTCTAGTGGAGGAAACCTAGACCTGGCTGTTTTGGTGTTACCTCTGACTCTAGAGCCGGATCTTTGCTTGGTCCTGCGTCTGGCACGGTCATCAGGACCTCAACGCTGCTAGTGGGGCGAGCGATATGCACTCCACGAGCCGCACTGAGAGGTGGCTCGCTCCCTCGACGATGTGCCGCGGGTGAACGCAGGACTCGTCCAAGCCGACGTAGATCTTGTGCACGCCAAGCTTAAGGAAGACGCCGTTGCACGGTGGAGGGTGCCTGCCGAAGCTTCTCACATTGTCGCTGGCGTAGTCCAGCACTCCAAAGCGCTGAACCAAGCCTGAGACGATACGCTCGCCGGTGCTTGAGAAGTTTCCCGTCTGAATTTTTACCCCTGCTAGCACCACTAGCCCCACGGTAGGCGCCAACTGTCGTGGTGGTGGCACGACAGATGCCATGGATAGGCTCAATGAGTGCTAAGGGAATCTAGGGAGGGAGAACGTGGCGAGTCCACACACGGAAGTTCCTGTATATTCTCTATTAATGGTGTTTACAAGTGCTCCTCAGGCTCTCAACAAGAAGGAGACGATGTCTCTTACTCCCTGTCCACTAGCCCTAGAGTTCTACCTTAGACAGAGAATGATTCATCTATTGGCTGTCCCCCTCCATGGAGGCCCCGGTGCTCCTTATATAGGGGAGCCGGTGTTACAATTCTAGGGCACAGGTGGCAGCATCTTCTACGAATATTCTCCTTTCCTAAAGAAGATGCTTCTTTATCCCCTTTAATGGCTCATCCGGACTTTGGACGTAACCCATGGTGTAATCCTTGTCTTTTGGCGTCACCAGACACGGGCTGCGTCATCCGACTTTGCCTGCGTCACCTTGGTCGCCCCTGACCCACTGGTCCTCTTCTTTACTTTACTTAGCTCATGCTACAGCTAATAAAGCCATCTTTTGACCAGCGGGGGATTCCTTCTCTTGGAAGCTAAGATAATCCGGCTAGCATATAGCTAATCCGGCTTACCTAGTTACCTGCAAAACAAATATACAGGTCCGGCATAAATCCTATGTCGGCTATACCATAATCAAGGAGCTACCCCATGGGCCGGGTCACACCGTGATTCGGCCTGCCTTGAGGTGACCCGGTCAGCACTTGCTCTGATCGCGCCATACCCCGGCTAACTCGGCCCTTATACCCCGGTGTTACCCTACCCGGGGGATCCCCCAACAGTCATTGCATGTGTGTTCTTTCGACAAACCACATATGGATCCACCAGAGTCATTGCATGTGTGTTATTTTCACAAACCACACATGGATCCACCAGAGTCATTGCATGTGTATTCTTTCCACAAACCACACATGGATCCACCATAGTGATTGCATGTGTGTTATTTTCACAAACCACATATGGATCAACAAATGTCATTGCATGTGTGTTCTTTTCACAAACCATATATGGATCCACCAATGTCATTGCATGTGTGTTCTTTCCATGAACCACATATGGATCCACCAATGTCATTGCATGTGTGTTCTTTCCAGTAACCACACATGGATCCACTAGAGTCATTGCATGTGTGTTCTTTTCGCAAACCACACATGGATTAACCAATGTCATTGCATGTGTGTTCCTGTCATGAACAACATATGGATCCACCAGTGTTCATTGCATGTGTGTTCTTTCCACTAACCACATATGTATCCACTAGAGTCATTGCATGTGTGTTCTTTTCACAAACCACACATGGATTAACCAATGTCATTGCATGTGTGTTCCTGTCATGAACAACATATGGATCCACCAGTGTTCATTGCATGTGTGTTCTTTCCACTAACCACATATGTATCCACTAGAGTCATTTCATGTGTGTTCTTTTCACAAACCACACATGGATTAACCAATTTTATTGCATGTATGTCCTTTTAACAACCGACATCTGGATCAACCAGTGTCATTGCATGTGTTTTCTTTCCATGAACCACATATGGATCCACCAATGTCATTGCATGTGTGTTCTTTCCACTAACCACACATGGATCCACTAGAGTCATTGCATGTGTGTTCTTTTCACAAACCACATATGGATCAACCAATGTCATTGCATGTGTGTTCGTGTCATGAACCACATATGGATCAACCAGTGTTCATTGCATGTGTGTTGTTTCCACTAACCACACATGGATCCACTAGAGTCATTGCGTGTGTGTTCTTTTCATAAACCACATATGGACCCACCAGAGTCATTGCATGTGTGTTCTTTTCCACAAACCACATATGTATCCACTAGAGTAATTGCATGTGTGTTATTGTCACAAACAACATATGGATCAACTAATGTCATTGCATGTGTGTTCTTTCCACAAACCACATATGGATCAACCAATGTCATTCCATGTGTGTTCTTTCTACAAACCACATATGGATCCACTAGAGTCATTACATGTGTGTTCTTTTCACAAACCACATATGGACCCACTTGAGTCATTGCATGTGTGTTCTTTCCATAAACCAGCACTAGAGTCATTGCATGTGTGTTCTTTTCACAAACCACACATGGATCGACCAAAGTCATTGCATGTGTGTTCTTTTCACCAACCACACATGGATCCACCAGAGTCATTGCATGTGTGTTCTTTCCACTAACCACACATGGATCCACCAGAGTCATTGCATGTGTGTTCTTTCCACAAACCACATATGTATCCACTAGAGTCATTGCATGTGTGTTCTTTTCACAAACCACACATGGATCCACCAGAGTCATTGCATGTGTGTTCTTTTCACAAACCACATATGGATCAACAAATGTCATTGCATGTGTGTTCTTTTCACAAACCACATATGGATCCACCAATGTCATTGCATGTGTGTTCTTTCCACAAACCACGTATGGATCAACCAATGTCATTGCGTGTGTGTTCTTTTTACAAACCACATATGGATCAACTAATGTCATTGCATGTGTGTTCCTGTCATGAACCACATATGGATCCACCAGAGTCATTGCATGTGTGTTCTTTTCCAGAAACCAAATATGTATCCACTAGAGTAATTGCATGTGTGTTATTGTCACAAACCACATATGGATCAACCAATGTTATTGCATGTGTGTTCTTTTCACAAACCACATATGGACCCACCAGAGTCATTGCATGTGTGTTCTTTCTACAAACCACATATGGATCCACTAGAGTCATTGCATGTGTGTTCTTTTCACAAACCACATATGGACCCACTTGAGTCATTGCATGTGCGTTCTTTCCACAAACCACACATGGATTAACCAATGGCATTGCATGTGTGTTATTGTCACAAACCACAAATAGATCAACTAATGGCATTGCATGTGTGTTCTTGACATGAACCACACATGGATACATCAGAGTCATTGCATGTGTGTTCTTTTCACAAACCACACATGGATTAACCAATGTCATTGCATGTGTGTTCCTGTCATGAACAACATATGGATCCACCAGTGTTCATTGCATGTGTGTTCTTTCCACTAACCACACATGGATCCACTAGAGTCATTGCATGTGTGTTCTTTTCACAAACCACACATGGATCCACCAATGTCATTGCATGTGTGTTCTTTTCCACAAACCACACATGGATCAACTAGTGTAATTGCATGTGTGTTCTTTTCACAAACCACATATGGATCCACCAGAGTCATTGCATTGTGTTATTTCCATGAACCACATATGGATCCACCAATGTCATTGCATGTGTGTTCTTTCCACTAACCACACATGGATCCACTAGAGTCATTTCATGTGTGTTCTTTTCACAAACCACACATGGATTAACCAATTTTATTGCATGTATGTCCTTTTAACAACCGACATCTGGATGAACCAGTGTCATTGCATGTGTGTTCCTGTCATGAACCACATATGGATCCACCAGTGTTCATTGTGTGTGTGTTCTTTCCACTAACCACATATGTATCCACTAGAGTCATTTCATGTGTGTTCTTTTCACAAACCACACATGGATCAACCAATGTCCTTGCATGTGTGTTCTTTCCACAAACCAGATATGGATCCACCAATGTCATTGCACGTGTGTTCTTTTCCACAAACCACACATGGATCAACGAGTGTCATTGCATGTGTGTTCTTTTCACAAACCACACATGGATCCACTAGAGTCATTGCATGTGTGTTCTTTTCACAAACCACACATGGATCCACCAATGTCATTGCATGTGTGTTCTTTTCCACAAACCACACATGGATCAACCAGTGTAATTGCATGTGTGTTCTTTTCACAAACCACATATGGATCCACTAGAGTCATTGCATGTGTGTTATTTCCATGAACCACATATGGATCCACCAATGTCATTGCATGTGTGTTCTTTCCACTAACCACACATGGATCCACTAGAGTCATTGCATGTGTGTTCTTTTCACAAACCACATATGGATCAACCAATGTCATTGCATGTGTGTTCCTGTCATGAACCACCTATGGATCCACTAGGGTTCATTGCATGTGTGTTCTTTCCACAAACCACACATGGATCCACTAGAGTCATTGCATGTGTGTTCTTTTCACAAACCACATATGGATCCACCAATGTCATTGCATGTGTGTTCTTTCCATGAACCACATATGGATCCACCAATGTCATTGCATGTGTGTTCTTTCCACTAACCACTCATGGATCCACTAGAGTCATTGCATGTGTGTTCTTTTCACAAACCACATATGGACCCACCAGAGTCATTGCATGTATGTTCTTTTCCACAAACTACATATGTATCCACTAGAGTAATTGCATGTATGTTATTGTCACAAACCACATATGGATCAACCAATGTCATTGCATGTGTGTTCTTTTCACAAACCACACATGGATCCACCAGAGTCATTGCATGTGTTTTCTTTCCACAAACCACACATGGATCCACCAGAGTGATTACATGTGTGTTATTTTCACAAACCACATATGGATCAACAAATGTCATTTCATGTGTGTTCTTTTCAAAAATCACACATTGATACATCAGGGTCATTGCATGTGTGTTCTTTTCATAAACCACACATGGATTGACCAATGGCATTGCATGTGTGTTCTTTTAACAAACCACATATGGATTAACAAGTGTCATTGCATGTGTGTTTCTGTCACAAACGACATATGCATCCACCAATGTCATTGCATGTGTGTTCTTTCCACTAAACCACGTAAGATCGCATCTTCTAGAAGCCCCCCCTAAAGAACTAGTTATCCAATCGGCGCATGGATGAATAAGATGGTTCTTTGTAAGAGAGGTCCGCGAGTAGGCTATTCCACGACATGATTGTCCGCGCTTACATTTTCACTTATATTACTATTATTTCCACTCCCCTATAGCCTACTAGTAATATCATAGAGCTCGTGAGTGAGCACGTCTACTCCGCAGCCCCCTCTCCCCTCATCCACCACACGTCACTTTGCCCGGACGATGCCACCGGCTTTTATGCGCCGTGCCCGGACGACATCCGCCAATTCTCGGGTCGCTATCTTTATGCTAAGAAATCATTTTACAAGATTTTGAACTTATCCTACATATTCCTACTATTCACCGATCTAACTGCTGATCTTCTTTCCGATTTCTCGACAAACTTCAGATGTGGCAGATGCTGCAGCCCAAGAATCTGGAGATCCTCGTGCACAACTTTGCAACGACGTTCCTGCTCGTGTGCTCCCACCCAGGATGATTTCGCCATTACTCCTACCACGAGCTCCCGCTCCATGAGGTCGTGTGCCTGCTTGGCGCGTGCTCCTGCACGGAGCCGGGCTACAACTACACCGGCCCGCCGGCAGAGCTTGTCATCCAACTTGTAGAGGAGTACTTGATCGAAATGATTAGGATCTCGTACGGGCAAGCCCAACTTCTCCAAGAGCAGGTGCCGTTCACTGACTTGGCACGACGCCGACTAATTTTACAGGGGGACAGCTCTGTTTTCATCCTGACCATCACCGCCGATGTTTCGGGAACCAGAGATGGGCCCACCTTCGTGTGTGCGGTATGCGTCAGGTCGGTCTCGTGCGCCTAGCCCGTATACACGGTGCGCATGTGGGCGAACGCCCAGCCGCCATCGTCCAATAGCATTCTTGTGCTAGCCGAGGCGCCAAGCTGCCCGACACCATGGGAGGTGGAGTATGGGGACCTAAGGTCGATCCTATGTGTGCCATCTTAGTACCTTGTCGGTGCTGGACCGAACAGGCAGATGCATTTCTACATTTGTATCGAGAAGACTGACAGGGAAATGTAGTACTTATGCTGTCATTACTGTTAGACTTAAGTGATGCTTCTCAGGTGCGTAGAGCATACGTGTTGTGCAAATGCATCCCAATTGTAGTTTTTTAGTACTCCTTAATAATTCGATGAGTTATTGGTCCAATCAGCTTGCTGTTGTCACGTTGCAAAGTCTTCTTGCTCTGGACAGACTGGCAATACCGTGTGCTCCCGCCCCCGCATGTCAGTGTCACGTGTTCCGTGGGCCCACCTGCCAGTGTCACGCCCCCTTCTCTTCCTTCCCCTCGAAGCCACTGTCCCAACTTCTCTTCCATCCCGCCACTCCCGTCTGATGGTTACAATCTGATTTTCGTTGGATTGTTTACATGTAATCTACGATGATAATGCAACATGCAAATGGCACAGACACAATATCTAAAGTGGAAGCACTCATGCGCTGCTATTGCACATATTTCTCAATATAGCTCGACAAACCCATTACAATAATTGTACTCGCACTAAACACAACCAAAATTGCAACCATCCTAAACAACATCTAAACCCACATCACATCATTGTCGTCGGAGTCCACCTCGATTGGTGACACCGCCGTGCCCTTCCCAGCGACATCCACTCCCGCCCGTGGCTTGCCCTTCGCCAAGGAGGCAACAATGGCGTTCTACACAGCTTCGTCCCTGTCGTCCTCCACATCGGAATCAACAATGACGAAGGTGACGAGGTTGGCATGGACCAAGCGCCATCGCGCCTGGCAGATCCTGCTCGAGCTCGACGCCGCATCAGTCTTTCTATAGGTAGGAGGGGCCGAGCTCGGAAACGTAGCGTCGTCGCTCCTCTTAAGAAACCATGGCCATTTGATACTGTGACGGTAGGATCTTGGGGTGGATCCGCCACGGCGAGCCCTACCGGAAGCGGTGGAGTGGATGGATCTGCCGGCGCGAGCCATGACAAGTTCCTAGGAGGGAGTAAGATTGTGGGCCAGGCGTGTCTGGTTCCTGAGCAAGGCCTCCCAGTGATATGTACGCGGGCAAGGTGCCAAAAAATTTCGTCCAATGCGCGCGAGAGGGCCTTTGAACCACGAAGGCACGAGTTTTGGTTGACAAGTCCGCACGCTAGGTCCCCCACCTGTCAGCCGAATGTGGACGGTAGGATTCTGCCCGAGTTATTAAGTGGGGATAAATCACGCTTCACCACTACCCTGACATCCAAAGGCTCCTCTTTCCTCTGCCCTCGCTCCCCTCGCTCATGGCTCGCAGCTCATGCAGTTCGTCTCGGGCAGAATCAGGGTCGGCTCAACATTGTCAAGTGGGTGCCCCCATCAGGTACCGGAGGGCGCCCTATGATTACTACCCCGATATGCTGTGTTTGTGCAGTGAGAAGATGTCGAGATGGATTTCATGGACCGACGAAAATACTGCAGGAAAATTCAGCAACTGCAGCATTAGAGTGGTAAGTTCCTACTGTAGGTACAATGGTAACCCGGATCCGGAAAGCGTAATGTAATTCTTTTTTTTGTTTCCTTCGATCTACTTCGCAGGAAGGGAGGGGGACTGGCTGTGACAAGTTTGTGTGGATCGAAAAGCCACTGACAGGTTTTCACAAAGAGCTTGTCCAGGATCTGCGTGATGCTGTGTAGGACAAGAAAGAGGAGATTTATGCGATGGAGCGAGAGATCCGGGAGCTTCATGGTGAGGAGGCGAGGCAGGGAGGTGGTGAGACAGACGGGCTCAAGATTAGGTCAGATAGTGGAAACAATTTCCTCATTATCTGGGCATTATCTATTGCATTTGTAGTTTATGTTGCCATGTCGTTGTCCAGCAGCTGAAATAAGTTCCTGCTTCATGGAGTGTAGCAGCCAACTTAGAACTTGTTTTCCAGCCCAGAAACTTATCATAAGTGTAATGCCAATAGCAGGGATTTATTAAGCGCCTATAAATAATTCATGTCTGTGCCACTAACACCCATCGATTTTGGAGACCCTGTAACCACTTAGCTATCACGATTGTTCAGATAGTAGTGGCACAGTCACAATTTCGTATTCAACTAGTGGCCTCGGCCGTGTCCAATCCTAAAGTCGCGATACATTTTACTCTGAGTACGGGAGGCAAATTGTTTCGCCCAACAAGTTCCACGCACACAGCTCTAGAGTTTAACCGAACTACATATATAGGTTCAAGTTCAATACATCATTAGGCTTCTACACTGCTAGCCTTCTTTCTCTGCTTGGGTGCCAACTTTCTTCCTCTTGCCTTCACGTCCACTGGCTTCTTCATCTCCTGCCTTCTTCCTCTTCCTGGGTGCCAATTTTCTTACCTTCACGTACCCTGCATCTCCGGGTCGAGGGAAGTCAGGCCAATCAGCACCAGAATCTTGTCCAGCATCATCACTCCACTCGTTTTCGTTTTCTTCCCGCAGCAAAATCACTGAGTCGGCTGTCTTGTTTCTTACCTTGTGCTTCCTATAAAAAAATAGTACATGGATTACTACCTTATATCTACATACTATAAACAATTTTTTGTGTGAATGTACCATCTCATACCTAGGTTTGGGAGCATTAAGGGGACAGCCCGCTGCTCTATGGCCTATAAGATGGCAGGTCTTGCATCTGTTTTTGCCCTTCTTGGTAGCACAGAAAGCCGAACCCTTCTTCTTGATAAAATTCTTAAACCTATTCACCTAAGGTCTTCCTCTGCCCCTTTTTGTAACTGGCTGGCAAAGCTCAAAAGGCAGTTAGATTTGAGGGCACTTAGATGGGTCTGTACATGGCTCGACGGATCCAGCATACGCAGCTCTAAACTTTTCCATAGAGTAGCAGTTTGACAAATACTGATACAAATGTGGTAGAGTTCTTTTCTCCACCAAGAAGGCCAAGGCATGGTCGCAAGGTTTCCCGGTATGCTGCCACTCTAAGCAGGTGCATTCTCGTAGCTGGATGTTCACAACATCCCTTTTGCCACTCTTGGGCATATCGACCACCTCACAAGCCTCTTTGGTTGTGGGAGAACCTTAAGATGAGCAAGTCCTCGGCTTCTCTTGTGCAGTTGCTGTACAACTGGCGGTAGCATATGTCCTCTAAGTCTCCTACCGATCTCTCTGCTTATATTTAACAGCTTCATGATCATACCATGTATGTTGTCCATCAAGATATGAACAGAACACACTTTTATGTCCTTCACCCAGTTATTCAGGCATTCTACAAGGTTGTTGTTTATGTAATCAACTTTGATGTCAGGGTTGAATTGACTCCTCTCCATAGCTGCGAATGATGGATGTATAAGTACTCTGGAAGTTCAGGGGCTTCCGCAAAAATCTTGCTCATGAAATATTCGCTGCTACTAGGTTTGTAAACTCTAGCAGTAGGAAACATGTAACGAAATACTCTGCATATTCAGGCATTCTCTACCTTCAGCTCGCGGGAACACCTCCTTCACTGCATTCATCAGCCCTTTGCATGCATCCGTGGATATAGCCAATGGATCCATGTGGCCTATTGATCTCCTGAGTTGCCTCATAAACGAGACCTAGTTTTCATATGTTTCTGTTTCAAACAACACGAATGCCACTGGGAACATCCAGTTGTGACCATCAAGTGATGTGGCACATGGCAGGTAGCCTTTCCATTTGCCAGTTAGGATAGTACTGTCTACACTCAGATACGGCCTACAGCCATCCTTGAATCCCTGGATGCAAGGTTTAAGCGCCATGAAAAATCTTTTGAAATATATTTTACCACGTACTGATTCTGTGTCAATCTCTAGAACACTCCCCGGACACCTAGCTTGTACGTCCGCCTTGAAGTTGTACAACATCCTGAAGCTATTGGTCCAATCCCCGTGCAAGACCCCTAGAGCTTTCTCTTTACCTTTCCAAACCGTGTAATACGGTAGGAGAATGTTGTATTTAGAACTGAGGCTAGTCTAAATATTCTTCGCGGTCTCCTTAGGGTTATCCTTTAGTATGGACATAGATTGCATAGCCACCCACTCTGTATCAGCCATTGAGGATTTCAGTTTGCTTCCTGTCGGACACATGTGTGGAGGGCCCATTTTGTTCACCTACAACACAGATTCATTTAAAAGATAAGCGGAGTCGACTAGTTGCCAGAAAGATATCGCACATGAATTGTAGTTATAGAGTGAAAAGAGAGAAAGTTCTAATGGTTTGCTGCATTCATTGCCCCAGTACCCTAATTGCCTTCGACGCTAGTAAGGCTCTTGTTGTGATCCTCCATGGACAATGTACCTCGGCCCGTCCATTCATCCATGTTAACTTGCAAACGGCCTCATACCTCTGGGCAGTGTTCTTCAGTCGATAAACGTCGAACTCCCCCTTGATACAAAAATGCCAGAATGACATCCTAAACTCATGCATGCTCCTGAACTTGGTGCCGACCGAAATTATAGGATACTCGTGGTCATGTTTCATTTCTTCTACTTCAACACCCAAATCATAGACTGGAATACTAGCCTCATCGTTAAGTTCCTCGTCTATTTCATCATCACCAGATTCTTGATCCTCTACAATGCCTTCTTCTTCATCTGATTCAGAATCATAGCCATTGTCTCTAATGCCTGAAGGGAATATGCCCGAGAGGCAATAATAAAGTGGTTATTATCTTATTCCATGTTTATGATAAATGTTTATTTTGCATGCTATAATTGTATTGATCGGAAACATCAATACATGTGTGTTTAATAAAGAAAAAGGGTTCCTAGTTATGCCTCTCTTATAGACTAGCTCGTTGATTAACAAGATGATCAAGGTTTCCTGATCATGGACATTGGATGTTGTTAATAACGAGGTCACAACATTGGTGGAATGATGTGATGAACATTCATCCGAAGTATAGCATTACGATCAAGTCATTATGTTTATATTGCTATAACATCATACAAAGTAATCTTTATCCTTAGACCATGAGATCATGTTAATTGCTAACACCGGAAGAGTATCTTGATAACATCAAACGTCACACCGTAACAAGGTGACTATAAAGATGGGTTCATTACACGAAGGTGTTATGTTGAGGCTCATGGATCAAGAGTGGAATTTGTCAATCCCGATGACGGATAGATATACTCTGGGCCCTCTCGGTGATATCACATTAAGATAGCTTGCAAGCAAGTGATGTGATCACTAGAATGTTATATCATGGGAACGAGAAAAGAGTGCATGTCAGTAACAAGATCAAACTAGGTATGAATATACTGATGATCGAATCTCGGACATGTAATATATCGCGAGACAAAGGGATTTAGTTACTAGCGTTAAAGGTTCTCACGATCACAGAAGTCATCGTTGAATATGCATGAGTCGAGATGGATATCGGGTCCGCTTCGATTATTGATCGAGAGGGTCTCGATCATGTCTGCATTATTCGCGAACCGTAGGGTGACACACTTAAGGGATACCGACACCATTTGGAGCAAATATGTTTCAGATAAAGATTTAAGAAAGCGCTGGAATTATTTCAATAGACACCGAAACTGTTTCGGGTGAAATTCCTAAAATTGGTTCTGCATGTAATATTGAAATGTTGCAGGGGGTTTTATGTGAATGTTTTGTTAATTAAAGTAATTAACAAAATTCTGAATAAAAATAATAAAAGAGTTTTATTAAACGAGAGAGCATTAAGTTTGGAGAAATTTAATGCATTTAAAGTGGAGACTTTAAAAGAGAATGTGAAGGGGCATTTTAATGTGGAGGGGTTACCACCACATGAATGGGGGAGGTGAGGAGTCACCCCCCATGCGCCGGCCATGAAGGAGGGGCACCCCCCTCCTCCTATAAAAGGCCCCCTCACTCCCCTTCTTCCTCACACCTCCTCGTGAAGGATCTCTCTCCCCCTCTAGTATTATTCCCCCATGGTCTCGGATTAGCGAGATACATGTTCCCGGTGGCTTTATCTGGAAAGGAGTTGCTGCTTCCGCTGCTTTGCTGGAGCGAGGGATGGAGGTTGTCGGGGTACCGGACGTGTGTGGGATCACGGATGCACCGCTGCTTTGCGGTGCTGGACTTGGTGGTGCTGGAGCTAGATCTGAAGGACGTGCTGGAGCCGGACCTGCTCGGACCTCCTCACGATCTTGGGATCGGCAAGTGTACGACTACATCAACCACGAGTTCCTACTCGTTAACAAAACTCGTTGTCTTTGAGGGTAAGTTCTTGATAGATGTATGTCCACCCGTTGCTTTGTACCTTGTAGATAGATCTTGGCGTATAGTTCTCATCGTAGGAATTTTTTTGTTTTCTATGCTGCGGACCCAATAATGCCTAGTACTGCACACATCATATTGACTCCCATGGGTGGGGATGCACCATCGTCTCCACCTGGATGGACCGGAACATTGCCCCAATCCACCTCACCGGCAACTCTGTTTTCTCCAAGACACTCAGTTGGTTCTGCTGCAACCACATGGGGTGGTCTTACGTTTGCATGCATCCTAGGTACTTCAGTAGACAAACAACAGTTAGAATCAATTTCATCTTGACTATACAGAACCCTCTTGCTCTTCCTATGTACATCCTCCTTCCTAATGTAATCTTTCCTGATGGTATCAGTAGGGCTTGACATCTGCGTTCCATTCCCCATCGAACTAGGCTTTTTGCCGCCGCTCTTGGGTGTGATCTCCTTCCTGCCTCCCCTCACAGGTGTTGGCTCCAGGGTGCTAGCATTATTGCCTGACCTCTGCGGCGTGTTCTTCTTCAAATTAGCCCTTTTGCTGCTACTATTGGGCGTGTTCTCCTTCATGCTGGCATTATTGCCTGACCTCAGCGGCGTGTTCTGCTCCAAATTAGCCCTTTTGCTGCTACTATTGGGCGTTTTCTCCTTCGTGCTGGCATTATTGCCTGACCTCAGCGGCGTGTTCCGCTCCAAATTAGTATTTTTTCTGCTCCCACTGGTGTGGTAGCCTCCGTGCTGGCCATCTTCGCCTCTTTGCTACCACTCCTGGGAGTGTTCACCACCGTGCTAGCCCTCTTAGCATTTTTGCTGCTACCGTTCGGTGTGGAATTTTGACTGGATCTCAGGGGTGTACTCTACGGCGTGGTGCCTTTTTTCGTGCGACTCTTGGGTGTCCTCTTCTCTAGCGTGGTCTCCTTGGTGACGTTCTTCTTCGGGGTGCCCTTTCTAGGGATGCTCTTCCTGCTCCTATTTATGATGCTCCTCTGTAAGACTCTCCTCTGTTCGAAGCTACCCTCAGTCGCACCAGCCCTAGTGATGCCATGGATCAGGTCACGCATGCCTTCTAAAAGTCCATCATCTCTATCGTCGAGTTCCAATTCCTTTCCAACCATTTGCACTATCAAGTGGAAGTACACTTCACCTCTATAATGTTTCCTTGTAAATGGTACGACTAAATCCCTGGTATCTTTCACTTTGATAGCCTTTTGCTCCTGTAACCAAAATATAACAAACATGCTTCCTAGGAGGACCCCCACATCACCTTCACACGTAACGATGCCATCCGGTCAGATAACTCTACCACTTCAGGATCGTATCAGCCAAGGATTACATCAAACTCGTCATAGAATTTTTCTGTGCCATCATCTAATTTTGCAATATAATCCGCGACACCGATATAAACGATTACTTTGCCATCATCAGGTTCTTCAGGATAGGAACCTCCAAGAGGTTCGAGAGGTGGAGCGACACCATCAGACCCAGCCCCAATGCCACCGTCGCCATCACCAGCATCATCGTTAGCTGGATCAACCTCGGTGGAAGTACCAGGACAAGGAGCAAGGCGAGGGCCCTTAGCAGCGGGAGCTACATTACATGGTGGACAGGCAGGGCCCCTTCTAACAGCAGCCACAATAGGATCAGCTGCTGCCATGCCACATCGATGATCAGGAGCAGTTCCCACAATAGCAGTGTTTCGAGTGGTAGAAGAGTCCAGACCATGAGCTAGCTCCAGACCAGAAGCTCGCTGAACCTGAGCACGGGTTCGAGGAGGACACAAGGCCGTCTTTGGAACAACAGTGGGGCAGGCTCCGGAAGCCTTAGTTTGCTCAACAGTGGTAGGGATTGGGTCAACAATGGCCAGATCAACAACACGAGGACGACCAGTACCAACAGATTCTAGAGCATGGGTTCGCACAACTTGAGGACGGTTTCGAGGAGGAGCAACACACAAGGCAGTGGTCTTGGCAACAATAGCGGGGCAGCCTCCGGAAGCCTTAGTTTTCTCAACAGCGGCATGGATTGGGTCAGCAGCAGCCGGAGCAACAACACCACAGGGACGACCAGTACCAGCAGATTCTAGAGCAGAGTTTTCCACAACGGCAATACAGGGACTCCTACGAGGAGGTTGCCTGACAGAAGCATGTTGCGGACGAGGAACCACATTTTTCTCAACAACAGCAGGGGTTCGAGTTAGACCTCCCTGTCCAATAATAGCTGGGCGACTCCCAGTAGCAGGAGCTTCCTCATCTAGTATGTTTACAAATCAGCATAACCACGCGAAGCCTAGCATACTGTTTCATCAACCCAATTAGCTGACTATCACACGCTATAGGAACCTTGAAGCCTCGTTCATCAATGATGCTAAACCGTGCAGTCTGCTCCGGCCCCATTTCAGCAAGTTCACGCACAACAGCAACCAAACCAGGGATAGTGCATAACTGCACATGTGCTACTTCCATCTTCAGATTGTGAGCTTGATTCCACGTGCTCTTCCCGTCTGCTAATTTAATATGGTAGCTGTAGATGGTGACCAGAACCGTGTATTTGGGGACAAAAGATAAGAATTATTTGTCAGCGTCGTGCTAGCAAACAATTCTATGTTCGATATATCTAGGTAATGCCAATAGCCAACTAATAGTTATAGGTAGTGCAAATAGCAAAGAGAAGAGTAGCTCACCCGCAATTTGCCAGAAGTACTTCTTCCTCGGCAAATGGATCTTCCATCCTTCGTGTTTCTCATCTTGTCAGCGGTAGAGGCAGGCTAGATCGTCGCAACGGCTGGCACGACATTCGGCATTAGAGCTCGGTAGCAGCGAGTAGGCGCAGCAACTTGGCGCCGGAAGTCAAATTCTCAAAGAGATCATTCTGGTTGGAGAGGGGATTTCGACACCGCCGGTGCTAGGGTTCATGCAAAAGGAGGGAGGGAGTGGATTTGTGAATTTGGTCAACGCACCATGCTCCTTTAGTCTCTAGTTTCGCCTACGTGGTTGCCGCATTGGAGCTCGCATCACGGAAATATTACTGACATGAGGGTCCTGACCGTCTACTTCACGGGGCAGTTTCACGGAATGTTTGGATTTGGTAGGGGTGAGATGAGTTTGCATCAAAATGGCCCCTCTTGATAGTTGGTGGCCCAACATTTCAAAACGCGGCAATTTCAGGCAACTTAGGTACCGCGGTGCACTCGCCCAGGAACTTTGGTATCGCACACGAATAGGCGCCTCCACATGTACCAAGTATGAGTTCCACTCATGCATCCAACTCCAAATAAAACCAAGTTATTCCAAAGAGTCCACCATACCTACCTATTAGAATTATTGCTATTCCAAGTATATTCATGTTTTTATCTACCTTCCAAATTAAACTTGCTATGTGAAAATTAGTGATTAAAGCTCTCACGAACTTGATGGCACACTTTACTTTCTTGCACTTAATAAACTTGAGCCATTGTGCCCATCTATGTTGCGTATATGCTTGCGTTTTGTAAGTTGTGAATTAGCAGAACCATGTTACCATGGGGAACGCTTTCAAAATTGCACTTTATTTAGTTGATTTCATGTTCTTTTGCTTATGGATCCCGATGGTGTGAAATGAAAGGAGAGCTTGTAAGGCTCATGGAGTTCGTATATGTGTTAGAGAAACGCCTGGGCGGCTAGTATAAGCCATGCCTAATCATGGTGGAAACGTGCAACATAACCATAGTGAGCAATCTATGAAGCATCCTAAAAAAAGGAAAAGAAAAAAAGAAAAAGGGAAAACCCTATGCAAATAGCATACAAAAAGATCGTTGAGATGCTCATTGTCTGCTTGCCTTGTCATTTTGATATGGGAAAGCTTCTGTATCATCGGGCAAGGGGTACCCCATTGGCGGTTCTCTATGATACACATGTACTTACAATGATAAGAACATACTTGTGACTAAAGTTGAGTAGCATGAGGAACGATACTCGTAAGCAAGGGGCATGAGATTTTCAACTTATAACTTGTCAAACATATCCTCATATTTGTTCACTTTAACCTTAATCACCTAAAGATGCTTATGATAGGGGCAATGAGAGCTGAAAGCTAATAAGTACCATAAATTTTGGAAGCTCTTTATGAGACTTGAATGCCTGCTTCCTTCTATGAAGGGCCTTTCTTTTACTTTTATGTTGAGTCTCCATCTTCTATCTTTATGCACCTATTGAGAGAGCATAGTGGTCATTCTTAGTTTAATGTGCATTGTCCCAAAACTTGTTGATTGATTCATAACTTTGATATTGCTTGTTCTTAAACTATTTGTATATAGTCACCCTTATGAACTTTGAACGTGTCCTATGCATTTATGTTTTGCTACACTATGAGGGACAAGCTGAATACCATTCTCATTATGTTTTCTATATGTGAAACAAACAAACTTCTTTCAAACCATTGTTATTCATGAATCTTTTGTTTGTACCTTTTCATGTTACAACACAGTTGCTATGTCTTATTGTTAGAACTATATCTTTCATGTCTATGTTAGAGTACTATGATCCCAACTATTAATGTTTTACAAATACCTTGATCAAGATTGTGATGGTGCATGTCACCTCAAAAATTATTCTTTTTTATCACTTACCTACTCGAGGACGAGCAGGAGTTACGCTTGGGGATGTTGATACGTCGTAAACGTATCTATAATTTTTGATGTTCCATGCTTGTTTTATATCTACTTTCTTATGTTTTGTCCACACTTTGGAGTATTTTACACATTTTCTGGAACTAACCTATTAACAAGATGCCATAGTGCCAGTTGCCTATTTTCTGCTATTTTTGGTTTCAGAAAAGCTAGTAAGGAAATATTCTCGGAATTAGACCGGACAAAAGGCAAAGTCAATATTTTACCCGAAGCAACACGGAGTCCGGAAGGGAGACGAAGTGGCGCACCAGGGCTTCCACACCTGGTGGCGGCGCGGCCTAGGGGGCACGCCACCAAGGGGGTGTGGGCCCCTGGTACTCCATCGACCTTTCCCTTCCGCCTATAAAAGCCTCCCGGGACGAAAACCCTAAGTACCGGATCAAAATTCCATGAAAGAGTTTGTAGCCGCCGCCATCTCCATCCCTAGATCGAGAGGGATCTAAAGCTCTTCCCGGCACCCTGCCAGAGGGGAGAGATCACCCTGGAGGCCTTCCTCATCACCATGACTGACTGCGGTGTCATGCATGAGTAGTTCATCCCTGGACTACGGGCCCATGTAGTAGCTAGATGGTTGGTTCTCCTCCTTTGTGCTACCATGTTTAGATCTTGTGAGCTTCGTTCATGATCAAGATCATCTATTCGTAATCTTATATGTTGTGTTTGTGGGGATCCGATGGATATTGAGATGCTATTTCAGAGATATTATTGATTCTATCATGTCTATGTTATTTGTGATCTTGCATGCTTTCCATTGTTAGTAGCTATCTTGGCCAAGTAGATGCTAGCAACTCCAAGAGGGAGTATTTATGCTCGATAGTGGGTTCATGCCTCTAGTAATCTGGGGAAGTGACAGGAATCTCTAAGGTACTAGATGTGCTGTTGCTACTAGGGAGAAAACATCAATCCTTTGTCCATGGGATAATCGTATTGTTTACTTTACACACTTTGCTTAATGCAATTATCTATTGCTTGCAACTTAATACTAGAGGGGGTTCAGATGATAACCTGAAGGTGGATTATTAGTCATAGATGCAGTTGGATTACGGTCTATGTATAATGTTGTAATGCCCAATCAAATCTCATAGTAGTCAAGATGATTAGTATATGCATGTATGATTTCTCGGTGTCTGTTAATTGCCCCGCTGTAATTTGTTCACCCAACATGCCATCTATCTTAAGAAGAATCACCTCTAGTGAACTATGGACCCCGGTCCATTCTTTTACCATCAATTTACCATCTACTATTTACTGTTTACTATTTACTTTCTGCAAGCAATTACTATCTTCCACACAATATGTTTAATCCTTTGTTTTCAGCAAAACCGGTGAGATTGACAACCTCACTGTAAGTTGGGGCAAAGTTCTGTGGTTGTGTTGTGTAGGATTCCAAGTTGGAAACAACACCTTGGAGTTGTTTACTTGCTCCTACTGGTTTGATAACCTTGGTTTCATAACTGAGGGAAAACCTGTTGCTTTGCTCATCATACCTTCCTCTTGGGGTTCCCAACGAGCTCGATATATTTTGAGCCATCACTCCCCCCAAGCTTAGGCTTTTGGCCTAAGTGGGGATTAACCCCAAGCTAGATAGGAACTCCAAGCTGGCGGGTCATTGTAAGAATGATCATAATCAGGCCCTTGTGAAGAAGAATAAAAAGCTCCCCAATCATAGGCAGGCTGCTAGTATGAAGACCCCCCTCGTTGGAGGGCTGGACTGAATTGTCCTCGGCCTCCCTTCCAGCATTTTGCTCTTGCTGGGAGAGCTCCTCCAAATTTGTGTCGAGCTCTTCCTCTGTGAGTGACCATCCTACCCTAGTATCAAGGTTAAACAAAGCAGGCGCAGACAAAAGAACCACTTGCTTGGACTTACCTCCTCTCCATCCACTCTTGAGAAAAGTTATTTCATAAGACAAATCACTTAAATTAGCCCAAGAAGAAAAAAAATTATGTTGTACCATGTAATTAAGATCAAGCCTCTCTATGGGAAACTATAAGTCTGAATGATGAGGCGCTAGACCATGCAGAGCTAATAAACGAGAGGAGATGAGGCCTCCACAAATTCCACCTTTCTCGCGGTTAGCAGCAACACGGAAAGCTATCAAAGCAGCCAAGTTATAAGTCATATCTTGTTTCAAGGCAGCTGAGATAAAGGCTAGATCATATGAAGATAATTTACTAGCAGTTTTCCTAGCAAGAACGCACTTGGCAATAAAGTAGGCAAAATATCGAATAGATGGGAGATGAATATTACGAATTTTACCACTCTCCTTTGAAAAGCTGCTCCCTTGGCAAATCTCTGCATACAAGTCCATGAGTGGTGTAGGCCACTCTCTAATCCTTTCACGTGAACCCCACTTTGGTACTTTAATACCTGCACAAAAATCATCAAAAGGGAGGTTGACAACTACATTGTAAATTTTATAATGAACCATGGGGTTAGGCAAGTACCAACTAAATCGAAAATCCTACACCACAGACATAGTTAGTTTCACATATTGGTAAGGTTCATCTCCCACAAAATTCTCCAATCCTTTGTTAGAAATTAGAGTATGGAAATCTTGAGAAATCCCTGCAGCCCTCATGAATTTGGGGCACGGATAAATAGAAGGGGAAACTTCTTCCTCACGGTGGACTTTCATGACCTCGGGCACCCTTAATTCATGTTGGTTAAGTTGGTGTTCATTCATCTTCTTTTCTGAAATTTTATACACCCATCACAAAAAATGATTGCAAAGTGATTACATCATGAAAGGAACTACTTATAGGGACTTTCAAAAGGGCTAAACATGCATCAAAACAATTTATCTAACCATAGAATCAAGCATGCAAGCTCACATAACCTGTCACCTACAGTAGAAAAGCACTCAAGATATAATCCACTAATCACAAATCTATTTGGACAAGCGGAGGACTCACATACCAGAGAATAAATACTCCAAATCCCAGCATCAAAGGTGGTCTCAGCAAGGAGATCGAAAATCGCGAGCAAGAACAGCAAGAACACGGGTTTGAGCAATGAAATGTTTTTTCTCTCGAGAGAGAAAGGAGTGGCAGGTGGGAGAATAAGTGGAGGGCTAGGGGTGGCCCACACCATCGCCATGCGTGCCCCTGGTGTGGCCGCGCCACCAGGTAGTGTGCCTGCCTGGTGGACCCCCTGGGTGCCTACAGGTACCTCTCTGCCCCTCTTTTGGCGTAAAAATTTAATATGAATTTTCTGGAATTTTTTGAGAAACTTTATTTTTGAGCAATTTTCAGGTATTGATGAATGATTTTCTAGCAGAAAGATGATTTTGGAATGATGCAATAACAAAACAAAACTAAAACTTCAGAAGTTCTAAGACACTCTAATATGCAAGCAACTAGCAATAGAAAAGTAAACTAAGTGAAATCAAAAATTAAAATGGATAAAATAAAAGCGAGCAAGGATAATCATGGTGAAAATATTGTTTTGTTCATTAAAATCCCTTTGTTAACAAGGTTGATCAGGTCTTGTTACCAAAAAGATTTTATATTAAAATAACTTTGCATTCCACGAAATGATTATGTTACCTCAACCCTGATAGCAATAGTCCCAATCATAATAATCTCATAATTTTCTTGTGGCATGTGACAATATATATTTCTCCAACGTTAATGCCTTTAATATTTTCAATTGAATTTAGGCCATAAGTCTTATCAATCTTCTTGGGGAAATAGACGGTGTGCTCCTTGTCATTAACATTAAATGTTACCTTTCCTTGATTACAATTAAGGGATTTCTATTTTCATGCCCCTGGTTCGTTAGTTGTACTCAGTTTTCCCCAGCCGCTTAGTTTTTCCTCACTTTTCCCCTCCCTCCATTCTGAAACCCTCACATGCGCTCGGATGGGTGGATGTCGTCAGGTCAAAGGCTTGACCGTTACATGCTGACAGGTGGGACCGTGTTGGGCGGGTCCTGCGTTGAGCGTTACGTTACGTCGCCTCGACCGTTACATGCTGACAGGTGGGGCCGTGTTGGGACGGGTCCTGCGTATGTGGTGAAGGGTGGGGCCGTGTTGGGATGGGTCTTGCATACGTGGTGAAGGGTGGGGCCACATGGAGACACGTTGGACCGGCCATTCTTGCTCCGAGCCTGGAACAGCTCCCACACCGCCCCTCCGCGCCGCTCCCCCGCCGTCATGCCCTCCTACCTGAGAGCCCCTCCTACCTTATGTCATCCTCGGTCCACGAGCCACCCCCTCCCCCTAGCCGTGGAGCCCACTCCGGCTCCGCTTCCTCCCCCGCTAGATCTACCCCTTTCACGGAACAGTATGCAACGTCGGCATGTGTACCGGTCCTCCCTGTCGAGCATGGAGAAGATTGGGTGGAATCGGAGGGATCAAATGCATGGATTCCATCTAGGTAAGTATTGTTTCCCTTTGTGGATTGATTATAGGCAGTAATTCAGCGTGCATCGCCGGTGCTCAGCTAACTGCCTTGCTTTTCAAATAGGATTGATCTAGCGCTGGCATTTCGGTTGGCGGTTAAACTGGATACTAGCATAATTCGTGGTTGTGAATGGTATCTCTCTGGATTTTGCTTCCCAGCTGTGGTTGCAACCTCCACAACTCTCAGAGATTTGAAATATAAAATATATTCTAAATTCCCTTAGAGCAATGGCGATTCAGTTGATTTGCAATATTTCAATATTAGCGAGCAAAGATTGCTCCTACTAACTAGACAAGCTGATCTGGTAATGCTTTTCTCTTTGAATGCTGCCGAATGTTTTGGTCGAATTCGTCTTCATGTGCAACCTAAAGTTGAGCACATGGGAAAGAGGGCTAAAGCATCATCTAGTGGTCAGGCATCATCAGGTGGTCGGGCATCATGTGTCTCTGCTGTCTCTACTAATAGTGTGCGCCCCGTGCTCCTTGCAGGTCCACAGCAGTACCATCTGTTCGCACTACAAGTGTAAGCCAAATCGCTCGTGCGGCTAATGTGGAGGACAAAGCAGATCTTGCCGAGGGAGCGCCTCCACTAGATGATGAGGATGAGTTGATGTTTCCTAAATTGGTAGATAGATTCAGTAAACATGCACTAGAGGATCAATACACGGAGGAATTGACCCACGGTGCCAGATTTGATGACACTGATGAAGAAGAGAACAAGGAGAACAATGACAGTCTCATTTTAGCCGAGTACGATGGTGAGGACTTGCCAATAATTGAGCGGGACAGGAACGATCCTAAGATTTCAGAAGGCACCGTATTTGAAACGATGAGGGTCTGTCGTAATTCCCTTACTACATATTGCATCTGCACCAATAATGATTATGTTTTTATTAAGAGTGAGCCAGCAAGGTTCATAGTGAAGTGCCCATACAAGAGGTGTAGGTGGAGGATGCACGCATCCACTATGCTCAGGAGCAGTTTGGTTCAGGTGTTATAGCCATTTGTGTATTTTAGATCATTGTGTAGAATTTGTTAACTGTACCTGACATTTTCATTATGTTTCAGATAAAAGGTAACCAGTTTGAACATTCTTGTCCACCTCAAGGGGGACAACCAAAGGACAAAACAAAACTAGCAAAGACTAGGTGATTGGCAGATGCAATCATGGATGGGATGAGAGCGAACCCATAACTTGGTGCAATAGCGCTCATAAAAAAGTTTCTGAAAAGTTTAATATTACAGTACCTTACATAAGGATGTTCTATGGAAAAGAAATGGATCTTTATAGGATCAATGGTCCATGGAATGAAAGTTTTCAATTGCTTTACAGCTTCAAAGCTGAAGTGCAGATGGCTAGTCTAGGTAGTGTTATACAGATAGACAGGCATACAGTTCAGTACAAAATAAGAGGGAAGACAATGGAGAAGGAGTGCTTTAGAAGGGCTTTTGTTTGTTCCAAAGCTTGCTGGCAAGGGTTTCTGGATGGTTGCAAGCCTTATTTGGCAGTGGATGCAACATCTCTTCATGGCCAATTTAAAGGACAGCCAGTAGCTGCTACTGCAGTTGATGACCACAATTGAATGTTCCATGTTGCTTTCGGAGTTTTGGAGATTGAGTCAGGGGAAAGTTGGACTTGGTTTATAGAGAATTTGCGCGACCTTATAGGTCATCCACCAGGACTTACTATCCACACAGACGCTTGCAAAGGTTTGGAGAAAGCTGTAGTAGTAGTATTCCCTAGAGTGGAGCATAGGGAATGTATGTGACACTTAGTGCAGAATTTTACAAAGAAATTCAAGGGTAAAGTTTATACTGACAACCTATGGCCAGCTTCATACACATGCAGTTTGAGGAAGCATCTGTATCATTTGGAAGTGCTGTATAAAAAAAACCTGCGGTGAAGGAGTACTTGGATGCACATCATGGAATGGTGTGGTCAAGAAGCCAATTCAATGAAATTTGCAAGGTAGACTATGTGACAAGTAACCTTGCAGAGAGTTTCAATGCAAAGGTGAAGTCATTGAAAGGGCTTATGCTGTGGCAAATATTTGATAAGATTAGGTAGATGATCATGATAAAGATCAATTTGCGTCAAAGAATTGCATCAACAGTATATGCTGGCCATCTCATCCTCCCATATTTGATTAAGGCATTGCATGCCAGGGCAAAACAATTGAAGATGAAATGCATTAGAAAAGGAATGGAGGCTAATGTAACGTACACTAACAGTAAAGATAGGCAATGAAGGTATCCAATGAGTTTGGCTGACAGGACATGCCATTGCAGGCAATGGCAGCTCCGTGGGAAACCCTGCATACATGCATTGTTTTTCATGGGTGTTCTAGGAGGTGAAGAGGGTGAAGTTGATCAGTACGTGTCGGAGTATTTCTCTATTGCCAAATTTAGAGCAGCATATGCCTAGAATGTTCCAGCCTTGTTGGGAAAAGACCAATGGATGGAAGTGAATCCAGACTTCAAGCTATACCCTCCTGTTTTTATTAGACCAGCAGGTAGTCCAAGGAAGAATAGGATTAGAGCTAGTGCAGAGGGTGGTGCACCACCTCGATGACGTAAGTGCAAACATTGTGGGATCCTAGGGCACATTGCTAGGCTGTATAAAAATGCAGTGGACCCAGCTTATGGAATGGATGATCAGGCGGGAGCAGCAAATGCAGATGAGAGTGAAGTATTTGAACA
Organism: Avena insularis; assembly: GCA_023614405.1. Classification (NCBI taxonomy): domain Eukaryota; kingdom Viridiplantae; phylum Streptophyta; class Magnoliopsida; order Poales; family Poaceae; genus Avena; species Avena insularis. The sequence continues at coordinate 556,381,217 of CM042692.1, read as the reverse complement.
AGAGGAGAATGAAGCAACGGATACATTGAAGAATTAACCAACGGATCGAGAGGAGATTGAACTAAATGCAGGGGAGATTGAACCAAATGTAGGGGAGATTGAACCAGATGTAGGGGAGATTGAACCAATTGTAGGGGAGATTGCACCAAATGCATCAGAGATTGAATCAATTTATTCATTGGAAGCAGAGTTCAAACATAAGGGAATTACACAAGAGGATATTGAAGAAATGATGCCAATGCGTTTTGAACCATATGAATCAATGAATCGAAATGTGGTTGAACCAATTGTACGACAGACTGAAGCATTTGATTCATTTGAATCAGAGAAAAAGAACAAAGGGAACAAACGGAAGAAGCTAATGGTGGACCCCGAGAATATTCTAGCCAGGATCACCTAGAGCAAGGTGGTGAATTCCGAGAATATTCCAGCGAAAACACTAGGAGCAAGAAAAAAAAGAATTTGAATTATTAATTTGAATTTGTATGATGAATTTGAACCACTATCAGTGTTTGTATTGAATTTGAACTACTGTCCATGTTTGTGACGCTTCCAAGTTTATATGTTGGATAACCCCATAACGTATGTGTTATTGCAAGTTTCTATTGTCATGCACCTAGTTGCTTAGCACTGCTCAGTTTTGCCCTCGACATGTGGTCAACACATGGGGTTTAGCTAGTTCATGGCTTAAACCATAACAAACGTTGACCAATCGATCCAAAATTTGGCACACTTGTGTATCCTGGATTGATTTACCATATGAAATTGGAATTTTTGGATTTACTTGTAATCAACCACATTTTTCTTTTTCTAAGTGATTAAATTCAAATAAATGGTTTTAGGGTTAGTTTAATTCAAAAAAGAAGTCAAAACATAGTGCAACCTTCACATCAAGTCTTGTTATGTTAACTAAAACCTAGCATGAATAATAAAAGGAAAGGAAATAAAGAGAAATGGACTTCTCCCCTAAACCACTTCTTGGAATGAGCTACTAGCTATGAAGATGCATGGCTTTCTACTCAGTCATCCTCCAAGATAACCCATCCCAAAACATACTTTGTTTAAATGAGGCCAAATTTGTCACACTTGTGTATCTTTGAGTTGCAAACAATATAATGTCGGCCAATATGGATTGTTGTTTTCAAATAACACATTTTCCATTTGTTATGCCAAAAGCTTGAATTTCTCTTAGTCATTTTTTATCTGAGCGCCCTTGTTTTCCTTAGCTCTACTTAGTTTTCCCCTCCCGCTAAAGTTTTCCTCAGTTTTCCACTCCCGCTAAAGTTTTCCTCACATTTCCCCTCCCGCTAAAGTTTTCCTCACTTTTCCCCTCTCTCATGTCTCACTCTAGCTAGCGCTCTGATTGGTCGAGATGTATGTCACAGATCATGGCCAACCACCGTTAGATACATCATGATCCGATGGGCTAGAGGTCTCTCTCCCGATGGGCGCACCTAACCTTGTACGGCGAGGAGAGCCCGATAGGCTGGATGTCTCTCCCTCCATTTCCCTGTCGCACGTATACCAGCCGCATCAACTAGCGCTCAGTTTGGCTGCGCTCTGATTGGTCGAGATGTATGTCACACGGATCTTGGACAACCACCATTGGATACATCATGATCCAACGGGCTGGAGGTCTCTCCCTCCCTTTCCCCGTTGCACGTATACCAGCCGCATCTTCCTCCCCTCCTATCGATGTACGATTGCGGCGGCGCGGATCTAAGCGCGTGGGGGTCGGAATGGCTTGCGGCGGCGCGGATCTTAGCACGGCTTCTAGAACAGCGTGCGGCGGTGAGGATCTAACCATCTGAAAGACACCAATGTAAGCCATCATCCGCAATATCAATGCACGGCGGTGGTGCCGATAGTGGCCATCGATGAAAGACACCGATGGAAGCCATCATCCGTTCACATCTACGGTTGTGGTGCCGAAAGTGGTCATCAATGCGACGACCGATGGAAGCCATCATCCGTTCACATCTACGGTTGTGGTGCCGATAGTGGTCATCGATGTGAAGACGATTGAAGCCATCATTTGCAACATCACTGCGACAGCGCAGATCAAGCCCTCGTGAACCGAAGCTATTGTAGGCAGGCCGCGGCTGGCACATCGACGGTGAAGGCCGTATGTGAGCACTTTGCCCATACTTCTTAGAGTACACATACGGCGGGGAGGGCGATTAGCTCACCGCCACTTGAAATTGGGAAAAATTTAAGCACAATTTGAACAAAAATTTCGTGACTTAAATTATATGTATGATTTGAATAAATTTGACATGTATTTGAGCCATGAGACCGGTGTATATGCTCTAAAGCTGATTCATAAGTAGTAGTACTTGCTTTGACAATCTCCGGTGGGCTTGTATAAATTTGATTGAAATATGTATGATTTGAATCAAAATTGATATGTATTTGAGCAGTGAGGATGGTGGATATGCTCTAAAGCTGATTCATAAGTAGTACTCCCTCCGACCCAAATTAGTTGATTTAGATTTGTCTAGATTCGATTGTATCTTGAGGAATTTGAGCCAATAATTTGGAACGGGCAACGGATGCTACCGCCAACGCTGCAACTCTACATGGCAGCCATGATGGCAGTGACAGAACAGTCAAAACTGATAGGCCCCCAACTTGACCCTCTATGCATTTGGCACGCAAACTATGGGCTTCTAGATCCAATGGCAAGCAACTCGGGTACCACAATGCATTCTCTCGACTACTTTGGGACCGCTAGATCCAATGGCAAGCAACTCGGGTACCGCAATGCATTCTCTCGACCACTTTGGGACCGCTAGATCCAATGGCAAGCAACTCGGGTACCGCAATGCATTCTCTCGATAACTTTGGGACCGCAAAGTGACTAAATTAGCAGGAACTCACAACCATATATTGAATATCAATCCTACTCTCTAAATTAGCTATCTATTCAACTAATCAATACACGTGGCACCCTTCACCACAAACTGCATACTATAAATGCTAGGACACGGATGACAACTACCCCCCTCCCGCTCACTTAAAGTTCATGCTTTAGATTTTCTACGACTTGATTAGATACGGCAAGATCAACCTCAGGTGTCAACTTCTCTTTGTGAATAAGCTCTAAATTCTTCCTCGACCATACGCTTCAGCTCGAATATCAACAGGTTTTTACGGGCCAATTCATCACCTAACTTGGCAACCATCTCCTCCAAATCCATCCTATGGCTAGACCACTGGGTCGATTCATCTTGGTATGCAATGTACCATGGATCATCGGCCTGCATAGCACACTGTAACAATCCCAAAACAAACTAAATTGGAATTAGTCCAAGAGGCCATGTCAGCACTTCAAATTCAACGATAGTACAAGGAGAAGGAGTTACATGCACTTCCGACGTGGTAGGAGAAGGAGAATGTGTCCATGACATGATCGATTCCCCACCCTCGCCGGTGTACCCGCTACGACTAGACATTGATGACTAATTTGCACCTACAATATCGAGGAAATTACGGGAACCGAATCGATTAGGTTGGGCGGAGCAGGAGCGAAGGTCTTATCAAGCACTACTAGCAATTGCTGCGACTGTTCGTCAAGCTATGTCGGCGGAACCAAATCCCGGTCATCGTGGGCGGCGGACATGCCTGCGGTCGGTACTACCCCAACGTACAATGCACGCAGACGAAATAGGTGCCAGAGTCGTGGTTGAGGTGCAGCGCGACAGTCTGTTCGATACCGCCGTAGGACAGATCCGGCAACGCACCGACGCGCCGACGATGAGTACTCTGTCCGCCGGTGGGATAGGAGCTGCTCGGGGCTGGAGGCTGGGAGCGGATGAGAGAGAGACGACGTGTCATACACGACCTTACTTGTCAATTATTTCATATTTGCCAATTTTGCATATCTGCCAAACTTTTTCTTTAAAATTTTCATATTTGCCACATGACCACCAGATGTCAGTGACACACAAAATGGCAAATATGCAAATTGCAAAGTAAAACATGGAAAATTTACAAATACCCCCTCTAGACCCACATGACGGCCCCACCGGTCATTGGCTATGATGGCCCCACAGAACGGCTCCACATAGCAGCCCCATCGTTCATTGGCTTCGACGGCCCACAGAACGGCCCCATTTGTCATTGGCTGCACCGACCACACAATCAGGAAAAACGGGGCCCACAAGTCAGCGAGGGACGGATGGCTGGTTCGCCGTGTATCCTGGTCCCACCTGTCAGCATGTAATGGTCGAGGCGACGTAACGTAACACTCAACACAGGACCCGCCCGACGCGGTCTCACCTGTCAGCATGTAACGATCAAGCCTTTGACCTGACGGCATCCACCCGTCCGAGCGCATGTGAGGGTTTCAAAATGGAGGGAGGGGAATAGTGAGGAAAAACTAAGCGGCTAGGTAAAACTGAGTACAACTAACGAACCAGGGGCATGAAAATAGAAATCCCTACAATTAATGATAGCACCTGTAGTACTAAGAAAAGGTCTCCCAAGAATAATAGACATATTATCATCTTCAGGCATTTCAAGCAATTATGAGAAACTTGAACATGAACATCCTCACATATACCAACAGGAATAGTAGTAGATTTATCAGCCATTTGCAAAGATATATCAGTTGGTATCAATTTTTCCAATTGAAGTCTCTTCTAGAGAGAAAAAGGCATAACACTAACTCCTACTCCCAAATCACACAAAGAAGTTCTAACATAATTACTTTTAATAGAACAAGGAATAGTTGGAATCCCTGGGTCTCCAAGTTTCTTTGGAACCTTACCATTGAAGGAATAATTAGCAAGTAAAGTAGAAATTTCCTCATCAGGAATCTTCCTTTTATTAGAGATAATATCCTTCATATACTTTGAATAAGGAGGCAATTTAATAGCATCAGTCAAAGGAATTTGCCAAAATAAAGGTTTCATCCACTCACAAAACTTGTTATAGTGTTCATCTTCCATTGACTTGTGTTTCTTATCAGGAAAAGGCATTGGATTTTTAACCCAAGGCTCTCTTTCACTACCATGTTTATTGATACATTGCAAATGTGTCTATAATTTTTGATGTTCCATGCTTGGTTTTATCCACTTTCTTGTGTTTTGTCCACACTTTGGAGTACTTTTCATATGATTTCTTGGACTAACCTATTAACAAGAGCCACAGTGCCAGCTGCCTGTTTTCTGCTGTTTTTGGTTCAAGGAAAGTCAGAAAATGAATATTCTCGGAATTGGATGGGACAAAAGCCAAAGTGCCTATTTTTCCGGAAGTCATCAGATGCCAAAATACAAGATGGAGAGGGGCCAGAGGCCGTCCACACCACCTGGCCACGCGGCCAGGCTTGGCCCACGCCAGGGGGTGGTGTGGTGGCCCCAGGCACCCCCTCGGCCTCCCCTTTCGCCTATAAGATGCCTCCAATACAGAAACCCTAAGTACCCGATCAAAATTCCATGAAAGAATCTGTAGCCGCCGTCATCTCCATCCCTAGATTGGGAGGGATCTGAAGCTCTTCTCGGCACCCTGCCGGAGGGGAGAATTCACCCTAGAGGCCTTCTTCATCACCATGCAAGCCTCCGGTGTGATGCGTGAGTAGTTCATCCTTGGACTACGGATCTATGTAGTAGCTAGATGGCTGGTTCTCCTCCTTTGTGCTTTCATGTTTAGATCTTGTGAGCTCCGTTCATGATCAAGATCATCTATTTGTAATTCTTCATGTTGTGTTTGCGGGGATCCGATGGATATTGAGATGCTATTTCAGATTGGTTATTGATTCTATCATGTCTTTGTTATTTGTGATCTTGCATGCTTTCCGTTGTTAGTAGCTATCTTGGCCAAGTAGATGCTAGCAACTCCAAGAGTTAGTATTTATGCTCGATAGTGGGTTCATGCCTCTGGTAATCTGGGGAACTGACAAAAATCTCTAAGGTACTAGATGTGTTGTTGCTACTAGGGAGAAAACAACAATCCTTTGTTCATAGAACAATCGTATTGTTTACTTTACACGCAGTTCGTACAATAATCTGTTGCTTGCAACTTAATACTGGAGGGGGTTCGGATGATAACCTGAAGGTGGATTATTAGTCATAGATGCAGTTGGATGGCGGTCTATGTATAATGTTGTAATGCCCAATCAAGTCTCAAAGGAGTCAAGGTTATTAGTATATGCATGTATTGCTTTCTTGATGTTTGTCAATTGCACCGCTGTAATTTGTTCACCCAACATGTTATCTATCTAAGGAGAGCCACCTCTAGTGAACTATGGATCCCGGTCCTTTTCTTTTACATACAATCTACAATCTTTTACTGCTTTGTATTTACTTTCTGCAAACTATTACTTCCTTCCATTCGATACGTTTAATCCTTTGTTTTCCGCAAAACACGGTGAGATTGACAACCTCATCGCAAGTTGGGGACAAAGTTTTGTGGTTGTGTTGTGCAGGTCTCCACGTTGCTACTAGCACCGGTAGTCGCCGCCAAAGCTTCACTAGTAACACCTTTGGGGTGTTTCCTTGCTCCTACTGTTCGATTAAACCTTGGTTTCATAACTGAGGGAAACTTGCTGCTGTGCTCATCATACCTTCCTCTTGGGGTTCCCAACGAGCTCTACATCAACACCGCTCTAGCATTTTTCTGGCTCCATATACCGAGCCATCAAGCATTTTTCTGGCACTGTTGCCAGGGAGTCAAGGACATCTTCACAAGGGGAGTCCCTCATAACCAATCTCTTTACTTTGTTATTTTTGTTTTGCTTAGTTTCTTTTTGCTTTGTTTGCTTGTTTCTTATTCAAAAACACAAAAAAATTAGTTCTACTAGTTTGCTTTCGTTATCAAAAACACAAAAAAATTAAGTCTCCTTTAGTTGTCACCTCTTCCTTAGCTCACCATGTTGATCCCTAATTTCACCTTGAAAGACCTTTCAATTGGTAGTGGTTCCATAATTTGGAAAGATAATATTGAAGAATTCTTTAATCATGTTAGCAAACATGAAGATACTGAGGATAGATCCCTTGCAGAACTTGCTCAAAACTATGAGATTGCTGCAGCTTCTTTAATTCATATGTTAGAAGCTAGGTTTGTTAACCTCAACCCCTTAATGCAAGTAATGTTTCTTAAGCTTAAAGAAATTGAGGACCCTGAAAAGAGGGATTTTGTTCTAGAAACTTTGTTTAAGGAATTCTATGATATTGCCAAGGAAGCTAGAAAAGTCTTTGAACGTTTCAATAAGCTAGGCTCATGTGTAGATGTTGTTGGTACACGAGAAAAGATGAACAAAACCAAACCTAATGGGGAGGAACCTAAGATACCAATACCCTTTAAACTAGTAGCAATACATGATGCCATAGAAAAGAATCTTGGTTGGATTGTTCCTGCAAACCCTTTTGATGAGAATAGTGAATCTAAGAGCATTGAGAGAGGATCCTCTAGAACTTATTTGGATGATATACCTTGCCTTGTTGAAAATATTTCTGGTGTTGATCTTAATGCTTCTTCATTTGAGAACACTTGATTCTTTCTTTGCTTCTTATGCCTAACTTAAAGGCGTTAAAGAAAAGTACTTATTGGGAGATAACCCAAAAGTTTTAGATGAACCGCTCCTTATCCTTTTTATTTGCTTTTTGTGCCAAGAGTAACCTCTAATGAGAGAGAAGTAATGATTGGGAAAGTTGCTGTCCCGAAACAGATATCTGTGCTTCATTGTAAAAATTTGTGTAAAATCTCTGAACATCTTTTTGAGGCGTGAATTTTTGTTCTTCTTCCCCAGGTTGTTATCTAACTTTCGTTAGTTCAACACTTTTTGATTTGAGCAACAGAAGGCCTTCGAAAAAATTCGTATTTACCTGATGGTCTGTTTTGACAGATTTCTGCCATTTTCTGCATTTGCTTCTTGTTGGTTCCGTTTTGAGTTATTTTGGGGAATTGAGCTTTTTGAGGGAAGTGCTACAGTAGCTAGTGTTCTAATGGAAGTTTATTTGGTGTTATAACTGAACATTAAGACTTATTTATCTTGAGTGCACTAATGTTGCTAATAAAGATTGTGTGAAGTTTTGTATGAAGGAAAAATTTCAGGTGTATGGAAGGAATGAGTAATGAGATGAAGGATGGACTAAAGCTCAAGCTTGGGGATGCCACGCGTGTCACCCCAAGAAATATCCAAGAAGTACAAGCATCAAAGCTTGGGGATGCCCAAGGCATCCCCTTCTTCATCAATAAAAATCCCAGGTTTCTACCAAACGCTTCATTTTTATTGTTTCATGCACAATTGTTTTGTTCTTGGAGCGTCTTCTTTTTCGTTTTCGTTTTGGTTTTTTGTTTTCTTTTGTTTGCTTAGTTTTCTGAGTAAATTGGTTGTACCCCCTCTTTCATACATTGGTTTGCAAATAATTTGGTTTGGTTTGGAAAAGAGTAGGAAAGTTCATACTTATGTGGTGAAGAGAGCTTGTTTTTGACTGTGGCCTATGCTTTGTCATGCCATGCTTGATATTGTTTTGGCTTTATGCTTAGTATTCTTTGCTGTAGCATGACTTGTTATAAACAATTGAGATTTCTTAATGTGCCTTGGATGAATCATGCATTGTTTTAGCATATTAAAGCATAGTATAGTGGTATTCTCCTTTGATGCTTTATTTGGGTTGACTTGGCGCATGCTCACACCATGTTATGACTATCTCAAGTCACCATAGCCTTTATGATCCTTTAGTTTTCAACTTGTAGTATCACTTTATGCTTTGATCAATGATGTTTTGTCGCTCTGCATGATTATGGCCATTATTGCTCTCTTAGTTTGTCGCTCCTAGTCTTTTGTTAGCCTCCACAACTAAGTATGAGTTCCACTCATGCATCCAACTCCCTAAACCAAGTTATTCCAAAGAGTCCACCATACCTACCTACTAGCTTATGCTATTCCAAGTATATTCATCCTTTTGTTTACCTTCCAAATTAAACTTGTTATGAGAAAACTAGTGATTAAAGCTCTCACGAACTTGATGGCACACTTTACTTTTCTTGCCCTTAATAAACTTGAACCATTGTGTCGTCTATGTTGTATATGCTTGCACTTATTTGTTGGGAATTAGCAGAACCATGCTTTCATGGGGAACGCTTTCAACATTGCACTTGGTACTTGTACCTAGTTGATATCATGCTCTTTTGTATATGGATGTCGTCGGTGTGAAATGAAAGGGGAGCTTGTAAGTCTATGGAGTTATGTATATGTGTTAGAGAAACGCCTGGGCCACTGGTCTAATCCATGCTGACATGGTGGAAACCTGTAGCGTAACCATAATGAGCTGTCTATGAAGCATTCTTCTTATAAAAAAGAGTCCTATGTTGAGAAAAAAAGAGAAAAATAAAAAAAGAGAGATTATGAAAAGAGGAAAGAGAGAAAAAAGCACCACATTCCCATGGTAAATAAGAAGATTTCTAAGATGCTCGTTGTCTGCTTGCCTTGTCATTTTGATATGGGGATTCTTCCATATCATCGGGCAAGGGGTACCCCGTTGGCGGTTCTCTATGATACACATGTACTTACGATGACAAGAACTTACCGGTGACTAAACTTGAGTAGCATGAGGAGCGGCCCTCGTATACAAGGGACATGAGATTCCTAACTTATACTTCGTCAAGCATGTACGCCATAGTTTGTTCACTTTAACCTTAATCACTTCAAGATGCTTATGATAGGGGCAATGAGATCTGAAAGCTATAAGTACCATAATTTTTGGAAGCTCTTTATGAGACTTGAATCCCTACTTCCTTCTATGAAGGCCTTTCTTCCACCATTATATTGAGTCTCCATCTTCTATCTTTATGCACCTACTTTGAGAGCATAGTGGCCATTCTTAGTTCTATGTGCATTGTCCCAAGACTAGTTGATTGATGCATATCTTGTTATTGCTTGTTTTAAACTATTTGTATCTAGTCATTCTTATGAACTTTGAAGGTGTCCTATGCATTTATATTTGCTACTCTATGAGGGACAAGCTGAATACTATTATGCTATGTTTTCTTTATGTGAAACAAACAAATGTCTTGCAAAGCATTGTTATTCATGAATCTTTTGTTTGTGCCTTTTCATGTTGCATCATAGTTTCTTTGTCTCATTGCTAGAACTTTGTCTTTCAAATTATGATTGAAGTACTATGATCCTAGCTTTGAATGTTTTACAAATACTTTGATCAAGTCTTTGATGGTGCATGTCACGTCAAAAATTATTCTTTCTTTTTATCACTTACCTACTCGAGGATGAGAAGGAGTTAAGCTTGGGGATGTTGATACATTGCAAATGTATCTATAATTTTTGATGTTCCATGCTTGGTTTTATCCACTTTCTTGTGTTTTGTCCACACTTTGGAGTACTTTTCATATGATTTCTTGGACTAACCTATTAACAAGAGCCACAAAGGCCATTTGCTTTTTTCTGCTGTTTTGGTTCCATGAAAGTCGAAAATGAATATTCTCGAATTGGACGGGACAAAAGCCAAAGTGCCTATTTTTCCGTAGTCATCGATGCCGAATCTGAGGCGGAGAGGGCCAGGTCGGCCACACCACCTGGCCGCGTGGCCAGGCATGGCCCGCGCCAGGGGGTGGTGTGGTGGCCCCAGGCACCCCCTCGGACTCTCCTTACGCCTATAAGATGCCCTTGGGACGAAAACCCTAAGGGCCCGATCAAAAATCCACGAAAGAGTCTGTAGCCACCGTCATCTCCATCCCTAGATCGGGAGGGATCTGAAGCTCTTCCCGGCACCACACGGAGAGGAAATTCACCACGAGGCCTTCTTCATCACCATGCAAGCCTACGGTGTGATGCGTGAGTAGTTCATCCTTGGACTACGGATCCTTGTAGTAGCTAGATGGCTGGTTCTCCTCCTTTGTGCTTTCATGTTTAGATCTTGTGAGGTTCGTTCATGATCAAGATCATCTATTTGTAATTCTGCATGTTGTGTTTGCGGGGATCCGATGGATATTGAGATGCTATTTCAGATTGATTATTGATTCTATCATGTCTTTGTTATTTGTGATCTTGCATGCTTTCCATTGTTAGTAGCTATCTTGGCCAGGTAGATGCTAGCAACTCCAAGAGTTAGTATTTATGCTCGATAGTGGGTTCATGCCTCCGTAACTGGGAAGTGATGAAATCTCTAAGGTACTAGATGTGTTGTTGCTACTAGGAGAAGACAACAATCCTTTGTTCATAGAACAATCGTATTGTTTACTTTACACGATTAAAGTAAGCAATAATCTGTTGCTTGCAACTTAATATTGGAGGGGGTTCGGATGATAACCTGAAGGTGGATTATTAGTCATAGATGCAGTTGGATGGCGGTCTATGTATAATGTTGTAATGCCCAATCAAGTCTCAAAGGAGTCAAGATGATTAGTATATGCATGTATTTCTTTCTCGATGTTTGTCAATTGCCCGCTGTAATTTGTTCACCCAGCATGTTATCTATCTAAGGAGAGCCACCTCTAGTGAACTATGGATCTCGGTCCTTTTCTTTTACATACAATCTACAATCTTTTACTGCTTTGTATTTACTTTCTGCAAACTATTACTTCCTTCCATTCGATAGGTTTAATCCTTTGTTTTCCGAAAAATACGGTGAGATTGACAACCTCATCGCAAGTTGGGGACAAAGTTCTGTGGTTGTGTTGTGCAGGTCTCCACGTTGCTACTAGCACCGGTAGTGCGCCCTGTCAAAGCTCAGCTAGTAACACCTTTGGGTGTTTCCTTGCTCCTACTGGTTCGATTAAACCTTGGTTTCATAACTAAGGGAAACTTGCTGCTGTGCTCATCATACCTTCCTCTTGGGGTTCCCAACGAGCTCTACATCAACACCGCTCCAGCATTTTTCTGGCGCCATATACAGAGGCATCATTTATTAGCAACAAAATCTTCCTTAGTGTACTTAGTATTCTTAGTGTGCCTTTCAGGTTCTTCTTCAATTTCTTCTTTATCAAGAGCATCATTTTTCTCATTACCACTCTTAGTTTCAGCATTAGAGGCAGATAGACTATTAGGATCTTTAGCAGTTTCATAAGATTCTATAACTTTTTTATGTTTCTTTTTCTTTCTCTTAGAAGAAGTACCACTATTTTCAATTTATTGAGAATCCTGCTCAATTCTTCTAGGATGTCCCTCAGGATATAAAGGATCCTGAGTGACAGCACCACTCCTAGTTCTAATTTCATAAGCATATTTTTCTTTAGAAGCATTAACTAGCTAATCTTTTTGTACTTTAGTAAGCTGATCAATTTGGGTTTGAACCATTTGGAAATGTTTAACAAGCACTTTAACATCATTGGAGGTTCTTTCCACAATATATTTCAACTCATTAATAGCTCTAGAGTTTTCCATTAAATGATTTTGTACTCTTTTATTAAAATTATCTTGCTTAACAACATAGATATCAAATTCTTCTAAGAATTGATCAGGAGGTTTAGAATAAGGAATATCACCTTCATCAAAATGTTTGAGAGAGTGTACCTCAATAGTGGATGAGTGGGAGATTGGCTTACATAACTCTTCTATAGGAGGTAAATTCTTCACATCTTCAGATTTAATACCCTTCTCCTTAAGACATTTCTTAGCTTCCTTCATCACTTTATCATTTAGTTCAATCACTGCCCTATTCTTTGGTGTTGGTGTTGGCTGAGGCACAGTTGACTCGGGTGTAGTTGACTCAGGTGAAGTCCAGTCATCATAATTCTTGCTTATTTTCGCCATTAATTCCTCATCTTCTTTGGGACTTCTCTTCCTAAAAACACAATCAGCAAACTATCCAGGTATGTCCTAGATTCATCAGTTAGTCCATTATAATATATATCAAGAAGCTCATTTTTAGGTATTGGACATCCAGGCTATGCATGAATTAAAACACAAAACCTTGCCCATGATTCAGGCAATTTCTCCTCTTCTCCCTGTTTAAAATAAAAAAGTTCTTGCAAAATGGCATGTCGAGCACTAGGAGGAAAATATTTCTGAAAGAAAATATCAATCAAGAAATCAGGGCTATCAATAGATACATGAGGTAAATTATTGAACCAAGCTTTAGCTTCTCCTTTTAGTGAAAAAGGGAAAATTTTAGCAACAAAGTATGTGCGCATCTTAATATCATCAGAAAATAAGCCACTCATGGTAGAAAGCTCAGTCATATGTGCTATAGCACTTTCATTTTCAGTCCCACAAAAAGGTTCTTTCTCAACAATGGTTATGTAAGATAAATCAAGAGAGAAATCATAATCCTTATCTTTAATGTTTATGGGAGATGTAGATAATTTAGGTCTAACAGTGTGTCTCTCAAGCAGACTCTTAATAGCACTTGCATCATAAGTGTTTCAGCATTCTTCAATAAATTCATAGTCATTTCAATATAACCGTCATCAAGATCATAGCTCTCTCTAGACTCAGGTGAACTCACAGGTGTAATATTATCTTCATTAGGAGTTTCAGTGTTTCCAACTATAGTTCTAGCAATTATAGCATCTAGGAAAGGACCTAATGAACCACTCTCATCAAGTACAGTAGAAGTAGCATCATAAGTATCAGAAGCAATTTCAAATTCAGCAGAAGTAGCAGTATGTGTAACATGTGTATACCTCTCCTTGTAGTGGATGGTAATATAGGAACTTTTCAATCACGAGTTTTACCCATGATGAATGGATAGCAGCAAACAATAATGATTCCAAGTGAACTTTATAAATAGATCTATGATCCCCGGCAACTGCGCCAGAAAATAGTCTTGATGACCCACAAGTATAGGGGATCGCAATAGTCTTCGAGGGAAGTAAAACCCAATTTATTGATTTGACACAAGGGGAGCCAAAGAATATTTATAAGCCTTAACAACTGAGTTGTCAATTCAGATGCACCTGGAGACAATCTTGCTTGTAGTAATTTATCAGTAGCAATAGTTTTGCAGTAGCAATAGCAGTAGTTAAACAAAGATAGTAGTAACAATTGTAGTAAACAGTAGGACTAAATCGCGGTAGGCAAAGGGATGGATGGATGGGCATTGCATGCACAAGAAAATTCATATAATAATCAAGACATAGGGCATTTGCAGATAAATAAGATAAAGTATCCAAGTACTAAATAATCATAGGCATGCGTTCCATATATAGTCATACGTGCTCGTAATGAGAACTTGCACAACATCTTTTGTCACCTTGACCCGTTGCAAGGGGCCTCAAGGGAATCTACTGGCAATTAAGGTGCTCCTTTTAATAGAGCACCGGAGCAAAGCATTAACACTCTGTGAACACACGTGATCCTCACATCATAGCCACCCCCTCCAGTTATCCTGATTTCTCTCACTTTGGAGCCTCGGGTTCCGGACTATAATATGTGTATACAACTTGCAGGTAAGATCATAAACAATAATATCATCATAAATCAATAACATCTTCAGATCTGAAATCATGGCAGTCGGACCCTAGTGACAAGCATTAAGAATAACAAGTTGCAACAATGTCAAAAAGGACTAACAATAGATACTAGGCACCATGCACTAACAATCTGATGCAATTACATGAACGATCTCATCTAATCCCTACCATCCCTAGAGCCTATTGTGGGGGATTACTCACTCATAGATGGGGGAATCATGGATGGTTGATGGAGAAACGTTGGTGATGATGATGGCGATGATCTCCTCCAATTCCCTGTCCCGGCAGGGTGCCAGAACGGAGTTTCTGGTTCTGAATCACGGTTTCTGGTGGTGGCGGCGCAACGGAACTCTATCTGGAAAAACATCGAACTCCCCCTTTTTTTTAGGTCAGAGGGCTTATGTAGGCGAAAGGAGAGGTCGAGGCGGAGACCGAGGCGTCCACACCACCCCCTGGCATGGCCTGGCCTGGCCTGCGCCACCAGGTGGTGTGGGCCCCTCGTGGCCCCTCTCCGTCTCGTCTTCTTGCTCCATGAGTCTTCTGGTAAATTAGGAGTTTTGCGATATTTTCTGGGATTTTTCCTGAAAGTTGATTTCCTGCACAAAAACGAGACAGCAAAGCAATTCTGCTGAAAACAACATTAGTCCACATTAGTTGTATCCAAATCACACAAATTAGATAAGAAACAATAGCAAACGTGTTCGGGAAAGTAGATACGTTTTGGATGTATCACTTCCCCAGCAACAGCGCTAGAAAAAGGGTTGATACCTTTGATTCGGATTTGCGGATGCAGTATAGTAGCTTTTTCCCTAGTAGACCTAGATTTAATCGAATCCTTGGAAAACAATGCCAAAAGGAAAATAATAAGGCACGTCTACAAGACTTGTTTTTTCGCTTTACCTGAGTTAACCAGACCTTTCTAGTTTACTTTATAATGTGGGTTGTATCAATGGATGGAGATATGCCATGGTTGAAGATTCACCTGCAGCTGCACATCATATGGGATAAAGATAGCAATACGCATATTCATGTGTAATGATTTAATATAGATAAAATTTATGGGTAGCACATCTCGATATACTAGATCCCCTACGAGTCACAGTCATAGCAATAGTCTTCTGATCCAACCGTTTACACCGTGAAGCACCGTGCTACAGACAATTATTAAGTGAAAACATAGATCAAAGCCTTAAGAAGTGATGTTGCTGTATTGCCCCAATGGATCGCTAAACAAAGACCGTACTCCCCTTTCTATCACTGGGTTTCCTATGAGATTGCGCTAACCAAGTATCTCACTTTAAGCCTTTATCAATCTCTGGGATCTTGCGTACGTACAAGTCCATACATCGAGAAAAGAGACAAAGAAACAAAGATACAAATCTCTATTCAATCAATACACAGTACTCCCATAGATTAGATGCACATAATCACTGCGAGGTTTTACCCCAACCCACAGCCCGTGAGGACTATTCACTCATAACAATAAGATCAAAGATAGAAAACATTGTGCAAAATACTTAGATTGAAATCAAATATTCTTACATTGGTCGACGAATCACAAGGAGATCTCAGTTACAAGCTAATGGTTATGGCTATGGAGAGGATGGATGAGGGAGGGTATGAACTATGATGGTGGATCTCCTTCGGTGGTGGTGTGATGCAATCTAAGAATGGTGGCCCTCTACGTGGTGGCTGAAATATCAAAATATATATGCGCCTTCACAAAAGTTGTAGGGTTTGACGAGACGAAGCCAATGCCACCTGGTATGGATGGGCCGTACGAGCGGACCTTGCCCATACCAATGGTCGTTATGACCTCTGTCGACTGGTTTTGACTCCGGAATTAATTGGCCCTGTCGACTTCTTCATTTATGGATCCTGATTTCGCCTTAAAAGCATTTCCTGCACAACACAATTAAAAACAATGGATTGCATATCTTTGCAATAATTAGTCATCAGTGGAAAGGATGGAGAGATTCTTGGTCAATTACTTGACTAAAAACAAAGTTTAAACACGGAGAAATATGGACATTTTCACAAGCATCATATGGGTTCTATGACTGCCCTAAAGTGCCCCATATTGGATCATGTGTTTGCGTTTGTGGTGCTCATATGGGAGAATAAGGTGAGCCTTTTGTGGCGTCGGTGAGTGGTGTGCCTTCAGATCTTGTGATAAGCCCTTGCGTCGCGTTGGGTGTGCATCGAGCCACCACACCTTAAGGTGAGCCATTTGTGGCATTCAGAGAGTGTTACGCTGGCATAGCTTTTTTGAAGTGAAACTCAGGATAAAATCATTGTCCCTGCATGCCTCGGTTATTTATATACTCGAGCTCTTTACTTATGCACTCTTTCTATCACCTTATTGCTTGTATTGCTTAGCATAGGTTGTTGGTGCACTTAGTTGACTCTAGTGAATTTTGGTTTTGTGCATGATAAATTAAACACTAGTTTTATTCCGTATATATTAGATCCTTAATCGTAACTATTTTCAAATGCCTATTCACCCCTCTAGGCGACATCTGAATCCTTTCAATTTTAGTATTTTACCGCGCTCGCCCTTTTATGCTTATTTCACCAGTATCCTATATTTGAAGAGGTTTATGGACAAATCAATTGGGGCTATCATTTTTGGAATAAATATGTCAATTAGAAGACTTAAAAGTCTTCCATACAAATATCTTCGCACCTGGGAGAAAATCCAGGGAGAAAATAAACAAAATGAGATGTATTGGTACTCAATGAGAACTTGTATGGTCAGGGATGACCGTACTGTTCAACCGTACCATGTGCCCATGGGACAGCCTCATCAAATACTTTCACCCTGTATGATCCGATAAGAGATTAGGCCTATAAAGACACCACAAACCATCAAAATATCGGGCTTGTTCGTCTGTGGTACCAAAGTTGGCAGGCCAGCGCATGGCGATACCTAAGTTGCCTGAAATTACCGCGTTTCGAAAAGTTGGGCCGCCAACTACCGAGAGGGGCCATTTCGATGCAAGCTGGTCTCACCCCTACCAAATCCAAACATGCCGTGAAACTGCCCCGTGAAGTAGACGGTCGGGACCCTCATGTCAGTAATATTTTCGTGACGCGAGCGCCAACGCGGCAACCACGTAGGCGAAACGAGATACTAAAGGAGCATCATGCGTTGACCAAATTCACAAATCCACTCCCCCTCCTTTCGCATGAACCCTAGCACCGGCCGCGTCGAAATCCCCTCTCCAACCATAATGATCTCTTCAGGTATTTGACTTCCGGTGCCAGTTGTCGCCTACTGCTACCGAAGCTCGATGCGAATGCCGTGCCAGCCGTTCGACGATCTAGCCCGCCTCTACCGCTGACGAGCTGAGCAGCGCGAAGGATGGCAGATCCATTTGCCAAGGAAGAAGTACTTCTGGCTAATTTCGGGTGAGCTACTCTTCTCTTTGCTATTCGCACTACCTATAACTGCTAGCTGGCTATTGGCATTACAGAGATATATCGAACATAGAATTGTTTGCTAGCACGACGCTAACAAACAATTCTTATCTTTTATCTCCAATTTTCTGTCAACTAGGATCTCCGCTGAACCCAAATACACGGTTCTGGTGAGCATCCGTGGCTACCTCGTTAAATTAGCACATGGGAAGAGCACGTGGAAACAGGATCAGAGTTTGAAGATGGAAGTAGCGCCTATGTAGTTATGCACTGTCCCTGGTTTGGTTGTTGCTGTGTGTGAACTTGCTGAAATGAGGCCAGAGCAGACTGCACGGTTCAGCATCGTTGATGAACGAGGCTTCAGGGTTCCTATAGCGTGTGACAGTCAACTAATTGGGTTGGTGAAACAGCATGTTAGGCTTCGCGTGGTTACGCTGGTGTGTAACATAGTGGATGAGGAAGCTCCTGCTACTGGGAGTCGCCTAGCTATTATTGGACAGGGAGGTCTAACTCGAATCCCTGTTGTTGTTGAGCAAAATGTGGTTCCTTGTCCGCGACATGCTTCTGTCAGGCAACCTCCTCGTAGGAGTCCCCGTATTGCCGTTGTGGAAAACTCTGCTCTGGAATCTGCTGGTACTGGTCGTCCCCGTCCCCGTGCCCATGTTTCTGCGGCGGCTGCTCACCCAATCTATGCCACAGTTGAGCAAACTAAGGTGTCCGGAGGCTGCCCCGCTGTTGTTGCCAAGACCGTCGCCTTGTGTGCTGCTCCTCCTCGAAACCGTCCTCAAATTGTGCGAACCCGTGCTTTGGAATCTGCTGGTACTGGTCGTCCTCATGTTGTTGTTGATCTGGACGCTGTTGACCCAATCCCTGCCGCTGTTGAGCAAACTAAGGCTTCCGGAGGCTGCCCCACTGTTGTTGCAAAGACTGATGCCTTCTCTCCTCCTCGAACCCATGTTCGGGTTCAGCGAGCTGCTGGTCTGAAGCCAGCTCATGGTCTGGACTCTGCTAGCACTCGAAACACTGTTGTTGTGGGAACTGCTCCTGATCGTCGAGGTGGCATGGCAGCAGCTGATCCTATTGTGGCTGCCGTTAGAAGGGGCCCTGCCTGTCCACCATGTAATGTAGCTCCCATTGCTAAGGGCCCTCGCCTTTCTCCTGGTCCTGGTACTTCCACCAAGGTTGATCCAGCTAACGATGACGCTGGTGATGGCGGCGGTGGCATTGGGGCTGGGTCTGATGGTGCCGCTCCATCTCTCGAACCTCTCGGAGGTTTCTATCCTGAAGAACCTGATGATGGCAAAGTAATCGTTCGTATCGGTGTCGCAGATTATACTACAAAATTAGATGATGGCATAGAAAAATTCTATGACGAGTTTGATGTAATCCATGGCAGATACGACCCTGAAGTGGTAGAGTTATCTGACCTGATGGCATCATTACGTGTGAAGGTGTTGTGGGGGTCCTCCCAGGAAGCACGTTTGTTATATTATGGTTACAGGAGCAAAAAGGCTATCGAAGTGAAAGATACCAGGGATTTAGTCGTACCGTTTACAAGGAAACATTATAGAGGTGAAGTTTATTTCCACTTGGTAGTGCTCACGGTTGGAGAGGAATTGGAACTCGACAATAGAGATGATGGACTTTTAGAAGGCATGCATGACCTGATCCATGGCATCACTGGGGCTGGTGCGACTGAGGGTGGCTTCGAACAGAGGAGAGCCTTATAGAGGAGCGTCATAAAGAGGAGCAGGAAGAGCATCCCCAGAAAGGGCACCCTGAAGAAGAACGTCACCAAGGAGACCACGCCAGAGAAGAGGACGCCCAAGAGTCGCACAACAAAAGGCACCACGCCGCAGAGTACACCCCTGAGATCCAGTCAAAATGCCACACCGAACGGTAGCAGCAAAAACGCTAAGAGGGCTAGCACGGAGGTGAACACTCCCAGGAGTGGTAGCAAAGAGGCGAAGATGGCCAGCACGGAGGCTACCACACCAAGTGGGAGCAGAAAAAACACTAATTTGGAGCGGAACACGCTGCTGTCAGGGAATTATGCCAGCACGAAGGAGAACACGCCCAATAGTAGCAGCAAAAAGGCTAATTTGGAGCGGAACACGCCGCTAAGGTCAGGCAATAATGCCAGCACGAAGGAGAATACGCCCAATAGTAGTAGCAAAAGGGCTAATTTGGAGTGGAACACATCGCTGGGGTCAGGCAATAATGCCATCACGAAGGAGAACACGCCCAATAGTAGCAGCAAAACGGCTAATTCAAAGAAGAACACGCTGCAGAGGTCAGGCAATAATGCCAGCACCCTGGAGCCAACACCCGTGAGGGGAGGCAGTAAGGAGATCACACCTAAGAGCGGCAGCAAAAGGCCTAGTTCGATGGGGAATGGAACGCGGATGTCAAGCCCTACTAATACCATCAGGAAAGATTACATCAGGAAGGAGGATGTACACAGGAAGAGCAAGAGGGTTATGTACACTCAAGATGAAATTGATTCTGAATGCTGTTTGTCCACTGAAGTACCTAGGATGCATGCAAACATAAGACCACCCCATGTGGTTGCAGCAGAACCAACCGAGTGTCTTGGAGAAAACAGAGTTGCCGGTGAGGTGGACTGGGGCAATGTTCCTGTCCATCCGGGTGGAGACGATGGTGCAGCCCCACCCATGGGAGTCAATATGATGTGTGCAGTACTAGGCATTAGAGACGATGGCGAAGATTCTAAATTAGATGAAGAAGAAGGCACTATAGAGGATCAAGAATCTGGTGATGATGAAATAGACGAGGAACTTAACGTTGAGGCTGGTATTCTAGTCGATGATTTGGGTGTTGAAGTAGAAGAAATGAAACATGACCACGATTATCCTATAATTTCGGTCGACAGCGAGTTTAGGAGCATGCATGAGTTCAGGATGGCGTTCCGGCATTTTTGTATCAAGGGGGAGTTCGACGTTTATCGACTAAAGAACTCTGCCGAGAGGTATGAGGCCGTTTGCAAGTTAACATGGATGAATGGACGGGCCGAGGTACATTGTCCATGGAGGATCACAGCAAGATCCTTACCTGCATCGACTGCAATTAGGGTATTGGGGCAATGATGCAGCAAACCATTAGAACTCTCTCTCTCTTTTCACTCTATAACTACAATTGATGTGTGATATCTCTCTGGCAACTAGTCTAGTCCGCTTATCTTTTAAATGAATCTGTGTTGCAGGTGAACAAAATGGGCCCTCCACTCATGTGTCCGACAGGCAGCAAACTGAAATCCTCAATGGCTGATACGGAGTGGGTGGCTATGCAATCTATGTCCATACTAAAGGATAACCCTAAGGAGACCGCAAAGAATATTCAGACTAGCCTCGGTTCTAAATACAACATTGTCCTTCCGTATTACACGGTTTGGAAAGGTAAATACAAAGCTCTGGGGGTCTTGCACGGGGATTGGACCAATAGCTTCAGGATGCTATACAACTTCAAGGCAGAGGTACAAGCTAGGTGTCTGGGGAGTGTTGTGGAGATTGACACCGAATCAGAAGGTGGTAAAATATATTTCAAAAGATTTTTCATGGCGCTTAAACCTTGCATCGAGGGATTCAAGGCCGGCTATAGGCCGTATCTGAGTGTAGACATCACTGTCCTAATTGGCAAATGGAAAGGCTGCCTGCCATCTGCCACAACCCTTGATGGTCACAACTGGATGTTCCTAGTGGCATTCGGGCTGTTTGAAACAGAAACGGAGGAAAACTGGGTCTGGTTTATGAGGCAGCTTAGGAGATCAATAGGCCACATGGATCCATTGGCTATATCCACGAATGCATGCAAAGGGCTGGCGAATGCAGTGAAGGAGGTGTTCCCGCGAGCTGAAGGTAGATAATGCCATGCCCATATGATGCTCAACTTGTACTCACACTACGCAGGCAGCGTATTTCGTTACATGTTTCCTGCTGCTAGAGTTTACAAACCTAGTAGCAGCGATTATTTCATGGGCAAGATTTTGTCAAGCCCTCAACTTCCGTAGTACTTAGCCATCCATCATTCACAGCTATGGAAGAGGAGTCAATTCAACCCCGACATCAAAGTTGATTACATAAACAACAACCTTGCGTAATGCCCGAATAATCGGGTGAAGGACATAAAACTGCGTCTGCTCATATCTTGATGGACAGATACGTGGTATGATCATGAAGTTAAACATAAGGAGAGAGATCGGTAGGAGACTTAGAGGACATATGATACCGCCATTGTACAAAGAATCGCACAAGAGAAGCCGAGGACTTGCTCATCTTAAGGTTCTCCGTCAACCAGCGTCGTGAGGTGTTCGATATGTCCAAGAGTGGCAAAAAGGATGTTGTGAACATCTAGCTGCGAGAATGCACCTGCTTAGAGTGGCAGCATACCGGGAAACCTTGCGACCACGCCTTGGCCTTCTTGGTGAAGAAAAGAACTCTACCACATTTGGATCAGTATTTGTTAGACTACTACTCTATGGAAAAGTTCAGAGCTGCATACGCTGGATCCGTCGAGCCATGTACAGACCCATCTCAGTGGCCTCAAGTCCAACTGTCTTTCGAGCTTTGCCAGCCAGTTACAAAAAGGGGCAGAGGAAGACCCCAGGTGAATAGGTTTAAGAATTTTCTCGAGAAGAAGGGTTTGGCTTTCTATGCTACAAAGAATGGCAAAAACAGATGCAATACCTGCCATCTTATAGGCCATAGAGCAGCTGGATGTCCCCTTAATGCTCCCAAACCTAGGTATGAGATGGTACATTCACACAAAAAAATTGTTTATAGTCTGTAGATATAAGGTAGTAATCCATGTACTGTTTTTTTACAAGAAGCGCAAGGTAAGAAACAAGACAACCGACTCAGTAATTTTGCTGCGAGAAGAAAACCAAAACGAGTGGAGTGATGATGCCGGACAAGATTCTGGTGCTGATTGGCCTGACTTCCCTCGGCCCGGAGATGCAGGGTATGTGAAGGTAAGAAAATTGGCACCCAGGAAGAGGAAGAAGGCAGGAGATGAAGAAGCCAGTGGACGTGAAAGAAAGAGGAAGAAAGTTGGCACCCAAGCAGAGAAAGAGGGCTAGCAGTATAGCACCCTAATGATGTATTGAACTTGAACCTATATATGTAGTTCGGTTAAACTCTGGAGCTGTGTGCGTGGAACTTGTTGGGCGAAACAATTTGCCTCCCGTACTCGGAGTAAAATGTATCGCGACTTTAGGATTTGATACGGCCGAGGCCACTAGTTGAATCCAAAACTGTGACTGTGCCACTACTATCTGAACAATCACGATAGCTGAGCGGTTAAATCCTCTCCAAAATCGATGGGTGTTAGTGGCACAAACATGATTTATTTATAGGCGCTTAATAAATCCCTACTATTGGCATTACACTTATGATATGTTTCTGGGCTAGAAAACAATTTCTTAAGCTGGCTGCTACACTCCACGAAGCAACAACTTATTTCAGCTGCTGGACAACGACATGGCAACATAAACTACAAATGCAACAGATAATGCCTAGATAATGAGGAAATTGTGTCCACTATCTGGCCTAATCTTGAGCCCTTCTATCTCACCACCTCCCTGCCCCTGCCTCCCCTGCACCTGGCGAAGCTCCCGGATCTCTCGCTCCATCGCACGAATCTCCTCTTTCTTGTCCCACACAGCATCACGCAGATTCTGAACAAGCTCTCTGTGAAAACCTGTTAGTGGCTTTTCGATCCACACAAACTTGTCACAGCCAGTCCCCCTCCCTTCCTGCGTAGTAGATCGAAGGAAACAAAAAAAAAGAATTACATTACGCTTTCCAGATCCGGGTTACCATTGTACCTACAGTATGAACTTACCACTCTGATGCTGCAATTGCTGAATTTTCCTGCAGTATTTTCATCCGTCCATGAAATCCATCTCGGCATCTTCTCACCACACAAACACAAAGATATCGGGTAGTAATCGAGGGCGCCGGTACCTGATGGGGGCACCCGCCTGACGGTGTTGAGCCGACCCTGATTCCGCCCGAGACGAACTGCACGAGCTACGAGCCATGAGCGAGGGGAGCGAGGGCAGAGGAAAGAGGAGCCTTTGGATGTCAGTGTAGTGGTGAAGCATGATTTATCCCTACTTAATAACTCGGGCAGAATCCTACCGTCCACATTCGGCTGACAGGTGGGGGACCTAGCGTGTGGACTTGTCAAAAAAAAACTCGCGCCTTCGTGGTTCAAAAGCCCTATCGCGTGCATTGGACGAAATTTTTTGGCACCTTGCCCGCGTACATATCACTGGGAGGTCTTTCTCAGGAACTAGACATGCCTGGCCCACAATCTTACTCCCTCCTAGGAACTTGTCATGGCTCGCGCCGGCAGATCCATCTGCTCTACCGCTTCCGGTAGGGCTCGCCGCGGCGGATCCACCCCAAGATCCTACTGTCGCAGTATCAAATGGCCATGGTTTCTTGAGAGGAGAGACGACGCTACGTATGCGAACTTGGCCCCTCCTACCTGTAGAAGGACTGATGCGGCGTCGAGCTCGAGCAAGAGCCACTAGGCGCGATGGCGCTCGGTCCACGCCAACCCTGTCAGCTTTGTCATTGTCAATTCCGATGTGGAGGACGACGGGGACGAAGCTGTGCAAAACGCCATTGTTTCCTCCTTGGCAAAGGGCAAGCCACGAGCGGGAGTGGATGTCACTGGGAAGGGCACGACGGTGTCACCAATCAAGGTGGACTCCGACGACAGCGGTGTGATGTGGGTTTAGATGTTGTTTAGGATGGTTGCAATTTTGGTTGTGTTTAATGCGAGTACAATTATTGTAATGTGTTCGTCGAGCTATATTGAGAAATATGTGCAATAGCAGCATGTGAGTGCTTCCACTTTAGAAATTGTGTTTGTGCCATTTGCATGTTGCATTATCAACGTAGATTACTTGTAAACAATCCAACGAAAATCATCAGATTACAACCATCGGACGGGAGTGGCAGGATGGAAGAGAAGTTGGGACAAAGGGCTTGAGGGAAGGAAGAGGAGGGGGCGTGAGACTGGCAGGTGGGCCCTCGGAACACGTGACACTGACATGCGGGAGCGGGAGCACACGGTATTGCCGGTCTGTCCAGAGCAAGCAGACTTTACAATGTGACAACAGCAAGCTGATTGGACCAATATAATAACTCGTCGAAGTATTAAGGAGTACTGAAAACTACAACTGGGGTACATTCGCACAACACGTATGCTCTAAGCACCTGAGAAGCATCGCTTAAGTCTAACAGTAACGACATCACAAGTACTACATTTGACTGTCGGTCTCCTCGATACAAATGTAGAAATGCATCTGCCTGTTCGGTCCAGCACCGACAAGGTACTGAGATGGCACGCATAGGATCGACCTTAGGTCCACATACTCCACCTCCAGCGCAGCGCCAGCTAGCACAATAATGCTATCTGACGATGGCGGCTGGGTGTTCGCCCACATGCGCACCGTGTATATGGGCCAGGCGCACGAGACCGACATGACGCATACGACACCCACTACGGTGGGCCCGGCTCTGGTTCCCGGAACACCGGCGGTGATGGTCAGGACGAAAACAGAGCCGCCCCTCCCCCCCTGGAAAATTAGCAGGCGGCATGCCGAGTCAGTGAACGACACCTGTTCTTGGAGAAGTTGAGCTTGCCCGTACGAGATCCTAATCACTTTGATCAAGTGCCCATCTGCAAGGTGGATGAAGAGCTCGAAGCGGTTGCAGCCGGCTCAGGCAAAGACGCACGCGCCGGTAGTGCATGCGAGCTCGTGGAGAGGGAGCTCGTGGTAGGAGTAACGGCGAAAGCATCCTGGGTGGGAGCACACGAATGGGAACGCCGCTGCAAAGTTGTGCGCGAGGATCTCTAGATTCTTGGGCTGCAACATCTGCCACATCTGAAGTTCGTCGAGAAATCGGAAAAAAGATCAGCAGTTAGATTGGCGAATAGCAGGAATGTGTAGGATAAGTTCAAAAGCTTGTAAAATGAATTCTTACCATGAAGGTAGCAACCGGAGAATTGGTGGATGACGTTGGCTTGCGGCTACGGCAGGATGGAAGTTAAGTGGGGAAAGTGGCTTCGAGGGGAAGGAAGAGAAGTACGGGGAGGAAGAGAAGTAACGGGGACGTGACACTGGGATATGGCCCACTGAACTCGTGAGTCGTAACACTCGCAACATGCCGCTTGTTCAGAGCAAGCGTGGCCAATCATGCCGTAACAGCCTACTCGAGGATCGCTCTCGCGAAGACCATCCCAATCGTCCAAGCGCCCCAATCGAACGGTATGTAACAATCGTCAAGCAGAACAACTATGTTATGGCGTGCCTTCTAGAAGACTCGGTCTAACGGTGGATCCATTGGGGGGGCAGTGCTAGTTTTATTATAAGAACAAGCATGAAATGACTCGAATGGATCCATGTGTGGTTTGTGGAAACAACACACATGCAATGACTCTAGTGGTTGATCCATGTGTGGTTTGTGGAAATAACACACATGCAATGACTGTAATGGATCCATAAGTGGTTTATGGAAAAGAACACACATCCAATGACCACTGGTTGATCCACATGTGGTTTGTCGAAAGAACACACATGCAATGACCACTTATTGATGCATGTGTGGTTTGTGGAAAGAACACACATGCAATGACAGTGGTGGATCCATGTGTGGTTTGTGGATAGAACACACATGCAATGACTCTAGTGCTAGTTTTAGTATAAGAACACAATGCAATGACTCTGGTGGGTCCACATGTAGTTTGTGAAAAGAACACACATGCAATGACCACTGGTGGATCCATGTGTTGTTTGTGGAAAAGAACACACATGCAATGAGTCTAGTGGATCCATGTGTGGTTTGTGGAAAAGAACACACATGCAATGACTCTAGTGCTAGTTTGTGGTTTTAGTATAAGAACAAACATGCAATTACTCAAATGGATCCATTTGTGGTTTGTGGAAAGAACACACATGCAATGACTCTGGTTGATCCATATTGTGGTTTGTGGAAAGAACACACATGCAATGACCACTGGTGGATCCATGTGTGGTTTGTGGAAAAGAACACACATGCAATGACCACTGGTTAATCCATGTGTGGTTTGTGGAAAGAACACACATGCAATGACAGTGGTGGATCCATGTGTGGTTTGTGAAAAGAACACACATGCAATGACTCTAGTGTTGGTTTTAGTATAAGAACACACATGCAATGACTCTAGTGGTTGATCCATGTGTGGTTTGTAGAAATAACACACATGCAATGACTCTAGTGGTTGATCCATGTGTGGTTTGTGAAAATAACACACATGCAATGACTCTAGTGGTTGATCCATGTGTGGTGTGTGGAAACAACACTCATGCAATGACTCTAGTGGTTGATATATATGTGGTTTGTGGAAAGAACACACATGCAATGACCACTTGTGGATCCATGTGTGGTTTGTGGAAAAGAACACACATGCAATGACCACTGGTTGATCCATGTGTGGTTTGTGGAAAGAACATACATGCAATGACAGTGGTGGATCCATGTGTGGTTTGTGAAAAGAACACACATGCAATGAATCTAGTGTTGGTTTTCGTATAAGAACACACGTGCAATGACTCTAGTGGTTGATCCATGTGTGGTTTGTGGAATTAACACACATGCAATGACTCTAGTGGTTGATCCATGTGTGGTTTGTGGAAACAACACACATGCAATGACTCTAGTGGTTGATCCATGTGTGGTTTGTGGAAATAATACACATGCAATGACCCTAATGGATCCATAAGTGGTTTATGGAAAAGAACACATATGCAATGACCACTGGTTGATCCATATGTGGTTTGTGGAAAGAACACACATGCAATGCCCACTTGTTGATCCATGTGTGGTTTGTGGAAAGAACACACATGCAATGACAGTGGTAGATCCATGTGTGGTTTGTGGATAGAACACACATGCAATGACTCTAGTGCTAGTTTTAGTATAAGAACACACATGCAATGACTCTGGTGGGTCCACAAGTGGTTTGTGGAAAGAATACACATGCAATGACCACTGGTTGATCCATGTGTTGTTTGTGGAAAAGAACACACATGCAATGAGTCTAGTGGATCCATGTGTGGTTTGTGGAAAAGAACACACATGCAATGAATCTAGTGCAGGTTTGTGGTTTTAGTATAAGAACAAACATGCAATTACCACTGGTGGATCCATGTGTTGTTTGTGGAAAAGAACACACATGCAATGAGTCTAGTGGATCCATGTGTGGTTTGTGGAAAAGAACACACATGCAATGACCACTGGTTGATCCATGTGTGGTTTGTGGAAAGAACACACATGCAATGATAGTGGTAGATCCATGTGTGGTTTGTGAAAAGAACACACTTGCAATGACTCTAGTGTTGGTTTTAGTATAAGAACAAACATGCAATGACTCTAGTGGTTGATCCATGTGTGGTTTGTGGAAATAATGCAATGACTCTAGTGGTTGATCCATGTATGGTTTGTGGAAATAACACACATGCAATGACTCTAGTGGTTGATCCATGTGTGGTTTGTGGAAACAACACACATGCAATGACTCTAGTGGTTGATATATATGTGGTTTGTGGAAAGAACACACATGCAATGACCACTGGTGGATCCATGTGTGGTTTGTGGAAAAGAACACACATGCAATGACCACTGGTTGATCCATGTGTGGTTTGTGGAAAGAACACACATGCAATGACAGTGGTGGATCCATGTGTGGTTTGTGAAAAGAACACACATGCAATGACTCTAGTGTTGGTTTTCGTATAAGAACACACGTGCAATTACTCTAGTGGTTGATCCATGTGTGGTTTGTGGAATTAACACACATGCAATGACTCTACTGGTTGATCCATGTGTGGTTTGTGGAAACAACACACATGCAATGACTCCAGTGGTTGATCCATGTGTGGTTTGTGGAAATAACACACATGCAATGACCGTAATGGATCCATAAGTGGTTTATGGAAAAGAACACATATGCAATGACCACTGGTTGATCCATATGTGGTTTGTGGAAAGAACACACATGCAATGCCCACTTGTTGATCCATGTGTGGTTTGTGGAAAGAACACACATGCAATGACAGTGGTAGATCCATGTGTGGTTTGTGGATAGAACACACAAGCAATGACTCTAGTGCTAGTTTTAGTATAAGAACACACATGCAATGACTCTGGTGGGTCCACATGTGGTTTGTGGAAAGAATACACATGCAATGACCACTGGTGGATCCATGTGTTGTTTTGGAAAAGAACACACATGCAATGAGTCTAGTGGATCCATGTGTGGTTTGTGGAAAAGAACACACATGCACTGACTCTAGTGCTGGTTTGTGGTTTTAGTATAAGAACAAACATGCAATTACTCAAATGGATCCATATGTGGTTTGTGGAAAGAACACACATGCAATGACTCTGGTTGATCCATATGTGGTTTGTGGAAAGAACACACATGCAATGACCACTGGTGGATCCATGTGTGGTTTGTGGAAAAGAACACACATGCTATTACCACTGGTTGATCCATGTGTGGTTTGTGGAAAGAACACACATGCAATGACAGTGGTGGATCCATGTGTGGTTTGTGAAAAGAACACACATGCAATGACTCTACTGTTGGTTTTAGAATAAGAACACACATGCAATGACTCTAGTGGTTGATCCATGTGTGGTTTGTGGTAATAACACTCATGCAATGACTCTAGTGGTTAATCCATGTGTGGTTTGTGGAAACAACACACATCCAATGAATCTAGTGGTTGATCCATGTGTAGTTTGTGGAAACAACACACATGCAATGACTCTAGTGGGTGATCCATGTGTGGTTTGTGGAAATAACACACATGCAATGACCACTGGTTGATCCATATGTGGTTTGTGGAAAAACACACATGCAATGACCACCTGTTGATCCATGTGTGGTTTGTGGAAAGAACACACATGCAATGATAGTGGTGGATCCATGTGTGGTTTGTGGATAGAACACACATGCAATGACTCTAGTGCTAGTTTTATTATAAGAACACACATGCAATGACTCTGGTGGGTCCACATGTGGTTTGTGGAAAGAACACACATGCAATGACCACTGGTGGATCCATGTGTTGTTTGTGGAAAAGAACACACATGCAATGAGTCTAGTGGATCCATGTGTAGTTTGTGAAAAGAACACACATGCAATGACCACTTCTGGATCCATGTGTTGTTTGTTGAAAAGAACACACATGCAATGAGTCTAGTGTATCCTGTGTGGTTTGTGGAAAAGAACACACATGCAATGACTCTAGTGATGGTTCGTGGTTTTAGTATAAGAACAAACATGCAATTACTCAAATGGATCCATATGTGGTTTGTGGAAAGAACACACATGCAATGGCTATGGTTGATCCATATGTTGTTTGTGGAAAGAACACACATGCTATGACCACTGGTGGATCCATTTTTGGTTTGTGGAAAAGAACACACATGCAATGACCACTGGTTGATCCATGTGTGGTTTTTGGAAAGAACACGCATGCAATGACTCTAGTGTTGGTTTTAGTATAAGAACACACATGCAATGACTCTAGTGGTTGATCCATGTGTGGTTTGTGGAAAACACACACATGCAATGACTCTAGTGGTTGATCCATGTGTGGTTTGTGGAAACAACACACATGCAATGACTCTAGTGGTTGATCCATGTGTGGTTTGTGGAAATAACACACATGCAATGACTCTAATGGATCCATAAGTGGTTTATGGAAAAGAACACATACGCAATGACCACTAGTTGATCCATATGTGGTTTGTGGAAAGAACACACATGCAATGCCCACTTGTTGATCCATGTGTGGTTAGTGGAATTAACACACGTGCGATGACTCTACTGGTTGATCCATGTGTGGTTTGTGGAAACAACACACATGCAATGACTCTAGTGGTTGATCCATGTGTGGTTTATGGAAACAACACACATGCAATGAATCTAGTGGTTGATCCATGTGTGGTTTGTGGAAATAACACACATGCAATGACTCTAATGGATCCATAACTGGTTTATGGAAAAGAACACACATGCAATGACCACTGGTTGATCCATATGTGGTTTGTGGAAAGAACATACATGAAATGACCACTTGTTGATCCATTTGTGGTTTGTGGAAAGAACACACATGCAATGATAGTGGTAGATCCATGTGTGGTTTGTGGATAGAACACACATGCAATGACAGTGGTGGAGCCATGTGTGGTTTGTGGATAGAACACACATGCAATGACTCTAGTGCTAGTTTTAGTATAAGAACACACATGCAATGACTCTAGTGGGTCCACATGTGGTTTGTGGAAAGAATACACATGCAATGACCACTGGTGGATCCATGTGTTGTTTGTGGAAAAGAACACACATGCAATGAGTCTAGTGGATCCATGTGTGGTTTGTGGAAAAGAACACACATGCAATGACTCTAGTGCTGGTTTGTGGTTTTAGTATAAGAACAAACATACAATTGCTCAAATGGATCCATATGTGGTTTGTGGAAAGAACACACATGCAATGACTGTGGTTGATCCATATGTAGTTTGTGGAAAGAACACACATGCAATGAGCAGTGGTGGATCCATGTGTGGTTTGTGGAAATAACACACATTCAATGACTCTAATGGATCCATAAGTGGTTTATGGAAAAGAACACATATGCAATGACCACTGGTAGATCCATATGTGGTTTGTGGAAACAACACACATGCAATGCCCACTTGTTGATCCATGTGTGGTTTGTGGAAAGAACACACATGCAATGACTCTAGTGGTTGATCCATGTGTGGTTTGTGGAAACAACACACATGCAATGAATCTAGTGGTTGATCCATGTGTGGTTTGTGGAAATAACACACATGCAATGACTCTAATGGATCCATAAGTGGTTTATGGAAAAGAACACACATGCAATGACCACTGGTTGATCCATATGTGGTTTGTGGAAAGAACATACATGAAATGACCACTTGTTGATCCATGTGTGGTTTGTGGAAAGAACACACATGCAATGATAGTGGTAGATCCATGTGTGGTTTGTGGATAGAACACACATGCAGTGACAGTGGTGGAGCCATGTGTGGTTTGTGGATAGAACACACATGCAATGACTCTAGTGCTAGTTTTAGTATAAGAACACACATGCAATGACTCTGGTGGGTCCACATGTGGTTTGAGGAAAGAATACACATGCAATGACCACTGGTGGATCCATGTGTTGTTTGTGGAAAAGAACACACATGCAATGAGTCTAGTGGATCCATGTGTGGTTTGTGGAAAAGAACACACATGCAATGACTCTAGTGCTGATTTGTGGTTTTAGTATAAGAACAAACATACAATTGCTCAAATGGATCCATATGTGGTTTGTGGAAAGAACACACATGCAATGACTCTGGTTGATCCATATGTAGTTTGTGGAAAGAACACACATGCAATGACCACTGGTGGATCCATGTGTGGTTTGTGGAAAATAACACACATGCTATGACCACTGGTTGATCCATGTGTGGTTTGTGGAAAGAACACACATGCAATGACAGTGGTGGATCCATGTGTGGTTTGTGAAAATAACACACATGCAATGACTCTAGTGTTGGTTTTAGTATAAGAACACACATGCAATGACTCTAGTGGTTGATACATGTGTGGTTTGTGGAAATAACACACATGCAATGACTCTAGTGGTTAATCCATGTGTGGTTTGTGGAAACAACACACATGCAATGAATCTAGTGGTTGATCCATGTGTAGTTTGTGGAAACAACACACATGCAATGACTCTAGTGGTTGATCCATGTGTGGTTTGTGGAAATAACACACATGCAATGACCACTGGTTGATCCATATGTGGTTTATGGAAAAACACACATGCAATGACCACTTGTTGATCCATGTGTGGTTTGTGGAAAGAACACACATGCAATGACAGTGGTGGATCCATGTGTGGTTTGTGGATAGAACACACATGCAATGACTCTAGTGCTAGTTTTAGTATAAGAAAACACATGCAATGAGTCTGGTGGGTCCACATGTGGTTTGTGGAAAGAACACACATGCAATGACCACTAGTGGATCCATGTGTTGTTTGTGGAAAAGAACACACATGCAATGAGTCTAGTGGATCCATGTGTAGTTTGTGAAAAGAACACACATGCAATGACCACTGGTGGATCCATGTGTTGTTTGTGGAAAAGAACACACATGCAATGAGTCTAGTGGATCCATGTCTGGTTTGTGGAAAAGAACACACATGCAATGACTCTACTGATGGTTTGTGGTTTTAGTATAAGAACAAACATGCAATTACTCAAATGGATACATAATTGGTTTGTGGAAAGAACACACATGCAATGGCTCTGGTTGATCCATATGTGGTTTGTGGAAAGAACACACATGCAATGACCACTGGTGGATCCATGTGTGGTTTGTGGAAAAGAACAGACATGCCATGACCACTGGTTGAGCCATGTGTGGTTTGTGGAAAGAACACACATGCAATGACTCTAGTGTTGGTTTTAGTATAAGAACACACATGCAATGACTCTAGTGGTTGATCCATGTGTGGTTTGTGGAAAACACACACATGCAATGACTCTAGTGGTTGATCCGTGTGTGGATTGTGGAAACAACACACATGCAATGACTCTAGTGGTTGATCCATGTGTGGTTTGTGGAAAAGAACACACATGGAATGACCACTGGTTGATCCATGTGTGGTTTGTGGAAAGAACACACATGCAATGACAGTGGTGGATCCATGTGTGGTTTGTGAAAAGAACACACATGCAATGACTCTAGTGTTGGTTTATTATAAGAACACACGTGCAATGACTTTAGTGGTTGATCCATGTGTGGTTTCTGGAAAGAACACACATGCAATGACTCTAGTGGTTGATGCATGTGTGGTTTGTCGAAACAATACACATGCAATGACTCTAGTGGTTGATCCATGTGTGGTTTGTGGAAATAACACACATGGAATGACCCTAATGGATCCATAAGTGGTTTATGGAAAAGAACACATATGCAATGACCACTGGTTGATCCATATGTGGTTTGTGGAAAGAACACACATGCAATGCCCACTTGTTGATCCATGTGTGGTTTATGGAAAGAACACACATGTAATGACAGTGGTAGTTCCATGTGTGGTTTGTGGATAGAACACACATGCAATGACTCTAGTTGATCCATATGTAGTTTGTGGAAAGAACACACATGCAATGACCACTGGTGGATCCATGTGTGGTTTGTGGAAAAAAACACACATGCTATGACCACTGGTTGATCCATGTGTGGTTTGTGGAAAGAACACACATGCAATGACAGTGGTGGATCCATGTGTGGTTTGTGAAAAGAACACACATGCAATGACTCTAGTGTTGGTTTTAGTATAAGAACACACATGCAATGACTCTAGTGGTTGATCCATGTGTGGTTTGTGGAAATAACACACATGCAATGACTCTAGTGGTTAATCCATGTATGGTTTGTGGAAACAACACACATGCAATGAATCTAGTGGTTGATCCATGTGTAGTTTGTGGAAACAACACACATGCAATGACTCTAGTGGTTGATCCATGTGTGGTTTGTGGAAATAACACACATGCAATGACCATCGGTCGATCCATATGTGGTTTATGGAAAAACACATGCAATGACCACTTGTTGATCCATGTGTGGTTTGTGGAAAGAACACACATGCAATGACAGTGGTGGATCCATGTGTGGTTTGTGGATAGAACACACATGCAATGACTCTAGTGCTAGTTTTAGTATAAGAAAACACATGCAATGACTCTGGTGGGTCCACATGTGTTTTGTGGAAAGAACACACATGCAATGACCACTAGTGGATCCATGTGTTGTTTGTGGAAAAGAACACACATGCAATGAGTCTAGTGGATCCATGTGTAGTTTGTGAAAAGAACACACATGCAATGACCACTGGTGGATCCATGTGTTGTTTGTGGAAAAGAACACACATGCAATGAGTCTAGTGATGGTTTGTGGTTTTAGTATAAGAACAAACATGCAATTACTCAAATGGATACATATGTGGTTTGTGGAAAGAACACACATGCAATGGCTCTGGTTGATCCATATGTGGTTTGTGGAAAGAACACACATGCAATGACCACTGGTGGATCCATGTGTGGTTTGTGGAAAAGAACAGACATGCCATGACCACTGGTTGAGCCATGTGTGGTTTGTGGAAAGAACACACATGCAATGACTCTAGTGTTGGTTTTAGTATAAGAACACACATGCAATGACTCTAGTGGTTGATCCATGTGTGGTTTGTGGAAAACACACACATGCAATGACTCTAGTGGTTGATCCGTGTGTGGATTGTGGAAACAACACACATGCAATGACTCTAGTGGTTGATCCATGTGTGGTTTGTGGAAAAGAACACACATGGAATGACCACTGGTTGATCCATGTGTGGTTTGTGGAAAGAACACACATGCAATGACAGTGGTGGATCCATGTGTGGTTTGTGAAAAGAACACACATGCAATGACTCTAGTGTTGGTTTATTATAAGAACACACGTGCAATGACTTTAGTGGTTGATCCATGTGTGGTTTCTGGAAAGAACACACATGCAATGACTCTAGTGGTTGATGCATGTGTGGTTTGTGGAAACAACACACATGCAATGACTCTAGTGGTTGATCCATGTGTGGTTTGTGGAAATAACACACATGGAATGACCCTAATGGATCCATAAGTGGTTTACGGAAAACAACACATATGCAATGACCACTGGTTGCTCCATATGTGGTTTGTGGAAAGAACACACATGCAATGCCCACTTGTTGATCCATGTGTGGTTTATGGAAAGAACACACATGTAATGACAGTGGTAGTTCCATGTGTGGTTTGTGGATAGAACACAGATGCAATGACTCTAGTTGATCCATATGTAGTTTGTGGAAAGAACACACATGCAATGACCACTGGTGGATCCATGTGTGGTTTGTGGAAAATAACACACATGCTATGACCACTGGTTGATCCATGTGTGGTTTGTGGAAAGAACACACATGCAATGACAGTGGTGGATCCATGTGTGGTTTGTGAAAAGAACACACATGCAATGACTCTAGTGTTGGTTTTAGTATAAGAACACACATGCAATGACTCTAGTGGTTGATCCATGTGTGGTTTTTGGAAATAACACACATGCAATGACTCTAGTGGTTAATCCATGTGTGGTTTGTGGAAACAACACACATGCAATGAATCTAGTGGTTGATCCATGTGTAGTTTGTGGAAATAACACACATGCAATGACTCTAATGGATCCATAAGTGGTTTATGGAAAAGAACACACATGCAATGACCACTGGTTGATCCATATGTGGTTTGTGGAAAGAACATACATGAAATGACCACTTGTTGATCCATGTGTGGTTTGTGGAAAGAACACACATGCAATGATAGTGGTAGATCCATGTGTGGTTTGTGGATAGAACACACATGCAATGACAGTGGTGGAGCCATGTGTGGTTTGTGGATAGAACACACATGCAATGACTCTAGTGCTAGTTTTAGTATAAGAACACACATGCAATGACTCTGGTGGGTCCACATGTGGTTTGAGGAAAGAATACACATGCAATGAC
This sequence comes from Avena insularis, assembly GCA_023614405.1. Lineage (NCBI taxonomy): Eukaryota > Viridiplantae > Streptophyta > Magnoliopsida > Poales > Poaceae > Avena > Avena insularis. Next base: position 556,344,721 of record CM042692.1, on the reverse strand, counting down.
CACTGGTGGATCCATGTGTTGTTTGTGGAAAAGAACACACATGCAATGAGTCTAGTGGATCCATGTGTGGTTTGTGGAAAAGAACACACATGCAATGACTCTAGTGCTGATTTGTGGTTTTAGTATAAGAACAAACATACAATTGCTCAAATGGATCCATATGTGGTTTGTGGAAAGAACACACATGCAATGACTGGTTGATCCATATGTAGTTTGTGGAAAGAACACACATGCAATGACCACTGGTGGATCCATGTGTGGTTTGTGGAAAATAACACACATGCTATGACCACTGGTTGATCCATGTGTGGTTTGTGGAAAGAACACACATGCAATGACAGTGGTGGATCCATGTGTGGTTTGTGAAAAGAACACACATGCAATGACTCTAGTGTTGGTTTTAGTATAAGAACACACATGCAATGACTCTAGTGGTTGATCCATGTGTGGTTTGTGGAAATAACACACATGCAATGACTCTAGTGGTTAATCCATGTGTGGTTTGTGGAAACAACACACATGCAATGAATCTAGTGGTTGATCCATGTGTAGTTTGTGGAAACAACACACATGCAATGACTCTACTGGTTGATCCATGTGTGGTTTGTGGAAATAACACACATGCAATGACCACTGGTTGATCCATATGTGGTTTGTGGAAAAACAAACATGCAATGACCACTTGTTGATCCATGTGTGGTTTGTGGAAAGAACACACATGCAATGACAGTGGTGGATCCATGTGTGGTTTGTGGATAGAACACACATGCAATGACTCTAGTGCTAGTTTTAGTATAAGAACACACATGCAATGACTCTGGTGGGTCCACATGTGGTTTGTGGAAAGAACACACATGCAATGACCACTAGTGGATCCATGTGTTGTTTGTGGAAAAGAACACACATGCAATGAGTCTAGTGGATCCATGTGTAGTTTGTGAAAAGAACACACATGCAATGACCACTGGTGGATCCATGTGTTGTTTGTGGAAAAGTACACACATGCAATGAGTCTAGTGGATCCATGTCTGGTTTGTGGAAAAGAACACACATGCAATGACTCTAGTGATGGTTTGTGGTTTTAGTATAAGAACAAACATGCAATTACTCAAATGGATACATATGTGGTTTGTGGAAAGAACACACATGCAATGGCTCTGGTTGATCCATATGTGGTTTGTGGAAAGAACACACATGCAATGACCACTGGTGTATCCATGTGTGGTTTGTGGAAAAGAACAGACATGCCATGACCACTGGTTGATCCATGTGTGGTTTGTGGAAAGAACACACATGCAATGACTCTAGTGTTGGTTTTAGTATAAGAACACACATGCAATGACTCTAGTGGTTGATCCATGTGTGGTTTGTGGAAAACACACACATGCAATGACTCTAGTGGTTGATCCGTGTGTGGATTGTGGAAACAACACACATGCAATGACTCTAGTGGTTGATCCATGTATGGTTTGTGGAAAAGAACACACATGGAATGACCACTGGTTGATCCATGTGTGGTTTGTGGAAAGAACACACATGCAATGACAGTGGTGGATCCATGTGTGGTTTGTGAAAAGAACACACATGCAATGACTCTAGTGTTGGTTTTAGTATAAGAACACACGTGCAATGACTTTAGTGGTTGATCCATGTGTGGTTTGTGGAAATAACACACATGGAATGACCCTAATGGATCCATAAGTGGTTTATGGAAAAGAACACATATGCAATGACCACTGGTTGATCCATATGTGGTTTGTGGAAAGAACACACATGCAATGCCCACTTGTTGATACATGTGTGGTTTATGGAAAGAACACACATGTAATGACAGTGGTAGTTCCATGTGTGGTTTGTGGATAGAACACACATGCAATGACTCTAGTGCTAGTTTTAGTATAAGAACACACATGCAATGACTCTGGTGGGTCCACATGTGGTTTGTGGAAAGAATACACATGCAATGACCACTGGTGGATCCATGTGTTGTTTGTGGAAAAGAACACACATGCAATGAGTCTAGTGGATCCATGTGTGGTTTGTGGAAAAGAACACACATGCAATGACTCTAGTGCTGGTTTGTGGTTTTAGTATAAGAACAAATATGCAATTACTCAAATGGATCCATATGTGGTTTGTGGAAAGAACACACATGCAATGACTCTGGTTGATCCATATGTGGTTTGTGGAAAGAACACACATGCAATGACCACTGGTGGATCCATGTGTGGTTTGTGGAAAAGAACACACATGCAATGACCACTGGTGAATCCATGTGTGGTTTGTGGAAAGAACACACATGCAATGACAGTGGTGGATCCATGTGTGGTTTGTGAAAAGAACACACAAGCAATGACTCTAGTGTTGGTTTTAGTATAAGAGCACACATGAAATGACTCTAGTGGTTGATCCATGTGTGGTTTGTAGAAATAACACACATGCAATGACTCTAGTGGTTGAGCCATGTGTGGTTTGTGGAAATAACACACATGCAATGACTCTAGTGGTTGATCCATGTGTGATGTGTGGAAACAACACACATGCAATGACTCTAGTGGTTGATATATATGTGGTTTGTGGAAAGAACACACATGCAATGACCACTTGTGGATCCATGTGTGGTTTGTGGAAAAGAACACACATGCAATGACCACTGGTTGATCCATGTGTGGTTTGTGGAAAGAACACACATGCAATGATAGTGGTACATCCATGTGTGGTTTGTGAAAAGAACACACTTGCAATGACTCTAGTGTTTGTTTTAGTATAATAACAAACATGCAATGACTCTAGTGGGTCCACATGTGGTTTGTGGAAAGAACACACATGCAATGACCACTAGTGGATCCATGTGTTGTTTGTGGAAAAGAACACACATGCAATGAGTCTAGTGGATCCATGTGTAGTTTGTGAAAAGAACACACATGCAATGACCACTGGTGGATCCATGTGTTGTTTGTGGAAAAGAACACACATGCAATGAGTCTAGTGGATCCATGTCTGGTTTGTGGAAAAGAACACACATGCAATGACTCTACTGATGGTTTGTGGTTTTAGTATAAGAACAAACATGCAATTACTCAAATGGATACATAATTGGTTTGTGGAAAGAACACACATGCAATGGCTCTGGTTGATCCATATGTGGTTTGTGGAAAGAACACACATGCAATGACCACTGGTGGATCCATGTGTGGTTTGTGGAAAAGAACAGACATGCCATGACCACTGGTTGAGCCATGTGTGGTTTGTGGAAAGAACACACATGCAATGACTCTAGTGTTGGTTTTAGTATAAGAACACACATGCAATGACTCTAGTGGTTGATCCATGTGTGGTTTGTGGAAAACACACACATGCAATGACTCTAGTGGTTGATCCGTGTGTGGATTGTGGAAACAACACACATGCAATGACTCTAGTGGTTGATCCATGTGTGGTTTGTGGAAAAGAACACACATGGAATGACCACTGGTTGATCCATGTGTGGTTTGTGGAAAGAACACACATGCAATGACAGTGGTGGATCCATGTGTGGTTTGTGAAAAGAACACACATGCAATGACTCTAGTGTTGGTTTATTATAAGAACACACGTGCAATGACTTTAGTGGTTGATCCATGTGTGGTTTCTGGAAAGAACACACATGCAATGACTCTAGTGGTTGATCCATGTGTGGTTTGTGGAAATAACACACATGGAATGACCCTAATGGATCCATAAGTGGTTTATGGAAAAGAACACATATGCAATGACCACTGGTTGATCCATATGTGGTTTGTGGAAAGAACACACATGCAATGCCCACTTGTTGATCCATGTGTGGTTTATGGAAAGAACACACATGTAATGACAGTGGTAGTTCCATGTGTGGTTTGTGGATAGAACACACATGCAATGACTCTAGTTGATCCATATGTAGTTTGTGGAAAGAACACACATGCAATGACCACTGGTGGATCCATGTGTGGTTTGTGGAAAATAACACACATGCTATGACCACTGGTTGATCCATGTGTGGTTTGTGGAAAGAACACACATGCAATGACAGTGGTGGATCCATGTGTGGTTTGTGAAAAGAACACACATGCAATGACTCTAGTGTTGGTTTTAGTATAAGAACACACATGCAATGACTCTAGTGGTTGATCCATGTGTGGTTTGTGGAAATAACACACATGCAATGACTCTAGTGGTTAATCCATGTATGGTTTGTGGAAACAACACACATGCAATGAATCTAGTGGTTGATCCATGTGTAGTTTGTGGAAACAACACACATGCAATGACTCTAGTGGTTGATCCATGTGTGGTTTGTGGAAATAACACACATGCAATGACCACTGGTCGATCCATATGTGGTTTATGGAAAAACACACATGCAATGACCACTTGTTGATCCATGTGTGGTTTGTGGAAAGAACACACATGCAATGACAGTGGTGGATCCATGTGTGGTTTGTGGATAGAACACACATGCAATGACTCTAGTGCTAGTTTTAGTATAAGAAAACACATGCAATGACTCTGGTGGGTCCACATGTGGTTTGTGGAAAGAACACACATGCAATGACCACTAGTGGATCCATGTGTTGTTTGTGGAAAAGAACACACATGCAATGAGTCTAGTGGATCCATGTGTAGTTTGTGAAAAGAACACACATGCAATGACCACTGGTGGATCCATGTGTTGTTTGTGGAAAAGAACACACATGCAATGAGTCTAGTGATGGTTTGTGGTTTTAGTATAAGAACAAACATGCAATTACTCAAATGGATACATATGTGGTTTGTGGAAAGAACACACATGCAATGGCTCTGGTTGATCCATATGTGGTTTGTGGAAAGAACACACATGCAATGACCACTGGTGGATCCATGTGTGGTTTGTGGAAAAGAACAGACATGCCATGACCACTGGTTGAGCCATGTGTGGTTTGTGGAAAGAACACACATGCAATGACTCTAGTGTTGGTTTTAGTATAAGAACACACATGCAATGACTCTAGTGGTTGATCCATGTGTGGTTTGTGGAAAACACACACATGCAATGACTCTAGTGGTTGATCCGTGTGTGGATTGTGGAAACAACACACATGCAATGACTCTAGTGGTTGATCCATGTGTGGTTTGTGGAAAAGAACACACATGGAATGACCACTGGTTGATCCATGTGTGGTTTGTGGAAAGAACACACATGCAATGACAGTGGTGGATCCATGTGTGGTTTGTGAAAAGAACACACATGCAATGACTCTAGTGTTGGTTTATTATAAGAACACACGTGCAATGACTTTAGTGGTTGATCCATGTGTGGTTTCTGGAAAGAACACACATGCAATGACTCTAGTGGTTGATGCATGTGTGGTTTGTGGAAACAACACACATGCAATGACTCTAGTGGTTGATCCATGTGTGGTTTGTGGAAATAACACACATGGAATGACCCTAATGGATCCATAAGTGGTTTACGGAAAAGAACACATATGCAATGACCACTGGTTGATCCATATGTGGTTTGTGGAAAGAACACACATGCAATGCCCACTTGTTGATCCATGTGTGGTTTATGGAAAGAACACACATGTAATGACAGTGGTAGTTCCATGTGTGGTTTGTGGATAGAACACAGATGCAATGACTCTAGTTGATCCATATGTAGTTTGTGGAAAGAACACACATGCAATGACCACTGGTGGATCCATGTGTGGTTTGTGGAAAATAACACACATGCTATGACCACTGGTTGATCCATGTGTGGTTTGTGGAAAGAACACACATGCAATGACAGTGGTGGATCCATGTGTGGTTTGTGAAAAGAACACACATGCAATGACTCTAGTGTTGGTTTTAGTATAAGAACACACATGCAATGACTCTAGTGGTTGATCCATGTGTGGTTTTTGGAAATAACACACATGCAATGACTCTAGTGGTTAATCCATGTGTGGTTTGTGGAAACAACACACATGCAATGAATCTAGTGGTTGATCCATGTGTAGTTTGTGGAAATAACACACATGCAATGACTCTAATGGATCCATAAGTGGTTTATGGAAAAGAACACACATGCAATGACCACTGGTTGATCCATATGTGGTTTGTGGAAAGAACATACATGAAATGACCACTTGTTGATCCATGTGTGGTTTGTGGAAAGAACACACATGCAATGATAGTGGTAGATCCATGTGTGGTTTGTGGATAGAACACACATGCAGTGACAGTGGTGGAGCCATGTGTGGTTTGTGGATAGAACACACATGCAATGACTCTAGTGCTAGTTTTAGTATAAGAACACACATGCAATGACTCTGGTGGGTCCACATGTGGTTTGAGGAAAGAATACACATGCAATGACCACTGGTGGATCCATGTGTTGTTTGTGGAAAAGAACACACATGCAATGAGTCTAGTGGATCCATGTGTGGTTTGTGGAAAAGAACACACATGCAATGACTCTAGTGCTGATTTGTGGTTTTAGTATAAGAACAAACATACAATTGCTCAAATGGATCCATATGTGGTTTGTGGAAAGAACACACATGCAATGACTCTGGTTGATCCATATGTAGTTTGTGGAAAGAACACACATGCAATGACCACTGGTGGATCCATGTGTGGTTTGTGGAAAATAACACACATGCTATGACCACTGGTTGATCCATGTGTGGTTTGTGGAAAGAACACACATGCAATGACAGTGGTGGATCCATGTGTGGTTTGTGAAAATAACACACATGCAATGACTCTAGTGTTGGTTTTAGTATAAGAACACACATGCAATGACTCTAGTGGTTGATACATGTGTGGTTTGTGGAAATAACACACATGCAATGACTCTAGTGGTTAATCCATGTGTGGTTTGTGGAAACAACACACATGCAATGAATCTAGTGGTTGATCCATGTGTAGTTTGTGGAAACAACACACATGCAATGACTCTAGTGGTTGATCCATGTGTGGTTTGTGGAAATAACACACATGCAATGACCACTGGTTGATCCATATGTGGTTTGTGGAAAAACACACATGCAATGACCACTTGTTGATCCATGTGTGGTTTGTGGAAAGAACACACATGCAATGACAGTGGTGGATCCATGTGTGGTTTGTGGATAGAACACACATGCAATGACTCTAGTGCTAGTTTTAGTATAAGAACACACATGCAATGACTCTGGTGGGTCCACATGTGGTTTGTGGAAAGAACACACATGCAATGACCACTAGTGGATCCATGTGTTGTTTGTGGAAAAGAACACACATGCAATGAGTCTAGTGGATCCATGTGTAGTTTGTGAAAAGAACACACATGCAATGACCACTGGTGGATCCATGTGTTGTTTGTGGAAAAGTACACACATGCAATGAGTCTAGTGGATCCATGTCTGGTTTGTGGAAAAGAACACACATGCAATGACTCTAGTGATGGTTTGTGGTTTTAGTATAAGAACAAACATGCAATTACTCAAATGGATACATATGTGGTTTGTGGAAAGAACACACATGCAATGGCTCTGGTTGATCCATATGTGGTTTGTGGAAAGAACACACATGCAATGACCACTGGTGTATCCATGTGTGGTTTGTGGAAAAGAACAGACATGCCATGACCACTGGTTGATCCATGTGTGGTTTGTGGAAAGAACACACATGCAATGACTCTAGTGTTGGTTTTAGTATAAGAACACACATGCAATGACTCTAGTGGTTGATCCATGTGTGGTTTGTGGAAAACACACACATGCAATGACTCTAGTGGTTGATCCGTGTGGTTTGTGGAAAGAACACGCATGCAATGACTCTAGTGGTTGATCCATGTATGGTTTGTGGAAAAGAACACACATGGAATGACCACTGGTTGATCCATGTGTGGTTTGTGGAAAGAACACACATGCAATGACAGTGGTGGATCCATGTGTGGTTTGTGAAAAGAACACACATGCAATGACTCTAGTGTTGGTTTTAGTATAAGAACACACGTGCAATGACTTTAGTGGTTGATCCATGTGTGGTTTGTGGAAATAACACACATGGAATGACCCTAATGGATCCATAAGTGGTTTATGGAAAAGAACACATATGCAATGACCACTGGTTGATCCATATGTGGTTTGTGGAAAGAACACACATGCAATGCCCACTTGTTGATACATGTGTGGTTTATGGAAAGAACACACATGTAATGACAGTGGTAGTTCCATGTGTGGTTTGTGGATAGAACACACATGCAATGACTCTAGTGCTAGTTTTAGTATAAGAACACACATGCAATGACTCTGGTGGGTCCACATGTGGTTTGTGGAAAGAATACACATGCAATGACCACTGGTGGATCCATGTGTTGTTTGTGGAAAAGAACACACATGCAATGAGTCTAGTGGATCCATGTGTGGTTTGTGGAAAAGAACACACATGCAATGACTCTAGTGCTGGTTTGTGGTTTTAGTATAAGAACAAATATGCAATTACTCAAATGGATCCATATGTGGTTTGTGGAAAGAACACACATGCAATGACTCGGGTTGATCCATATGTGGTTTGTGGAAAGAACACACATGCAATGACCACTGGTGGATCCATGTGTGGTTTGTGGAAAAGAACACACATGCAATGACCACTGGTGAATCCATGTGTGGTTTGTGGAAAGAACACACATGCAATGACAGTGGTGGATCCATGTGTGGTTTGTGAAAAGAACACACAAGCAATGACTCTAGTGTTGGTTTTAGTATAAGAGCACACATGAAATGACTCTAGTGGTTGATCCATGTGTGGTTTGTAGAAATAACACACATGCAATGACTCTAGTGGTTGAGCCATGTGTGGTTTGTGGAAATAACACACATGCAAAGACTCTAGTGGTTGATCCATGTGTGATGTGTGGAAACAACACACATGCAATGACTCTAGTGGTTGATATATATGTGGTTTGTGGAAAGAACACACATGCAATGACCACTTGTGGATCCATGTGTGGTTTGTGGAAAAGAACACACATGCAATGACCACTGGTTGATCCATGTGTGGTTTGTGGAAAGAACACACATGCAATGATAGTGGTACATCCATGTGTGGTTTGTGAAAAGAACACACTTGCAATGACTCTAGTGTTTGTTTTAGTATAATAACAAACATGCAATGACTCTAGTGGTTGATCCATGTGTGGTTTGTGGAAATAAAACACATGCAATGACTCTAGTGGTTGATCCATGTATGGTTTGTGGAAATAACACACATGCAATGACTCTAGTGGTTGATCCATGTGTGGTTTGTGGAAACAACACACATGCAATGACTCTAGTGGTTGATATATATGTGGTTTGTGGAAAGAACACACATGCAATGACCACTGGTGGATCCATGTGTGGTTTGTGGAAAAGAACACACATGCAATGACCACTGGTTGATCCATGTGTGGTTTGTGGAAAGAACACACATGCAATGACAGTGGTGGATCCATGTGTGGTTTGTGAAAATAACACACATGCAATGACTCTAGTGTTGGTTTTCGTATAAGAACACACGTGCAATGACTCTAGTGGTTGATCCATGTGTGGTTTGTGGAATTAACACACATGCAATGACTCTAGTGGTTGATCCATGTGTGGTTTGTGGAAACAACACACATGCAATGACTCTAGTGGTTGATCCATGTGTGGTTTGTGGAAATAACACACATGGAATGACCCTAATGGATCCATAAGTGGTTTATGGAAAAGAACACATATGCAATGACCACTGGTTGATCCATATGTGGTTTGTGGAAAGAACACACATGCAATGCCCACTTGTTGATCCATGTGTGGTTTGTGGAAAGAACACACATGCAATGACTCTGGTTGATCCATATGTAGTTTGTGGAAAGGACACACATGCAATGACCACTAGTGGATCCATGTGTTGTTTGTGGAAAAGAACACACATGCAATGAGTCTAGTGGATCCATGTGTAGTTTGTGAAAAAGAACACACATGCAATGACCACTGGTGGATCCATGTGTTGTTTGTGGAAAAGAACACACATGCAATGAGTCTAGTGGATCCATGTGTGGTTTGTGGAAAAGAACACACATGCAATGACTCTAGTGCTGATTTGTGGTTTTATGTAGCGTCCCCAACCTTTAATAAGATTGAGTCCCCTGTGTTTACAATGCTAGTCCCTGGATCAATAGCTAGCATCCACAGTTCAGATGTAATATCAAGAAACAAAGGTCATAATTCAACTTTATAACCAGGAATAAAATAGTTTTATTACATCAAACATAGCTCATTGGCTAATTACATTACATTGCAGCGGAATATCTATAGTCATGGGTCCTTCATCTTCAAAGTGGCACAGGCAGATGTTGGTTGTAGACTTTGTAATCCTAATCAATCAATCTTCACTAAAATCAATCAAACCTGCAACATTACAAGTTACAGCCACAAGGGTCAATACATTTGAATTGTATTGGCAAGTGATACTTTGGTAGTATAGTGGAGTCTATCATCTATATGAATTTTGGCTAAGTGGAGTTGAGGCTTTGCATTGCTCAAAATAGATTTTTCCTATCATTTTGAAAATACTAAATTTTGTTTGGCAAAAACTTTCCAAGGCATCTATCAATCAAAGACTGAAGATCCACTCAGGGCATCTACCAATCAAGGACTGAAGATTTGCTTGGCATAACAATTTTCCTCAATCTAAGATTTTGAGATCCTTGTACCAAGCCATCTCTCCATCAAAGATTGAAGAATTTCACACAACCCTTGTTTACCCACAAGTTTTAATTTAGAAATTGGAGTGATGAGATTCTTGATTGCTTCCATGTCTTGATGCTCAAATTGTCCTTTACCAGGGACATGGCTAAGTACTTAGGTTTTACACTCTGCAGAGGTGGTGCACTTTACCCACAAGACTTGGTTTCCCAAGACAAAATCTTTCAGAAGCCTTCCCTTAGACCAACATGGACACGCTCCAACCTATCAAACACTACCACCCACTGTCCATGTGGCTAAGTTCTTGCAACCTATATGATCATGGCAGAGCCCATATTGCCAAGTGGTTGCACTTGAAGCTTCTCAACATTTGACATCTCAAATCTCTTTGTTTCCTGGGTGGCCATCCACAAGTGAGATACACAAGCCAAGTCCATGGCCTTGTGAACCACTCAACATAAACCATTCCTTCCATTTCCACCCAGGTGGTTCATTAACTTAGTTATTTTATTAATCAAAAACATAAGTCCTCAGACTTAGAGATTTTTCCATAGTGAATATATACCACCCAAGTTTTCTATTAGCTAGGCTAAGCTTGATAGTAATAGGATTCTTAACTAAGGAAAATCCTTCTAAGGATTCATTCTACTAGTTTTCCTATAGCAAGATCTATACTTAGCAAAATAAAAACCATGCAAGTTTTACTTAGCAAAAACACTAATGCATAGTGAAAATAATGGGACAAAAGATATGAAGCATCACTTGCCTTTTTGGTAGAGGGTATAGGTTTACTCCTTGTCCTTGCAACAATCAAACTCTTCAAGTCACTACAAATTAATCAAGCAAGGCACTCACTCAATCTACCAATCAAGCAAAACAACACACACAAACAAAAATAACAAAGTCAAAGAATTGCATGCAAGCATGCCAAGCTTTGCTTTGTTTGCAAAAGTGGTTCCTAGTGGGTCATAGTCTTTTGGGTACATCTAAGTCAAAGGTTTGTTCTAATGTAGGGATTGTCTTCACTAGGCTTCTAACTTTGTAAGTTCCAAATTGGTCATTTACCAAAATGGCAAAGTCGTTTGCAAATAGGATCTCTATTAGATTCCTAAACTTTGTAAGATCCAAATTGGTCATTTACCAAAGTGGCAAAGTTGTTAGCAAAAGGTTTCACCTCAAAACCATTTCCATGACAAAGTGTCATTTTAGGTGGTGTAGAAATATGTCTACTAGGATTTTAGTCTATAGGGTTCACCAAATGAGTTGCTATTGCAAAACTTGGTGTTTTGGGTCAGTAGGTTTGGTTCAAAACATTTTCTCAAAGTTTTCTTTATGAAAGCATTTTCATAAACAAAACAAATAGTTTTAGTTAGCTAGAAATGGACTAAACTAATTAATCCATCATATTCTTTTCCAAAATCACTTTCCAAACTATGGGTTGGTTCCTAGGGTCAGTAAGGTCACAACAAACTAATTTGCAAAGGTTTTAACCTAAATATCATTTTTAAATGATTTTTCTAATGTTAGCAAGCACACAAAAGAATCTGCAAAGTTAAACAAGTTAACAGATACTATTTGCTAAACTAAGGGTAGGTTTGGCTAGGGTTTGTCTTGATGATTCCAACGACATCAAATTTGTAAAATTTGGACGTGTGGATCAAAAGATACATGGGTTTGAAATTGGCAAAAGTTTCTGTTTTCAATTTCTGTTTTAAACAGATCTAGTGCCACGCGTCTTAATATTATTCGCCCGTACCGGTTCGGTGTGGATCGGCAACGTGGAGCATTAGATCTATTCTAATCGTGCGGCGCTGAGCTAGTACCCCTTCGGGATTAAATGAATCTATCGTATTCATTCGATCTGAATCGAACGGCTGTGGGGTGCTCGACGACGCAAGCGCCAAGCCGGCGGGCGGCGGAGCGGTCGGTCGTCGACGGTGGCGACGCTACAGGGGGTGAGGGAGAAGGAGGACTTGCTCACCGGGCTCAGGTCGAAGGTCAAGGCGAAGTTCGACGAGGGGCGCCAGAGCAGTCGCAATTTCTCGTCGGAGTTGGGAACGGCGGCGGTTGTCTCTGGTTGAGGTCAGGGACGATGCTGCAGATCACAAGGAAGCGAACCAAGGGTACTGTTAAACGCGCAAAGGCACGGCGAAAGTGTGGGCGTGAATGAGAAGGCGCGGGGCGGTCTGGTTCACCTGGGAGACATCGCCGGAGTTGAGAGCGGCGTCGGGCTGCTCTGTTCGTGTCGGAGACGTTGCTGTGGTCTACGAGAAGGCAAACGAAAAGCACTGTAAGACGCGCAAAGGTACAGCGGTGATGCGAGTGTGAAGAAGGAGGAGAGGGGTGGTCTGGTTTTACCGGGCAATGTCGCCGTAATTGGAGCAGACGGCGGCGCTGGCTCGGGGCTTGTTGGAGTCGGGGTTCTGGTGCTCCCGCGGGCGAATGGACGGTGTGGATAGATGCGTCTGGAAATGAGGAAGCGGCTAGGTTGCTTAGGAAGGCAAGGGGCAGTGGGGTTTCGTCGGAATTGTCACCGGAACATCGTCGGAGCAGTGGAGCTTGAGCTCGAAATTGGGGCAGTCTAAAGCGTGCTAGCGCGGGGTGTCAGAGGGGATTTATAGAGGAGAGGGAGGCGTTTCCATCTGCGTGATCAAGGCGAGGTAAAGGCTCGGTGTTAAGGTGAATTAAGCGCGAGAGATCAACGGCAGAAACGGTAGCGCTGTGAGGGGGAGACGGGGTCGCGGGGAGGACGATGAACAGCTGTCGGTGGGGTCCTCTGGTCAGTGGGAAAAGAAGTTGGCGAAGGGTCCACCAGTCATACTCTGCGCGGGTTTGTTTTGCGGTGAAGAAAAACGGTTCGGGGGAGGAATAAGAGGAGGTGGGTCCGCTTGGCAGTGAAAGGGGAAGAGGAGGAATGGGTCCGGGCTGTGGGTCTGCTTCGAAAGTGAGAAAAGAAACACTTTGGGAGGGAGTATCTGGACCGGGCCTAGTGGGCTGTTATGCTCTATTTTTTTTCTGTCTAATTCTTTTTCTTTTTCTAATTCTTTTTCTGTTTTCAATTCAAACAATTAATTCAAACAATTTCAAACAACACTCAAATCAATTCAAACAATCACTCAACTTCACTTTGAATTTGGTTCTGTTTGGCAACATAATCCAAATCTCAAAATGAAATATTATTTTTATTTATTTTAGGATCCATTTAATAATTAAATAAAATGGATCTTTAGTTATTAGGGTTTGATTTATTTAATAAAATTTCCATTTGAATTCCAATTATTTTCAAAACCAAACCAGAAGGTTTTATTTGAAAAATAAAAGAATACTTGGAAACTTACTTAAATAAATAAATAAGTTTTGGTGTTTTTATTAAAATGGAAAAGCCTTTACTTAAATAAAATTGGATATTTAAATCCTTATTATTTTATTTAAATAATCCTTTACTCATTTTAATCAAAGCAAAACCTTTTAATAAAAGATTTCAAAGTAGTAATAAAATACTTGGTGTTCATTTAAAATGGAAAAATCCTTTACTTAAATAAAATTGGATATTTAAATCCTTATTATTTTATTTAAATAAACCTTTATTCATTTTATCAAAACAAAATATTTTATTACAAAAGCTTGGCCAAAATTAATTTGGCTCACCTTTTCATTTGAAAATAAAGTCTTTATTAAAAGATCTAAAATGTGTTTCCAAAACAATTTATTTTCCTTTGATAAATGTTTTACTTTTAAATCCTTTAGGATTATTTGTTCACCAAAGGGTATGGGCTTTTGGTAAGGGCTTTAAAGGCTTTGGAAATTTCAATTTCCTTATCTTATCATACTCCTAAGATTTTGTTTATGGTTCCAATTTGAGTGAAACCAACTTCTATGGTCTTACTTGATCCTTTGTGGAAATTTGTTGATCCATTTTTGGTATGGATCAAATCCATAGATTTGGAGATACTTTGGAAAATGATTTCCTTCCATTAGGGCTTAGGGATTTGGATTTATTTTCCAAGTGTTCAATTTCCAAATACATTCATTGAGGAATGCATTTCCCTTGATTTGGATTTGTTGAATTCAAACTTTGACCAAAGTTTGTTCAGGATGGGATTTTAAGTCTCCTTTTAGAAACAAAAGTTTCTTTTCACCCTGTTTTTCAACAAAAAATTTATTTTGTTTATTTAATTTTCACATTACAAGATTTGGAAAATCTTGGGATGTGACAGGCTACCACCCTTAAAATAAATCTCGTCCTCGAGATTTGGGAAGGCTAGGGTTACAAGTTGGCTCAAACAGCTAGGGTACTACCACCCTTAAAAATTTTCCAACTAAACTACATCTTGGCTTGCTTGGAATCTTGAGGAAAACTTCTTCTTGGAAAACTTCTGCTTAGTGTCCTTTGTTTCCATGCTTGACTCATGGGCCAAGGTTGAGATCCTTGATAGGCTTGTTTATCTTGTTCTTCATCTTTTCTGGACAATTGCTTACATAGTGTCCTGGTTCCTTGCAATTGAAACAGTGGATATCTTGGAGTTCTCTACGTTGCTCTTGTGGACAAGTGGCTACATAGTGGCCTGGTTCCTTGCAGTTGTTGCACACTACTTGGCCGATCTCTTTATTCTTCGGGTTCTCTGGGCATCCACTGGGGTAGTGTCCTATTTCCTTACATTTACGACATTGCACAAGGCTCATGTCTTGCTTTGGTTTCTTGGGCTTCTTTGATCCTTTGAATTGGGTTGTCTTGTTTGGAGGTATAAGTGGTCCTTTTCCTTTGTCATCAACATTCTTGGCATACTTGGATCCTTCTTGTTTCCTTTGTTCAACAATGGCATAGACGGGGCATTGGATAGGAACATGGTCGTTTCCTTCACAAAGGTAATAAGTAACTTGAGATGTGGGGCATTGGCCAACTGGATGTTCCTCTTCACAATTGGGGCATTGATCTTCATGCTCCTTGGAAGTGTGATCCTTGTCTCCACAAATAATGCAAGCTGGGGCTCCATCTAGAATAATGTTCTTGTCATCCTTGTTGTCATACACTCTTTTGGGATAGTTTTCTTCCATGCTGATCATTTGATTAGTTACCTTAAGCATCAGTTGGGATTGTTCTTCCAAAAACTTTTGCAAGGTAGGGTCTTTATCACTATTGTTGGCTATGAACTGAGCTGTCAGTTGGCTCAATTGGTGTTGGGTTGCTAGGAGTTCTCTCATGTTTACCTCTTGGTTGTTGTTGTTGTCACCATCCTTGATGTTGGAGTCTCTTGGAGAAGTCATCTATTTGGGTTGGATAGGGATTAGAATAGGCAAAAGATTTCTAAGGAGATATTTCTTATTCACACACATCACAATTCACACAAGCAATGTGCATGCAATCACTAACAAACATTCCACTCAAACAACAAGTTTCAAGCACAAACTTAGGCAAACAAAAATAATTTTTGTTACACCACTTAAGTTGGTGTGTTTGACTTTAACTAAATATGGTGGTCCATCTATATGGTTCACTTGTAATCTTTCCATCCTTCTTGGTTGATTCTTCTTGATTGAGATCTTTTTCTTTTTGAGAAAATTCTTGGTCACAAAAACTTCAAAGGTGATGATGGATCCTTCTAAGTTGTGTTTCTTTAGTCTTCAAATGAAATGTTACTCAAGACTTGTATTCTTTAGTGGTATCCTAGGTTGAAGTCTTTGGTGAACATGATGAAGATGTTGAAGTCACATGAAGAAGTTGAAGTCATTAGAGTTGAAAGTGTTGAAGAAGTCCTTTGCACATGGTGTAGTCTTTGGTCATAGGGTAGGCTTTTCCATCAAGTTTTGAAGTAGAAGACAAGTAGAGTTGAAACCAAAAATGATTGAGGGAAGAGTTTACAAGATTGTTTTTGTAAATAAGTTTTGGAACAAATACAAATCCTATTTTTTTTTCTAAGGGGTTTTGTCCAATCCTAGGGTTACAAATCCTACAGGCAACACAATGCTCTGATACCATTCTGTAGCGTCCCCAACCTTTAATAAGATTGAGTCCCCTGTGTTTACAATGCTAGTCCCTGGATCAATAGCTAGCATCCACAGTTCAGATGTAATATCAAGAAACAAAGGTCATAATTCAACTTTATAACCAGGAATAAAATAGTTTTATTACATCAAACATAGCTCATTGGCTAATTACATTACATTGCAGCGGAATATCTATAGTCATGGGTCCTTCATCTTCAAAGTGCCACAGGCAGATGTTGGTTGTAGACTTTGTAATCCTAATCAATCAATCTTCACTAAAATCAATCAAACCTGCAACATTACAAGTTACAGCCACAAGGGTCAATACATTTGAATTGTATTGGCAAGTGATACTTTGGTAGTATAGTGGAGTCTATCATCTATATGCATTTTGGCTAAGTGGAGTTGAGGCTTTGCATTGCTCAAAATAGATTTTTCCTATCATTTTGAAAATACTAAATTTTGTTTGGCAAAAACTTTCCAAGGCATCTATCAATCAAAGACTGAAGATCCACTCAGGGCATCTACCAATCAAGGACTGAAGATTTGCTTGGCATAACAATTTTCCTCAATCTAAGATTTTGAGATCCTTGTACCAAGCCATCTCTCCATCAAAGATTGAAGAATTTCACACAACCCTTGTTTACCCACAAGTTTTAATTTAGAAATTGGAGTGATGAGATTCTTGATTGCTTCCATGTCTTGATGCTCAAATTGTCCTTTACCAGGGACATGGCTAAGTACTTAGGTTTTACACTCTGCAGAGGTGGTGCACTTTACCCACAAGACTTGGTTTCCCAAGACAAAATCTTTCAGAAGCCTTCCCTTAGACCAACATGGACGCGCTCCAACCTATAAAACACTACCACCCACTGTCCATGTGGCTAAGTTCTTGCAACCTATATGATCATGGCAGAGCCCATATTGCCCAGTGGTTGCACTTGAAGCTTCTCAACATTTGACATCTCAAATCTCTTTGTTTCCTGGGTGGCCATCCACAAGTGAGATACACAAGCCAAGTCCATGGCCTTGTGAACCACTCAACATAAACCATTCCTTCCATTTCCACCCAGGTGGTTCATTAACTTAGTTATTTTATTAATCAAAAACATAAGTCCTCAGACTTAGAGATTTTTCCATAGTGAATATATACCACCCAAGTTTTCTATTAGCTAGGCTAAGCTTGATAGTAATAGGATTCTTAACTAAGGAAAATCCTTCTAAGGATTCATTCTACTAGTTTTCCTATAGCAAGATCTATACTTAGCAAAATAAAAACCATGCAAGTTTTACTTAGCAAAAACACTAATGCATAGTGAAAATAATGGGACAAAAGATATGAAGCATCACTTGCCTTTTTGGTAGAGGGTATAGGTTTACTCCTTGTCCTTGCAACAATCAAACTCTTCAAGTCACTACAAATTAATCAAGCAAGGCACTCACTCAATCTACCAATCAAAAACAACACACAAACAAAAATAACAAAGTCAAAGAATTGCATGCAAGCATGCCAAGCTTTGCTTTGTTTGCAAAAGTGGTTCCTAGTGGGTCATAGTCTTTTGGGTACATCTAAGTCAAAGGTTGGTTCTAATGTAGGGATGGTCTTCACTAGGCTTCTAACTTTGTAAGTTCCAAATTGGTCATTTACCAAAATGGCAAAGTCATTTGCAAATAGGGTCTCTATTAGATTCCTAAACTTTGTAAGATCCAAATTGGTCATTTACCAAAGTGGCAAAGTTGTTAGCAAAAGGTTTCACCTCAAAACCATTTCCATGACAAAGTGTCATTTTAGGTGGTGTAGAAATATGTCTACTAGGATTTTAGTCTATAGGGTTCACCAAATGAGTTGCTATTGCAAAACTTGGTGTTTTGGGTCAGTAGGTTTGGTTCAAAACATTTTCTCAAAGTTTTCTTTATGAAAGCATTTTCATAAACAAAACAAATAGTTTTAGTTAGCTAGAAATGGACTAAACTAATTAATCCATCCTATTCTTTTCCAAAATCACTTTCCAAACTATGGGTTGGTTCCTAGGGTCAGTAAGGTCACAACAAACTAATTTGCAAAGGTTTTAACCTAAATATCATTTTTAAATGATTTTTCTAATGTTAGCAAGCACACAAAAGAATCTGCAAAGTTAAACAAGTTAACAGATACTATTTGCTAAACTAAGGGTAGGTTTGGCTAGGCTTTGTCTTGCTGATTCCAACGACGTCAAATTTGTAAAATTTGGACGTGTGGATCAAAAGATACATGGGTTTGAAATTGGCAACAGTTTTTGTTTTCAATTTCTGTTTTAAACAGATCTAGTGCCACGCGTCTTAATATTATTCGCCCGTGCCGGTTCGGTGTGGATCGGCAACGTGGAGCATTAGATCTATTCTAATCGTGCGGCGCTGAGCTAGTACCCCTTCGGGATTAAATGAATCTATCGTATTCATTCGATCTGAATCGAACGGCTGTGGGGTGCTCGACCACAGACGAGCGGCGCTGCGGCGGCTGCTGGCGGCGGAGCGGTCGGTCGTCGACGGTGGCGACGCTACAGGGGGTGAGGGAGAAGGAGGACTTGCTCACCGGGCTCAGTCAGTGAAGCTCGACGTGCTGACGGTTCGACGAGGGGCGCTCAGGGGCAGTCGCAATTCCTCGTCGGAGTTGGGAACGGCGGCGGTTGTCTCTGGTTGAGGTCAGGGACGATGCTGCAGATCACAAGGAAGCGAACCAAGGGTACTGTTAAACGCGCAAAGGCACGGCGAAAGTGTGGGCGTGAACGAGAAGGCGCGGGGCGGTCTGGTTCACCTGGGAGACGTCGCCGGAGTTGGGAGCGCGGCCGTCGCTCGCTCGGTGTCGGAGACGTTGCTGTGGTCCACGAGAAGGCAAACGAAAAGCACTGTAAGACGCGCAAAGGTACAGCGGTGATGCGAGTGTGAAGAAGGAGGAGAGGGGTGGTCTGGTTTTACCAGGCAATGTTGCCGTAGTGTAATCGGGGGTTACGAGTGCTCCCGCGATGAATGGACGGTGTGGATAGATGCGTCTAGAAATGAGGAAGCGGCTAGGTTGCTTAGGAAGGCAAGGGGCAGTGGGGTTTCGTCGGAATTGTCACCGGAACATCGTCGGAGCAGTGGAGCTTGAGCTCGAAATTAGGCGATCAAAGCGTGCTAGCGCGGGGTGTCAGAGGGGATTTATAGAGGAGAGGGAGGCGTTTCCATCTGCGTGATCAAGGCGAGGTAAAGGCTCGGTGTTAAGGTGAATTAAGCGCGAGAGATCAACGGCAGAAACGGTAGCGCTGTGAGGGGGAGACGGGGTCGCGGGGAGGACGATGAACAGCTGTCGGTGGGGTCCTCTGGTCAGTGGGAAAAGAAGTTGGCGAAGGGTCCACCAGTCATACTCTGCGCGGGTTTGTTTTGCGGTGAAGAAAAACGGTTCGGGGGAGGAATAAGAGGAGGTGGGTCCGCTTGGCAGTGAAAGGGGAAGAGGAGGAATGGGTCCGGGCTGTCAGTCTCTGTGCGGGTCTGTTTCCGAGTGAGAAAAGAAACACTTCGGGGGAGGGAGTACTGGGCTGGACTGGGCCTAGTGGGCTGCTGTTGGGCTGCTCTATTTTTTTTCTGTCTAATTCTTTTTCTTTTTCTAATTCTTTTTCTGTTTTCAATTCAAACAATTAATTCAAACAATTTCAAACAACACTCAAATCAATTCAAACAATCACTCAACTTCACTTTGAATTTGGTTCTGTTTGGCAACATAATCCAAATCTCAAAATGAAATATTATTTTTATTTATTTTAGGATCCATTTAATAATTAAATAAAATGGATCTTTAGTTATTAGGGTTTGATTTATTTAATAAAATTTCCATTTGAATTCCAATTATTTTCAAAACCAAACCAGAAGGTTTTATTTGAAAAATAAAAGAATACTTGGAAACTTACTTAAATAAATAAATAAGTTTTGGTGTTTTAATTAAAATGGAAAAGCCTTTACTTAAATAAAATTGGATATTTAAATCCTTATTATTTTATTTAAATAATCCTTTACTCATTTTAATCAAAGCAAAACCTTTTAATAAAAGATTTCAAAGTAGTAATAAAATACTTGGTGTTCATTTAAAATGGAAAAAGCCTTTACTTAAATAAAATTGGATATTTAAATCCTTATTATTTTATTTAAATAAACCTTTATTCATTTTATCAAAACAAAATATTTTATTACAAAAGCTTGGCCAAAATTAATTTGGCTCACCTTTTCATTTGAAAATAAAGTCTTTTATTAAAAGATCTAAAACAGTGTTTCCAAAACAATTTATTTTCCTTTGATAAATGTTTTACTTTTTAAATCCCTTTAGGATTATTTGTTCACCAAAGGGTATGGGCTTTTGGTAAGGGCTTTAAAGGCTTTGGAAATTTCAATTTCCTTATCTTATCATACTCCTAAGATTTTGTTTATGGTTCCAATTTGAGTGAAACCAACTTCTATGGTCTTACTTGATCCTTTGTGGAAATTTGTTGATCCATTTTTGGTATGGATCAAATCCATAGATTTGGAGATACTTTGGAAAATGATTTCCTTCCATTAGGGCTTAGGGATTTGGATTTATTTTCCAAGTGTTCAATTTCCAGATACATTCATTGAGGAATGCATTTCCCTTGATTTGGATTTGTTGAATTCAAACTTTGACCAAAGTTTGTTCAGGATGGGATTTTAAGTCTCCTTTTAGAAACAAAAGTTTCTTTTCACCCTGTTTTTCAACAAAAAAAATTATTTTGTTTATTTAATTTTCACATTACAAGATTTGGAAAATCTTGGGATGTGACATTTTAGTATAAGAACAAACATACAATTGCTCAAATGGATCCATATGTGGTTTGTGGAAAGAACACACATGCAATGACTCTGGTTGATCCATATGTAGTTTGTGGAAAGAACACACATGCAATGACCACTGGTGGATCCATGTGTGGTTTGTGGAAAATAACACACATGCTATGACCACTGGTTGATCCATGTGTGGTTTGTGGAAAGAACACACATGCAATGACAGTGGTGGATCCATGTGTGGTTTGTGAAAAGAACACACATGCAATGACTCTAGTGTTGGTTTTAGTATAAGACACACATGCAATGACTCTAGTGGTTGATCCATGTGTGGTTTGTGGAATAACACACATGCAATGACTCTAGTGGTTAATCCATGTGTGGTTTGTGGAAACAACACACATGCAATGACTCTAGTGGTTGATCCATGTGTGGTTTGTGGAAATAACACACATGCAATGACCACTGGTTGATCCATATGTGGTTTGTGGAAAAACAAACATGTAATGACCACTTGTTGATCCATGTGTGGTTTGTGGAAAGAACACACATGCAATGACAGTGGTGGATCCATGTGTGGTTTGTGGATACAACACACATGCAATGACTGTAGTGCTAGTTTTAGTATAAGAACACACATGCAATGACTCTGGTGGGTCCACATGTGGTTTGTGGAAAGAACACACATGCAATGACCACTAGTGGATCCATGTGTTGTTTGTGGAAAAGAACACACATGCAATGAGTCTAGTGGATCCATGTGTAGTTTGTGAAAAGAACACACATGCAATGACCACTGGTGGATCCATGTGTTGTTTGTGGAAAAGAACACACATGCAATGAGTCTAGTGGATCCATGTCTGGTTTGTGGAAAAGAACACACATGCAATGACTCTAGTGATGGTTTGTGGTTTTAGTATAAGAACAAACATGCAATTACTCAAATGGATACATATGTGGTTTGTGGAAAGAACACACATGCAATGGCTCTGGTTGATCCATATGTGGTTTGTGGAAAGAACACACATGCAATGACCACTGGTGTATCCATGTGTGGTTTGTGGAAAAGAACAGACATGCCATGACCACTGGTTGATCCATGTGTGGTTTGTGGAAAGAACACACATGCAATGACTCTAGTGTTGGTTTTAGTATAAGAACACACATGCAATGACTCTAGTGGTTGATCCATGTGTGGTTTGTGGAAAACACACACATGCAATGACTCTAGTGGTTGATCCGTGTGTGGATTGTGGAAACAACACACATGCAATGACTCTAGTGGTTGATCCATGTGTGGTTTGTGGAAAAGAACACACATGGAATGACTCTAGTGGTTGATCCATGTGTGGTTTGTGGAAACAACACACATGCAATGACTCTAGTGGTTGATCCATGTGTGGTTTGTGCAAATAACACACATGGAATGTCCCTAATGGATCCATAAGTGGTTTATGGAAAAGAACACATATGCAATGACCACTGGTTGATCCATATGTTGTTTGTGGAAAGAACACACTTGCAATGCCCACTCGTTGATCCATGTGTGGTTTGTGGAAAGAACACACATGCAATGACAGTGGTGGATCCATGTTTGGTTTGTGAAAAGAACACACATGCAATGACTCTAGTGTTGGTTTTAGTATAAGAACACACGTGCAATGACTTTAGTGGTTGATCCATGTGTGGTTTGTGGAAAGAACACACATGCAATGACTCTAGTGGTTGATCCATGTGTGGTTTGTGGAAACAACACACATGCAATGACTCTAGTGGTTGATCCATGTGTGGTTTGTGGAAATAACACACATGGAATGACCCTAATGGATCCATAAGTGGTTTATGGAAAAGAACACATATGCAATGACCACTGGTTGATCCATATGTGGTTTGTGGAAAGAACACACATGCAATGCCCACTTGTTGATCCATGTGTGGTTTATGGAAAGAACACACATGTAATGACAGTGGTAGTTCCATGTGTGGTTTGTGGATAGAACCCACATGCAATGACTCTAGTGCTAGTTTTAGTATAAGAACACACATGCAATGACTCTAGTGGGTCCACATGTGGTTTGTGGAAAGAATACACATGCAATGACCACTGGTGGATCCATGTGTTGTTTGTGGAAAAGAACACACATGCAATGAGTCTAGTGGATCCATGTGTGGTTTGTGGAAAAGAACACACATGCAATGACTCTAGTGCTGGTTTGTGGTTTTAGTATAAGAACAAACATGCAATTACTCAAATGGATCCATATGTGGTTTGTGGAAAGAACACACATGCAATGACTCTGGTTGATCCATATGTGGTTTGTGGAAAGAACACACATGCAATGACCACTGGTGGATCCATGTGTGGTTTGTGGAAAAGAACACACATGCTATGACCACTGGTTGATCCATGTGTGGTTTGTGGAAAGAACACACATGCAATGACAGTGGTGGATCCATGTGTGGTTTGTGAAAAGAACACACATGCAATGACTCTAGTGTTGGTTTTAGTATAAGAACACACATGCAATGACTCTAGTGGTTGATCCATGTGTGGTTTGTGGAAATAACACACATGCAATGACTCTAGTGGTTAATCCATGTGTGGTTTGTGGAAACAACACACATGCAATGAATCTAGTGGTTGATCCATGTGTAGTTTGTGGAAACAACACACATGCAATGACTCTAGTGGGTGATCCATGTGTGCTTTGTGGAAATTACACACATGCAATGACAACTGGTTGATCTATATGTGGTTTGTGGAAAAACACACATGCAATGACTCTAGTGCTAGATTTAGTATAAGAACACACATGCAATGACCACTGGTGGATCCATGTGTTGTTTGTGGAAAAGAACACACATGTAATGAGTCTAGTGGATCCATGTGTGGTTTGTGGAAAAGAACACACATTCAATGACTCTAGTGCTAGTTTGTGGTTTTAGTATAAGAACAAACATGCAATTACTCAAATGGATCCATTTGTGGTTTGTGGAAAGAACACACATGCAATGACTCTGGTTGATCCATATGTGGTTTGTGGAAAGAACACACATGCAATGACCACTGGTGGATCCATGTGTGGTTTGTGGAAAAGAACACACATGCAATGACCACTGGTTAATCCATGTTTGGTTTGTGGAAAGAACACACATGCAATGACAGTGGTGGATCCATGTGTGGTTTGTGAAAAGAACACACATGCAATTACTCTAGTGTTGGTTTTAGTATAAGAGCACACATGCAATGACTCTAGTGGTTGATCCATGTGTGGTTTGTAGAAATAACACACATGCAATGACTCTAGTGGTTGATCCATGTGTGGTTTTTGGAAATAACACACATGCAATGACTCTAGTGGTTGATCCATGTGTGGTGTGTGGAAACAACACACATGCAATGACTCTAGTGCTAGATTTAGTATAATAACACACATGCAATGACTCTGGTGGGTCCACATGTGGTTTGTGGAAAGAACACACATGCAATGACCACTGGTGGATCCATGTGTTGTTTTTGGAAAAGAACACACATGCAATGAGTCAAGTGGATCCGTGTGTGGTTTGTGGAAAAGAACACACATGCAATGACTCTAGTGCTGGTTTGTGGTTTTAGTATAAGAACAAACATGCAATTACTCATATGGATCCATATGTGGTTTGTGGAAAGAACACACATGCAATGACTCTGGTTGATCCATATGTGGTTTGTGGAAAGAACACACATGCAATGACCACTGGTTGATCCATGTGTGCTTTGTGGAAAGAACACACATGTAATGACTCTAGTGTTGGTTTTAGAATAAGAACACACATGCAATGACTCTAGTGGTTGATCCATGTGTGGTTTCTGGAAATAACACACATGCAATGACTCTAGTGGTTAATCCATGTGTGGTTTGTGGAAACAACACACATGCAATGACTCTAGTGGTTGATCCATGTGTGGTTTGTGGAAATAACACACATGCAATGACTCTAATGGATCCATAAGTGGTTTCTGGAAAAGAACACATATGCAATGACCACTGGTTGATCCATATGTGGTTTGTGGAAAGAAGAAACATGCAATGACCACTTGTTGATCCATGTGTGGTTTGTGGAAAGAACACACATGCAATGACAGTGGTAGATCCATGTGTGGTTTGTGGATAGAACACACATGCAATGACTCTAGTACTAGTTTTAGTATAAGAACACACATGCAATAACTCTGGTGGGTCCACATGTGGTTTGTGGAAAGAACACACGTGCATTGACCACTGGTGGATCCATGTGTTGTTTGTGGAAAAGAACACACATGCAATGAGTCTAGTGGATCCATGTGTGGTTTGTGGAAAAGAACACACATTCAATGACTCTAGTGCTAGTTTGTGGTTTTAGTATAAGAACAAACATGCAATTACTCAAATGGATCCATTTGTGGTTTGTGGAAAGAACACACATGCAATGACTCTGGTTGATCCATATGTGGTTTGTGGAAAGAACACACATGCAATGACCACTGGTGGATCCATGTGTGGTTTGTGGAAAAGAACACACATGCAATGACCACTGGTTAATCCATGTTTGGTTTGTGGAAAGAACACACATGCAATGACAGTGGTGGATCCATGTGTGGTTTGTGAAAAGAACACACATGCAATTACTCTAGTGTTGGTTTTAGTATAAGAGCACACATGCAATGACTCTAGTGGTTGATCCATGTGTGGTTTGTAGAAATAACACACATGCAATGACTCTAGTGGTTGATCCATGTGTGGTTTGTGGAAATAACACACATGCAATGACTCTAGTGGTTGATCCATGTGTGGTGTGTGGAAACAACACACATGCAATGACTCTAGTGCTAGATTTAGTATAAGAACACACATGCAATGACTCTGGTGGGTCCACATGTGGTTTGTGGAAAGAACACACATGCAATGACCACTGGTGGATCCATGTGTTGTTTTTGGAAAAGAACACACATGCAATGAGTCAAGTGGATCCGTGTGTGGTTTGTGGAAAAGAACACACATGCAATGACTCTAGTGCTGGTTTGTGGTTTTAGTATAAGAACAAACATGCAATTACTCATATGGATCCATATGTGGTTTGTGGAAAGAACACACATGCAATGACTCTGGTTGATCCATATGTGGTTTGTGGAAAGAACACACATGCAATGACCACTGGTTGATCCATGTGTGCTTTGTGGAAAGAACACACATGTAATGACTCTAGTGTTGGTTTTAGAATAAGAACACACATGCAATGACTCTAGTGGTTGATCCATGTGGTTTCTGTAAATAACACACATGCAATGACTCTAGTGGTTAATCCATGTGTGGTTTGTGGAAACAACACACATGCAATGACTCTAGTGGTTGATCCATGTGTGGTTTGTGAAAACACACATGCAATGACTCTAATGGATCCATAAGTGGTTTCTGGAAAAGAACACATATGCAATGACCACTGGTTGATCCATATGTGGTTTGTGGAAAGAAGAAACATGCAATGACCACTTGTTGATCCATGTGTGGTTTGTGGAAAGAACACACATGCAATGACAGTGGTAGATCCATGTGTGGTTTGTGGATAGAACACACATGCAATGACTCTAGTACTAGTTTTAGTATAAGAACACACATGCAATAACTCTGGTGGGTCCACATGTGGTTTGTGGAAAGAACACACGTGCATTGACCACTGGTGGATCCATGTGTTGTTTGTGGAAAAGAACACACATGCAATGAGTCTAGTGGATCCATGTGTGGTTTGTGGAAAAGAACACACATTCAATGACTCTAGTGCTAGTTTGTGGTTTTAGTATAAGAACAAACATGCAATTACTCAAATGGATCCATTTGTGGTTTGTGGAAAGAACACACATGCAATGACTCTGGTTGATCCATATGTGGTTTGTGGAAAGAACACACATGCAATGACCACTGGTGGATCCATGTGTGGTTTGTGGAAAAGAACACACATGCAATGACCACTGGTTAATCCATGTTTGGTTTGTGGAAAGAACACACATGCAATGACAGTGGTGGATCCATGTGTGGTTTGTGAAAAGAACACACATGCAATTACTCTAGTGTTGGTTTTAGTATAAGAGCACACATGCAATGACTCTAGTGGTTGATCCATGTGTGGTTTGTAGAAATAACACACATGCAATGACTCTAGTGGTTGATCCATGTGTGGTTTGTGGAAATAACACACATGCAATGACTCTAGTGGTTGATCCATGTGTGGTGTGTGGAAACAACACACATGCAATGACTCTAGTGCTAGATTTAGTATAAGAACACACATGCAATGACTCTGGTGGGTCCACATGTGGTTTGTGGAAAGAACACACATGCAATGACCACTGGTGGATCCATGTGTTGTTTTTGGAAAAGAACACACATGCAATGAGTCAAGTGGATCCGTGTGTGGTTTGTGGAAAAGAACACACATGCAATGACTCTAGTGCTGGTTTGTGGTTTTAGTATAAGAACAAACATGCAATTACTCATATGGATCCATATGTGGTTTGTGGAAAGAACACACATGCAATGACTCTGGTTGATCCATATGTGGTTTGTGGAAAGAACACACATGCAATGACCACTGGTTGATCCATGTGTGCTTTGTGGAAAGAACACACATGTAATGACTCTAGTGTTGGTTTTAGAATAAGAACACACATGCAATGACTCTAGTGGTTGATCCATGTGTGGTTTCTGGAAATAACACACATGCAATGACTCTAGTGGTTAATCCATGTGTGGTTTGTGGAAACAACACACATGCAATGACTCTAGTGGTTGATCCATGTGTGGTTTGTGGAAATAACACACATGCAATGACTCTAATGGATCCATAAGTGGTTTCTGGAAAAGAACACATATGCAATGACCACTGGTTGATCCATATGTGGTTTGTGGAAAGAAGACACATGCAATGACCACTTGTTGATCCATGTGTGGTTTGTGGAAAGAACACACATGCAATGACAGTGGTAGATCCATGTGTGGTTTGTGGATAGAACACACATGCAATGACTCTAGTACTAGTTTTAGTATAAGAACACACATGCAATAACTCTGGTGGGTCCACATGTGGTTTGTGGAAAGAACACACGTGCATTGACCACTGGTGGATCCATGTGTTGTTTGTGGAAAAGAACACACATGCAATGAGTCTAGTGGATCCATGTGTGGTTTGTGGAAAAGAACACACATGCAATGACTCTAGTGCTAGTTTGAGATTTTAGTATAAGAACAAACATGCAATTACTCAAATGGATCCATTTGTGGTTTGTGGAAAGAACACACATGCAATGACTGTGGTTGATCCATATGTGGTTTGTGGAAAGAACACACATGGAATGACAGTGGTGGATCCATGTGTGGTTTGTGAAAAGAACACACATGCAATGACCACTGGTTAATCCATGTGTGGTTTGTGGAAAAGAACACACATGCAATGACAGTGGTGGATCCATGTGTGGTTTGTGAAAAGAACACACATGCAATGACTCTAGTGTTGGTTTTAGTATAAGAGCACACATGCAATGACTCTAGTGGTTGATCCATGTGTGGTTTTAAGAAATAACACACATACAATGACTCTAGTGGTTGATCCATGTGTGGTTTGTGGAAATAGCACACATGCAATGACTCTAGTGGTTGATCCATGTGTGGTGTGTGGAAACAACACACATGCAATGACTCTAGTGCTAGATTTAGTATAAGAACACACATGCAATGACTCTGGTGGGTCCACATGTGGTTTGTGGAAAGAACACACATGCAATGACCACTGGTGGATCCATGTGTTGTTTTTGGAAAAGAACACACATGCAATGAGTCAAGTGGATCCGTGTGTGGTTTGTGGAAAAGAACACACATGCAATGACTCTAGTGCTGGTTTGTGGTTTTAGTATAAGAACAAACATGCAATTACTCATATGGATCCATATGTGGTTTGTGGAAAGAACACACATGCAATGACTCTGGTTGATCCATATGTGGTTTGTGGAAAGAACACACATGGAATGACCACTGGTTGATCCATGTGTGCTTTGTGGAAAGAACACACATGTAATGACTCTAGTGTTGGTTTTAGAATAAGAACACACATGCAATGACTCTAGTGGTTGATCCATGTGTGGTTTCTGGAAATAACACACATGCAATGACTCTAGTGGTTAATCCATGTGTGGTTTGTGGAAACAACACACATGCAATGACTCTAGTGGTTGATCCATGTGTGGTTTGTGGAAATAACACACATGCAATGACTCTAATGGATCCATAAGTGGTTTCTGGAAAAGAACACATATGCAATGACCACTGGTTGATCCATATGTGGTTTGTGGAAAGAAGACACATGCAATGACCACTTGTTGATCCATGTGTGGTTTGTGGAAAGAACACACATGCAATGACAGTGGTAGATCCATGTGTGGTTTGTGGATAAAATACACATGCAATGACTCTAGTACTAGTTTTAGTATAAGAACACACATGCAATATCTCTGGTGGGTCCACATGTGGTTTGTGGAAAGAACACACGTGCATTGGTGGATCCATTTGTTGTTTTTGGAATAGAACACACATGCAATGAGTCTAGTGGATCCATGTGTGGTTTGTGGAAAAGAACACACATGCAATGACTCTAGTGCTGGTTTGTGGTTTTAGTATAAGAACCAACATGCAATTACTCAAATGGATCCATATGTGGTTTGTGGAAAGAACACACATGCAATGACTCTGGTTGATCCATATGTGGTTTGTGGAAAGAACACACATGCAATGACTCTGGTTGATCCATATGTGGTTTGTGGAAAGAACACACATGCAATGACCACTGGTGGATCCATGTGTGGTTTGTGGAAAAGAACACACATGCAATGAGTCTAGTGGATCCATGTGTGGTTTGTGGAAAGAACACACATGCAATGACAGTGGTGGATCCATGTGTGGTTTGTGAAAAGAACACACATGCAATGACTCTAATGGATCCATTGGTTTTAGGAAACAACACACATGCAATGACTCTAATGGTTGATCCATATGTGGTTTGTGGAAAGAACACACATGTAATGACCACTTGTTGATCCATGTGTGGTTTGTGGAAAGAACACACATGCAATGACAGTGGTAGATCCATGTCTGGTTTGTGGATAGAACACACATACAATGACTCTAGTGCTAGTTTTAGTATAAGAACACACATGCAATGACTCTGGTGAGTCCACATGTAGTTTGTGAAAAGAACACACATGCAATAACCACTGGTGGATCCATGTGTTGTTTGAGGAAAAGAACACACATGCAATGAGTCTAGTGGCTCCATGTGTGGTTTGTGGAAAAGAACACACATGCAATGACTCTAGTACTAGTTTGTGGTTTTAGTATAAGAACAAACATGCAATTACTCAAATGGATCCATATGTGGTTTGTGGAAAGAACACACATGCAATGACTCTGGTTGATCCGTATGTGGTTTGTGGAAAGAACAAACATGCAATGACCACTGGTGGATCCATGTGTAGTTTGTGGAAATTAACACACATGCAATGACTCTAGTGTGTGGTTTTAGAATAAGAACACACATGCAATGACTCTAGTGGTTGATCCATGTGTGGTTTGGAAATAACACACATGCAATGACTCTAATGGGTCCATAGTGGTTTATGGAAAAAACACACACATAAATGATGACCTGATGATACCTATGGTTTTGGTTTGTGAACACACACACATATGTTGATCCATGTGTGGTTTGTGGAAAGAACACACATGCAATGATAGTGGTAGATCCATGTGTGGTTTGTGGATAGAACACACATGCAATGACTCTAATGGATCCATAAGTGGTTTATGGAAAAGAACACATATGCAATGACCACTGGTTGATCCATATGTGGTTTGTGGAAATAACACACATGCAATGACCACTTGTTGATCCATGTGTGGTTTGTGGAAAGAACACGCATGCAATGACAGTGGTAGATCCATGTGTGGTTTGTAGATAGAACACACATGCAATGACTCTAGTGCTAGATTTAGTATAAGAACACACATGCAATGACTCTGGTGGGTCCACATGTGGTTTGTGGAAAGAACACACATGTAATGACCACTCGTGGATCCATGTGTTGTTTGTGGAAAAGAACACACATGCAATGAGTCTAGTGGATCCGTGTGTGGTTTGTGGAAAAGAACACACATGTAATGACTCTAGTGCTGGTTTGTGGTTTTAGTATAAGAACAAACATGCAATTACTCAAATGGATCCATATGTGGTTTGTGGAAAGAACACACATGCAATGACTCTGGTTGATCCATATGTGGTTTGTGGAAAGAACACGCATGCAATGACAACTGGTGGATCCATGTGTGGTTTGTGGAAAAGAACACACATGCAATGACCACTGGTGGATCCATGTGTTGTTTGTGGAAAAGAACACACATGCAATGAGTCTAGTGGATCCGTGTGTGGTTTGTGGAAAAGAACACACATGCAATGACTCTAGTGCTGGTTTGGTTTTAGTATAAGAACACACATGCAATGACTCAATTGGATACATATGTGGTTTGTGTAAAGAACACACATGCAATGTCTCTAGAGGTTGATCCATGTGTCTATTGTGGAAACAACACACATGCAATGACTCTAATGGTTGATCCATGTGTGGTTTGTGGAAAGAACACACATGCAATGACCACTTGTTGATCCATGTGTGGTTTGTGGAAACAACACACATGCAATGACTCTAGTGGTTGATCCATGTGTGGTTTGTGGAAATAACACACATGCAATGACTCTAATGGATCCATAAGTGGTTTATGGAAAAGAACACATATGCAATGACCACTGGTTGATCCATATGTGGTTTGTGGAAAGAAGACACATGCAATGACCACTTGTTGATCCATGTGTGGTTTGTGGAAAGAACACACATGCTATGACAGTGGTAGATCCATGTGTGGTTTGTAGATAGAACACACATGCAATGACTCTAGTACTAGTTTTAGTATAAGAACACACATGCAATGACTCTGGTGGGTCCACATGTGGTTTGTGCAAATAACACATGTGCATTGACCACTGGTGGATCCATGTGTTGTTTGTGAAAAAGAACACACATGCAGTGAGTCTAGTGGATCCTTGTGTGGTTTGTGGAAAAGAACACACATGCAATGACTCTAGTGCTGGTTTGTTGTTTTAGTATAAGAACAAACATGCAATTACTCAAATGGATCCATATGTGGTTTGTGGAAAGAACACACATGCAATGACTCCGGTTGATCCATATGTGGTTTGTGGAAAGAACACACATGCAATGACCACTGGTGGAACCATGTGTGGTTTGTGGAAAAGAACACACATGCAATGACCACTGGTTGATCCATCTGTGGTTTGTGGAAAGAACACACATGCAATGACAGTGGTCGATCCATGTGTGGTTTGTGAAAAGAACACACATGACTCTAGTGTTGGTTTTAGTATAAGAACACACATGCAATGACTCTAGTGGTTGATCCATATGTCGTTTGTGGAAAGAACACACATGCAATGTCTCTAGAGGTTGATCCATGTGTGTATTGTGGAAACAACACACATGCAATGACTCTAGTGGTTGATCCATGTGTGGTTTGTGGAAATAACACACATGCAATGACTGTAATGGATCCATAAGTGGTTTATGGAAAAGAACACACATGCAATGACCACTGGTTGATCCATATGTGGTTTGTGGAAAGAACACACATGCAATGACCACTTGTTGATCCATGTGTGGTTTGTGGAAAGAACACGCATGCAATGACAGTGGTAGATCCATATGTGGTTTGTAGATAGAACACACATGCAATGACTCTAGTGCTAGATTTAATATAAGAACACACATGCAATGACTCTGGTGGGTCCACATGTGGTTTGTGGAAAGAACACACATGCAATGACCACTGGTGTATCCATGTGTTGTTTTTGGAAAAGAACACACATGCAATGAGTCTAGTGGATCCGTGTGTGGTTTGTGGAAAAGAACACACATGCAATGACTCTAGTGCTGGTTTGTGGTTTTAGTATAAGAACAAACATGCAATTACTCAAATGGATCCATATGTGGTTTGTGGAAAGAACAGACATGCAATGACTCTGGTTGATCCATATGTGGTTTGTGGAAAGAACACATATGCAATGACCACTGGTTGATCCATGTGTGGTTTGTGGATAGAACACACATGCAATGACCACTGGTGGATCCATGTGTTGTTTGTGGAAAAGAACACACATGCAATGAGTCTAGTGGATCCATGTGTGCTTTGTGGAAAAGAACACACATGCAATGACTCTAGTGCTGGTTTGTGGTTTTAGTATAAGAACCAACATGCAATTACTCAAATGGATCCATATGTGGTTTGTGGAAAGAACACACATGCAATGACCACTGGTGGAACCATGTGTGGTTTGTGGAAAAGAACACACATGCAATGACCACTGGTTGATCCATCTGTGGTTTGTGGAAAGAACACACATGCAATGACAGTGGTGGATCCATGTGTGGTTTGTGAAAAGAACACACTGTAGGGGTTCGTAGCATGGAAAACAAAAATTTTCTATCGCATACAAACAAACAAGCCAAGATCTATCTACTAGATTGTAGCAACGAGTCGATAGAGGAACTCACCCTCGAAGATTCCAAAGCGGTTAACGAGAGCAGATTCTCGTGGGTGATGTAGTCGTACTCTTTCCGATCTCAAGATCGCGTAGACGATCCTTCCAGCGCCACGTTCCAGCAGCGCCCCTTGATCGGTCACACGCTCGGTACTGACGAAGACCTTCCTCTCCCTTGTTCCAAAGAAAATGGAGGTTGTAGCACTTCTCCTGCGATTCCGCAGACAACGGCGTGGTACCTAAGTAGAGAGGGAGATCCCAGGCTTCGCTTAAGCCAAGTAGTATGGTGGAGCTTATGAGAGGCTATTAGTGGTCTAGTAATTAGACACACCAATTAGAAGGCTCTAAACCAATTAGAAGGCTCTAAACCAAACAGCTCTAAACCGGGTCTAGGTCTAGTTTCTAGTTTAGAGGATAGGAACTTGTGTGTCCTAGGAGGAGCCCTGCCTCCTTATATAGGTGGGAGGCTGGCTGCGCCATGGGGAGGGGAGTCCTCCCCAACTCGGCTTGGTGGGGGCGCCGGCTTGGAGGAGGACTCCTCCCCAACTCGGCCTCCTCCTTCTCCTCTTTCCCACTTTCCAAAATTGGCGCTTGACTTTCAAACTAGCCGTTTGACTTTTCCAATTTAGGAATTAAATAAACCTTTATTTTGGACAGCGAGAACACTTAGTACATGATGCAATCATTCCATCTTGCAATGACACATTCATGCACCCCTTCCCCCCCGGAGTGCCGGACATTCCGGGACCTTCTAGAATGTTCCCGATGAAAATACCGGAACCATTCCCCAACTCCGAAATGGGACTTTCCTTATATGAATCTTATTCTCCGGACCATTCCGGATCTCCTCGTGATATCCCGGATCCCATCCGAGACCGAACAACATTCGGTCTCTTTCTCATAATACCATAACTACTCAAACAACGTCAATCCTTAAGTGTGTCTCCCTACGGTTCGTGAATTATGCGGACATGATCGAGACACTTCTCCGAACAATAACCAATAGAGGAATCTGGAAATTCATATGGCTCCCACATATTTCTACGATTACTTTGCGATCGAATGAACCACTTACATACGATACCAATTTCCCTTTGTCTCACGATATGTTACTTATCCGAGGTCATGATCGTCGGTATCTCTGCATACCTAGTTCAACCTCGTTACTGATAAGTACTCTTTTCTCGTTCCCGTGATATGTGATCCCTTGTGATCCAGTCACATGCTTGCAAGCTAATTGGATGACATTTCACCGAGAGGGCCCAGAATATCTATCCGTCATGTGGATGGACAAATCCCACTCTTGAACCATGTGTTTCAACCAATACTTTCCGAACACCCAATGCCACTTTTATAGCCACCTGTTACGGTGTGGTGTTTGATGACATCAAAGCATCCATCCAAGAAAGGCAATATGCATGATCTCATGGTCAAGGAATTAGGTTACTATGTATCGAAGCATATAGCAATTGAACTATTGAAATGACTTGATCTTTATGCTACGCTTATCTATAGGAGTATGTCCACCATATCATTCTCCTAACGATATGATCTTGTTGTTAATAACATCTCAATGTTCATGATAGGAAACCACAATCATCTATTAACCAACAAGCTAGTGAAGTATAGAGGCTATACTAGGGACTTCAAATTAAGTTTACAAATCACACAAGTATTAATGTTTCGGTTAATACAATTATAGCATGGTATGTAAACATAAATCATAAGTGTGAAGATATGATAAAAACTACTTTATTATTGCCTCATGGGCATATCTCCAACAGTCTCACACTTGCACTAGAGTCAATAATCTAGTTTCAAACCTATGTTTATTCAACACCTATGGCTTTCCGTGTTGTATGTACATGATTGCTAGTGGTCAACTGATCTCCGGATCTGACACTTCCAGGTCCGTGTGTAATTGCATGTCTTTGCGTCTCTACGCATCACTCATTCTCTAATGAGATGGCTTTGTATAAATTTGGTCTTTCGGTGTGACCTTTAGTTCTTTGGGGTTAAAACATGTTGACAATATTGTCGTACAATATATCTTCATAGTATTATCCCTGTGAACTACACCTAGTTTGATAACAAACTACTTGACACAAATGCCCTCTTTGCTGCTATAATAGCAGTCATATACTTAGCCTTTTGTTGTAGTATCTCACACTGTCTTAACTTTGGAACTCATCCAAATCCATTATGGAACTCACTTTCCATTATATTGTGCCACCCTTAATTTAGATTGAGATAAACTTAATTTGTACTTTGTGACAAAGCTAGTATCAATGTAGTACTTTTACAATGAACTAACCATCTATTTGTCACTTCTACAAATAATATACTCTTAGTTCTTCCAAAAGATCATAAGAATATCCTTACTATTGTCCAATGATCATCTTACAAATCATTCGTATATGCTCACAACATTTAGAGCATAGGACATATCTGGATTTGTACATATCAAGATGATTGATATAAATACTCTTTGTGATTTCATACATCAAGTATCAATCTATACTTGAATCTTTGTTTCACTTACCAAATGTCAATACACTTGAATATATCATCAACTTTGAACTCTTTCAATCCTTTCTGTGCAACAAGAACCTTTCTTGTAATTTCTATATTGAACTCATTCAATATCTCGTCTATGTACTTCTGGCACAACCATATTAGCGTCTATTGATGCCAAATATTTGGTTTTGCCTAAGTCTTTCATCGGGATGAAATTCTTAATATGTGTTAATAAAGATATATTATTTCTAATCAACAATATGTCTTCCACATAATGTATTAGAAACATGTCTTAGCCCCACTTAATTTCTTGCAAATGCAAGCATCTTCATTGTCTCCATGAAATTAAACCCTTTTAGCTTCATCATAGTGAAGATTCCAACTCCGCTATGCTCACTCTAACCATTGAAGTTTGCATATGCTTTTAGCATCCTTTGAATTAACAAAACCCTATGGACCGTGTTATGCACATGTCCTAGGTAACCATTCTATTAGAAGAACTTGTTTTGTTTATTCTACTACCACATAACAAATTATATGTAGTGGTTGCTATATTAATCCGTCTAGACTAAAAATCGCTATGAAAGATCAAATCTTGTCATATACAACCTTTGAACATTGTTGTGAACTCTTTCCCAACATGTCGATTATTTCATAGATGTGAAACATCCATGTCTACTTTATAGATCCAAACACAACTGCAAGGTCTTACACCTTTTCGAGGGTCCTTCAAGTTCAAAACTTGATTTCTCGTGTATGGAACTATCACGGATTATATGGCTTCAAGCCATTTGACGGAGTCAGGCCCATCATCGCTTCTTTGCATGTAGTAGGTTCATTATTCTCAAATAATGATTCAACCCTCAAATCTTGGTATTTGATTGTTCATCCGACCTACTTGTTTCAATAGAAACTTAGACCTCCGTGACCACAACCTTTGAGGCACGTGAGCCATGAGCATTATTGTTGCCTCCGAACACTTTTCGGTCATGCAACTCTGCACATATAGCTAAGGTTCCTTTAACCTTATCAAAGTTCTATTGTCCTCCCACTTAACTTTTCACGAAAATTCCTTCTCAAAGAAACTTGACGTTCTAAGCGACAAACACTTTTGTCTCCGGTGTTTATGGAGGAATACTTAACATTTATACAAAGACAGGTTTATCCGACTTTGGTTGCACACATCTTTCTTATGCATAGCATACCAATGTTTAAGAAAGGACTACTTGGTTTTATCCCAAACCATAACCTTATATGGTGTCATTTCAACGGATTATGATGAAGCTCTTTTCAGTGGAAAAACGGTAATCTCTAAAGCTTTTAATCTTTAAAATACAATGGCAGTTTTATGAATTACACCTTTTGATCTTACCATGTCAAACAAGGTTTAATTACATATCTCGAACGCTCCATACTCTTATGGTGTTTCGGGAAAATGCAAATCCACGGAACGATTCCTTAAATCTTAGGTATTATGCTAAACTTGTAACTCAAATATCTTCCTTTATGATCTTTATCATAAACTGTTTATATTCTTGTTACAATGATTTTGCACTTCATCTTGAAAATCTTTGAACTTTTCAAATGTTTCATACTTCATCCTTATTAAGTAAATATTTATATATTCACTCAAATTTTGGAGAAAGCATATGAAGTTGAAATCCATCGCTCTTGACTATACATAATGGACTTCATACAACAATATGTACAAGTTCCAATAAGTTAGTCTATCGTTCCTTTTGGCCTATGAACGAAGTTTTAATTATCTCTAGGAAAGTTTCACTGGCGTCATTTGATCAAAAATCAAGACTCCAAAATTCCATCAATATGGATTTTCTTCATGTTTTCTTTCAATATAATTTTAAGCAGCGATGTCACTTCCTAAGTGATCTTTCAATCAATTTGTCTTTCGACATCTTTAGCACTAGTTTTATGGATGTGATATCTCCAACGAGATTTGTGAATCATCCATCTTTTATGGATTACGGAAATTATTTGAACAACCCTTTTGTTCTCATAATACCTGATAAAACAAATCTTTGAAGGGAAGCTTTGATGTTTAACAAGCAACACAATAACCCTTTATTTTGTTCTCGATGAACATCATCACATATTCTTTTGCTAGTTACTTAGGCCATTGTAGTTCATGAATTGTGTTGTTTCGTATGACGATTCACACCAACAAATTCAGTATCAAATACTTAAGAACCACATTGTTTAACAAGCAAAGAATATAGCCATAACATGTATATCATCTATATACTTAAACTGAACAATTCTTAGTCTTTTCTTTTCTGCCATATATTTATGAGATTCTTCTTTCAGTATTTCCTTTTCAGTTTGAAAGAATCTATCAGCATCAATAGTGCAGTCATACATATGACATATAGTCCAAAGCGTGTATAGTTAAATACCAAAGTCTTTGGACTTGCACTTTGAAGTAGATCACCATCATCAAATATTTGGTGTTCTTTCAAATTCCTTTCTTTAGTAATCTCTTGGTGTAGTAAACATTTTACCTACATCAAATATTCACCTTCATCATGGAATCGTCCATGACCAAGCTACTTTTAGCTTATAACGGTGAATCACGAGTATAATGATGCTCTCCAAAACCTTTTGGAAGATTAGGACAACTAGTGTCTCCAACCTTTTGCAAATTCTCATCAAATATGAGAACATGACTTTTGCCATATTATACTCTATCATGTTGTAACCAATACTTCGTTTCAGATATCACAATATCTTCCACAAATATGGTTTCTGAAACAACTCTTTCAGATCCTTAGATAACCTTGATATTAGGAGAATCCTTTGAATATCAAGAATCATGGAGACAAACATGATACTTATATACTAACACTTGGAATTGTTACTCTTGATTTAATACTAATTATTAAACTTCATGGAGTAACGGAACTTCTTGAAAGTTTGCAATAGGACTTTTAAACTTTAGATTAACACTAAAAACAATACGATACCAGTTAAGTAAAGTATCTAACAGAATTCTATAGTTCTATCATCTCAATTATAACTAAGCGCCAAGGTGGTAAACGGATGCCAATGACTACAACAACTATGCAAATTCACTTTGATTTAGTTTATGATAAATTGAGTTCTAATTAATAATTAAATTAATCTAGGTGAACTCCCACTCAAAACAATATCCCTCACATTGTTTTAGTGATCACACGAACCAAATCCACCACATCAAAACCGATCATCACGAGAGTTGATATAGCTTCAATGGCGAACAATCAGCATGTTCATCATATCTACTATATGACTCATGCTCTACCTTTCGGTAATCCGTGTTCCTGAGGCCATGTCTGTACATGCTAGGCTCGTCAAGACAAACCTTAGCTTCCGCATAAGCAAATCTGGCTTGCTTACGTTGTAGTCACCATGGAATCAAAGACACCCGATCATCACGTGGTGCTTGAGCAGCAAGCTTTGGCAGCAGTGCATACTAAGGGTGAACACTTTAGAACTTGAAATTTATGTGTATGAGGGATCATCTTATAATGCTACCGTCGTCTACTAAGCAATACAAGATGCATAAAGGATTGACATCACATGCAATTCATAATATGTGATATGATATGGCCTTTCTTCTTTGTGCTTCCGATCTCCATCTTCAAGCACGAACATGATCTCCATCATCACCGGCATAGCATCAAGGTCAATGGCCTTCTTCATGGTTGTCGCCCACCAGCTTCAACTATTACAACTATTTTGAATAGACACGCAGTCTTAATGAAATTAAAGACAACCATATGGCTCCCCGGTTGCCAACTTACAATAAGGAACATTGCATACATCAAATATAATCACAATCATGGCCATATCACATCATCAGACACCCCAAAACAAAGTTAGACGCCTCTACTTTCTTTGCATATTTTACGTGGTTTGGGGCTTTCAATAAGTGTCGTTCTAACTACGAACAAGAACCACAACATTGATACTAGCATTGTTGATCACCGTTGTAAATTGGATCTTTACTATGCTAGGAGAAAGCAGCACCATAAAGCCACTTATGCAATACAAGTTGCATGTTAAGCGTGGAGCAAGTCTCATGAACGATGTCATGTAAGGTTAGCCCGGCCGCTTCATCCCAACATACCGCAAGATGCAAAGTACACAAAAGCAATCTACAATAAAAGCATCAACGCCCACAATGACCATTGTGTTCTACTCGTCTGTGAGATCTACATATAGACACGGCTCGATACCCTTTGTGAGGGTTCGTAGCATGGAAAACAAAATTTTCTATCGCATACAAACAAACAAGCCAAGATCTATCTACTAGATTGTAGCGAGTCGATAGAGGAACTCACCCTCGAAGATTCCAAAGCGGTTAACGAGGCAGATTCTCGTGGGTGATGTAGTCGTACTCTTTCCGATCTCAAGATCGCGTAGACGATCCTTCCGCCACGTTCAGCAAGCGCTCCTTGATCGGTCACACGTTCGGTACTCGACGAAGACCTTCCTCTCCTTGTTCCAGTGACGGAGGTTGTAGCACTCTCCTCGCGATTCCGCGGCCTGTGGTAATGCAGGAAGTAGAGGGGAGATCCCGCAAGGCTTCGCCTTAAGCCGGTGCGAGTATGGTGGAGCTTATGAGAGAGGCTATTAGTGGTCTAGTAATTAGACACACCAATTAGAAGGCTCTAAACCAATTAGAAGGCTCTAAACCGAAACAGCTCTAAACCGGGGTCTAGGTCTAGTTTCTAGTTTAGAGGATAGGAACTTGTGTGTCCTAGGAGGGGAGCCCTGCCCCTCCTTATATAGGTGGGAGGGCTGGCTGCGCCATGGGGAGGGGAGTCCCTCCCCAACTCGGCTTGGTGGGGCGCCGGCTTGGGGAGGAGGACTCCTCCCCAACTCGGCCTCCTCCTTCTCCTCTTTTCCCACTTTCCAAAATTGGCAGTTTGACTTTCAAACTAGCCGTTTGACTTTTCCAATTTAGGAATTAAATAAACCTTTTATTTTGGACAGCGAGAACACTTAGTACATGATGCAATCATTCCATCTTGCAATGACACATTCATGCACCTTCCCCGGAGTCTTGGGACATTCAGGACCTTCTAGAATGTTCCGATGAAAATACGGAACCATTCCCCAACTCGAAATGGGACTTTCCTTATATGAATCTTATTCTCCGGACCATTCCGGATCTCCTCGTGATATCCGGATCCCATCCGAGACTCAACAACATTCGGTCTCTTTCTCATAATACCATAACTACTCAAACAACGTCGAATCCTTAAGTGTGTCTCCCTACGGTTCGTGAATTATGCGGACATGATCGAGACACTTCTCCGAACAATAACCAATAGAGGAATCTGGAAATTCATATGGCTCCACATATTTCTCGATTACTTTGCGATCGAATGAACCACTTACATACGATACCAATTTCCCTTTGTCTCACGATATGTTACTTATCCGAGGTCATGATCGTGGTATCTCTGCATACCTAGTTCAACCTCGTTCTTGATAAGTACTCTTTTCTCGTTCCCGTGATATGTGATCCCTTGTGATCCAGTCACATGCTTGCAAGCTAATTGGATGACATTTCACCGAGAGGGCCCAGAGAATATCTATCCGTCATGTGGATGGACAAATCCCACTCTTGAACCATGTGTTTCAACCAATACTTTCCGAACACCCAATGCCACTTTTATAGCCACCCTGTTACGGTGTGGTGTTTGATGACATCAAAGCATCCATCCAGTAAAGGCAATATGCATGATCTCATGGTCGAAGGAATTAGGTTACTATGTATCAGAAAGCATATAGCAATTGAACTATTGAAATGACTTGATCTTTATGCTACGCTTATCTATAGGAGTATGTCCACCATATCATTCTCCTAACGATATGATCTTGTTGTTAATAACATCTCAATGTTCATGATAGGGAAACCACAATCATCTATTAACCAACAAGCTAGTGAAGTATAGAGGCTATACTAGGGACTTCAAATTAAGTTTACAAATCACACAAGTATTAATGTTTCCGGTTAATACAATTATAGCATGGTATGTAAACATTTATCATAAGTGTGAAGATATGATAATAACTACTTTATTATTGCCTCTTGGGCATATCTCCAACACACACATGACTCTAGTGTTGGTTTTAGTATAAGAACACACATGCAATGACTCTAGTGGTTGATCCATATGTGGTTTGTGGAAAGAACACACATGCAATGTCTCTAGAGGTTGATCCATGTGTGTATTGTGGAAACAACACACATGCAATGACTCTAGTGGTTGATCCATGTGTGGTTTGTGGAAATAACACACATGCAATGACTGTAATGGATCCATAAGTGGTTTATGGAAAAGAACACACATGCAATGACCACTGGTTGATCCATATGTGGTTTGTGGAAAGAACACACATGCAATGACCACTTGTTGATCCATGTGTGGTTTGTGGAAAGAACACACATGCAATGACAGTGGTAGATCCATGTGTGGTTTGTGGATAGAACACACATGCAATGACTCTAATGGATCCATAAGTGGTTTATGGAAAAGAACACATATGCAATGACCACTGGTTGATCCATATGTGGTTTGTGGAAAGAACACACATGCAATGACCACTTGTTGATCCATGTGTGGTTTGTGGAAAGAACACACATGCAATGATAGTGGTAGATCCATGTGTGGTTTGTGGATAGAACACACATGCAATGACTCTAGTGCTAGTTTTAGTATAAGAACACACATGCAATGACTCTGGTGAGTCCACATGTAGTTTGTGAAAAGAACACACATGCAATAACCACTGGTGGATCCATGTGTTGTTTGAGGAAAAGAACACACATGCAATGAGTCTAGTGGATCCATGTGTGGTTTGTGAAAAAGAACACACATGCAATGACTCTAGTACTAGTTTGTGGTTCTAGTATAAGAACAAACATGCAATTACTCAAATGGATCCATATGTGGTTTGTGGA
Source organism: Avena insularis (assembly GCA_023614405.1). Classification (NCBI taxonomy): domain Eukaryota; kingdom Viridiplantae; phylum Streptophyta; class Magnoliopsida; order Poales; family Poaceae; genus Avena; species Avena insularis. The sequence continues at coordinate 556,301,068 of CM042692.1, read as the reverse complement.
AAGAACACACATGCAATGACTCTGGTTGATCTGTATGTGGTTTGTGGAAAGAACACACATGCAATGACCACTGGTTGATCCATGTGTGCTTTGTGGAAAGAACACACATGTAATGACTCTAGTGTTGGTTTTAGTATAAGAACACACATGCAATGACTCTAGTGATTGATCCATGTGCGGTTTCTGGAAATAACACACATGCAATGATTCTAGTGGTTGATCCATGTGTGGTTTGTGGAAACAACACACATGCAATGACTCTAGTGGTTGATCCATGTGTGGTTTGTGGAAATAACACACATGCAATGACTCTAATGGATCCATAAGTGGTTTATGGAAAAGAACACATATGCAATGACCACTGGTTGATCCATATGTGGTTTGTGGAAAGAACACACATGCAATGACCACTTGTTGATCCATGTGTGGTTTGTGGAAAGAACACACATGTAATGACAGTGGTAGATCCATGTGTGGTTTGTGGATAGAACACACATGCAATGACTCTAGTACTAGTTTTAGTATAAGAACACACATGCAATGACTCTGGTGGGTCCACATGTGATTTGTGGAAAGAACACACATGCAATGACCACTGGTGGATCCATGTGTTGTTTGTGGAAAAGAACACACATGCAATGAGTCTAGTGGATCCATGTGTGGTTTGTGGAAAACAACACACATGCAATGACTCTAGTGCTGGTTTGTGGTTTTAGTATAAGAACAAACATGCAATTACTCAAATGGATCCATATGTGGTTTGAGGAAAGAACACACATGCAATGACTCCGGTTGATCCATATGTGGTTTGTGGAAAGAACACACATGCAATGACCACTGGTGGATCCATGTGTGGTTTGTGGAAAAGAACACACATGCAATGACCGCTGGTTTATCCATCTGTGGTTTGTGGAAAGAACACACATGCAATGACAGTGGTGGATCCATGTGTTTGTTTGTGAAAAGAACAAACATGACTCTAGTGTTGGTTTTAGTATAAGAACACACATGCAATGACTCTAGTGGTTGATCCATATGTGGTTTGTGGAAAGAACACACATGCAATGTCTCTAGAGGTTGATCCATGTGTGTATTGTGGAAACAACACACATGCAATGACTCTAATGGTTGATCCATGTGTGGTTTGTGGAAATAACACACATGCAATGACTGTAATGGATCCATAAGTGGTTTATGGAAAAGAACACACATGCAATGACCACTGGTTGATCCATATGTGGTTTGTGGAAAGAACACACATGCAATGACCACTTGTTGATCCATGTGTGGTTTGTGGAAAGAACACACATGCAATGACAGTGGTAGATCCATGTGTGGTTTGTGGATAGAACACACATGCAATGAATCAAATGGATCCATAAGTGGTTTCTGGAAAAGAACACATATGCAATGACCACTGGTTGATCCATATGTGGTTTGTGGAAAGAACACACATGCAATGACCACTTGTTGATCCATGTGTGGTTTGTGGAAAGAACACACATGCAATGCCAGTGGTAGTACCATGTGTGGTTTGTGGATAGAACACACATGCAATGACTCTAGTGCTAGTTTTAGTATAAGAACACACATGCAATGACTCTGGTGAGTCCACATGTAGTTTGTGAAAAGAACACACATGCAATAACCACAGGTGGATCCATGTGTTGTTTGTGGGAAAGAACACACATGCAATGAGTCTAGTGGATCCATGTGTGGTTTGTGGAAAAGAACACACATGCAATGACTCTAGTGCTAGTTTGTGGTTTTAGTATAAGAACAAACATGCAATTACTCAAATGGATCCATATGTGGTTTGTGGAAAGAACACACATGCAATGACTCTGGTTGATGACAACTGGTGGATCCATGTGTGGTTTGTGGAAAAGAACACACATGCAATGACCACTGGTTGATCCATGTGTGGTTTGTGGAAAGAACACACATGCAATGACAGTGGTGGATCCATGTGTGGTTTGTGAAAAGAAGACACATGCAATGACTCTAGTGTTGGTTTTAGTATATGAACACACATGCAATGACTCTAGTGGTTGATCTATGTGTGGTTTGTGGAAATAACACACATGCAATAACTCTAGTGGTTGATCCATGTGTGGTTTGTGGAAACAACACACATGCAATGACTCTAGTGGTTGATCCATATCTGGTTTGTGGAAAGAACACACATGCAATGACCACTGGTGGATCCATGTGTATTTTGTGGAAATTAACACACATGCGATGACCAGTGGTTGATCCATGTGTGGTTTGTGGAGAGAACACACATGCAATGACAGTGGTGGATCCATGTGTGGTTTGTGAAAAGAACACACATGCAATGACTCTAGTGTTGGTTTTAGTATAAGAATAAACATGCAATGACTCTAGTGGTTGATCCATGTGTGGTTTGTGGAAATAACACACATGCCATGACTCTAGTGATTGATCCATGTGTGGTTTGTGGAAATAACACACATGCAATGACTTTAGTGGCTGATCCATGTGTGTTTTGTGGAAACAACACACATGCAATGACTCTAGTGGTTGATCCAGGTGTGGTTTGTGGAAATAACACACATGCAATGACTCTAATGGATCCATAAGTGGTTTATGGAAAAGAACACATATGCAATGACCACTAGTTGATCCATATGTGGTTTGTGGAAAGAACACACATGCAATGACCAGTTGTTGATCCATGTGTGGTTTGTGGAAAGAACACACATGCAATGATAGTGGTAGATCCATGTGTGGTTTGTGGATAGAACACACAGGCAAAGACTCTAATGGATCCATAAGTGGTTTATGGAAAAGAACACATATGCAATGACCACTGGTTGATCCATATGTGGTTTGTGGAAGGAACACACATGCAATGACCACTTGTTGATCCATGTGTGGTTTGTGGAAAGAACACGCATGCAATGACAGTGGTAGATCCATGTGTGGTTTGTGGATAGAACACACATGCAATGACTCTGGTGAGTCCACATGTAGTTTGTGAAAAGAACACACATCCAATAACCACTGGTGGATCCATGTGTTGTTTGAGGAAAAGAACACACATGCAATGAGTCTAGTGGATCCATGTGTGGTTTGTGGAAAAGAACACACATGCAATGACTCTAGTACTAGTTTGTGGTTTTAGTATAAGAACAAACATGCAATTACTCAAATGGATCCATATGTGGTTTGTGGAAAGAACACACATGCAATGACTCTGGTTGATTCGTATGTGGTTTGTGGAAAGAACACACATGCAATGACCACTGGTTGATCCATGTGTGCTTTGTAGAAAGAACACACATGTAATGACTCTACTGTTGGTTTTAGTATAAGAACACACATGCAATGACTCTAGTGGTTGATCCATGTGCGGTTTCTGGAAATAACACACATGCAATGACTCTAGTGGTTGATCCATGTGTGGTTTGTGGAAACAACACAGATGCAATGACTCTAGTGGTTGATTCATGTGTGGTTTGTGGAAATAACACACATGCAATGACTCTAATGGATCCATAAGTGGTTTATGGAAAAGAACACATATGCAATGACCACTGGTTGATCCATATGTGGTTTGCGGAAAGAACACACATGCAATGACCACTTGTTGATCCATGTGTGGTTTGTGGAAAGAACACACATGCAATGACAGTGGTAGATCCATGTGTGGTTTGTGGATAGAACACACTTGCAATGACTCTAGTACTAGTTTTAGTATAAGAACACACATGCAATGACTCTGGTGGGTCCACATGTGATTTGTGGAAAGAACACACATGCAATGACCACTGGTGGATCCATGTGTTGTTTGTGGAAAAGAACACACATGCAATGAGTCTTGTGGATCCATGTGTGGTTTATGGAAAAGAACACACATGCAATGACTCTAGTGCTGGTTTGTGGTTTTAGTATAAGAACAAACATGCAATTACTCAAATGGATCCATATGTGGTTTGTGGAAAGAACACACATGCAATGACTCCGGTTGATCCATATGTGGTTTGTGGAAAAGAACACACATGCAATGACCGCTGGTTTATCCATCTGTGGTTTGTGGAAAGAACACACATGCAATGAAAGTGGTGGATCCATGTGTTTGTTTGTGAAAAGAACACACATGACTCTAGTGTTGGTTTTAGTATAAGAACACCCATGCAATGGCTCTAGTGGTTGATCCATATGTGGTTTGTGGAAAGAACACACATGCAATGTCTCTAGAGGTTGATCCATGTGTGTATTGTGGAAACAACACACATGCAATGACTCTAATGGTTGATCCATGTGTGGTTTGTGGAAATAACACACATGCAATGACTGTAATGGATCCATAAGTGTTTTATGGAAAAGAACACACATGCAATGACCACTGGTTGATCCATATGTGGTTTGTGGAAAGAACACACATGCAATGACCACTTGTTGATCCATGTGTGGTTTGTGGAAAGAACACACATGCAATGACAGTGGTAGATCCATGTGTGTTTTGTGGATAGAACACACATGCAATGAATCTAATGGATCCATAAGTGGTTTCTGGAAAAGATCACATATGCAATGACCACTGGTTGATCCATATGTGGTTTGTGGAAAGAACACACATGCAATGACCACTTGTTGATCCATGTGTGGTGTGTGGAAAGAACACACATGCAATGACAGTGGTAGATCCATGTGTGGTTTGTGGATAGAACACACATGCAATGACTCTAGTGCTAGTTTTAGTATAAGAACACACATGCAATGACTCTGGTGAGTCCACATGTAGTTTGTGAAAAGAACACACATGCAATGACTCTAGTGCTAGTTTGTGGTTTTAGTATAAGAACAAACATGTAATTACTCAAATGGATCCATATGTGGTTTGTGGAAAGAACACACATGCAATGACTCTTGTTGATCCATATGTGGTTTGTGGAAAGAACACGCATGCAATGACAATTGGTGGATCCATGTGTGGTTTGTGGAAAAGAACACACATGCAATGACCACTGGTTGATCCATGTGTGGTTTGTGGAAAGAACACACATGCAATGACAGTGGTGGATCCATGTGTGGTTTGTGAAAAGAAGGCACATGCCATGACTCTAGTGTTGGTTTTAGTATAAGAACACACATGCAATGACTCTAGTGGTTGATCTATGTGTGGTTTGTGGAAATAACACACATGCAATAACTCTAGTGGTTGATCCATGTGTGTTTTGTGGAAACAACACACATGCAATGACTCTAGTGGTTGATCCATATGTGGTTTGTGGAAAGGACACACATGCAATGACCACTGGTGGATCCATGTGTATTTGGTGGAAATTAACACACATGCAATGACCAGTGGTTGATGCATGTGTGGTTTGTGGAAAGAACACACATGCAATGACAGTGGTGGATCCATGTGTGGTTTGTGAAAAGAACACACATGCAATGACTCTATTGTTGGTTTTAGTATAAGAATAAACATGCAATGACTCTAGTGGTTGATCCATGTGTGGTTTGTGGAAATAACACACATGCCATGACTCTAGTGATTGATCCATGTGTGGTTTGTGGAAATAACACACATGCAATGACTTTAGTGGCTGATCCATGTGTGTTTTGTGGAAACAACACACATGCAATGACTCTAGTGGTTGATCCAGGTGTGGTTTGTGGAAATAACACACATGCAATGACTCTAATGGATCCATAAGTGGTTTATGGAAAAGAACACATGCAATGACCACTAGTTGATCCATATGTGGTTTGTGGAAAGAACACACATGCAATTACCACTTGTTGATCCATGTGTGGTTTGTGGAAAGAACACACATGCAATGATAGTGGTAGATCCATGTGTGGTTTGTGGATAGAACACACAGGCAATGACTCTAATGGATCCATAAGTGGTTTATGGAAAAGAACACATATGCAATGACCACTGGTGGATCCATGCGTGGTTTGTGGAAAAGAACACACATGCGATGACCGCTGGTTTATCCATCTGTGGTTTGTGGAAAGAACACACATGCAATGACAGTGGTGGATCCATGTGTTTGTTTGTGAAAAGAACACACATGACTCTAGTGTTGGTTTTAGTATAAGAACACACATGCAATGACTCTAGTGGTTGATCCATATGTGGTTTGTGGAAAGAACACACATGCAATGTCTCTAGAGGTTGATCCATGTGTGTATTGTGGAAACAACACACATGCAATGACTCTAATGGTTGATCCATGTGTGGTTTGTGGAAATAACACACATGCAATGACTGTAATGGATCCATAAGTGGTTTATGGAAAAGAACACACATGCAATGACCACTGGTTGATCCATATGTAGTATGTGGAAAGAACACACATGCAATGACCACTTGTTGATCCATGTGTGGTTTGTGGAAAGAACACACATGCAATGACAGTGGTAGATCCATGTGTGTTTTGTGGATAGAACACACATGCAATGAATCTAATGGATCCATAAGTGGTTTCTGGAAAAGAACACATATGGAATGACCACTGGTTGATCCATATGTGGTTTGTGGAAAGAACACACATGCAATGACCACTTGTTGATCCATGTGTGGTTTGTGGAAAGAACACACATGCAATGACAGTAGTAGATCCATGTGTGGTTTGTGGATAGAACACACATGCAATGACTCTAGTGCTAGTTTTAGTATCAGAACACACATGCAATGACTCTGGTGGGTCCACATGTGATTTGTGGAAAGAACACACATGCAATGACCACTGGTGGATCCATGTGTTGTTTGTGGAAAAGAACACACATGCAATGAGTCTAGTGGATCCATGTGTGGTTTGTGGAAAAGAACACACATGCAATGACTCTAGTGCTGGTTTGTGGTTTTAGTATAAGAACAAACATGCAATTACTCAAATGGATCCATATGTGGTTTGTGGAAAGAACACACATGCAATGACTCCGGTTGATCCATATGTGGTTTGTGGAAAGAACACACATGCAATGACCACTGTTGGATCCATGTGTGGTTTGTGGAAAAGATCCATCTGTGGTTTGTGGAAAGAACACACATGCAATGACAGTGGTGGATCCATGTGTTTGTTTGTGAAAAGAACACACATGACTCTAGTGTTGGTTTTAGTATAAGAACACACATGCAATGACTCTAGTGGTTGATCCATATGTGGTTTGTGGAAAGAACACACATGCAATGTCTCTAGAGGTTGATCCATGTGTGTATTGTGGAAACAACACACATGCAATGACTCTAATGGTTGATCCATGTGTGGTTTGTGGAAATAACACACATGCAATGACTGTAATGGATCCATAAGTGGTTTATGGAAAAGAACACACATGCAATGACCACTGGTTGATCCATATGTGGTTTGTGGAAAGAACACACATGCAATGACCACTTGTTGATCCATGTGTGGTTTGTGGAAAGAACACACATGCAATGATAGTGGTAGATCCATGTGTGGTTTGTGGATAGAACACACATGCAATGAATCTAATGGATCCATAAGTGGTTTCTGGAAAAGAACACATATGCAATGACCATTGGTTGATCCATATGTGGTTTGTGGAAAGAACACACATGCAATAACCACTTGTTGATCCATGTGTGGTTTGTGGAAAGAACACACATGCAATGACAGTGGTAGATCCATGTGTGGTTTGTGGATAGAACACACATGCAATGACTCTAGTGCTAGTTTTAGTATAAGAACACACATGCAATGACTCTGGTGAGTCCACATGTAGTTTGTGAAAAGAACACACATGCAATAACCACAGGTAGATCCATGTGTTGTTTGTGGAAAAGAACACACATGCAATGAGTCTAGTGGATCCATGTGTGGTTTGTGGAAAAGAACACACATGTAATGACTCTAGTGCTAGTTTGTGGTTTTAGTATAAGAACAAACAAGAAATTACTCAAATGGATCCATATGTGGTTTGTGGAAAGAACACACATGCAATGACTCTGGTTGATCCATATGTGGTTTGTGGAAAGAACACGCATGCAATGACAACTGGTGGATCCATGCGTGGTTTGTGGAAAAGAACACACATGCAATGACCACTGGTTGATCCATGTGTGGTTTGTGGAAAGAACACACATGCAATGACAGTGGTGGATCCATGTGTGGTTTGTGAAAAAAAGACACATGCAATGACTCTAGTGTTGGTTTTAGTATAAGAACACACATGCAATGACTCTAGTGGTTGATCTATGTGTGGTTTGTGGAAATAACACACATGCAATAACTCTAGTGGTTGATCCATGTGTGGTTTGTGGAAACAACACACATGCAATGACTCTAGTGGTTGATCCATATGTGGTTTGTGGAAAGAACACACATGCAATGACCACTGGTGGATCCATGTGTATTTTGTGGAAATTAACACACATGCAATGACCAGTGGTTGATCCATGTGTGGTTTGTGGAAAGAACACACATGCAATGAAAGTGGTGGATCCATGTGTGGTTTGTGAAAAGAACACACATGCAATGACTCTAGTGTTGGTTTTAGTATAAGAATAAACATGCAATAACTCTAGTGGTTGATCCATGTGTGGTTTGTGGAAATAACACACATGCCATGACTCTAGTGATTGATCCATGTGTGGTTTGTGGAAATAACACACATGCAATGACTTTAGTGGCTGATCCATGTGTGTTTTGTGGAAACAACACATGCAATTACTCTAGTGGTTGATCCAGGTGTGGTTTGTGGAAATAACACACATGCAATGACTCTAATGGATCCATAAGTGGTTTATGGAAAAGAACACATGCAATGACCACTAGTTGATCCATATGTGGTTTGTGGAAAGAACACACATGCAATTACCACTTGTTGATCCATGTGTGGTTTGTGGAAAGAACACACATGCAATGATAGTGGTAGATCCATGTGTGGTTTGTGGATAGAACACACAGGCAATGACTCTAATGGATCCATAAGTGGTTTATGGAAAAGAACACATATGCAATGACCACTGGTGGATCCATGCGTGGTTTGTGGAAAAGAACACACATGCAATGACCGCTGGTTTATCCATCTGTGGTTTGTGGAAAGAACACACATGCAATGACAGTGGTGGATCCATGTGTTTGTTTGTGAAAAGAACACACATGACTCTAGTGTTGGTTTTAGTATAAGAACACACATGCAATGACTCTAGTGGTTGATCCATATGTGGTTTGTGGAAAGAACACACATGCAATGTCTCTAGAGGTTGATCCATGTGTGTATTGTGGAAACAACACACATGCAATGACTCTAATGGTTGATCCATGTGTGGTTTGTGGAAATAACACACATGCAATGACTGTAATGGATCCATAAGTGGTTTATGGAAAAGAACACACATGCAATGACCACTGGTTGATCCATATGTAGTTTGTGGAAAGAACACACATGCAATGACCACTTGTTGATCCATGTGTGGTTTGTGGAAAGAACACACATGCAATGACAGTGGTAGATCCATGTGTGTTTTGTGTATAGAACACACATGCAATGAATCTAATGGATCCATAAGTGGTTTCTGGAAAAGAACACATATGGAATGACCACTGGTTGATCCATATGTGGTTTGTGGAAAGAACACACATGCAATGACCACTTGTTGATCCATGTGTGGTTTGTGGAAAGAACACACATGCAATGACAGTAGTAGATCCATGTGTGGTTTGTGGATAGAACACACATGCAATGACTCTAGTGCTAGTTTTAGTATCAGAACACACATGCAATGACTCTGGTGGGTCCACATGTGATTTGTGGAAAGAACACACATGCAATGACCACTGGAGGATCCATGTGTTGTTTGTGGAAAAGAACACACATGCAATGAGTCTAGTGGATCCATGTGTGGTTTGTGGAAAAGAACACACATGCAATGACTCTAGTGCTGGTTTGTGGTTTTAGTATAAGAACAAACATGCAATTACTCAAATGGATCCATATGTGGTTTGTGGAAAGAACACACATGCAATGACTCCGGTTGATCCATATGTGGTTTGTGGAAAGAACACACATGCAATGACCACTGGTGGATCCATGTGTGGTTTGTGGAAAAGATCCATCTGTGGTTTGTGGAAAGAACACACATGCAATGACAGTGGTGGATCCATGTGTTTGTTTGTGAAAAGAACACACATGACTCTAGTGTTGGTTTTAGTATAAGAACACACATGCAATGACTCTAGTGGTTGATCCATATGTGGTTTGTGGAAAGAACACACATGCAATGTCTCTAGAGGTTGATCCATGTGTGTATTGTGGAAACAACACACATGCAATGACTCTAATGGTTGATCCATGTGTGGTTTGTGGAAATAACACACATGCAATGACTTTAATGGATCCATAAGTGGTTTATGGAAAAGAACACACATGCAATGACCACTGGTTGATCCATATGTGGTTTGTGGAAAGAACACACATGCAATGACCACTTGTTGATCCATTTGTGGTTTGTGGAAAGAACACACATGCAATGATAGTGGTAGATCCATGTGTGGTTTGTGGATAGAACACACATGCAATGAATCTAATGGATCCATAAGTGGTTTCTGGAAAAGAACACATATGCAATGACCATTGGTTGATCCATATGTGGTTTGTGGAAAGAACACACATGCAATAACCACTTGTTGATCCATGTGTGGTTTGTGGAAAGAACACACATGCAATGACAGTGGTAGATCCATGTGTGGTTTGTGGATAGAACACACATGCAATGACTCTAGTGCTAGTTTTAGTATAAGAACACACATGCAATGACTCTGGTGAGTCCACATGTAGTTTGTGAAAAGAACACACATGCAATAACCACAGGTGGATCCATGTGTTGTTTGTGGAAAAGAACACACATGCAATGAGTCTAGTGGATCCATGTGTGGTTTGTGGAAAAGAACACACATGTAATGACTCTAGTGCTAGTTTGTGGTTTTAGTATAAGAACAAACAAGAAATTACTCAAATGGATCCATATGTGGTTTGTGGAAAGAACACACATGCAATGACTCTGGTTGATCCATATGTGGTTTGTGGAAAGAACACGCATGCAATGACAACTGGTGGATCCATGCGTGGTTTGTGGAAAAGAACACACATGCAATGACCACTGGTTGATCCATGTGTGGTTTGTGGAAAGAACACACATGCAATGACAGTGGTGGATCCATGTGTGGTTTGTGAAAAAAAGACACATGCAATGACTCTAGTGTTGGTTTTAGTATAAGAACACACATGCAATGACTCTAGTGGTTGATCTATGTGTGGTTTGTGGAAATAACACACATGCAATAACTCTAGTGGTTGATCCATGTGTGGTTTGTGGAAACAACACACATGCAATGACTCTAGTGGTTGATCCATATGTGGTTTGTGGAAAGAACACACATGCAATGACCACTGGTGGATCCATGTGTATTTTGTGGAAATTAACACACATGCAATGACCAGTGGTTGATCCATGTGTGGTTTGTGGAAAGAACACACATGCAATGAAAGTGGTGGATCCATGTGTGGTTTGTGAAAAGAACACACATGCAATGACTCTAGTGTTGGTTTTAGTATAAGAATAAACATGCAATAACTCTAGTGGTTGATCCATGTGTGGTTTGTGGAAATAACACACATGCCATGACTCTAGTGATTGATCCATGTGTGGTTTGTGGAAATAACACACATGCAATGACTTTAGTGGCTGATCCATGTGTGTTTTGTGGAAACAACACACATGCAATGACTCTAGTGGTTGATCCAGGTGTGGTTTGTGGAAATAACACACATGCAATGACTCTAATGGATCCATAAGTGGTTTATGGAAAAGAACACATATGCAATGACCACTAGTTGATCCATATGTGGTTTGTGGAAAGAACACACATGCAATGACCACTTGTTGATCCATGTGTGGTTTGTGGAAAGAACACACATGCAATGATAGTGGTAGATCCATGTGTGGTTTGTGGATAGAACACACAGGCAATGACTCTAATGGATCCATAAGTGGTTTATGGAAAAGAACACATATGCAATGACCACTGGTTTATCCATATGTGGTTTGTGGAAGGCACACACATGCAATGACCACTTGTTGATCCATGTGTGGTTTGTGGAAAGAACACGCATGCAATGACAGTGGTAGATCCATGTGTGGTTTGTGGAAATAACACACATGCAATGACTAATGGATCCATAAGTGGTTTATGGAAAAGAACACATATGCAATGACCACTGGTTGATCCATATGTGGTTTGTGGAAAGAACACACATGCAATGACTACTTGTTGATCCATGTGTGGTTTGTGGAAAGAACACACATGCAATGACAGTGGTAGATCCATGTGTGGTTTGTGGATAGAACACACATGCAATGACTCTAGTACTAGTTTTAGTATAAGAACACACATGCAATGACTCTGGTGGGTCCACATGTGATTTGTGGAAAGAACACACATGCAATGACCACTGGTGGATCCATGTGTTGTTTGTGGAAAAGAACACACATGCAATGAGTCTAGTGGATCCATGTGTGGTTTGTGGAAAACAACACACATGCAATGACTCTAGTGCTGGTTTGTCGTTTTAGTATAAGAACAAACATGCAATTACTCAAATGGATCCATATGTGGTTTGTGGAAAGAACACACATGCAATGACTCCGGTTGATCCATATGTGGTTTGTGGAAAGAACACACATGCAATGACCACTTGTGGATCCATGTGTGGTTTGTGGAAAAGAACACACATGCAATGACCGCTGGTTTATCCATCTGTGGTTTGTGGAAAGAACACACATGCAATGACAGTGGTGGATCCATGTGTTTGTTTGTGAAAAGAACACACATGACTCTAGTGTTGGTTTTAGTATAAGAACACACATGCAATGACTCTAGTGGTTGATCCATATGTGGTTTGTGGAAAGAACACACATGCAATGTCTCTAGAGGTTGATCCATGTGTGTATTATGGAAACAACACACATGCAATGACTCTAATGGTTGATCCATGTGTGGTTTGTGGAAATAACACACATGCAATGACTGTAATGGATCCATAAGTGGTTTATGGAAAAGAACACACATGCAATGACCACTGGTTGATCCATATGTGGTTTGTGGAAAGAACACACATGCAATGACCACTTGTTGATCCATGTGTGGTTTGTGGAAAGAACACACATGCAATGATAGTGGTAGATCCATGTGTGGTTTGTGGATAGAACACACATGCAATGAATCTAATGGATCCATAAGTGGTTTCTGGAAAAGAACACATATGCAATGACCACTGGTTGATCCATATGTGGTTTGCGGAAAGAACACACATGCAATGACCACCTGTTGATCCATGTGTGGTTTGTGGAAAGAACACACATGCAATGACAGTGGTAGATCCATGTGTGGTTTGTGGATAGAACACACATGCAATAACTCTAGTCCTAGTTTTAGTATAAGAACACACATGCAATGACTCTGGTGGGTCCACATGTGATTTGTGGAAAGAACACACATGCAATTACCACTGATAGGTCCATGTGTTGTTTGTGGAAAAGAACACACATGCAATGAGTCTAGTGGATCCATGTGTGGTTTATGGAAAAGAACACACATGCAATGACTCTAGTGCTGGTTTGTGGTTTTAGTATAAGAACAAACATGCAATTACTCAAATGGATCCATATGTGGTTTGTGGAAAGAACACACATGCAATGACTCCGGTTGATCCATATGTGGTTTGTGGAAAGAACACACATGCAATGACCACTGGTGGATCCATGTGTGGTTTGTGGAAAAGAACACACATGCAATGACCGCTGGTTTATCCATCTGTGGTTTGTGGAAAGAACACACATGCAATGACAGTGGTGGATCCATGTGTTTGTTTGTGAAAAGAACACACATGACTCTAGTGTTGGTTTTAGTATAAGAACACACATGCAATGACTCTAGTGGTTGATCCATATGTGGTTTGTGGAAAGAACACACATGCAATGTCTCTAGAGGTTGATCCATGTGTGTATTGTGGAAACAACACACATGCAATGACTCTAATGGTTGATCCATGTGTGGTTTGTGGAAATAACACACATGCAATGACTGTAATGGATCCATAAGTGGTTTATGGAAAAGAACACACATGCAATGACCACTGGTTGATCCATATGTGGTTTATGGAAAGAACACACATGCAATGACCACTTGTTGATCCATGTGTGGTTTGTGGAAAGAACACACATGCAATGATAGTGGTAGATCCATGTGTGGTTTGTGGATAGAACACACATGCAATGAATCAAATGGATCCATAAGTGGTTTCTGGAAAAGAACACATATGCAATGACCACTGGTTGATCCATATGTGGTTTGTGGAAAGAACACACATGCAATAACCAGTTGTTGATCCATGTGTGGTTTGTGGAAAGAACACACATGCAATGACAGTGGTAGATCCATGTGTGGTTTGTGGATAGAACACAAATGCAATGACTCTAGTGCTAGTTTTAGTATAAGAACACACATGCAATGACTCTGGTGAGTCCACATGTAGTTTGTGAAAAGAACACACATGCAATAACCACAGGTGGATCCATGTGTTGTTTGTGGAAAAGAACACACATGCAATGAGTCTAGTGGATCCATGTGTGGTTTGTGGAAAAGAACACACATGTAATGACTCTAGTGCTAGTTTATGGTTTTAGTATAAGAACAAACATGAAATTACTCAAATGGATCCATATGTGGTTTGTGGAAAGAACACACATGCAATGACTCTGGTTGATCCATATGTGGTTTGTGGAAAGAACACGCATGCAATGACAACTGGTGGATCCATGCGTGGTTTGTGGAAAAGAACACACATGCAATGACCACTGGTTGATCCATGTGTGGTTTGTGGAAACAACACACATGCAATGAGAGTGGTGGATCCATGTGTGGTTTGTGAAAAAAAGACACATGCAATGACTCTAGTGTTGGTTTTAGTATAAGAACACACATGCAATGACTCTAGTGGTTGATCTATGTGTGGTTTGTGGAAATAACACACATGCAATAACTCTAGTGGTTGATCCATGTGTGGTTTGTGGAAACAACACACATGCAATGACTCTAGTGGTTGATCCATATGTGGTTTGTGGAAAGAACACACATGCAATGACCACTGGTGGATCCATGTGTATTTTGTGGAAATTAACACACATGCAATGACCAGTGGTTGATCCATGTGTGGTTTGTGGAAAGAACACACATGCAATGAAAGTGGTGGATCCATGTGTGGTTTGTGAAAAGAACACACATGCAATGACTCTAGTGTTGGTTTTAGTATAAGAATAAACATGCAATGACTCTAGTGGTTGATCCATGTGTGGTTTGTGGAAATAACACACATGCCATGACTCTAGTGATTGATCCATGTGTGGTTTGTGGAAATAACACACATGCAATGACTTTAGTGGCTGATCCATGTGTGTTTTGTGGAAACAACACACATGCAATGACTCTAGTGGTTGATCCAGGTGTGGTTTGTGGAAATAACACACATGCAATGACTCTAATGGATCCATAAGTGGTTTATGGAAAAGAACACATATGCAATGACCACTTGTTGATCCATGTGTGGTTTGTGGAAAGAACACACATGCAATGATAGTGGTAGATCCATGTGTGGTTTGTGGATAGAACACACAGGCAATGACTCTAATGGATCCATAAGTGGTTTATGGAAAAGAACACATATGCAATGACCACTGGTTGATCCATATGTGGTTTGTGGAAGGAACACACATGCAATGACCACTTGTTGATCCATGTGTGGTTTGTGGAAAGAACACGCATGCAATGACAGTGGTAGATCCATGTGTGGTTTGTGGAAATAACACACATGCAATGACTCTGGTGAGTCCACATGTAGTTTGTGAAAAGAACACACATGCAATAACCACTGGTGGATCCATGTGTTGTTTGAGGAAAAGAACACACATGCAATGAGTCTAGTGGATCCATGTGTGGTTTGTGGAAAAGAACACAGATGCAATGACTCTAGTACTAGTTTGTGGTGTTAGTATAAGAACAAACATGCAATTACTCAAATGGATCCATATGTGGTTTGTGGAAAGAACACACATACAATGACTCTGGTTGATCCGTATGTGGTTTGTGGAAAGAACACACATGCAATGACCACTGGTTGATCCATGTGTGCTTTGTGGAAAGAACACACATGCAATGACTCTACTGTTGGTTTTAGTATAAGAACACACATGCAATGACTCTAGTGGTTGATCCATGTGCGGTTTCTGGAAATAACACACATGCAATGACTCTAGTGGTTGATCCATGTGTGGTTTGTGGAAACAACACACATGCAATGACTCTAGTGGTTGATTCATGTGTGGTTTGTGGAAATAACACACATGCAATGACTCTAATGGATCCATAAGTGGTTTATGGAAAAGAATACATATGCAATGACCACTGGTTGATCCATATGTGGTTTGCGGAAAGAACACACATGCAATGACCACTTGTTGATCCATGTGTGGTTTGTGGAAAGAACACACATGCAATGACAGTGGTAGATCCATGTGTGGTTTGTGGATAGAACACACATGCAATGACTCTAGTACTAGTTTTAGTATAAGAACACACATGCAATGACTCTGGTGGGTCCACATGTGATTTGTGGAAAGAACACACATGCAATGACCACTGGTGGATCCATGTGTTGTTTGTGGAAAAGAACACACATGCAATGACTCTAATGGTTGATCCATGTGTGGTTTGTGGAAATAACACACATGCAATGACTGTAATGGATCCATAAGTGGTTTATGGAAAAGAACACACATGCAATGACCACTGGTTGATCCATATGTGGTTTGTGGAAAGAACACACATGCAATGACCACTTGTTGATCCATGTGTGGTTTGTGGAAAGAACACACATGCAATGACAGTGGTAGATCCATGTGTGTTTTGTGGATAGAACACACATGCAATGAATCTAATGGATCCATAAGTGGTTTCTGGAAAAGAACACATATGCAATGACCACTGGTTGATCCATATGTGGTTTGTGGAAAGAACACACATGCAATGACCACTTGTTGATCCATGTGTGGTTTGTGGAAAGAACACACATGCAATGACAGTGGTAGATCCATGTGTGGTTTGTGGATAGAACACACATGCAATGACTCTAGTGCTAGTTTTAGTATAAGAACACACATGCAATGACTCTGGTGAGTCCACATGTAGTTTGTGAAAAGAACACACATGCAATGACTCTAGTGCTAGTTTGTGGTTTTAGTATAAGAACAAACATGCAATTACTCAAATGGATCCATATGTGGTTTGTGGAAAGAACACACATGCAATGACTCTGGTTGGTCCATATGTGGTTTGTGGAAAGAACACGCATGCAATGACAACTGGTGGATCCATGTGTGGTTTGTGGAAAAGAACACACATGCAATGACCACTGGTTGATCCATGTGTGGTTTGTGGAAAGAACACACATGCAATGACAGTGGTGGATCCATGTGTGGTTTGTGAAAAGAAGACACATGCAATGACTCTAGTGTTGGTTTTAGTATAAGAACACACATGCAATGACTCTAGTGGTTGATCTATGTGTGGTTTGTGGAAATAACACACATGCAATAACTCTAGTGGTTGATCCATGTGTGTTTTGTGGAAACAACACACATGCAATGACTCTAGTGGTTGATCCATATGTGGTTTGTGGAAAGAACACACATGCAATGACCACTGGTGGATCCATGTGTATTTTGTGGAAATTAACACACATGCAATGACCAGTGGTTGATCCATGTGTGGTTTGTGGAAAGAACACACATGCAATGACAGTGGTGGATCCATGTGTGGTTTGTGAAAAGAACACACATGCAATGACTCTAGTGTTGGTTTTAGTATAAGAATAAACATGCAATGACTCTAGTGGTTGATCCATGTGTGGTTTGTGGAAATAACACACATGCCATGACTCTAGTGATTGATCCATGTGTGGTTTGTGGAAATAACACACATGCAATGACTTTAGTGGCTGATCCATGTGTGTTTTGTGGAAACAACACACATGCAATGACTCTAGTGGTTGATCCAGGTGTGGTTTGTGGAAATAACACACATGCAATGACTCTAATGGATCCATAAGTGGTTTATGGAAAAGAACACATATGCAATGACCACTAGTTGATCCATATGTGGTTTGTGGAAAGAACACACATGCAATGACCAGTTGTTGATCCATGTGTGGTTTGTGGAAAGAACACACATGCAATGATAGTGGTAGATCCATGTGTGGTTTGTGGATAGAACACACAGGCAATGACTCTAATGGGTCCATAAGTGGTTTATGGAAAAGAACACATATGCAATGACCACTGGTGGATCCATGTGTTGTTTGAGGAAAAGAACACACATGCAATGACTCTAGTGTTGGTTTTAGTATAAGAACACACATGCAATGACTCTAGTGGTTGATCCATGTGTGGTTTGTGGAAAGAACACACATGCATTGACTCTAATGGTTGATCCATGTGTGGTTTGTGGAAACAACACACATGCAATGACTCTAGTGGTTGATCCATGTGTGGTTTATGGAAATAACACACATGCAATGACTGTAATGGATCCATAAGTGGTTTATGGAAAAGAACACACATGCAATGACCACTGGTTGATCCATATGTGGTTTGTGGAAAGAACAGACATGCAATGACCACTTGTTGATACATGTGTGGTTTGTGGAAAGAACACACATGCAATGATAGTGGTGGATCCATGTGTGGTTTGTGGATAGAGAACACATGCAATGACTCTGGTGCTAGTTTTAGTATAAGAACACACATGCAATGACCCTGGTGGGTCCACATGTAGTTTGTGAAAAGAACACACATGCAATGACCACTGGTTGATCCATATGTGGTTTGTGGAAAGAACACACATGCAATGACCACTTGTTGATCCATGTGTGGTTTGTGGAAAGAACACGCATGCAATGACAGTGGTAGATCCATGTGTGGTTTGTGGATAGAACACACATGCAATGACTCTGGTGAGTCCACATGTAGTTTGTGAAAAGAACACACATGCAATAACCACTGGTGGATCCATGTGTTGTTTGAGGAAAAGAACACACATGCAATGAGTCTTGTGGATCCATGTGTGGTTTGTGGAAAAGAACACACATGCAATGACTCTAGTACTAGTTTGTGGTTTTAGTATAAGAACAAACATGCAATTACTCAAATGGATCCATATGTGGTTTGTGGAAAGAACACACATGCAATGACTCTGGTTGATCCGTATGTGGTTTGTGGAAAGAACACACATGCAATGACCACTGGTTGATCCATGTGTGCTTTGTGGAAAGAACACACATGTAATGACTCTAGTGTTGGTTTTAGTATAAGAACACACATGCAATGACTAGTGGTTGATCCATATGTGGTTTGTGGAAAGAACACACATGCAATGTCTCTAGAGGTTGATCCATGTGTGTATTGTGGAAACAACACACATGCAATGACTCTAATGGTTGATCCATGTGTGTATTGTGGAAATAACACACATGCAATGACTGTAATGGATCCATAAGTGGTTTATGGAAAAGAACACACATGCAATGACCACTGGTTGATCCATATGTGGTTTGTGGAAAGAACACACATGCAATAACCACTTGTTGATCCATGTGTGGTTTGTGGAAAGAACACACATGCAATGACAGTGGTAGATCCATGTGTGTTTTGTGGATAGAACACACATGCAATGAATCTAATGGATCCATAAGTGGTTTCTGGAAAAGAACACATATGCAATGACCACTGGTTGATCCATATGTGGTTTGTGGAAAGAACACACATGCAATAACCACTTGTTGATCCATGTGTGGTTTGTGGAAAGAACACACATGCAATGGCAGTGGTAGATCCATGTGTGGTTTGTGAATAGAACACACATGCAATGACTCTAGTGCTAGTTTTAGTATAAGAACACACATGCAATGACTCTGGTGAGTCCACATGTAGTTTGTGAAAAGAACACACATGCAATAACCACAGGTGGAACGATGTGTTGTTTGTGGAAAAGAACACACATGCAATGAGTCTAGTGGATCCATGTGTGGTTTGTGGAAAAAAACACACATGCAATGACTCTAGTGCTAGTTTGTGGTTTTAGTATAAGAACAAACATGCAATTACTCAAATGGATCCATATGTGGTTTTTGGAAAGAACACACATGCAATGACTCAGGTTGATCCATATGTGGTTTGTGGAAAGAACACGCATGCAATGACAACTGGTGGATCGATGTGTGGTTTGTGGAAAAGAACACACATGCAATGACCACTGGTTGATCCATGTGTGGTTTGTGGAAAGAACACACATGCAATGACAGTGGTGGATCCATGTGTGGTTTGTGAAAATAAGACACATGCAATGACTCTAGTGTTGGTTTTAGTATAAGAACACACATGCAATGACTCTAGTGGTTGATCTATGTGTGGTTTGTGGAAATAACACACATGCAATAACTCTAGTGGTTGATCCATGTGTGGTTTGTGGAAACAACACACATGCAATGACTCTAGTGGTTGATCCATATGTGGTTTGTGGAAAGAACACATGCAATGACCACTGGATCCATGTGTATTTTGTGGAAATTAATACACATGCAATGACCAGTGGTTGATCCATGTGTGGTTTGTGGAAAGAACACACATGCAATGAAAGTGGTGGATCCATGTGTGGTTTGTGAAAAGAACACACATGCAATGACTCTAGTGTTGGTTTTAGTATAAGAATAAACATGCAATGACTCTAGTGGTTGATCCATGTGTGGTTTGTGGAAATAACACACATGCCATGACTCTAGTGATTGATCCATGTGTGGTTTGTGGAAATAACACACATGGAATGACTTTAGTGGCTGATCCATGTGTGTTTTGTGGAAACAACACACATGCAATGACTCTAGTGGTTGATCCAGTGGTGGTTTGTGGAAATAAGACACATGCAATGACTCTAATGGTTCCATAAGTGGTTTATGGAAAAGAACACATATGCAATGACCAACACACATGCAATGACCACTTGTTGATCCATGTGTGGTTTGTGGAAAGAACACACATGCAATGATAGTGGTAGATCCATGTGTGGTTTGTGGATAGAACACACATGCAATGAATCTAATGGATCCATAAGTGGTTTCTGGAAAAGAACACATATGCAATGACCACTGGTTGATCCATATGTGGTTTGTGGAAAGAACACACATGCAATAACCACTTGTTGATCCATGTGTGGTTTGTGGAAAGAACACACATGCAATGGCAGTGGTAGATCCATGTGTGGTTTGTGGATAGAACACACATGCAATGACTCTAGTGCTAGTTTTAGTATAAGAACACACATGCAATGACTCTGGTGAGTCCACATGTAGTTTGTGAAAAGAACACACATGCAATAACCACAGGTGGAACGATGTGTTGTTTGTGGAAAAGAACACACATGCAATGAGTCTAGTGGATCCATGTGTGGTTTGTGGAAAAAAACACACATGCAATGACTCTAGTGCTAGTTTGTGGTTTTAGTATAAGAACAAACATGCAATTACTCAAATGGATCCATATGTGGTTTGTGGAAAGAACACACATGCAATGACTCAGGTTGATCCATATGTGGTTTGTGGAAAGAACACGCATGCAATGACAACTGGTGGATCGATGTGTGGTTTGTGGAAAAGAACACACATGCAATGACCACTGGTTGATCCATGTGTGGTTTGTGGAAAGAACACACATGCAATGACAGTGGTGGATCCATGTGTGGTTTGTGAAAATAAGACACATGCAATGACTCTAGTGTTGGTTTAGTATAAGAACACACATGCAATGACTCTAGTGGTTGATCTATGTGTGGTTTGTGGAAATAACACACATGCAATAACTCTAGTGGTTGATCCATGTGTGGTTTGTGGAAACAACACACATGCAATGACTCTAGTGGTTGATCCATATGTGGTTTGTGGAAAGAACACACATGCAATGACCACTGGTGGATCCATGTGTATTTTGTGGAAATTAACACACATGCAATGACCAGTGGTTGATCCATGTGTGGTTTGTGGAAAGAACACACATGCAATGAAAGTGGTGGATCCATGTGTGGTTTGTGAAAAGAACACACATGCAATGACTCTAGTGTTGGTTTTAGTATAAGAATAAACATGCAATGACTCTAGTGGTTGATCCATGTGTGGTTTGTGGAAATAACACACATGCCATGACTCTAGTGATTGATCCATGTGTGGTTTGTGGAAATAACACACATGGAATGACTTTAGTGGCTGATCCATGTGTGTTTTGTGGAAACAACACACATGCAATGACTCTAGTGGTTGATCCAGTGGTGGTTTGTGGAAATAAGACACATGCAATGACTCTAATGGTTCCATAAGTGGTTTATGGAAAAGAACACATATGCAATGACCAACACACATGCAATGACCACTTGTTGATCCATGTGTGGTTTGTGGAAAGAACACACATGCAATGATAGTGGTAGATCCATGTGTGGTTTGTGGATAGAACACACAGGCAATGACTCTAATGGATCCATAAGTGGTTTATGGAAAAGAACACATATGCAATGACCACTGGTTGATCCATATGTGGTTTGTGGAAGGAACACACATGCAATGACCACTTGTTGATCCATGTGTGGTTTGTGGAAAGAACACGCATGCAATGACAGTGGTAGATCCATGTGTGGTTTGTGGATAGAACACACATGCAATGACTCTAGTGCTAGTTTTAGTATAAGAACACACATGCAATGACTCTGGTGGGTCTACATGTGGTTTGTGGAAAGAACACACATGCAATGACCACTGGTGGATCCATGTGTTGTTTGTGGAAAAGAACACACATGCAATGAGTCTAGTGGATCCATGTGTAGTTTGTGAAAACAACACACATGCAATGACCATTGCTGGATCCATGTGTTGTTTGTGGAAAAGAACACACATGCAATGAGTCTAGTGGATCCATGTGTGGTTTGTGGAAAAGAACACACATGCAATGACTCTAGTGCTGGTTTGTGGCTTTAGTATAAGAACTAACATGCAATTACTCAAATGGATCCATATGTGGTTTGTGGAAAGAACACACATGCAATGACTCTGGTTGATCCATATATGGTTTGTGGAAAGAACACACATGCAATGACCACCGGTTGATCCATGTGTGCTTTGTGGAAAGAACACACATGTAATGACTCTAGTGTTGGTTTTAGTATAAGAACACACATGCAATGACTCTAGTGGTTGATCCATGTGTGGTTTGTGGAAGTAACGCACATGCAATGACTCTGGTGGTTGATCCATGTGTGGTTTATGGAAACAACACACATGCAATGACTCTAGTGGTTGATCATTGTGTGGTTTGTGGAAATAACACACATGCAATGACTCTAATGGATCCATAAGTGTTTGTGGAAAGAACACACATGGAATGACTCCGGTTGATCCGTATGTGGTTTGTGGAAAGAACACACATGCAATGACCACTGGTGGATCCATGTGTGGTTTGTGGAAAAGAACACACATGCAATGCCCACTTGTTGATCCATGTGTGGTTTATGGAAAGAACACACATGTAATGACAGTGGTAGTTCCATGTGTGGTTTGTGGATAGAACACACATGCAATGACTCTAGTTGATCCATATGTAGTTTGTGGAAAGAACACACATGCAATGACCACTGGTGGATCCATGTGTGGTTTGTGGAAAATAACACACATGCTATGACCACTGGTTGATCCATGTGTGGTTTGTGGAAAGAACACACATGCAATGACAGTGGTGGATCCATGTGTGGTTTGTGAAAAGAACACACATGACTCTAGTGTTGGTTTTAGTATAAGAACACACATGCAATGACTCTAGTGGTTGATCTATATGTGGTTTGTGGAAATAACACACATGCAATGACTCTAGAGGTTGATCCATGTGTGTATTGTGGAAACAACACACATATAATGACTCTAGTGGTCGATCCATGTGTGGTTTGTGGAAATAACACACATGCAATGACTCTAGTGGTTGATCCATGTGTGGTTTGTGGAAATAACACACATGCAATGACTCTAATGGATCCATAAGTGGTTTATGGAAAAGAACACACATGCACTGACCACTGGTTGATCCATATGTGGTTTGTGGAAAGAACACACATGCAATGACCACTTGTTGATCCATGCGTGGTTTGTGGAAAGAACACACATGCAATGACAGTGGTGGATAAATGTGTGGTTTGTGGATAGAACACACATGCAATGACCACTGGTGGATCCATGTGTTGTTTGTGGAAAAGAACACACATGCAATGAGTCTAGTGGATCCATGTGTGGTTTGTAGAAAAGAATACACATCCAATGACTCTAGTGCTGGTTTGTGGTTTTAGTATAAGAACAAACATGCAATTACTCAAATGTATCCATATGTGGTTTGTGGAAAGAACACACATGCAATGACTCTGGTTGATCCATATGTGGTTTCTGGAAAGAACACACATGCAATGACCACTGGTCGATCCATGTGTGGTTTGTGGAAAAGAACACACATGCAATGACCACTGGTTGATCCATGTGTGGTTTGTGGAAAGAACACACATGCAATGATAGTGGTGGATCCATGTGTGGTTTGTGAAAAGAACACACATGTAATGACTCTAGTGTTGGTTTTATTATAAGAACACACATGCAATGACTCTAGTGGTTGATCCATGTGTGGTTTGTGCAAATAACACACATGCAATGACTCTAGTGGTTGATCCATGTGTGGTTCATGGAAACAACACACATGCAATGACTCTAGTGGTTGATGCAGGTGTGGTTTGTCGAAATAACACACATGCAATGACTGTAATGGATCCATAAGTGGTTTATGGAAAAGAACACACATGCAATGACTCTAGTGCTAGTTTTAGTATAAGAACACACATGCAATGACTCTGGTGGGTCCACATGTAGTTTGTGAAAAGAACACAAATGCAATGACCACTGGTGGATCCATGTGTTGTTTGTGGAAAAGAACACACATGCAATGAGTCTAGTGGATCCATGTGTGGTTTATGGAAAAGAACACACATGCAATGACTCTAGTGCTGGTTTGTGGTTTTATTATAAGAACAAACATGCAATTACTCAAATGGATCCATATGTGGTTTGTGGAAAGAACACACATGCAATGACTCTAGTTGATCCATATGTGGTTTGTGGAAAGAACACACATGCAATGACCACTGGTGGATCCATGTGTGGTTTGTGGAAAAGAACACACATGCAATGACCACTGGTTGATCCATGTGTGGTTTGTGGAAAGAACACACATGCAATGACTCTATTGTTGGTTTTAGTATAAGAACACACATGCAATGACTCTAGTGGTTGATCCATGTGTGGTTTGTGGAAATAACACACATGCAATGACTCTAGTGGTTGATCCATGTGTGGTTTGTGGAAACAACACACATGCAATGACTCTAGTGGTTGATCCATGTGTGGTTTGTGGAAATAACACACATGCAATGACTCTAATGGATCCATAAGTGGTTTATGGAAAAGAACACACATGCAATGACCACTGGTTGATCCATATGTGGTTTGTGGAAAGAACACACATGCAATGACCACTTGTTAATTGATGACCCACAAGTATAGGGGGTGTATCCCAGTATTTTTGAGGGAAGTGAAACCCAATTTATTGATTCGACACAAGGGGAGCCAAAGAATATTTATAAGACTTAACAACTGAGTTGTCAATTCAGCTGCACCTAGAAACAATCTTTCTCACAACAGTTTATCAGTAGCAACAGTTTTGTAGTAGGAATAGTAAATTAGCGATAGTAGCAAAGTAAAGACATTAGTAACAAAAGCAGTAAACAGTGGGATTCTTGTGGGGTAGGCATAGGGATGGATGGACAGGCATTGCTTGGACAAGACAATTCACATAGCAATCAAAACATAGGGCAATTGCAGATAAATAAGATAAAGCATCCAAGTACTAGACAATCCTAGGCTTGTGTTCCATATATAGTCATACGTGCTCGCAATGAGAACTTGCATAACATCTTTTGTCCCCGCCAAATTGCTTGGCAGGGGCCTCTCGGGAACTACTGGCAATTAAGGTGCTCCTTTTAATAGAGCACCGGAGCAAAGCATTAACACTTCGTGAACAGATGCGATCCTCACATCAAAGCCATTCCCTTCCGTTTATCCCGATTTCTGTCACTTCGGGGCCATAGGTTCCGGACAACAACGTGTGTATACAACTTGCAGATAAGACCAAAAACAATACTATCATAATGAATCAATAACATGTTCAGATCTGAAATCATGGCACTCGGGCCCTAGTGACAAGCATTAAGCACAACAAGTCGCAACAAAGTCATAAAGCACTAATAAAAGATACTAGGCACCATGCCCTAACAATCTGATGCCATTACATGAACGATCTCATCCAATCCCTACCATCCCCATAGCCTACAGCGGGGGATTACTCACTCATAGATGGGGGAAACATGGATGGTCGATGGAGATGATGGTGGAGATCGATGGAGATGGCTCCGGGGGCACTTCCCCGTCCTGGCAGGGTGCCAGAACAGAGACTTTCTGTCCCCCGAATCTCCCCTTCGGTGGTGGCGATGCTGCGGAACTTCTTCTGGAAAAACGTCGAACCCCCCAGAGTTTTTAGGTCAGAAGGCTTCTTATAGGCGAAGAGGGAGACCGAGGGGGTGCCTGGGGCCACCACACCATGCCCTGGCGCGGCCAGGCCTAGCCTGCGCCTGGGGGGTGTGGCCAGCCCCTGTCCCTCCTCCGTCTCATATTCTGGCTCCTGGAGTCTTCTAGAAAATAGGCACTTTGGCTTTTGTCCCGTCCAATTTCGAGAATATTCATTTTCTGACTTTCCTGGAACCAAAAACAGCAGAAAAGGGGTAGCTGGCACTGTGGCTCTTGTTAATTGGTTAGCCCAAGAAATCATATGAAAAGTACTCCAAAGTGTGGACAAAACACAAGAAAGTGGATAAAACCAAGCATGAAGCATCAAAAATTATAGATACATTTGCAATGTATCAACATGCCCAAGCTTAACTCCTGCTCGTCCTCGAGTAGGTAAGTGATAAAAAGAAAGAATAAGTTTTGAGGTGACATGCACCATCAAAGACTTGACCAAAGTATTTGTAAACATTCAAAGCTGGGATCATGGTACTTCAATCATAACATGAAAGACAAAGTTCTAGCAATAAGACATAGCAACTATGATGCAACATGAAAAGGCACAAACAAAAGATTCATGAATAACATGATTTGCAAGACGTTTGTTTGTTTCACATAAAGAAAACATAGCATAGTGGCATTCAGCTTGTCCCTCAAAGAGTAGCAAACATAAATGCATAGGACACCTTCAAAGTTCACAAGAGTGACTAGATACAAATAGTTTAAAATAAGCAATATCAAGGTATGCATCAATCAACAAGTCTTGGGACAATGCACATAGAACTAATAATGGCCACTATGCTCTCAAGAAAGTGCTCAAAGAATGAGTGGAGACTCAACAAGGAAATGAACAGGTTTTGAAAAGTTTGAAAGGCTTCCAAATGCTGAAAGTATGGTACTCATTAGCTTTGAGCTCTCATTGCCCCTATCATAAGCATCTTTAATGTAGTTAAGGTGAAAGTGAGGTCCAATCTGAGTTATATGCTTGACAGACTATAAACTGAAAATCCCAAGTCCCTTGAGTACGAGGGCCGCTCCTCATGCTACTCAACTTTAGTTACCGGTAAGTTCTTGTCATCGTAAGTATGTGCGTATCATAGAGAACCGCCAACAAGGTACCCCTTGCCCGATGATATGGAAGAATCCCCATATCAAAATGACAAGGCAAGCAGACAATGAGTATCTCAGCAATCTTCTTATTTACCATGGGAAAATGGTGCTTTTTTTCTCCCTTTCCTCTTTTCATAAGTCTCTTTTTTTTCTTTTTCTCAATAGCTATCTCTCTTTTTTATAAGAAGAATGCTTCATAGATATCATTATGGTTACGCTACAGGTTTCCACCATGTCAGCATGGATTAGACCAGCAGCCCAGGCGTTTCTCTAACACATATACATAACTCCATGGACTTCTAAGCTCCCCTTTTATTTCACACCGATGACATCCGCAAACAAAAGAGCAAGGTATCAACTGGGTATATATTTACAAGTGTTGAAAGTGTTCCCCGTGACAGCACGGTTCTGCTAGTCCCCAGCCTATAATTTGCAAGCATATAACTTTCATGGAGAGTTCACAATGGTTCAGGTTTATTAAGTGCAGGAAATAAAGTGTGCCATCAAGTTCGTGAGAGCTTTACTAACTAATTTTCTCATAACAAGCAAACATTTTATTCGGAAGAAAACAAGGCATATTGAATATGCACGGAAGTAGCAAATGATGCTAATAGGTAGGTATGGTGGACACTTTGGCAATATTTGGTTTAAGGGAGTTGGAAACATGAGTAAAACACTCAGTGGGAGTGGAGGCTAGCAATAGTAAGGGAGCGACAATCGAGAGAGCACTAATGGCCATAATCATGCAGAGCGACAAAACATCATTGATCAAAGCATAAAGTGATACTACAAGTTGAAAACTAAAGGATCATAAAGGCTTATGGTGACTTGGGATAGTCATAACATGGTGTGAGCATGTGCCAAGTCAACCCAAATAAAGCATCAAAGGAGAATACCACAATACTACGCTTTAATATGCTAAAACAACGCATGATTCATCCAGGGCACATTAAGCAATCTCAATTGTTTATAACAAGTCATGCTACAGCAAAGAATACTAAGCATAAAGCCAAAACAATATCAAGCATGGCATGACAAAGCACAGGCCACAATCAAAAACAAGCTCTCTTTACCACTTAAGCATGAGCTTTCCTACTCTTTTCTAAACCAAACCAAACTATTTGAACACCAATATATGAAAGAGGAGGTCCAACCCATTTATTCAGCAAACTAAGCAAACCAAGCAAACCAAAACCAAAACGAAAAACTAAAAACGAAAAAGAAGACGCTCCAAGAACAACACAACTGTGCATGAAACAATAAAAATGAAGCGTTTGGAAGAAACCTGGGATTTTTATTGATGAAGAAGGGGATGCCTTGGGCATCCCCAAGCTTTGACGCTTGTACTTCTTGGTTATTTCTTGGGGTGACACGCGTGGCATCCCCAAGCTTGAGTTTTAGTCCATCCTTCATCTCATTACTCATTCCTTCCATACACCTGAAATTTTTCCTTCATACAAAACTTCACACAATCTTTATTAGCAACATTAGTGCACTCAAGATAATAAGTATTTAGGTTCAGTTCTAACACCAATAAAACTTCTATTAGAACACTAGCTACTGTAGCACTTCCCTCAAAAATCTCAATTCCCCAAAAGAAATCAAAAAGGAACCAACAAGAAGCAAATGCAGAAAATGGCAGAAATCTGTCAAAATAGACCAGCAGGTAAAGACGAATTTTTTCGAAGACCTTCTGTTGCTCAAATCAAAAAGTGTTGAACTAACGAAAGTTAGATAACAACCTGGGGCATAAGCACAAAAAGTCACGCCTTAAAAAGACGTTCAGAGATTTTACACGAATTTTTACGGTGAAGCACAGAAATCTGTTTCGGGACAGCAACTTTCCCAATCATTACTTCTCTCTCATTAGAGGTTATTCTTGGCACAAAAAGCAAATAAAAAGGATAAGGAGCGGTTATTACTGAAGTAATAACTTCCAATACTCATCTAAAACTTTTGGGTTATCTCCCAATAAGTACTTTTCTTTAACGCCTTTAAGTTAGGCATAAGCGAAAATCAAAATGGATAGAATAGAAGTAAACGGGGATAATCATAGTGAAAACATTGTTTTGTTCAATGAAATCCTTTTGTTAACAAGGTTGATCAGGTCTTGTTACCAAAACAATTCCATATGAGGCAAAACTTTGTATTCCACTAATGATTATGTTACCTCAACCTTGATAGCAATGGTCCCAATCATAATAGTTTCAAAAAAAAATTCTCTTGGTATGGGGCAATATATTTCTCCAACTTGAATGCCCTCAACATGTTCAATTGAATTCAAAACCATAAGTCTATCAATCTTCTTGGGGAAATAGATAGTATGTTCCTTGTCATTGACATTGAAGGTCACCTTCCCTTGATTACAATTAATAACAGCTCCTGCAATATTTAAGAAAAGGTCTCCCAAGAATAGTAGACATATTATCATCTTTAGGCATAAAAGTTTGAGAGGATGCTCTCATAAGAAATATGAGTTGAAGTAAAAGAGAGCATCAAAAAGCAAACCCAAAACACATTTAAGTCTAACCCACTTCCTATGCATAGGAATCTTGTATGCAAATAAATTCACAAAGAACAAAGTGACAGGCATAGGAAGATAAAACAAGAGTAACTTCAAAACTTTCAGCACATAGAGAGGTGTTTCAATACCATGAAAACTTCTACAACCATATTTTCCTCTCTCATGATAATTTTTAGTAGCCTTATGAATAAACTCAACAATATAACTATCAGAAAAAGCATGCTCTTTATGATCTACAAGCACTAGAGCTTTATCATAAACATCTTCAAAAGAATCCTCAGGAACATAACATTCATCCTTCTTTAGTAAGCATGGGGGACAATCAAATAATGTAAGGGATAAAGAGTTACCCTCATTAGAAGGTAAGCATGGGTAGCTAATCCATTCTTCCTCCTTTTGTTCATCACTCTCCTTCTCTTTTTCATCTAATGAGATTTCAGGTTCATCAATTTCTTCTTCCATAGGATCCTGCAAGGCATTAGTCTCTTCCATTTGTGGAAAGCATCTATTGGTATATTCAAGAATATAGCCATTTTCTTCCTTGTAATTCAAAAAGCAAAATTTAAGTATACCATAAACCTCATACTTATAAGGTGAATCATCAATATTTTCAAGCAAACTAGCAAGTTCTAATGCACCCTTCCAAGCAATAAATTCCTCAATTTGTTCCACATCATAAAGATCATAATTTCCCTTAACATAGGAAGATATGGTAACATTATCATTATACTCACATTGAAAAGGGAGGTGTTTGTACCTCCTATAGCAACAATAATAAGTAACATTATAAGTAGAGCACACGTTTCTAGCAATGGTATACAATCTATCAATTTGTCCCCATAAGTGTTTCCCTTTTTGTGACAAGCGGTGTTCCTTATAATAATATTTTTCATCTTCCGTGAACCCACCTTGCCAATAAGCGTCAGTTTCAAAGAAACCAACCATTAACAACAAGTATGATAAGGCAAGACAATAACAGTCCAACAAAAATAACAACTAGAGAAGGAACTATTTTTTTTTGTATTTTTGATAAAGAAACAAGCAAACAAGGAGAAAATAAACTTAGCTTGAACAATAGTGAATCCAAGTGAACTTGATAAATAAAGCTATGCTCCCCGGCAACGGCGCCAGAAAATAGTCTTGATGACCCACAAGTATAGGGGGTGTATCGCAGTATTTTCGAGGGAAGTGAAACCCAATTTATTGATTTGACACGAGGGGAGCCAAAGAATATTTATAAGCCTTAACAACTGAGTTGTCAATTCAGCTACACCTGGAAACAATCTTGCTCACAGCAGTTTATCAGTAGCAACAGTTTTGTAGTAGGAATAGTAAATTAGCGACAGTAGCAAAGTAAAGACAGTAGTAACAAAAGCAAGAAACAAAGGATTCGAAAAGTGAGGCATAGGGATGGATGGAAGGGCGTTGCATGGACAAGACAATTCACATAGCAATCAGAATATAGGGTAATTGCAGATAAATAAGATAAAGCATCCAAGTACTAGACAATCCTAGGTATGTGTTCCATATATAGTCATACGTGCTCGCAATGAGAACTTGCACAACATCTTTCGTCCTGACCCGCTTGCAGCGGGGCCTCTAGGGAACTACTGGCAATTAAGGTGCTCCTTTTAATAGAGCACCAGAGCAAAGCATTAACACTCCATGAACACATGTGATCCTCACATCAAATCCATTCCCTTCCGGTTATCCCGATTTCTGTCACTTCGGGGCCATATGTTCCGGACAACAACGTGTGTATACAACTTGCAGATAAGACCAAAAACAATACTATCATAATGAATCAATAACATGTTTAGATCTAAAATCATGGAACTCGAGCCCTAGTGACAAGCATTAAGCACAACAAGTCGCAACAAAGTCATAAAGCACTAATAAAAGATACTAGGCACCATGCCCTAACAATCTGATGCCATTACATGAACGATCTCATCCAATCCCTACCATCCCCATAGCCTACAACGGGGGATTACTCACTCATAGATGGGGGAAACATGGATGGTCGATGGAGATGATGGTGGAGATCGATGGAGATGGCTCTGGGGGCACTTCCCCGTCCCGGCAGGGTGCCGAAACAGAGACTTTATGTCCCCCGAATCTCCCCTTCGGTGGTGGCGGCACTGCGGAACTTCTTCTGGAAAAACGTCGAACCCCCCGGAGTTTTCAGGTCAGAAGGCTTCATACAGGCGAAGAGGGAGACCGAGGGGGTGCCTAGGGGCACCACACCATGCCCTGGCGCGGCCAGGCCCAGCCCGCGCCTAGGGGGGTGTGGCCAGCCCCTAGCCCTCCTTCGTCTCGTATTCTGGCTCCTGGAGTCTTCTGGAAAATAGGCACTTTGGCTTTTGTCCCGTCCAATTCCGAGAATATTCATTTTCTGACTTTCCTGGAACCAAAAATAGCAGAAAACAAGTAGCTGGAACTGTGGCTCTTGTTAATAGGTTAGTCCAAGAAATCATATGAAAAGTACTCCAAAGTATGGACAAAACACAAGAAAGTGGATAAAACCAAGCATGGAGCATCAAAATTATAGATACATTTGCAATGTATCATTGATCCATGTGTGGTTTGTGGAAAGAACACACATGCAATGATATTGGTGGATCCATGTGTGGTTTGTGGATAGAACACACATGCAATGACTCTAGTGCTAGTTTTAGTATAAGAACACACATGCAATGATTCTGGTGGGTCCACATGTGGTTTGTGAAAAGAACACACATGTAATGAGCACTGGTGGATCCATGTGTTGTTTGTCGAAAAGAACACACATGCAATGAGTCTAGTGGATCCATGTGCGGTTTGTGGAAAAGAACACACATGCAATGACTCTACTGCTGGTTTGTGGTTTTACTATAAGAACAAACATGCAATTACTCAAATGGATCCATATGTGGTTTGTGGAAAGAACACACATGCAATGACTATGGTTGATCCATATGTGGTTTGTGGAAAGAACACACATGCAATGACCACTGGTGGATCCATGTGTGGTTTGTGGAAAAGAACACACATGCAATGACCACTTGTTGATCCATGTGTGGTTTGTGGAAAGAACACACATGCAATGACAGTGGTGGATTGATGTGTGGTATGTGAAAAGAACACACATGCAATGACTCTAGTGTTGGTTTTAGTATAAGAACACACATGCAATGACTCTAGTGGTTGATCCATGTGTGGTTTGTGGAAATAACACACATGCAATGACTCTAGTGGTTGATCCATGTGTGGTTTGTGGAAACAACACACATGCAATGACTCTAGTGGTTGAGCCATGTGTGGTTTGTGGAAATAACACACATGCAATGACTGTAATGGATCCATAAGTGGTTTATGGAAAAGAACACACATGCAATGACCACTGGTTGATCCATATGTAGTTTGTGGAAAGAACACACATGCAATGACCACTTGTTGATCCATGTGTGGTTTGTGGAAAGAACACACATGTAATGACAGTGGTGGATCCATGTGTGGTTTGTGGATAGAACACACATGCAATGACTCTAGTCCTAGTTTTAGTATAAGAACACACATGTAATGACTTGGTGGGTCCACATGTAGTTTGTGAAAAGAACACACATGCAATGACCACTGGTGGATCCATGTGTTGTTTGTGGAAAATAACACACATGCAATGAGTCTAGTGGACCCATGTGTGGTTTGTGGAAAAAAACACACATGCAATGACTCTAGTGCTAGTTTGTGGTTTTAGTATAAGAACAAACATGCAATTACTCAAATGGATCCATATGTGGTTAGTGGAAAGAACACACATGCAATGACTATGGTTGATCCATATGTGGTTTGTGGAAAGTGTTGGAATTATGCCCTAGAGGCAATAATAAAGATGTTATTATTATAATTCTTGTTCATGATAAAGTTTATATTCCATGCTAGAATTGTATTAAGCGGCAACTTTAATACTTGTGTGGTTTGTGAACAACACCGTGTCCCTAGTACGCCTCTATGGACTAGCTCATTGATCAATGATGGTTAAGGTTTCCTAACCATAGACATGAGTTGTCAATTGATAATGAGATCATATCATTGAGAGAATGATATGGTGGACAGACCCAAACTAAGCGAAGCAATTAGATCTTGTCATCGTGTTCGTCTTTGCGAAGCTTTTCTTATGTCAAATATTGTATTCCTTAGACCATGAGATAATACAACTCCCTGGTATCGGAAGAAAGCTTTGAGGTCATCAAACGTCATCCTATGAGAGGGTGATCATAAAGGTGTCTCTCAGGTGATCGGAAAGTATCTGTTGGGTTGTATGTATCGAGATGGAATTTGTCCCTCCCAAGTCGGAGAGATATACTTCGGCCCACTGTAATCGATATCAACACCGCTTGCAAGCATGTGGTTAAGGAGTTAATCACAAAGTGATATCGGATTACGGAACGAGTAAAGTATTTTGCCGTGAACGAGATTGAACTAGGTATGACGATACCGACGATCGAATCTCGGGCAAGTAAAATATCGCGAGACGAAGGGAATATATATATGGGATTGATTGAATCCTGGCATCGTGGTTCATCCGATATGATCATCGATGAATGTGGGAGTCAATATGGGTGCCTGCACTACCGTTGATTATTGATAGAAGATCATGTCTGCATATTCTCGAACCCGCAGGGTCACACACTTAACGTGTCTCGACGCTAGGATAGATTGGATATTTGGTTTATGAGTTTTTGTTCGGAGTCTCGGATGGGATCCGGGATATCACGAGAGGTTCCGGAGTGGTCCGGAGAATAGGATTCATATAAGGCAGTGCAGTTTTTGGAGTTCGGAATTGTTCCGGATTAATCGGTATTGTACCGGAAGCTTCTAGAACCTTCCGGAAGGGGGCCAACGTGGTCCCACCTTACGGGAGGGGGCCTATGAGGGAGTGTCCTGGCCGCATTGGGGCACAAGGCCCCATAGGGCCCAGCCGATCCTAGATAAGTTTAAATCGTTTAAACTAGAGATAAGATAAGATAGGATTTCTAGATAAGGGAGAGTTTAAATTGTTTAAACTAGATATAAGCTTGGAGGAGAGGCTAGGGATGGCCGCCCCCCTCTATAAATAGAGGGCTGGTGCGCCCCCTTACCCCCACACACCTTCCTCCAAGCCCTAGTTGCCCTGCTGCCCTTCCACTCTCCCTCCCGACTGTTTGTAGGCGAAGCCCTGCTGCAGAAATTCTCCACCATATACACCACGCCGTCGTGTTGTAGATCCAATCCATCTCTCCACCATACTTGCTGGTCCGAGGAAGGAGGAGACGTCGAGGTGCTGCACGTGTGCATCTCACGGAGGCACCGCCACTTGTGGTGCTAGATCGGATCGGATCGCGAGGAGGAGAAGCGAGTACGACTACATCACCCACGTTCCGATTTAACGCTCAACAGCGAATCTTCAAGGGTATGAAGATCTAATCCAATCTCTCTCGTTGTTTGCATCTCCTAGATTAGATCTTGGCTTTCCTTCTGTTCGCTTCCGTAGAAAATTTTGATTTACTATGCTGCGAAACCCTTCAGAAAGAACACACATGCAATGACCACTGGTGGATCCATGTGTGGTTTGTGGAAAAGAACACACATGCAATGACCACTGGTTGATCCATGTGTGGTTTGTGGAAAGAACACACATACAATGACAGTGGTGGATCCATGTGTGGTTTGTGAAAAGAACACACATGCAATGACTCTAGTGTTGGTTTTAGTATAAGAACACACATGCAATGACTCTAGTGGTTGATCCATGTGTGGTTTGTGGAAATAACACACATGCAATGACTCTAGTGGTTGATCCATGTGTGGTTTGTGGAAACAACACACATGCAATGACTCTAGTGGTTGATCCATGTGTGGTTTGTGGAAATAACACACATGCAATGACTCTAATGGATCCATAAGTGGTTTATGGAAAAGAACACACATGCAATGATTACTAGTTGATCCATTTGTGGTTTGTCGAAAGAACACACATGCAATGACCACTTGTTGATCCATGCGTGGTTTGTGGAAAGAACACACATGCAATGACAGTGGTGGATCCATGTGTGGTTTGTGGATAGAACACACATGCAATGACTCTAGTGCTAGTTTTAGTATAAGAACACACATGCAATGACTCTGGTGGGTCCACATGTGGTTTGTGGAAAGAACACACATGTAATGACCACTGGTGGATCCATGTGTTGTTTGTGGAAAAGAACACACATGCAATGAGTCTAGTGGATCTATGTGTGGTTTCTAGAAAAGAACACACATGCAATGACTCTAGTGCTAGTTTGTGGTTTTAGTATAAGAACAAACATGCAATTACTCAAATGGTTCCATATGTGGTTTGTGGAAAGAACACACATGCAATGACTTTTGTTGATCCATATGTGGTTTGTGGAAAGAACACACATGCAATGACCACTAGTGGATCCATGTGTGGTTTGTGGAAAAGAACACACATGCAATGACCACTGGTTGATCCATGTGTGGTTTGTGGAAAGAACACACACATGCAATGACAGTGGTGGATCGATGTGTGGTATGTGAAAAGAACACACATGCAATGACTCTAGTGTTGGTTTTAGTATAAGAACACACATGCAATGACTCTAGTGGTTGATCCATGTGTGGTCTGTGGAAAGAACACACATGCATTGACACTAATGGTTGATCCATGTGTGGTTTGTGGAAACAACACACATGCAATGACTCTAGTGGTTGATCCATGTGTGGTTTATGGAAATAACACACATGCAATGACTGTAATGGATCCATAAGTGGTTTATGGAAAAGAACACACATGCAATGACCACTGGTTGATCCATATGTGGTTTGTGGAAAGAACAGACATGCAATGACCACTTGTTGATACATGTGTGGTTTGTGGAAAGAACACACATGCAATGATAGTGGTGGATCCATGTGTGGTTTGTGGATAGAGAACACATGCAATGACTCTGGTGCTAGTTTTAGTATAAGAACACACATGCAATGACCCTGGTGGGTCCACATGTAGTTTGTGAAAAGAACACACATGCAATGACCACTGGTGGATCCATGTGTTCTTTGTGGAAAAGAACGCACATGCAATGAGTCTAGTGGATCCATGTGTGGTTTGTGGAAAAGAACACACATGCAATGACTCTAGTTCTAGTTTGTGGTTTTAGTATAAGAACAAACATGCAATTACTCAAATGGATCCATATGTGGTTTGTGGAAAGAACACACATGCAATGACTCTGGTTGATCCATATGTGGTTTGTGGAAAGAACACACATGCAATGACCACTGGTGGATCCATGTGTGGTTTGTGGAAAAGAACACACATGCAATGACCACTGGTTGATCCATGTGTGGTTTGTGGAGAGAACACACATGCAATGACAGTGGTGGATCCATG
This sequence comes from Avena insularis, assembly GCA_023614405.1. Taxonomy (NCBI): domain Eukaryota; kingdom Viridiplantae; phylum Streptophyta; class Magnoliopsida; order Poales; family Poaceae; genus Avena; species Avena insularis. The sequence continues at coordinate 556,263,218 of CM042692.1, read as the reverse complement.
TGTGGCTTGTGAAAAGAACACACATGCAATGACTCTAGTGTTGGTTTTAGTGTAAGAAAACACATGCAATGACTCTAGTGGTTGATCCATGTGTGGTTTGTGGAAATAACACACATGCAATGACTCTAGTGCTGGTTTTAGTTTAAGAACACATATGGATCCATATGTGGTTTGTGGAAAAGAACACACATGCAATGACCACTAATTGATCCATAAGTGGTTCGTGGAAAGAACACACATGTAGTGAACACTGGTTGATCCATGTGTGGTTTGTGAAAAGAACACACATGCAATGCCATTGGTTGATCCATATGTGGTTCGTGGAAAGAACACACATGCAATGACACTGATTGATCCAAATGTGGTTCATGACAGGAACACACATGCAATAACTCTTATGGATATATATGTGGTTTGTGGAAAGAACACACATGCAGTGAACTCTAGTGGATCTATCTTGGCATAATTTGATGTATGCCACGATGCATTTCATTGTAAAATACACCCACTTTCCATTTTTATACTACTCAGCTTTGCCCCCCCTCTCTCTCTTTCGTAGAAGCCCAAACCTGTGCCCACTCTGTCTGCTACGCCCTGATTGGTTGTCACAGTTGTCACGCGGATCATGCGCACCAACCGTTGATCCTGTGTGATCCTACGAGGCTCATTGCACATGACGTGCCCTTCACAGGACATCCCGAGACAGCACGGACGTCTCCCTCAACGAGACTTCTACAAGAAGGAACACGACGCCGTCCATGGAAAAAGTGGTCGAGTGGTCATGTCATGTTTAATCTAGTCTACAAAGGCTACAAGTCTACTACACGGCAACTGGTCATCCACGGACCACCGGCTATACCATTTTTACTACGCAACGCGCCTGCAGTCTCACTTCCGTCAGGCCCCCACCACATGAACCTTCCACGCGGCAGCCGCAGCCGGAAGAGCTATCAACCGGGGCCCTCGAGGAGGCCTAAACATCCCCGCATTAAAAACCCAGCCTATCGGGTCCTCCATTCGTACTCATCCACTACTCTCTCTTCCCTATCCAGCAAAACACCACAATCTTGAACGTACTTGCACGAACCTTCTCCATGAAACCAGTGCGTGGGGGTGAGTGTCCGGGCATCACCGCCGGGGTGGTGCTTCACGCGGCAGATCTAGAGGAGCATCACGCAGCACATGCCGAGGAGGACGTGCAGTTCAACCCCTTGGGGGACCATGCGCATGTCGGTGCTGACGACTTCGGAGGCGCCAATGAGGGCATGGAGTTTGACGAACACGCTCCGCTCGTGTACCCAGAGGTACATCTATTTCTACATGTTTCATATTTTCTGCTCGAGCTTAATCTATCCAGGCGTCATAAAAAAATCTAGTCCTAATGATTAGATGCAACGTACGAACCGGTACATGGAGAGATCTAGTCTGTTCTGAATGAATCCACATTATTTATTTATTAATAAGTTACAAGAACACAAACCACATTAATTTAGGAGCGAGCTAGGGAGACGGTCGTAATGAACTGTTGGACCTATATATACATGTTATTGCATCGAAAGTAACTTGGAATGGTGGAAGGAATATATATTTATTATTTTGCTCATTTTGGTTTGTATTCCATACATTACAGGTGTATTCAAGTGACAAGGAGACCAGGGACAACAAGAGCCGCCATGTCATGAAGAAGCTCAAGAGCAGGATAATCCCTTTCCGCACTCGACTTGGGGAGCTCAGGTGCCCTTTCTGTAAGAAAGGAGTCAACCCGAGGATTGCCAGCTTGATTCCGCATGCGGTTGGCATCGATAAAAGCCCGGCTAGTAAACACAAGTCGGCGACCAAGGCTAAGCACGCTGCTTATGGCAAGTTCCTAAGGGAGTATGTCAAGACCGGCCTAGTGTCCCCTTACTTAGGAATCAGCAACTCCTAGCCGACCAACCCCGTCACTGTGCTGGTCCGGCCACTAATAATATTTAGTTGTCTTACCGTATCTAGACCCTTAAACTATGGGGATTTCTATTTTCGTACCCTTCAAAATATATTCAAGTTCATCTGTTTATGTTGTTAAAGTTCCGATGGCATACTCGTTATTTTGCACGGATAGAGGGGTGCCCCCGATAGATATAAGGGTTATCCTGTCCGCTAGATCACAGAGGATCAATGGTTGGTGGGCAAAACTGAGTACAACTGAATCGCCATGGTTAGACACGAGGGAAAAAACATGACTCACAGTACGCGTGTGCGGTGCACGGGGCGGTAGCGGACACGTGTGGCCGTGCACGGTGCATTAGCGTACGCGGTGCACGGTAGTGCAACGAAACACCGCTTCCCTTCTCCTTTAATAGAGGCCTCCCCACTCCCACTCATCACGCACTCGCTCACTCAACCGTCTCCAATGTCCCATCACCTTCTGCAAACGCCCAACAAAACCCCAACCACGCCGGCGATGGAGAAGATCGGTGCGGTGGTCATCGGCGCCTCCAAGGCAGCCGGCGAGGAGCCCCCCGTCCCTCAAGATCCGCAGAAGCCGCCGGCGAGAGGCCCCGCCGTCTCTTTGACAGATCCCGCTCGGCTGGGACCCCTACGAGGACGTTGTCTACATAAGGCCGGAGAACCCCTACGACACCAGCATCGCCGACCCGTGGACTGAAGTAACCAAGGTTTTCTCCCCTTCCCTTGTTCTTCCCCCGTTCCCATTGTTGGATGCTAGATCGTATGTTATTAGGGCTCGGCTGTTCGTATTTTTTACAATAGCTAATCCTATTGTGTTAGATCTCGATTTTCGATGAATCCCCCTTTTCGTAGTTGGGATCAGTATTCGATTTGGTTTGAGATTTGGGGAATAATCGGGAGATCTCATTCGGTTAATTTATGCAAAAAATCAATCCCGATAATCAAAGTATCTCAATCATGTCCTTATTTCACTCGATTGTTTTTTTCCAACAGGAGGATAGCAGCGACCTCCACAGCGACGGCGAGTCGCAGGACACCAAGACTCGTCATGTGCTGAGGAGGCTAAAGTCCGGTCAGTACAACAACTTTTTCGTCGGCGACGTGTATAGGTGCCCCTTCAGCCCCACCAGGAGGCTCCGAGGCACGGACTTCAACTCCCTCGTGAAGCATGCCGAGGATGTGAGGAGCTGCGGTGAGTCTGTGAACATCCACGGCTTCAGGGCCAAGCACCAGGCGCTCGGTCTTCACCTCCGCAACCTCCAAAAGGTGGCTATCGAGGAGGGTCGCATGCCCCCGATCAGACCCAAGGTGCCCAAGGTCAAGGGGCAGCAAGAAGAAGTGGAGGAGGCGCCAGAGGAGGCGGATGCCCTCTGGCAGAGGCCACGAGGGCCATCGATCACCTGCTGCTTCCGCTGTAAAGCGCTTCTTTTGTCTTGTCTGTTGAAGTAGTCATTGCCGTCAGTTGAGTAGCCTAATTGTCGAACCTCGTTAAGTACCGTACTATATAACCTATATTAGCTGCTTTATCTACATCTGCTCTGTTTACTAAATTTATTTATGGTGCTGGTTTGTTTTGCTACTCTAGATTTGCTACCAGATTGGGGAAAAACGATCGCAAAAGGAACAATGAATGAAGAGAGAAGCTGCTCTAGATTCCTTACCTTTTTGGGAAAAAAACACAACTGTTAGAGAGAGAGAGGGGAAAAGGCGCTCTTAAAAAGGCCAAATGACAAAAAAAAACTTCCACTTTAGGCGTCATGGTGCACGTAACAGCCAAGCCTTTGAACATACGGCACCCCCCTCCGAGCGCATGTGAGGGCTTCGGAATATCGGGAGGACAAAAGTGAGGACAAACGAGACACAATGTTGCTATAGCTAAATCTGACAAAAAGCTGAATTTGGCTTTACCATGCAATTTGGCTAGAGCTCCACAATATAGCTATTCTAAATCCCTAAACTATGTGGTGTGTTGAAACCTAATGCTTTTTCACCCGACACGTGTGTTGCAAAGTTTCTTGATCGTGCATGCTTACACAAGTGGCCTACAGAGAAACTTATAGAAGCATGGGCAAACGAGCTTCATTTTGGCAAATTCGGGACAAGCTTTGCACAATCGGCAGGCATGATCGGCTGGACGGCTGCCCCGGGGTGCAGGGATGCTAGGTCCATGTCTATGCTTATACTTGTTAAACTTGCTAGAAATTAATAATAACTGTACACTTCCTTTTGTCCTGTCACGTTACGTCATGTTAGCACCGCGCACCCACTGCGGATCGGCAACGGGACGGTGGTCTACGTGACCGGTCTCTGCCACGCCAAAGCCACGTTGCACACCCGTCCCATCTCCTACCGGGACGGACGCCGAATTTAATCGCTAGGATTGGAAACCATCGGTGCTCGCTCGGTCGACCTTGCTTCCGCATGGGTATGACCGGAATATTGGTAACGGAATTTAAGCATCGCCTTCTGTCTCCTCAGCACATCACTGTGCAAAAATCCCCAATTCATTCCTTCCGTCGGCGCCGCCACCGCAAGAACCATCGACGCTGCCGCAGGCACCGCCTCCGCCTGGCCATACCACCGCAACAGATCACTCCACCTCCACGCCCAGTCCCAGCCACCGCTACCGACCCTAGGCCACCGCCGCCGCATTAGCTGCTGCCATGGATGCAGAGTACGGCGTGTTCGGTGACGAGAGCGACTACACCGACGAGTACACCGTCACCGCCCATGGCACCACCAAGCTGACGGTCGTCCACACAAATGCGTCAGCGGAGGTGGCCAAGGTCATCACAATGTACGAGCGGTGGCTACAGGAGCCGATGGACAGGTACAAGATCGTCGGCCTTGACCTCGAGTATACCAGAGATACGAAGAGGACGGCGCTTTTGTAGTTGTCCATGCGCAACCACTGCCTACTATATCACGTATGTAGGGCCAAATCTGTATGCCCGGAGCTTCGCGAGTTCCTACACAAGAGGGAGATCTACTTCGCCAGCGTCGACATCAAGAACGACACTCCGAAGCTAGAACATGATCTCCTCGTTCATGTCGTCAATCACGTCGATCTCCAACGTTTGTGGAGGTACCCGGATGGCGGTACGGGGAAAGCCGGCATGGCTAGACTCACTTCCAACATCATCGACCGCGAGTACGCCGGCATGAAAATCGAGTTTCCGAAGCACCTGCACGAGCGATGGGAGTGGAGGCACCTGGATTACGATGTGATCAAGTACGCATTCTGTGTGTAAGAACCAAGCTCGTATGATCCCTGTGCTATTAGCTACTTAACCTGTATGAATTACATCCCCCCCTTTTGTATGCTCAACATTCATTCTTACAAATTCTGTCTGTGCCATTTGCATGGGGCAGAATCCAGGACTGACATGCATAAGGTGTGATACAGTCATAAGTCATAACCAAACCCAGATTATAGAGAAGGATACAGTCATAAACCAGATTATAGTTTGACAAAGGTAATACATAGCAGTTCGTAATTGCTCACATAGTGTACTTATGAAATAACATGTTTTCATAAACACAACAATCATGCACTAATAGTCTACATCCCAGCCTGTTGGAGAAGGCAACCGATCCCAGGATGCCTTCGGTCGCTTGCCTCGGTTTGTAGATTCATCTATACTCCGGCATATGGACAAACAACCTGCCTTGGTGGTGGTTCAATGATGCGATGTCTGGAACGAGATTTTACAATCTGGCGGTACAGCTCGTGGCTAACATACCCGTCAATTGCAGCGTACTTCATATTAGGTTCAAAAAGTGGCTTATCCTCCTAGTAATGGTGCCCTAAACGCCTCCACGAACATCTCGGCAATCTGTCCTTCATGTCAGTGTACCACGGGTCTATGAGTTCGGAGGCAAGAGCGGCCATCCCGGTCTTGCCGCCCTTCGTCCTCGATCCAGAATTTCCTGGATGTCCACTCTGCACTCCTTTGGGATTCTAATATTGGCAGTCGGGCTTTCAAGCAGTTTACTATCATTCGTGATGTCAACACTGGTAAATGTTATGTGCTGGTTCACGAGAAAGTCATGAAACAGATCCCTAATTCTTTCACCCCACCTGCATAAAAATGAATTCAGACAAATAATATAGCAATAACTTTTGCAAACAGACGGTTCAGGAACAAAAAGATAGCAAAGTCTACCAGATCCCGTCAACCCCCTTCTCGCAAAAAGGCTGGTATACGAGGACATGCCCCCCCTTATTAGTGATGGTTATTGTCTTTGTTCCAAAGAAGGCCTTCACATCAGTAATAGGGTCCCAACAACAAACCTTTTTTCTGTTAATGAAGGTTTTTTACTCGTGTTAATAGTGTCACTCTGAACTAGTGCTCCAACGGGCCACCACACCGACTGACCCTGCTAGTCGTCCTACTGTGCCCTTATTGCGGTTGCCTCCATCCCACTCGGAGGCGTGGCGGCCACCGTCTCCTTGTGTGCGCCTTCCTACCTAGGTCCTCACTCTGGCCTCCGCCTTCCTCGTCACGCGGGGAGCCGCCACCATACTCTGTTGTCGCTGCCATCGGGTTTCCTGTATACGCGATCGGCAGCACAGGCCGAGAACACACGCCTTCTCTTTGTCCTCCACATGGTTGCGCCTCGATCGAGAGTGTAGCCCTAGGGGCAACAACACGGGGCGCGGAACATTGTCTTGTTAGTGGGGAATTGGGGAAGAGGAGTCGGCGTGGTTGCATCGTTCGAAGGCAATGCCTAAGGAGGCCCATGACCAGAATCGGTTGCGGGAGGACTGTTCACAGGAGGTTAGGGAAAGAAATCAGTAAGGATGGAGCGAGATGTGCGGAAATCCACTTTTCTCGCAGGTGTAGATGCACCCACTGCCCCAAAAACATATTCTAAAATGTCTAAAATTTCTGGAAAAACTATCCAGGTGCAAGAAACTATGTTCGCACACAAAGTTTCACGAACAAGGATATTTTTTGTAGCATGTGTATAAAAAGATAATTTTCGGTGCTCCAAAATAGCTATTCACAAGATTTTTTGTTGTTGTTTTCACGCATGCCACAAAAAGTCCTTTTTCGCCAAATTTTACGTGCGAACATAGAATATCCAGATGTACACCCAAATTCTTTTTCCGGTTTTTTTGACATTTTTAAATACATTTAAAATATGTTTTCATAATAGGTGCATCTAGACCTATGAGACAAAACACCATGTACCAAGATGTGGAGTAAGAAGATATAACCGTAAAAGAGAGAGACACTTAGCGGTGGCCCCACATCTAAGAAAGGTGGTACTTGGCGATGATGCCAATTTGTTGCTTAAGATCACATAAAAGTTGCTAAACAAAATGCTAGTTTGCATAGTTGAAAATTGCCTCACTAGAAGCATATTATCAAATTCTTAAGTTGTGTCTGGTTGTACAGGTGCTTTGAAGTGGGCATCGCATCCCGAAGACGATCTAAGCATATTATCGACACGGATGAAGAAGTCCTAAGCTTATTGGGGAGGTACACCAAGGATCCATCCGACCATGGGCAGGGAGGTACACCGTGGATCCATCTGACCATGGGCTCCCGCAGTGGGAGGACCTCGATTCAACATGAATAGGGAACTTCGTTGTATCGATAGAAACTTCACAACAACAATAGACAACTTTATAATAGCATTAGGAAACTTCACAAACAATGATAAACAACTTCGCAGCAGCACTAGACAACTTGAGTGTAGATTTAGACAATTTCATTGTAGCGGTAGGCAACATCACAACAAATAAAAGCAACTTAGCATCTTCAAAACAAGTAGACATAATTCAACTTCACGACAACTTCATAACAACTAAAACCAACTTTACAACAACAAACACCAAAGTACACCTTGCACTACAAGGTCAGGCCCCAGAAACGCGATAATTACCATATTTCTAAGAAACATTCAGTTCTAATTTGGCCTACGCCCATGGCGTTTATCCCGGATCGCCTTCTGTACACGTCCGCCCCTGTTGTACGTGTTGCACTTGCACACAGCCCATAGCCAATATTTGAAGCGATGAGTGTAGAACACACCATTTGATTACAAACAAGTGTGGCATGTTCACTATCAAAAAAATCCTCGTAGCAATCTTGATTAGCCTATAACCTAAACCCCATAACATGATTAGGACTATATTTCTCACTCGGTTAGCTTGCTTAAAGGGTTACATTGTGGAATGGAGGGAATATTTACTAAGTTAGTTCTTTCATGTATAGCGATGTGGCGTCAACATTATCTTTGGTCATGCCAAATAGATCTTTTGTTGATGTGGAGTAGCTAAAGGATTGCTAATGCCCATCAACACTAGATACAAGAAAGAACAACATGCTCTACATTATATTAATAGTCATCTCAGGATGATATGTAGAGCACAAGAAAGAGATGCCTTCTCAACCATTATATGCAATGGTTAGAGCCTTTGTGCTACCAAAACTCTGCGATAATACTCCCCAAGAGCCCAGATAGGGAAGATGTTCCTGAACTGGGCATAAGTGAGCATGAGGTTGTGGTTGGTAGCTCCGATAATGTCCTGTCAAGTGAGTAAACGTACCAAAGTTACTCGACAACTACTACAATATATATATACATCTCCTAAAACTGAAAAGTACAGTGTGGCAAATTGTAAAATCCCTCGTATTGAAATACTGAACACATGTTGCATTTTATATAGGAGTTTATACAAGCCTATCACTATTTCTCTGTAGATGTATTATTGTACCACTATTTTCCCTTACAAGTACTCCCTCCGTCTCAAAATATAAAATGTTTTATCTTTGTGAAAGGAGTGTATCTAGACTTCTTTTAGTGTTTTGGTTCACTCCAAACCTAGATGAACCTACACACTAAAAGAAGTCCAGATACATCCCTTTCACAAAGCTAAAACATCTTATATTTTGAAACGGAGGGAGTACATGAGTTCCCTGCAATTAAAGTAAAATGGGGAGGGAAAACCTATATACGTATATGACTTACTTGCTGAGGGAACTCTCCATCCACGGATTGGAAATTGATCAGAACCTTGGCTGCTCTATGTAGACATGCAGGATCTCTTTTACCCTGCTCAGTCGAACAACATGTGTATTGTATTGTCAGCAAGAATACAGCCAACTCAATACATGACGATATGTTTGTTCTATGAATTACTGCAGTTTCCTATGCAGTCCTGCAACTGTGTTATATGACACACTAGATATAACTAGGAGCTTGAAAGGAAATAACCTGCCCAGCATCAATCAGGGCCAACATGGCCCAACTGGTGTTAACTGCATGAGCCTTGCTGCCTTCAAGATTGGTGTAAACCTATGTTGCATTGTCAATTGCAAGTTTAGTTAAGCACATAACGAAGTTAATTAGACTAAGATACGAAAACAAACAGATGATATATATTACCTTGTCTTGACTGGAGAGGTAGCTTTCTCCCCATCCCCCTGACGGAAGAAGCTCCTTCGACAGCAGAAATTCACACGCTTTTCTGATTGCTTGGCTGTTTTTGTATGTCCTATCGGCAGCAACCAATCCTCTCACCCCAAACCATGTACCATAGGTGAAACAAATTGCCCAACATCCATACCTATATTTGTAAATTAACAACAGAAATTCAAATGAGAACTAAGGCTATGAACATCTTACGATACATAGACCGGGAGTTTACTCTTCAAATATTTAACGTGGAAAATGACGACTAGATCAAATTAAATAGAACCCAAACCATGCCACTTGATCCATCTGACCATGGAACAATGTTAATGTTACACATTATTACTTAGTAAAGGGATGGCTTAGTTCAAAATGAGTGAACCAAATAATCAATGGTGATTTAACAGAACATATGTATTGAACATAATAATTAAACAAGTGGAGTAGTATTTAGTTTCGTGCTAACCACGATCCATCACTTCGTTGGATGCTCTCGATGTAGTCTGCAGCCTTTCGGATACAGTGGTCTATCTCTTCCCTGCAATAATGTTTAGGGTAGGTTTCTCTGAATAACACCAGACCTTGAATTACTGATGACGTACACTCAACGTATCTGCAGATCAAGATACTTAGTTCTCAGGTTCCAAATGTAGGTGAATTAACAGAAAAGTAGCAGAGTAAATAAGTATATCTTACGGATACTCGATCATTATGCCCCCAAAGCTCTCAGAAGGATTGAGCAACTGAAGTGTTTGAAAATAATAATGAGCATGACAACATATAACAAACTTAATGGTCGATAGTTGGCAGCATCAAGAGTTGTTATATATTTACTGAATGTGAATGATTCAACAAAGTTATTCTTCCTCACACATACAAAAATAAAACAACAGTTCCTTGTGCATTTTTTAGCAAAGCAATAATATATGTCTAGGTTTCTATCAAAACTCACCTCAAGCCATTCATAAGATCTTGTTAGCTCATATGCACCAAAACTACCATCGTCGTTCTGCACAAGAGCATGGAGTAAAACTTTAGAATCTATGATCGATGTTGTTCATCCCAGTATGTTGAAAATTAGACTATTATTATCAAATGAGAGTGAACTGAAACTAGCTCTGGCAAAGAAAATAAAGAAAAAAAGAAACAGAAAACAATCAGTTCGAACTGAAAGATGTTTACCATCAAAGACAGCAAAATGTTGACTGTATCATCAAGCCTGCTTGCTTCTATAGGTTCACCAGCCAATTCAGGAGGAAACTTAGTTAACAGCAATAAAACCTGAAGAGAGAAATGGAAGTGTACATGTAATCAATTGCATGACTGAATAGTTTGTTCGTGGTAATGACCATGGCACTCACAGCATTACAAAAATATAGTGTGCCATTCCGCATCACAAAGTGAGCATGTCATAGTTCATATGTCTCCGACTGTACTATTTCTTGGCAGCCTTCGGTTACCCAGCATACTGGCCAGAAAGACCATCAGTGTGGTGTTGGTTTAGTTTAGCTCATAGAATTGGTGCCCAAGGTACTAATAAGTTTCTAAGGCAGATGGACTTAATTGGTAGAATCGATTCCATGAAAACAGAATCCGAGGAGATTGAGTTACCCCAATACCCATGTGGCCAGTCACACAGAAAATTTAAATTCTCTTACACTAAAAAGAATAGAAGAATTTAGAGTATCCTAAAAACAATAGATAATTTAGATAGAATTGGTCCAACGTATCTAAAGTTGTGTCCCAAGAGTAGCAACTCCGCACAGAACCGTTTCACACAGGCGATGACAAAAGTGGTGGTGGGGGATTGGCCGAAAGGAGTGTGCGCTTGGTTTACATGCATGCATAGTAAGAAAGATAATTTTACTATTTGAGATCTTTGTGTTCTACTAATTTTAGACTACCAGAAGTTGAGATATATGGACGGACGGACCAGAATGGTATTACAGAAAAGTTTTGGATGAATACAAACATCATGTGCGGGGACTACCTTCAGTGCTTCCGCGGTACAGTCTGATACAGGCCACCCTTCGTCAGCTGTTGAATGTGTCCATCCACCTTTAGATATATGACGATACCATTTGCTTTGATCTCCAGGACAGTTCATACGAATCTTCAAGAATATCAGATAGTCAGAATACTATTGAGTAATTATACCAGATTGACTAGTGTTGCACAAACATATTATCATGTAGCATGTTCCTGTGTTTACCTGGGAACCCTTGATATAGTCATGCGCAAGTTTAACTGTCTGGCCAAACTCTTCTGTGAGGCCCGCAGCAAATATAGCTTGAACAGTCAAAGCTGTATCCCACAGCTGGCTGCCATTATAAGACTACAAAGGATGTAGATCACGAGTATTAACAAGTACACATTATCCTTATATTATTGTAAACCATACTGTTACAATAACCATTTCCATAAGTGTATTAAATGAGTGCATTTCAATTTATGATGTGTTTTCATCATGCCCTACTCATTGTTTTGCCAAACATACACAATTACTCATCTGGTCCCATGCAAGTTATATGCCTTCCAAACACCAAAAAATTTATAAGAGTGACTTTTTAATTTGATCAGCTCCTTAATCTTTGCGCAAGGTCAAAATACGTCCTATATAAAAAAACATAGTGCATATCATACATATTTTTTTAACATGGAAGAGAAACTATATACATCTTTCATAAAGGAGAAAGAGGACTAAATTAAGGCTGAGAGGGCTTGAACTTGATGGGATTCTACATCCAATCCCTCAACCAAGTAAGTCAGGCTCACTTCCTAGGAGTATAATATAGGTTCACTAGCTGGTCTAGTATGTATGGTATCCTTGAACTGATTAATTTTTTTTACCACACATTGAACTAAATTATAAAAACAAAGAGACAGAGACTTGATTTACAATTAATGATTTTTGTTATTGTTGACTCCACCTCAGTTAAAAGCTAATACATGCACCCATGAAAAATCATAATGAAATCCAGAACTTGTTAATACCTTCATCTTCATGCCGTCTTCAGCGACCCATAAGAAATCATAGACTCTTTCAATATGGAGTTTGAATGCCTCTGAGTTCGGATCTTCTACCCAGCGGCAAATCATATTCAACATCTGCTTATATATTTCAAGTAAGCAGTTGTAGTTGGGAAAAGGTAAAAAAGAAACAAATATACCTAATAAGAAGTGAACAAATTTAATAAAGTAAAAGCTAAAAATAGCTTGACGGGAACAAGCTTATGACCTAACAAAGGAAAGCAATGATGCAAAGCTCCGTGAAAGTAATCAATTCTTTACCTTATTCATAGGAGCAATGCATATATATTGTGTTGTTTCATCCTCGTACTCAATATGTTTCATCACAATGTCCAGAGCTTTCTCCCGCAATTTGCTGCCAGGCCAGTGCATGAGAACTGGTTCACCAATTTTCTTGAGAGTAGCCCATACCATATCCTGCAGCGGTGAATGGGGATAATAGAGATCTTCCTACAATGTAACCAAAGTTTTAACTTTTAGATGACAAGATTTCTAGAAAATCCTATGTTATAGGGTCATGGTTATAGGAAGCCTCCAGTTTCATACTACTTGTACTTAACCGTGTTTTTAAATGGTTATAATATTCCATTAAACCCCGATAAAATCAAATTATATCTTGTCATTGATGTGATGGAAGACATCGGTGGTGAAGGTTGATGATGAAGTGAAGCTCTGTGTGAGAACCTCGCTGAAGTCTCACCAACGGTTGTACACAAGGACAACTATTGTGAAGACTGGATCCTTAATTAGGATAGAATTCCTTTTCATCAAAAAGAGGAGAAAAAATGAAAATAAAATTTCTCTTGTTGGCACAATTTGTCCACTTTGTTCAAAGGAACAGTACTTGGTTTATGTTTTAGTAGAAAAGCTGGAATTCTAGAACAGTTAGGCATGTACAAAGAACAAGGACAGGGTCGAAGAAAAAAGACTTTGGTTTGACTATGTTATTAAGGTTCTCGTGTTTTTCGTATTTCTGGACAAAACTGTGAAGTCTAAATACCTTGTGTCGCACCATTCGCGACAATTTCATGCCTGTGCAACAGCTCGCCAAGTCCCTTCATGCAGCCAACTCTTGCAGTCTTGCTTAAGCTCGACATTGTGCATGCTACCAATACTGTCTCTTGACCCTTCCTCATGGAGCTGCTGCACCCCATCGGATTCGACCACAGGTGGCCTTGTAAGACTAGTTTGGGTGCTCTACAACAAACATTAACTTGACTGGAAAAACCACCCACACTAGCTAGCTAGTAGCTACCTGGCCATTTTCACCTCATTCACCACGTCAGGGTTGATCCTGACCTTATACAACATGCAAAAGTGTGTGGACACACGACCATAGTAGGTGAAATGTGACCTAATAATCAGTATATTGTTGTATTGTCCATGTGGTAGAGCTCTGTATGGTCTTGTATGGTACTTTCAATGTTGCAATGTTTTCCTGTTGGCCTATAGAGAAAGTTTTATTTAGCTCTTTTCATGTAGTGTACCCGGAGTCCCGGACTATATCCAACACGATGACTGTTTAATCAACACAAGTTCCTAGAATCGGCCCAAAATTATACCTCAGATAAAAACAGAGGAAATAGTTGATATAAAAGGCAAAGTGAATACAAGCAAACCTTGGCACATCCGTTGCGAGCCTTATCCCAGTCAATCTCATCGTACGGGACATTGTACAGTTCTTTCCTCAAGTCTAGGACAATTGATGTCATAGAACCCACAAACCTCTTCCCATATAAGTATGACATTGGCAAATATACTAGTCGGCAATTACACCACATGCGTCCTGTTTATACAGAACAAAATGATTAACAAAAGAGATCAAAATACAAGAATGAGCCTAGTATGTCTTGGTACTCTATGCATTACTAATTTTTCTAGTTTATAATGCCCTAATTGTAAATAAATTATAACCTTGGCAACTGTTGAAGTAAAATTCCATGAGATCCTTGTAAGATGTCTGCACTAAATAAAAACATTTAAGTTTCAACAAACTTAGTCTTTTAGACTGGTCCTAAGATGATTTTCGATGATAGAGAACTACTTGAGTACATAACTATGTGATAAAGTCAATCATGAATATGTTGTTTTTTCTCTTACAAATGAGATATACTCTGATCCTAAATAATTTATTTATTATGTGGTGCTAACTGCAAATTGTGGGGCCGCGTGGTACTCTGGTCTTTGGGTGCAACCACTTGGAGATGGTAGCACGGGAGTTGTTCAACCCATATGCATATGCATGACTTCTTAGCAATAGGATCTGTGATGCACGAGTTGTACCATTTGATTCCTGTTGCTTTGAGATTTCAGAAATGATGTAATGAGTATAATCCATGCAATAAAAAGGGCTGTGTAAAAGTACAAATTATCTGAGATTATTCTGAAGGTTTAAACCCTGATCCTCGACTGCACGACGCAGGCGGTGGGAAGGAAGCGCTACTGGTTGAAGCTAGAGGGCTTCAGCGAGGTAGTACAATCCGCATGGGGCGTCATTGATGGGGACCCGGGCCCATTCAGGAGGTTCACTACCAAGCAGAAGCGTACGGCGCGCTAACTCATGAGTTGGAGCGACAAAAAGGCGGGAAGCGTTAAGCTGCAGCTGATGACAGCGCGGGAGGTTGTCCTGCGGCTTGACATAGCTATGGAGTCCGGGCAGCTCTCCCCGGATGAGCGCCGCCTACAGGCACTCCTGAAGCGCACTTACCTCGGGCTGGCTTCGTTGGAGCGCACGATGGCATGCCAACGAACCAAGATCACTTGTCTTAGGAAGGATGATGCGAACACGGCCTTCTTCCACCAGCATGCCTCATACAAGCGGCAGAAGAACGTGATTCATAGCATGCAGGTTGATGGCACGGTCGTTTCGGACCATGCAGCCATGGCTGAGGCCTGTTTTAGCCACTTCAAAGATCTCTTGGGCACCCATGTTGATCGAAAGTACTCGCTCGACCTGGAATTCTTGGGCTTGCACTCAGAGGACCTTTCAGAGCCTGAGACACCGTTTACCGAGGATGAGATTTGGGAGGTGGTGAGGCGACTCCCCCACGGGAAGCGGCCAGGACCAGACAGGTTCACAGCTGAGTTCCTCCGAAGCTGTTGGACCATGATCAAGGGTGATTTCATGGCAGCTTTTGCCAAACTGTTCACGGTATGCGGGCGCGGATTCCAGGGATTTAACCAGATGCTGTTAATTCTGCTGCCTAAGACCCCGTCCGTGGCCGTACTGGGTGATTACAGCCCCATTATCCTAATACATATCTTCGCTAAGTTGGTGGTGAAGACCCTGGCGAGTAGGCTTGCCCCCAGGATGGAATCACTAGCGGATCGCAACCAATGTGCTTTCATTAGGAAGCGCAACATCCACGACAAATTTATGTTGGTACAAAAGACAGTGAGGCTCCTACACTGCCTCAAGGAACCCAGGGTGATGCTCAAGTTAAACATAGCGAAAGCCTTCAATTCCGTTTCCTGGGGGTTCCTCTTTCAGGTCCTCCGGCGAATGGGTTTCGGTCCGAGGTTCTGCGAGCTGGTAGCCATTCTCCTGTCCATGGCCAGCTCAACGGTGATGCTCAAAGGCGAGCCAGGCCCCCAATCTGGCACCGGAGGGGTCTAAGACAAGGGGACCCCCTGTCGCCGACGCTGTTCGTGCTAGCCATGAACACGCTTAGCAGGGTGCTAGCTAAGGCCATCAAGATGAGTATTTTGAGACGGTAGGCACGCCAGGAGCTGACGACCTCGGTCTCACTCTATGTGGATGATGTGGTGATCTTTTGTCACCCGGATGCGCAAGAGTTGCGCGTCGTGCGCGGCATTCTAGAGGTCTTTGGACACATCTATGGATTGCGCAGAAACTTCGCGAAGTGCTCGGTGTCTCCGATTGCTTGCCCAGAGGAGGAAGCCAATGGTGCGGCGGCGGTTATGGAATACAGTTGCCCCCCTACCCCATCAAGTATCTAGGCATCCCCTTAGCCATTCGGGGACTTCCGGCCGAGGCCTTTCAAAGGGTGATGGGCAGGATCGGGGATAAGTTGCCAACCTGGAAGGCCTCTATGATGCCTAAGGTTGGGCGTCTTGCTCTGATCTGATCGGTGCTCACTGCGATCCCACTCCATCAACTTATGGTGCTATCCCTAAACAAGAAAGCCCTTAAGAAGGTGGTCAAGATCTTGCATGGTTTCCCTTGGGTGGGCAGAAAGGACACCAAGGGTGGACACTACCACATCAACTGGGCTAAAGTTAGTAGGCCCTTGTGCTATGGAGGGTTGGGTATACTAGACCTCGCACTTACGGCCAACCTCAGGAGTCAGGACTCGTTGGCTATGGAGGATGCACACAGACCCCTTGCGACCTTGGTGCAGGCTCGATATGCAGTTCACCAGGAGTGAGCGACGGATTTTCTTCGCCTCCACCACAATGGTGCTGGCAGACGGACCTTCCGCACTATTCTGGGAGGATAGGTGCTTGGACGAGAAGTCAGTTGGAGAGATAGCGCCGGACCTCTTGGTGCTAATCCTGTGACGACCTAGGAAGATCAGGACCGTGTGCCAGGCGCGCACCAACCGACCGAAGCTGGATAACTGACATCTCATGGGCGCTTAGACCTCTGGCGCTCTAGCAGTACGTCTAGCTATGGGTTAAGGTGCAGGGTGTGCACCTTGGTGAGGCACCATACGGCTGATGGCTAGTACTCTTCCAAGTCATGTTACAACGCCCTTTTCTAGGGATCGCTTGTCTCAGGATCTTGGAAGCTGAACTAGAAATCGTGGGCGCCACCAAGGGTGAAGTTCTTCATCTGGCAAGTTTGCCTGGCAAGTTTGCCAAGACAGGTGTTGGACAGGTGAGAGATTGGCGCGTCACCGCCTTCCACATCAGCCGTGTTGCACGCTTTGTGACCAGTCAGAGGAGACTATGTCACACATCCTTATTGGGTGCATGTTCTCGCGAACGATCTGGTATAAGGTCTTGTCATGGATTCAATCCATTTCAGGACCTCCCATTGCCGAAGGGGATTTCGCGGAGTGGTGGACGCTGGTGGTGCGATCCAACCCACATCATATGCGGAAAAAACTTCGTCGCTGGTCATGCCCACGACGTGGTGGATTTGGAAGCATAGGAACGCGATCACCTTCAACAACGAGCGCCCTTCGGTAGCATCCCTCTTGGACACAATCAAAGCTAAGGCAAGATCCTGGGCTGAGGCGGGAGCACGAGGGCTTCACCAACTTCTCCCTTAGTTTAGGTGTCTTAGGTTGAGTTGTTTGGCGAGGGTGTTGGTCTGGTCTACAGACTTGTACATTAAACTTCTTTTTCTATCAATGCATTGAAACGCAACGCTTTTGTGTTTTCACGAAAAAAATTCTGAATTATAATTCGCAAGGATAGCCCATTTTATCACTGAGTATACATGTAAAGACGATGTGAGTATGGTTTATTGTATGATTATGCAATGGAACATGGTGATTCTATGATGCACTAATTTAGCACGAATTTAAATACTATTTGTCTTCTCAATTGACAGAAATTATGAAGTTATTTTATAGATAAAATAAAGACATAGTTCTGGTAGAGCCAATCCAGATAACTTAGTTTACATTAAAAATACGATGTAAGAACATTAGTAAGAAGTGTGTGACAGAGTATAAAACTGTGTGAGGCCATATGGGATGATTAAAATAATCTAATCAGCTAGAAAAATGAAGAACTAAAGTAGAAAGCGCATACCTGGATGAATAGGCAAGAAATAGGGCAGCATCCATATTTCTGGTGGCAATGGGTTGTTTCCAGACCAGTCATATACCCCGAGGACCTATAGAAAAGGTTAGGGAAATATCAGACAAGGGATGTATCTAGGTTGAAAATCAAGCATATGTGTAAATACATGTGTACAAAGGTCGAAAAGAAGCTATTAATATTGGCTACCCATATATACTTTTCCCTTTGGAGAATAAGTGCAAAAGAAAATGATTTGGTTGAACATTTTGATTATGTTCCCTACCGATAGAAAGAATTTGCCCCAAGATGGTGTTAAAGTTGCTCCTCCATGGTCCAAGATCCAACTACGAGCTTGCAGCATGGCTCCACCTGAATCCAGTCCTTCCCCAAGCAATCTCAAAGCAACATAGTTCATGACAGAACAGAACATTGTGCTTGTTCCCTCAATGTGCAGTCCCCAGCCTCCATCTTCATTCTACACTCAATTAAAAATATCAGAAAAAGCAGGGTACACCATGTTCGCTTTCATCAGGTTACTTTAGGCATATATACATGCCTGATGATTGTAGAGATATCGCCGGATCTCTTTCTGATGTTCAGATGTCAAGACAGTAGTCAGTGCGCCAGTCACATGCAATGCTACAATCTAAAAAATGGTCGATGAGAATCAAAATAGGGAAAAAAAACAGAGTATGCAGATGGAAACGTGTAAATGTGAGGTTACTTAATTTTGAATTGCATGCTTAATGGCAGGATGAGTTTCAAAGACGGTTCTTATTAAATGCAAAAGAAAAGTACCAAGCTGGGCAAGAGAAATAAAGTGCCTGCATAATCCCCCGGCCAGTGCCCATCATGTGCCTGGAGAGTGGAATAGCGGCTAATTGCCCTCTTCAGAGATATCAGGACATCAGCTTCTGTTGCATAGCCATGCCCTTCCAGCTTGATGTGAGGAAGGTTAATCTTGAGACCGTTTGTCTTGGAGAACTGTAGGACAAAAGATGAAAGATGTCAGAAAACGGCTCGTGAAAATTGCTATGGAAACACCAAATTTTCACTTTTTCAGGGAGATAAACAAAACAAAATGAAAAACATGATCATGCCAGTCGCACTTAACATCCAATGTGCTGATTTTCGCTATAGAGAGCAAAATGCTAAGGGTGAAGTTTCTTCTACAAAAGAAATGGATAAAGAAATCATACAATACCTCTGCCTTGACCGTCTGAGAACGATTTGCACATACTTCACTGCTACCATCGCTCTGATAGGCTATCAGTGGACCAACTATGTATGTATGAAAGGATTGCACGTCTGAGCCCGCAAGCACCACGACCGCGCGCTACCGCTTAGTTCGCACGCACTACGCACCGCCGCCTGTACGCCGCCGCGCCGTCACGCTACCGCTTCCGCAGGCGCCGCCGTCCCACGCCCAGAACGCGGCGCGCGACCCGCACGTCGCGCCACCGTCCATGCGCACGCACGCGCCGCCGGCCAGCACCCGCGCTGTGCCACCGCCATCTCGCCGCTGCGCTATGCTTCCGCCGCCGCCGTCGACTAGGGTGGTTCGAGCGCTCGGGCTTGACGCGCGGGCCCGGGCAGGCTCCGGCCCGTCCAAAATCGGGACAAGCGAAAAGAAAAGAAAAGAAAAAGGTTTGAGGCAAACCTGCTCACTGGGCCGGCTGGGAAAGTTTAGAAGTTCAGAATTACGTTAAAGGAAAAAAAAAGATGGCGGCGAAAGCCCGACTGAGCGTGCAGGCCCAGTAGGAAATTATAGGAAACAAAAAGGAAATGGTGTTGGTCCCAATAAGAAAATTCTAGAAACAGGGAGGAAAAAGGTTCCCCCAAACTCATAGAAATGATCATATCCCATCTTTCGAGAAAAATGTTTACCTGGATAGCATGTGGCACCAAAATGGTACTCCTAGAAGATTCATATAATAGTATCGCTGATTTAGTACAAACTATATCAACTATATCAGACTAAACCAAAAATGAATTTGGGTTTGGCCCGTACCAACAAGTTAAAATCCACACTGCAATACTAAAGCGTTGTTTTGTTCTCGGCTACACTTTGTCAAGCCAAAGTTGGCGGTTTGCAAGTGTTTTTGGTTTTTGGCACACTTTAAAATCGTCATATCTTATACTATGGTCCACATGTCAAAGAGTGAACTTTTTGTCAACCTTTTCACACTTTATGGTGTCCAAATTCTTAGCCACACTTTTGTGGCTGCCACATGCCAAACTCAGGCTTGACAAAATGATGTCGGCAACCAAACATGGGCACTAACATGTCACACTCTGCCACCGTTCACCTAGTCCATCCTGACACCTTGCTGTTTCACATCAACCATTTGAATTTGTCAAACCCATGCATAGCCTGCTTGGCCACGCCACAACTTGTTCACATCTCCTTGCTCTTGCGACTTGATGTCAAGCTTAGCGTCATTGTGCTCATCGAAGGAATTATGTGATCGATTCAGGCCATGATGCCCCTTCCTTCAAGTTGGAAGGTGCATTTAGACAATAAGCTACAAGCCATCGTCGATTGGGTGATGCATGTCCCAATTTTCTTGGGTTAGATGTGATCTGAACTTTCTTAAGAACTCAAGGTGTCATTTTAGACCAATCAGAAATTTTAGGGTGAAAATTGAACTTCTTCGAGGGTTCAAGACCAAAAGTGGACTTTCATCACGCATGCCACACACAGAGGGTTCAGAAATGAAGTAAAACTTGGCACCTCTTTTGCCAAGAAGTCCCTATGTTTTTTCATTATTATGCTGGTTATATCCAAGAAAAGGAAAAATCGGAGAAAATCTTGTTTAGTTTAAGGATTTCATAGAATCATTATAATCAACGTTCTTTTTATGTCATAAATGTGTACTTACACCATTCCTTCATTATGTATTCTGTATTATATGGTTCGTAACTATGTCTTTACTATTTCTTTGGTGCTATGTTATGTTTTCTCACAACTATGCACTAGAAGTTGCTACAAAGTTTATTATATTATGCAAAATATTAGCGGAAGATCCGAGGAAAATGTCATTACATAGGTAATAATGTTGTTACCATAGATATTGTTCACACGCATATTATCTATAAGCTCATGGAGTCATTCTAAAACTTGTGTCAATGACCGGAATAAGCAATAAAGAATTTCCACTAACCCTTAATGGCAGCAATTGCATAGCATGGTCATATAATGTGAAAAGTCTATTTAGAGCTAAGAAACTTTGAGCAAACATTGGAATGCACAAGACTATGGAGAGCACGATAGTCTCAGAAGAGAAAAACTAACATGCCATCTCGTTATAATGGTTTGAGCTTAGATTCCGTAACTAATATGATTGCGCCATGCACATGGTCTACATTTATCTTCAAATTTTGTGGCGGCCCTGCATGGATGCTCAGGAGATTGAAAAATTCCCTCTCCACTTTCCACACGAATATTGTCATCACTACTCATGGCTACAACCATTGATAGTTCAAAGAATATGCAAAACTCATTGACATCATGCAAGTCACCAAGGCTGAAGATGAGATTCTCACCAAGAATCATCATGCTAGACCACAATGTAATTCTAATCCTGAAGCTCATGTACATAGAGAGTTATAAGATCAATAAGCATCAGATTTTCCTGAAAGGCATTTTGAAAATAGGGGAGATGATAAATGTGATTAGCCAAGATCCCACAAAAGTGGGCAGGGAAATGAACTGCTATATGACCAACAAAATCATCGATGCTTCAGCTGTGAACTCATGGGATATTTGAAATGCGCCATGAGACTCAAGGAATCATGGATTCTTTCAAGAAGAAGAAAGCAACCCGTAGACCACATGAGACAAAGCTCACCATTGCAGCAGTAGAGCAGACCAAGAAGAAGGCCATACATGTACATCAAAGGGAAGTGAGGAGAACTTCGAGGAATTACTTGTAGGTCAATTTGAAGACTCTTTGAAGAATCCTTTTAATCCTAGAATTCCTTGGTAGATACATTTATATGTGAGTGATGATCATTCTTAGGTAATGGTTATTGTAAACTCTATAAGAGCATGAGTGTTAGGTCCTCAAGGCATTATAATTATATGATATTAAGGTACACTATGAATATTCGTTTATTTCATAGTCCCGCGTTCCATGTAAATTATCGAATATGTTGAACCTAGAATGTCCCTAGTGTTTGCAACATAAAGGAAGCATAAAACTATCTCTCACATAATGAAGCCACATATTGATACTCCCTATCTTCCACAAAGGAGGAAATCGCAACTATCACACTTCCACACATTCCAAGCATTATACTGGCATTCGGAGCCACACCTTCAAAAGTCAGGCAGTCACCTACGGCATGTAAACACTTGTGACAAGCCGACGCCCGATGATAAATCTATTTATTGTGAGTGGCGGAGGAGGCTATGTCAAGTAGGGAGTCAAATGGATGAACTGGAGAGGCTAGAAAGTACTATATGTACGTGGCACGTCATGTTTCATGGATCAAAACGTTGTTCAATTGTTTTTTTTAGAATATTCAATTGTTCTTTTCTAGAAGAACACGTTTTATGTGCAGAAATTGCAGACCCATCCATTGTGGGCTACAGTTTTGGGCTTGGGCCGTAAGATACTTTAGAGGTGAGTGTATGTATTTTTGTTTTTTCTCTATATAAGATTGTTCAAAGTTACACATTGTTACACAATTGTTTTCGAAAACAGAAAAAGAATAACTATGATTTATTAAGCGCCATTTTAAACGACTAATTAATCTTAATTATTCTTGGAGTGAAATGGCAGTGGGACTGAAGCTAAGAAATAATTCCTAGCACCTTTCCTTAAGCGTCTGCGTTGGGCATATGCCCCTTACGCCCCGCTTGTTTCATCGTTTCATATACCGATCGAATCTGAAAATTACGGAGGATGCCAAGGTTTTAACGGGACCTATTAAGGTCCGTAATATTTACATCCGGTTTTGGCTAATATCCAGGAAACCAAGCGGGGCATTAGTATGTGCCATCTCACCGTTCAGAGAGCCATCCTTATAAATAGCTTTTTTTTCTTAAATGGAGACTCCCCGGCCTCTGCATCAATTGATGCATGCAACCTTTTTATTACCTTCCTTATAAAGAGCTACCGTGAGTCCGTGACCTAATCATTTTTTTTACTAAACCCTAAACTCTAAATCTTTATTGGATTTGTTAAAAAATTGACAAAAATCATCTGCTAGCTAGATTGTTTACCCTGTACCAACAATATGGAAATGGGAAAGATAGGTTGGCCGGTCGACTTTAATTTAATTGCTTAGCGATGCTCTAAAATAATATACTCCTTGTATTAAAAAATAAGTGACTTTGCTTTATGTAGATTCAGACATATCTATACACTAAAACATGTTTAGATAGGAATCTAGACATATATCCAAGTCATGCTACTAGTACCATATTAATACTGTGTTTGCCTGCCGCATGGAAGGAAAAACAGTTATGCGAGCAAACGCAAACAGTGCAAAAGAGCAGGGCTTGATGATCGATCGAGACCGACCTGCATGCGCATGAGGAGGTCGGAGCTGTTCTTCATCTGATGGCGGCGGCTGGTGAACTCGCGGCGGGCGGCGTCTACAGCCGCGACCTCCTCGGGGTCGTCCGAGGCGGCAGGATCGAACTCCCACACCTGCCGCCCGACGTGGCCGTTGGTGGTGCGCAGCAGCGGGTTGCCGCCGCCATCCGCGATCTTGAGCCTCCACATACTCGATCGATCGATCGATCGATGGGTCGATTACACACTGATGCTTTGCTAGCCGCCTCACTCCACCGTACCCTCTAGTCTCTTATGCGGTCGATTGCCGCATCATATACGAACAATGTATACGTGGTCTCGGTCGATCAATCTCCAACAGAGCTATATAAGTTATTTCCACGCAGTGCGTCACGGAAAATGTCACGCATGTCGCGCGCGATGTTCTTTATTTCAAGCAGTGCGTCACGCATGCCGTACGTATCATCAGGAGAGAAGGAAGCCAGCCAGGAGGCCGGTAATCGTACATCCGATCACACCGCGTCGAGAGTCGAGATACAAACAATTATATTGGCTCCCGTTTCGAAAACATATATAGTTTCTCGAGCACATAGTATATTATCGTATTACGGATCGGACATGTACTACTACGTCAGTCCACACGTAGGCTTCGACTTAGCCTTAATCGTTGCAATGGAGACGAGCCGAGCAACGTGCATACCAGAGCAGAGAATGTTGGCAACATACGCCAGCGTGCCCGTCTTTTGTCTACTACTTACGAGAGCTAGAGGTCGATCAACGAGTCACAAGTGGCTGGCAACAAGCTTGATGTGCGCTTAAACAACCGTTAGTCCGGCCAAGAAACCGCGGCACGCATCTCGCTGGTATCAACCATAGTTTAAAAAACTGGACCGATGATCGAACCGGTGAGGCTATCGGTTTAGATTTTTACTGATCGGACCAGTGGTTCATTCGGTTTGATAGCGACAAAAAACCGTTTCTTTTAATTGAAATTTAAGCAAAAATCAGAACAAAATAACAATAACATATATTTCAATATGTAATCACAAAACATGGTGTATTCAGGTGGTATTGGGTCTTATGTTGTGCTATTTCTATCTAGGATAAGGTCTTGAGTTTGATTCCTCTTGCAACTTCTTTATTTTTCCTGGTTTTTTGCTATTTGACCAGTGCCTCTTAAAAAACCGGTGAGGTCATCGGTTTAGGTTTTTTCTAATTAAACCACCGAACCTGTCCGATTTTTAAAACTATGGTATCAACAAAATGGTGTACTACTACCAGGAGCCCTGCTCTGGTGCTCCACCTTTGGTGAAGTAGTTGAGGGGTTATTATCTGTTTTTTTATTTTTTCCATCTTAGGCCCGCCGGAACCTATATCCAGCCCGCGTATACCCATACGTACAGATACAGTATCTATACGGCGTGTTTGAAAAAAAGGTCGCGTGACCAGGTAACGATCCTACCTTCCTGGCTCACCTCGTGCATGCGGTGTTTTCAAACTGATAGTCCCGCATCTGTATTAGGTCAGGCGCTGGCACGCCGCCGGCGGACGGATGGATTCGGTACGCACGGCTGTCGTCTTTGCCATCCCCGGTGACTTGGTGGCCGCATAAGGGTTCCGGAAGCACATAGGGTACCCTGTGAGGCTAAGGTTAAGGGAAACCTAGGGTTAGGGTCGGCTAGGGTTAGGAGCTCCGCCCCACCGATCCTATCGAGGTGTTGGGGCGATTTCATCTTGCGACCACGGTCAGGTTCTCCCGTCGTGCGCGTGGGGTTCTTCATCCACTGCTCTTCTTCATCCGGCGCATTGACCAGTGCGGTGGGGTGGGCTTCTTCCGCCGGCACATCTACCAGCGTGGTAGTTTGTTTCGTTCTTCGGTAAGTCCATGACCAGTAATCTTAATGACATGTGTACAAATATGATTACTATATCTTTTGTTTGTTTTCTTTGTTGATGTATGATAGCTCTAAATTTTATCACTTTTAACTATTGTTTTTCCTTTTGTTTATTGCCGGATTTCACCCAAGATAACCCTTTTTTTACTAATGTTAACATCACAATTAGTGAATACTTGGTTTCCTGTGATAGTTTTCAAGTAATGAATATTTATTGAAAATCTAATAGCATTTATGGGCTAAATGCACCAAAAGAAGTCAATCCCCAATTGGAGGCATCCAGTATGCATAACGACCACTGTATGGTCGGGGCGCGCCCGTACCGCCCTCCCGTACTACACGCCGACACCTACCTTATATCAACACAAGAAACTTTCGTGAAGAGGGAGAGATGAGAAGAACCACCGAACAGAAGATACAGCCATCGCAAGCCATCTAGAGGGAAAGATCAGATCTGGAAGAGGAGAAAAATTTCGCCTCGTTCCTCGATGATCTCAAACCTCTAAACCACACACTCCACCATCATTTCCATCATTACTTAGAGAGAGCGAGAGATTGCCACTTGTAAGATTAGGGTTTGATACTCTGATCTACCTTCGGTTTGTATTTGATTTGATCTTTAATCACTATTATGGTTTGCTACAATAACTTTGAGATGATTTTTACTTGCAATATAATTATGCCGTTGATTTGTCTTCCTCTCATGTCTGAGTAAATCCCCATAGGCGTGGGAGATGTAGGGGATTGGTGAGATGTGTTGTGCCTACTTTAAATCCATCCATTTGTGATTATTGTAGTGTTTATTTAATAGTGAGAATGATTATCTATGTTTGTCTAATGCTTGTTATCTAATTTAAGGGTCTAGGTAACATGATCCAAAGATTTCACAGGTATGAACTTGTATGCTAGTAATTCAGCGACCCCCGAGTGACACGGCAGATATCAATGAAGAGCTAGTACTATCCGAGGACAACAAGAAACCGTCAAGATTAAAGCCTTGATCCGGTCACAAGACCTTAATTAATGCGCTCGTCATGGCCGTGGTAACATGCAGATGGATCATTGGGACTGGAAAGAATTGGCCATGAGAACTCCTAGTCGGTATATGGGTTGCTTGCCTACTCACTTATAAATAAGAAATATCACTATCACGTATTACACTTTATACATTTGGCACTTTCACTATCACCTTGAACTGTTTCTCTCCGTGCCTAACTTCTCATCTGCAGGACCTTTACACACCTTCCGCATCTTTACTTTTATGCAATTTACTTATTTTCTAAGCAAGTTTCCTCTATCTTTTACTCACCACTTCCACCGTCAACTTTTGTAGTAAATTCACTCAAGACCTGTGACACCTTCAGTGTTGGGTTCGCAGCATAGAAAACAAATTTTTCCTACGATATGAACATCTAAGCAACAAGATCTATCTACCTAGATACAATCAACGGGTGGATATACATCCATAGAGAACATACCCTTAAAGAGCGACAAAGCATTGTTAATGAAACTGATTTTGTGATTGATGTAGTCGTACACTTACCAATCTCGAGATCGTGATGAAGTCCAGCAAGTCCAGCAGGTCCAGCACCAGCAAGTCTAGCAGGTCCAGCACCACCACTCCAGCACCGCAAAGCAGCGGTGCATCCATGATCGCACACACGTCCGGTACCCTAACAACCTCCATCCCTCGCTCCAGCAAAGCAGCGGAAGCAGCAACTCCTTTCCAGATAAAGCCACCGGGAACATGTATCTCGCTAATCCGAGACCATGGGGAATAATTTCTAGAGGGGGAGAGAGATCCTTCACGAGGAGGTGTGAGATGATAGGAGGGAGTGGGGGGGCCTTTTATAGGGAGAGGGGGCAGCCCCTCACCATGGCCGGCGGCCAAGGGAGGTGCCCCCACCTCTTCCACATTCATGTGGGTGGAGCTCCCACTCACATAATTAGCCTCCCACTCAAAGTTCCACTCACCTCCATTAAATTTCCACCAAATTTAATGCAAGCTCTCATTAAATAAAACTATTTTATTTATTTTATTCAGAATTTTGTTAATTACTTTAATTAAAAAACATTCACATAAAACCCTCTGCAACATTTCAATATCACATGCAGAACCAGTTTCTACAATTTCACCCGAAACAATTTCGATTTCCATCGAAATAATTCCAGCGCTTTCTTAAATCTTTATATGGAACATATTCGCTCCTAATGGTGTCGATATCCCTTAAGTGTGTCACCCTACGGTTCGAGAATAATGCAGACATGATAGAGACCCCTCTCCGATAAATAATCAGCAGCGGGACCTAGAGATCCGTACTGACTCCCACACATTCAACAATGACTCTTGTGATTGTGTGAACCTTTAACATCATAACTAAATCCTTTTGTCTCATGATATATTACATGTCCAAGATTTGATCATCGGTATCCTTATACCTAGTTTGATCTAGTTACCGACATGCACTCTTTTCTCGTTCCCGTGATATAACATTCTTGTGATCACATCACTTGCTTGCAAGCTATTTCAATGTGATATCATCGAGACGTCCCTGGGTATATCTATTCGTCATCGGGATGGACAAATCCCACTCTTGATCCATGAGCCTCTACATAACACCTAGGTAGCACTGAACCCACCTTTATAGTCATGGTGTGACGTTTGATGTTATCAAGATACTCTTCTAGTGTTAGTGATTGACATGATCTCATGGTCTAAGGACTAAGATTACTTCGTATGATGTTATAGCAATATAAACACAATGACTTTGATCGTAATGCTATACTTCAGATGAATGTTCATCACATCATTCCACCAACGTTGTGACCTCGTTATTAACAACATCCAATGTCCATGATCAGGAAACCTTGATCATCTTGTTAATCAACGAGATAGTTTATAAGAGAGGCATAACTAGGAGCTTTGTATTTTGTTTATTAAACACACATGTATTAATGTTTCCAATTAATACAATTATAGCATGCAGAATAAACATTTATCATAAACATGGAATAAGATAATAACCACTTTATTATTGCCTCTCGGGCATATTCCCTTCATTGGGTGCGACAGAAACACTGCATAAAAACATTCTCCTAGGATCCTTGTTGGGATCGATATAAAAACATGGGTTTGAGTTTCTTGCAGAATGGTCAGATGATTCTAGTTCAGGTCTTGGTGATTGGGTAGATGAATCTATGTCAGCGAGTGAAGAATTATCTATAGATTCAAGGTCAGATGGTGGGGATAGCTCTGAGCATGTGGGCATAGATGTTATTAATGTAAGTTATTTTATTAGATTCAATTATTAGGGATAGCGAAATCATTATGTTAAGGTTAATGTTACAACATTATTCATGATACCAATTTATATAGATGGACATAGACAATGATAAGGAGGAAAGAAATTCCGAGTCTCTGTTCGAGGAATACATTAATGAGGTACATAGAGTGTACTAATTATTTGTGAAGCAATGAACTAAATGACCATTATAGGATGAGTAATTGTGTTGTTATTGTTTTGTGCAGGAAATAGCTGGTCTTCAAAATGTGTACGACTATTATGGTGAGTCAGACATGGAGAGTGCTATTTTTGATGCAACAGATTCTGGGGAGTCAAAGGAGGCGAACAATATGGAGGTAAGCTTTATGGTTATATTTCTTGTGAAAAACAAAATGTCTGATGGATAGATAATTATTTAGGTTTTCATTGCTTTGCTCTGCATGTGCAGGCTCCGGTTGTTGATGGGAGCTGGAATGTCAATGATGTTTGCAAGACAGAGGATATGATGGATATGTTCATGAAGATAAAGGAGATGACTTTTCCTTGCAAAGCAGCTGCTTTCGTATTCTCGAATAGATATGCTAAAGATAATGGAGTTAGCATCAGAAAGGATAAGGTCAGATATAGCAAGAAGCGTACGAAACATTTGGTTTACAGACGTTATTTGTGTTCGAGGGAAGGTGAGCATGATAGGAGGTTGATGACCAGTGAGGGACATAGTTGGAGGCTCACAGGTCTGTCTGATGTAAGTTCGGGGCTCACCTAACTGTGAAGCTGAAGGGGTCGGAGCATAGAAAACAAAAAATTTCCTATGATGGGAACTATATGCCAAGATCTATCTACTAGATACAAGCAACGAGTGGATATACATCCATAGAGAACTTACCCTCAAAGACAACAAAGCTTTATTAACGAGATGGAAGTCGTACACTTGCCGATCTCAAGATCGTGATAAAGTCCCAGAGTCCCGGCCATCGGTCCAGCTCAACAAGTCCAGCACCACCAAGTCCAGCACCGCAAAGCAGCGGTACATCCGTGATCGCACACACATCCAGTACCCCGACAACATCCGTCCCTTGCTCCAGCAAAGCAGCGGAAGCAGCAACTCCTTTCCAGATAAAGCCACCAGGAACATGTATCTCGCTAATCCGAGACCATGGGGAGAAATACTAGAGGGAGAGACAGATCCTTCACAAGGAGGTATGGGTGTGAAGGTGTGAGAGGGGGGCCTTTTATAGGAGGAGGGAAGGGTACCCCTCCCGTGGCCGACGCCCATGGAGGGTGTCCCTTCACCTCCCCCATTCATGTGGTGGTAATCCATCCACATTAAAATGCCCCTTCACATTGTCTTTTAAAGTCTCCACTTTAAATGCATTAAATTTCTCTAAATTTAATGCTCTCTCATTTAATAAAACTATTTTATTAATTTTATTCAGAATTTTGTTAATTACTTTAATTAACAAACATTTACATAAAACCCCTTGCAACATTTTAATATTACATGCAGAACCAATTTCAACAATTTCACCCGAAACAGTTTCGGTGTCTATTGAAATAATTCCAGCGCTTTCTTAAGTCTTTATCTGAAACATATTTGCTCCAAATGGTGTCGGTATCTGATACATTGCAAATGTATCTATAATTTTTGATGTTCCATGCTTGGTTTTATCTACTTTCTTATGTTTTGTCCACACTTTGGAGTACTTTTCATATGATTTCTTGGACTAACCTATTAACAAGAGCCACAGTGCCAGCTGCCTGTTTTCTACTGTTTTTGGTTCCAGGAAAGTCAGAAAATGAATATTCTCGAAATTGGACGGGACAAAAGTCAAAGTTATTATTTTATCGAGGGACACAGGAGCGAATCTAGAGGGGCTGGGGCTGGCCACACCACCGACAGCGGCCGGGCTCAGCTCACGCCAGGGGGTGGTCTGGCCGCCCCAGGCACCCCCTCGGCCTCTCCTTCCGCCTATATATTGCCTTTGATACGGAAACCCTAAGTACCCGATCAAAAATCCACGAAAGAGTCTGTAACCACCGTCATCTCCATCCCTAGATCGGGAGGGATCTGAAGCTCTTCCCGGCACCCTGCCGGAGAGGGGAATTTACCCTGGAGGCCTTCTTCATCATCATGCAAGCCTCCGGTGTGATGCGTGAGTAGTTCATCTCTAGACTACGGGTCCATGTAGTAGCTAGATGGCTGGTTCTCCTCCTTTGTGCTTTCATGTCTAGATCTTGTGAGCTCCGTTCATGATCAAGATCATCTATTTGTAATTCTGCATGTTGTGTTTGCGGGGATCCGATGGATATTGAGATGCTATTTCAGATTGATTATTGATTCTATCATGTCTTTGTTATTTGTGATCTTGCATGCTTTCCGTTGTTAGTAGCTATGTTGGACAAGTAGATGCTAGCAACTCTAAGAGTTAGTATTTATGCTCGATAGTGGGTTCATGCCTCTAGTAATCTGGGGAAGTGACAGAAATCTCTAAGGTACTAGATGTGTTGTTGCTACTAGGGAGAAAACAACAATCCTTTGTTCATAGAACAATCGTATTGTTTACATTACATGCAATTCGTAATACAATTATCTGTTGCTTGCAACTTAATACTGGAGGGGGTTCGGATGATAACCTGAAGGTGGATTATTAGTCATAGATGCAGTTGGATGGAGGTCTATGTATAATGTTGTAATGCCCAATCAAGTCTCAAAGGAGTCAAGATGAGTTGTATATGCTTGTATGTTTTCTCGATGTTTGTCAATTGCCCCGTTGTAATTTGTTCACCCAACATGTTATCTATCTTAAGGAGAGCCACCTCTAGTGAACTATGGACCCCGGTCCTTTCTTTTACAATCAATCTACAAACTGTTTACTGCTTTGTGTTTACTTTCTACAAACTATTACTTCCTTCCATTCGATACGTTTAATCCTTTGTTTTCAGCAAAACCGGTGAGATTGACAACCTCATCGCAAGTTGGGGACAGAGTTCTGTGGTTGTGTTGTGCAGGTCTCCACGTTGTTGTTGGCACCGGTAGTGCGCCCTGCCAACGTTCAGCTATCTACACCTTTGGGGTGTTTCCTTGCTCCTACTGGATTGATAACCTTGGTTTCACACTGAGGGAAAACTTGATGCTGTGCGCATCATACCTTCCTCTTGGGGTTCCCCAACGAGCTCGATATATTTTGCACCATCAAGCATATTTTCTGGCGCCGTTGCCAGGGAGTCAAGGACATCTTCACAAGGGGAGTCCCTCATAACCAATCTCTTTACTTTGTTGTTTTTGTTTTGCTTAGTTTACTTTTGTTTTGTTTGCTTGTTTCTTTATCAAAAACACAAAAAATTAGTTTTACAAGTTTGCTTTCTTTATTGAAAACACACAAAAAATTAGTACCTATCTTAAGTTGCCTTTATGTCTAGCATTGCTCCAATCACTATGTCACCTGAGGAAATGATTTTCACTTTTAAACAAGGAATTCAAGAGAGTTTCAAAGAAGCTTGGTCTAGAATCTCTGATCTACATGAAAAAACTGAACCTAAAATGACTCCAAGCTTGTTCCTTAGCAGTTTTTACCTTGGAATTGCTCTTTGCTATAGATATGCTTTGGATGTTGTTGTGGGAGGAGATTTCCTCCAATGCAATGAGGATGATGCTGTTAATGCTATAAAGAAATTGATCTTTACTTACAACTTGCCTAGCAAATCTGATTCTTCCTTTATGAACATATTTGTTAGATTGAACACTCTTGAGACCCGCACTACTAGTCTACAGGATTGTTATAACACGCTTAGAGAGCATCATAATTATTTTCCAATAAATTCTGAACCATCAAAGTGGCTCCCCACAGTAAAGATTGATATAAATAATGAAACTTTTCAAGCTCGCTGTGATATCATGTCTGAATTTTGTCTTATGCCCAAAGATATTTATGAATCCTTAAATCTTTGGGGGGCTTTCTGAAGGAGGAAAAGAAATTTTTCTTGCTAATAATTCCACAATATTACCTATTGTAGTAGCTGAAGGAGTGTTTACAAAGATCCTTGGGAAAATGATTTCTACTGATTATCTTGTTATTGAATGTGCAGGAAAAGGACAAATTACACTTGGAAGGTCCCTATTAGAACTCCTTGGAGCCATAATAGATGTGGGAAAGGGGACCATGCACTTTGCTTCTCCACCAAACAATCATATGTTTCCCAAGGTTAAGAATAAAAGTAAGAGAGATAAGGGCAAGAAATTTGGTTTTAATGCTTCTTCATTTGAGAACACTTGATTATTTTTCTTGCTTCTTATGCCTACCTTAAAGGCGTTAAAGAAAAATACTTATTGGGAGATAACCCAAAATTTTAGATGAGTCTTGGAAGTTATTACTTCAGTAATAACCGCTCCTTATCCTTTTTATTTTCTTTTTGTGCCAAGAGTAACCTCTAATGAGAGAGAAGTAATGATTGGGAAAGTTGCTGTCCTGAAACAGATTTCTATGCTTCACCGTAAACATTCGTGTAAAATCTCTGTACATACTTTTGAGGCGTGAATTTTTGTGCTTCTGCCCCAGGTTGTTATCTAACTTTCGTTAGTTCAACACTTTTTGATTTGAGCAACAGAAGGTCTTCAAAAAAATTTGTCTTTACCTGCTGGTCTGTTTTGACAGATTTCTGCCATTTTCTGCATTTGCTTCTTGTTGGTTCCTTTTTGAGTTCTTTTGGGGAATTGAGATTTTTGAGGGAAGTGCTACAGTAGCTTGTGTTTTAATGGAATTTTTATTGGTGTTAGAACTGAACCTAAAGACTTATTATCTTGAGTGCACTAATGTTGCTAATAAAGATTGTGTGAAGTTTTGTATGAAGGAAAAATTTCAGGTGTATGGAAGGAATGAGTAATGAGATGATGGGTGGACTAAAGCTCAAGCTTTGGGATGCCACGCGTGTCACCCCAAGAAATATCCAAGAAGTACAAGCGTCAAAGCTTGGGGATGCCCAAGGCATCCCCTCCTTCATCAATAAAAATCCCAGGTTTCTTTCAAACGCTTCATTTTTATTGTTTCATGCACAGTTGTGTTGTTCTTGGAGCGTCTTCTTTTTCGTTTTTGTTTTGGTTTTTCGTTTTCTTTGTTTGCTTAGTTTGCTGAATAAATTGGTTGGACCCCCTCTTTCATACATTGCTTTTCAAATAGTTTGGTTTGGATTGGAAAAGAGTAGGAAAGCTCATGCTTAAGTGGTAAAGAGAGGTTGTTTTTGACTGTGTCCTATGCTTTGTCATGCCATGCTTGATATTGTTTTGTCTTTATGCTTAGTATTCTTTGCTATAGCATGACTTGTTATAAACAATTGAGATTGCTTAATGTGCCTTGGATGAATCATGCGTTGTTTTAGCATATTAAAGCATAGTATTGTGGTATTCTCCTTTGATGCTTTATTTGGGTTGACTTGGCACATGCTCACACCATGTTATGACTATCCAAAGTCACCTTAGCCTTTATGATCCTTTAATTTTCAACTTGTAGTATCACGTTATGCTTTGATCAATGATGTTTTGTCGCTCTACATGATTATGGCCATTATTGCTCTCTTAGTCTGTCGGTCCCAGTCTTTTGCTAGCCTCCACAACCAAGTATGAGTTCCACTCATGCATCCAACTCCTTAAACCAATTTATTCCAAAGAGTCCACCATACCTACCTACTAGCATATGCTATTCCAAGTATATTCTAGTTTTTGTCTACCTTCCGAATTAAACTTGTTATGTGAAAACTAGTGATTAAAGCTCTCACGAACTTGATGGCACACTTTACTTTATTGCATTTAATAAACTTGAACCATTGGGTCCTTCTTTGTTGCGTATATGCTTGCGCTTTATAAGTTGAAATTAGCAGAACCATGTATCATGGGGAACGCTTTCAACATTGCACTTGTACTTTGTACCCCGTTGATATCATGTTATTTTGCTTATGGATCCCATTGTGAAATAAAAGTGGAACTTGTAAGATCATGGAGTTTGTATGTGTGTTAGAGAAACGCCTGGGCCGCTAGCCTAAGCCATGCCTAATCATGGTGGAAACTTGCAGCATCACCATAATGAGCACTCTATGAAGCATCCTCAATAAAAACCTATGCAAATAGAAAATAAAAAGATCTTTGAGATGCTCATTGTCTGCTTGCCTTGTCATTTTGATTATGGGATAGCTCCTGTATCATGTGCAAGGGGTACCCCATTGGCGGTTCTTTATGATACATATGTACTTACAATGGCAAGATCTTACTCGTGACTAAAGTTGAGTAGCATGAGGTTCGGTCTTTGTAAGTAAGGGGCATGAGATTTCAGTTTATAACTTGTCAAGCATATCCTCTTAGTTGTGTCACTTTAACCTTAATCACCTTCAAGATGCTTATGATAGGGGCAATGAGAGATGAAAGCTATTAAGTACCATAATTTTTGGAAGCTCTTTATGAGACTTGAATCCCTACTTCCTTCTATGAAGGCCTTTCTTCCACTTATATATTGAGTCTCCACCTTCTATCTTTATGCACCTACTTTGAGAGCATAGTGGCCATTCTTAGTTCTATGTGCATTATCCCAAGACTTGTTGATTGATGCATACCTTGATATTGCTTGTTTTAAACTATTTGTATCTAGTCACTCTTGTAAACTTTGAAGGTGTCCTATGCATTTATCTTTGCTACTCTATGAGGGACAAGCTGAATACTGTTATGCTATGTTTTCTTTATGTGAAACAAACAAACGTCTTGCAAAGCATTGTTATTCATGAATCTTTTGTTTGTGCCTTTTCATGTTGCATCATAGTTTCTTTGTCTTATTGCTAGAACTTTGTCTTTCATGTTATGATTGAAGTACTATGATCCCAGCCTTGAATGTTTTACAAAATACTTTGATCAAGTTTATAATGGTTCATGTCACCTCAAAAATTATTCTTTCTTTTTATCACTTACCTACTCGAGGATGAGAAGGAGTTAAGCTTGGGGATGTTGATACATTGCAAATGTATCTATAATTTTTGATGTTCCATGCTTGGTTTTATCTACTTTCTTATGTTTTGTCCACACTTTGGAGTACTTTTCATATGATTTCTTGGACTAACCTATTAACAAGAGCCACAGTGCCAGCTGCCTGTTTTCTACTATTTTTGGTTCCAAGAAAGTCAGAAAATGAATATTCTCGGAATTGGACGGGACAAAAGCCAAAGTTATTATTTTACCGAGGGACACCTGGAGCCAGAATACAAGACGGAGAGGGGCTGGGGCCCGGCCACACCACCTGGCCGTGCGGCCAGGCCTGGCCTGTGCCAGGGGGTGGTCTGGCCACCCCAGGAACCCCCTCGGCCTCTCCTTCCGCCTATATATTGCCTTTGATACGGAAACCCTAAGTACCTGATCAAAAATCCACGAAAGAGTCTATAGTCGTTGTCATCTCCATCCCAAGATCAGGAGGGATCTGAAGCTCTTCCCAGCATCCTGCCGGAGAGGGGAATTCACCCTGGAGGCCTTCATCATCATCATGCAAGCCTCCGGTGTGATGCGTGAGTACTTCATCTCTGGACTATGGGTCCATGTAGTAGCTAGATGGCTGGTTCTCCTCCTTTGTGCTTTCATGTCTAGATCTTGTGAGCTCCATTCATGATCAAGATCATCTATTTGTAATTCTTCATGTTGTGTTTGCGGGGATCCGATGGATATTGAGATGCTATTTCAGATTGATTATTGATTCTATCATGTCTTTGTTATTTGTGATCCTGCATGCTTTCCGTTGTTAGTAGTTATCTTGGCCAAGTAGATGCTAGCAACTCCAAGAGTTAGTATTTATGCTCGATAGTGGGTTCATGCCTCCGTAACTGGGAAGTGACAGAAATCTCTAAGGTACTAGATGTGTTGTTGCTACTAGGGAGAAAACAACAATCCTTTGTTCATAGAACAATCATATTGTTTACATTACACGCAATTCGTAATGCAATTATCCGTTGCTTGCAACTTAATACTAGAGGGGGTTCGGATGATAACGTGAAGATGGATTATTAGTCATAGATGCAGTTGGATGGCGGTCTATGTATAATGTTGTAATGCCCAATCAAGTCTCAAAGGAGTTAAGATGAGTAGTATATGCTTGTATGCTTTCTCGATGTTTGTCAATTACCCCGCTGTAATTTGTTCACCCAACATGTTATCTATCTTAAGGAGAGCCACCTTAAGTGAACTATGGACCCTGGTCCTTTCTTTTACAATCAATCTACAAACTATTTACTTCTTTGTGTTTACTTTCTACAAACTATTACTTCCTTCCATTCGATACGTTTGATCCTTTGTTTTCAGCAAAACCGGTGAGATTGACAACCTCGCCATAAGTTGGGACAGAGTTACGTGGTTGTGTTGTGCGGTCTCCGTTCTTCGCTTTGGCGGCATACTTAGCGTTCGCCAGCTACCTACACCTTTGGGGTGTTTCCTTGCTCCTACTGGATTGATAACCTTGGTTTCGTACTGAGGGAAAACTTGCTGCTGTGCTAATCATACCTTCCTCTTGGGGTTCCCCAACGAGCTCGATATATTTTGGGCCATCAGTATCCCTTAAGTGTGTCACCCTACGGTTCACGAATAATGCAGACATGATCGAGACCCCTCTCAGATTAATAATCAGAAGCGGGACCTGGAGATCCATACTGACTCCTACACATTCAACAATGACTTATGTGATCGTGAGAACCTTTAACGCTAGTAACTAAATCCCTTTGTCTCGCGATATATTACATGTCCGAGATTCGATCGTCGGTATCTCCATACCTAGTTTGATCTCGTTACCGACATGTACTCTTTTCTCGTTCCCGTGATATAACATTCTAGTGATCTCATCACTTTCTTGCAAGCTAACCAATGTGATATCACTGAGAGGGCCCAGAGTATATCTATCCGTCATCGGGATGGCAAAATCCCACACTTGATCCATGAGCCTCTACATAACACTTTCGTAGTACTGAACCCACCTTTATAATCACCCTTTCACAATGTGACGTTTGATGTTATCAAGATATTCTTCCAGTGTTAGTGATTGACATGATCTCATGGTCTAAGGACTAGGATTACTTTGTATGATGTTATAGCAATATAAACACAATGACTTTGATCGTAATGCTATACTTCGGATGAATGTTCATCACATCATTCCACTAATGTTGTGACCTTGTTATTAACAACATCCAATGTCCATGATCAGAAAACCTTGATCATCTTGTTAATCAACGAGATAGTTTATAAGAGAGGCATAACTAGGAACTTTCTTTTTGTTTATTAAACACACATGTATTAACGTTTCCAAATTAATACAATTATAGCATGCAAAATAAACATTTATCATAAACAAGGAATAAGATAATAACCACTTTATTATTGCCTCTCAGGCATATTCCCTTCAATCTCCCACTTGCACTAGAGTCAATAATCTAGTTTGAAAAACTGTGCGTATTGAACAACTATGGCTTTCTGGTGTTGCATATACGTGATTGCTAGTGGTTAACATAATCTCTGGATCTGACAGTTTTAGGTCCGTGTGTATTTGCATGTCTTTGTGTCTCTACGCATCACTCATTCTCAAATGAGATGGCATTGTATAAATTTGGTCTTTTGGTGAGACCTTTAGTTCGTACGGGTTAAAATATGTTGATATTATTTGAAGGAAATATGCCCTGAGAGGCAATAATAAAGTTGTTATTATGTATTTCTTGTATATGATAGATGTTTATTTTACATGCTATAATTGTATTGATAGGAAACATCAATACATGTGTGTTTAATAAACAAAAAAGGGTTCCTAGTCATGCCTCTCTTATAGACTAGCTTGTTGATTAACAAGATGATCAAGGTTTCCTGATCATGGACATTGGATGTTGTTAATAACAAGGTCACACCATTGGTGGAATGATGTGATGAACATTCATCCGAAGTATAGCATTACAATCAAGTCATTGTGTTTATATTGCTATAACATCATACGAAGTAATCTTTATCCTTAGACCATGAGATCATGTTAATTGCTAACACCGGAAGAGTATCTTGATAACATCAAATGTCACACCATAACAGGGTGACTATAAAGATGGGTTCAGTGCTACGAAGGTGTTATGTTGAGGCTCATGGATCAAGAGTGGAATTTGTCAATCCAGATGACGGATAGATATACTCTGGGCCCTCTCGGTGATATCACATTAGGATAGCTTGAAAGCAAGTGATGTGATCACTAGAATGTTATATCACGGACAAGAAAAGAGTGCATGTGAAAGATCAAACTAGGTATGGAGATACCGATGATCGAATCTCGGACATGTAATATATCGAGAGACAAGATTTAGTTACAAGCGTTAAAGGTTCTCACGATCACAAGAGTCATCGTTGAATGTGTAGGAGTCAGTACGGATCTTCAGGTCCCGCTGCTGATTATTGATCGGAGAAGGGTCTCGATCATGTCTGCATTATTCGCGAACCGTAGGGTGGCACACTTAAGAGTTAACAGACACCATTTTGGAGCACATATGTTTCGATTTAAAGAATTGCAAAGCGCAGGAATTGTTTCAATAGAAACCGGAAATTGTTTCGGGTGAAATTGCAGAAGGTGGTTCTGCATGTGATATTGAAATATTGCAAGGAGCTATATGTGAATGTTTGTTAATTAAAGTAATTAACAAAATTCTGAATAAATTTAATAAAAGAGTTTTATTAAATGAGAGAGCATTAAATTTGGAGAAACTTAATGCATTTAAAGTGGAGACTTTAAAAGGGAATGTGAAGAGGCATTTTAATGTGGAGGAGTTACCACCACATGAATGGGGGAGGTGAGGTCACCCCCATGCGCGGCCATGGAGAGAGGGGCACCCTCCTCCTATAAAAGGCCACCCATTCCTCCTTCATCCTCACACCTCCTTGTGAAGGATCTCTCTCCCCTCTAGAATTATTCCCCATGGTCTCAGATTAGCGAGATACATGTTCCGGTGGAATTTCGCTGAAGGAGTTGTTGCTCACTGGATCCTGGAGCGAGGAGGTGGAGGTTTTCCGTGGCTTGAGCGAAAGTGATGCGGATCGCTGCTGAGTTCTTGGCTTCGGACTTCCTCACGATCTTGAGATCGGCAAGTGTACGACTACATCAACCACGAGTTCCTACTCGTTAACAAATCTCGTTGTCTTCGAGGGTAAGTTCTTTATGGATGTATGTCCACCCGTTTGCTTTGTACCTAGTAGATAGATCTTGGCGTGTAGTTCACACTGTAGGAAAAATTTTGTTTTCTATGTTGCGGACCCAACAGTGGTATCAGAGCCTGATCTATGCGTAGGTGCTTTGCACGGGTAGTACACATATGTTTATATGTGGGCGATGATGATCATGTTATTGCATCTTCTATGTACTTTGGATATTGGT
This sequence comes from Avena insularis, assembly GCA_023614405.1. Lineage (NCBI taxonomy): Eukaryota > Viridiplantae > Streptophyta > Magnoliopsida > Poales > Poaceae > Avena > Avena insularis. Next base: position 556,222,983 of record CM042692.1, on the reverse strand, counting down.
GGCATAGTGGGATGAAGCGGCCCGGACCAACCTTAGATGTCATCGTACATGAGACCGGTTCCACGATCGACATGCAACTTGTTTTGCATAAGTGGTTGGCGGTGTCCTGCTCTCCTACTATAGTCAATATCTGATTTACAACGAGTTGCTAATAACTTGGTTATCCTCGTTGTGGTTCATGTTCATAGGTTAGACGGTTCTATCTCCAAAGCCCTAAGCCACGTAAAACTTGCAATTGATAAATTAGAGGCGTCTAGTTTAGATCGTTGCTAGGCTAGTGTTTTGATATGGTATTGTTGTAAGTAGATGTATAATAGATACTCTTACAACTCACTTAACGTGTAAGTTCCATAGACCTTGGCCTTACACACAAAGGAATGATAGAGATCATACCACGATGCAAATGATAGAGATCAAATGCATGGACCATATCACCTCACTTCACACATTAGACGTTAGCATCTTATATTGCTAGTTTGGCGCGTTTGGTAGCATTATAAGATGATCCCTCATTTAGATATCAAGATAAAATGTGTTCTTCCTTAAGTATGCACCGTTTTGTGGATCGTGTTTGAGGCATCACGTGATGATCGGGTGTTTTCAACTCTACGCTTTCATACAACGGGTGTAAGACAGCTTTACACGCATAAATACTAAGGTTCTTACTTGACGAGCCTAGCATGTCAGACATGGCCTCGGAACACAAACTGAAAGGTTAAGCATGAGTCATATAGTTGATATTATGCCCATATAGATGCTCGCCTTTGAAGCTACACCGACTCACGTGATGATCGGACTTGGTGTAGTGGATTTGGTTCATGTAATCACCAAAAGGACACGAGGGATGTCGTTTTTGAGTGGGATTTCATTAGTAATTTGGATTAGTTGAACTCAATCTATCATAAAATTAGTCTAAATATACTTTACAAATTCTGTTGTAGATGGCACCACCTGCTTTTAATTTCAATGTGTTCATGGAGAAAGAGAAACTTGCTGCGAATGGTAGCAACTTCACCAATCGGGCTATGAATTTGAGGATTCTCCTCATCACGCACAAAAGCAATATGTGCTAGATGCGCCGCTAGGCCCCCACCAGCTCGATGCCCGACGAGGAAAAGAACGTCTATATAACTCGTCAGGAGGACCACAACTTAGTTCATTGCGGCATACTATATGGGCTAGAGCCAGAACTTTGAAAGCGTTTCGAAAATGGCAATGCCTTTGATACCATGGGAGAATTGAAAATGATTTTCGATACCCATGCCAGAGAGAGTTATAATGCTACGAAAAGTTCTTTAGCTGCATGATGGAGGAAAACAGCTCCGTTAGTGAGCACGTACTCAAAATGTCCGATGCACGATAAGCTTGTGTCCTTGGGAATAACGATTCCCATTGACTTAGGCATACATCGTGTTCTCCAATCTCGCCACCTAGCTACAAGAGCTTCGTGATGAACTATAATATGCGGGCATGAAGAAGTCTCTTCCGAGCTTCACAATGCTTAAGACTAGAAGTGGAGATTAGGAAAGAACATCAAGTGTTGATGATCAATAGGACCACCGGTTTCAAGAAGGACAAGAAAGGCAAGCACAAGGAAAGAAGGGTGGCAAGTGCATTGCCACGCCTGAAAAGAAACCCCGAGCTGGCACTAAGTCCGACATCGAGTGCTACTATTGCAAGGATCGCCATTGAAGAAGCGCCCAAGTATTTGGCGGACAAGAAGTCCGCAAGGCAAACAAAGGTATATGTGATATACATGTTATTGATGTGTACTTGACTAGTACTGCAGAGCACTGGGTATTTGATACGGGATCGGTTGCTAATATATGTAACTCGGTTCGTGGGCTGCGGAACAAGCGACAACTAGCAAGGGATGAGGTCTCGGCGCGGTCGGCAATGGATCAAGAGTTGATGTGATCGTCGGAATGCTGCCTCTCCATATGCCATCGGGATTAGTTATAAACCTAAATAATTGTTATTTGGTGCCTGAACTGAGCATGAACATTGTATCCGGATCGTGTTTGATGCAAAGTGGTTATTCATTTAAGTCTGAAAACAATGGTTGTTCGATTTATATGAATAATATCTTTTATGGTCATGCACCTATGTTGAATGGTTTATTTCTATTGTATCTCGATAGTAGTATTACGCATATTCATAATGTTGATGCTAAAAGGATTAAACTTGATAATGATATATCTACATATATGTGGCACTGCCGTCTAGGTCATATTGGCGTTAAACGCATGAAGAAACTCCATTCTGATGGACTTTTGGAATCACTTGATTTTGAATCATTTGATACATGTGAGCCATGCCTTATGGGCAAGATGACTAGAACGTCGTTTCGGTTCAATGGAGCAGGCATGATCTATTGGAAATCATACATACTGATGTGTGTGGACCAATGAGTGTGTCGGCGCGAGGTGGATATCGTTATTTTGTTACTTTCACGGATGATTTGAGTAGATATGGGTATATATATTTGATGAAACACAAGTCTAAAACTTTTGAAAAGTTCAAAGAATTTCAGAATGAAGTGGAAAATCATCGTAATAGAAAGATCAAATTTCTGCGGTCCGACCGTGGAGGAGAGTATCTTAGTTACGAGTTTAGCACACATATGAAAGACTGTGGAATAGTTTCACAACTCATGCCTGCCGGAACACCACAACGTAATGGTGTGTCAGAACGTCGTAATCGTACTTTATTGAATATGGTTCGATCTATGATGTCTCTGACTGACTTGCCACTGCCATTTTGGGGTTATGCACTGGAATTCGCTACATTCACTTTAAATAGGGCACCATCTAAATCCGTTGAAAAGACACTGATGAATTATGGTTTGGAAACAAACCTAAGCTGTCATTTCTTAAAGTTTTGGGATGCGATGTTTATGTGAAGAAACTTCAACCAGATAAACTCGAACCCAAAGCGGAAAAATGCGTCTTCATAGGATACCCTAAGGAAACGATTGGGTATACCTTCTATCACAGATCCGAGGGCAAGGTCTTTGTTGCCAAGACTGGATCCTTTCTTGAGAAGGAGTTTCTCACGAAAGGTGTGAGTAGTCGGAAGGTAGAACTCGAAGAGGTTATTGAACCTTCTCTTCATGAAATGGCGAGTAGCGCAGCTCCAGAAATTGTTTCGGAGTTGACTTCACCTAATGAAGAGAGAGATAATGATATTGATCATGAAACTCCGAAAGAGGACACTACCGAACCTTGCAGGTCAAGCAGGACACGTGCAGCTCCTGAACTGTACGGCAATCTTGTTATGAATTCCATGATTGATGAAATGGATGACCCTGCGACATATGAAGAAGCGATGATGAGCCCGGATTCCAACAAATGGCTAGAAGCCATGAAATCCGAGATGGAATCCATGTACGAGAACCAAGTTTGGAACTTGGTGGACTTACCTCACGACCGAAAGGCCGTTGAGAATAAATGGATTTTCAAAAGAAAACTGATCGATGGTAATGTGACCATCTATAAGGCTCGACTTGTCGCAAAGGGGTTTTGACAAATTCAAGGAGTTGACTACGATGAGACATTCTCTCCCGTAGCGATGCTTAAGTCGGTTAGGATTATGTTAGCAATTGCTACATATTTCGATTATGAAATATGGCAGATGGATGTCAAAACTGCATTCCTCAATGGCAAGATTGAAGAAGAGTTGTATATGATACAACCTAAGGGTTTTGTCGATCCTAAGGATGCTAATAAGGTGTGCAAACTTCAGCGATCCATCTATGGACTGAAGCAAGCATCACGGAGTTGGAATCTCCGCTTTGATGAGGTGATCAAAGAGTTTGGATTTGTCCAAACTTATGGAGAGGCTTGTATTTACAAGAAAGTGAGTGGGAGCAATGTGGCATTTCTGATATTATATGTGGATGACATATTATTGATTGGAAATGATTTAGATCTTTTAAACAGTGTTAAAAGTTATCTAAACAGCAAATTTTCGATGAAGGACCTTGGTGAAGCTTCATATATATTAGGCATTAAAATCTATAGAGATAGATCAAGACGCCTAATTGGGCTATCACAGAGTACATACCTTGATAAGATATTAAAGAAGTTTAATATGGACGGAAGTAAGAAGGAGTTCTTACCTATGTTGCAAGGCAAGACATTGAGTAAGACTCAAAGTCCGGCTACGGCGGAAGAAAGAGAGATAATGGATAAGATCCCCTATGCCTCAGCCATAGGCTCTATAATGTATGCCATGCTATGTACAAGACCGGATGTGGCACATGCTATTAGTTTGACTAGTAGGTACCAATCTGATCCAGGTTCGGAACACTGGATAGCGGTCAAGAATATCCTTAAGTACTTGAGAAGAACTAAGGATACGTTTCTTTTATACGGAGGTGAAGAAGAGCTAGTCACTAAGTGTTATGTTGATGCTAGCTTTGACACTGATCCGGATGACTCTAAGTCTCAATCCAGATACGTATTTCTCTTGAACGGAGCAGCAGTTAGTTGGAGGAGCTCCAAACAACCTGTGGTGGCTGGATCAACAATGGAGGTAGAATATGTTGCTGCTTCAAAAGCGGCGCAGGAAGCGTTTTGGATGAAAGAGTTCATTATGGAACTGGGTGTGGTTCCCAGTGCGTTGGACCTGATGGTGATCTATTGTGACAACAATGGAGCCATAGCCAACGCCAAGGAACCAAGGTCTCACAAGAATTCCAAGCATATTAAGCGCCGGTTTCACTCCATCCGCGAGCATGTCAAGGATGGGATATAAAGATTTCTAAAGTGCACACGGACCTGAATGTAGCAAATCCGTTGACTAAAGTACTCCCTAGGGCAAAACATGATCAACACCAGAACTCCATGGGTGTTAGATTTATCACTATGTGAACTAGATTATTGTCTCTAGTGCAAGTGGGAGACTGAAGGAAATATGCCCTGAGAGGCAATAATAAAGTTGTTATTATGTATTTCTTGTATATGATAGATGTTTATTTTACATGCTATAATTGTATTGATAGGAAACATCAATACATGTGTGTTTAATAAACAAAAAAGGGTTCCTAGTCATGCCTCTCTTATAGACTAGCTTGTTGATTAAGAAGATGATCAAGGTTTCCTGATCATGGACATTGGATGTTGTTAATAACAAGGTCACACCATTGGTGGAATGATGTGATGAACATTCATCCGAAGTATAGCATTACGATCAAGTCATTGTGTTTATATTTCTATAACATCATACGAAGTAATCTTTATCCTTAGACCATGAGATCATGTTAATTCCTAACACCGGAAGAGTATCTTGATAACATCAAACGTCACACCGTAACAGGGTGACTATAAAGATGGGTTCAGTGCTACGAAGGTGTTATGTTGAGGCTCATGGATCAAGAGTGGAATTTGTCAATCTAGATGACGGATAGATATACTCTGGGCCCTCTCGGTGATATCACATTAGGATAGCTTGCAAGCAAGTGATGTGATCACTAGAATGTTATATCACGGGAACGAGAAAAGAGTGCATGTCGGTAACGAGATCAAACTAGGTATGGAGATACCGATGATCGAATCTCGTACATGTAATATATCGAGAGACAAAGGGATTTAGTTACAAGCGTTAAAGGTTCTCACGATCACAGGAGTCATCGTTGAATGTGTAGGAGTCAGTACGGATCTCCAGGTCCCGCTGCTGATTATTGATCGGAGAAGGGTCTCGATCATGTCGCATTATTCATGAACCATAGGGTGGCACACTTAAGAGTTACCGGACACCATTTTGGAGCACATATGTTTCCAAAAAGAATTGCAAAGCGTGGAATTGTTTCAATAGAAACCGGAAATTGTTTCGTGAAATTGCAGAAGGTGGTTCTGCATGTGATATTGAAATATTGCAAGGGGCTATATGTGAATGTTTGTTAATTAAAGTAATTAACAAAATTCTGAATAAATTTAATAAAAGAGTTTTATTAAATGAGATAGCATTAAATTTGGAGAAACTTAATGCATTTAAAGTGGAGACTTTAAAAGAGAATGTGAAGAGGCATTTTAATGTGGAGGAGTTACCACCACATGAATGGGGGAGGTGAGGGGTCACCCCCCATGCGCCGTCCATGGAGAGAGGGGGCACCCCCCTCCTCCTATAAAAGGCCACCCATTCCCTCCTTCATCCTCACACCTCCTTGTGAAGGATCTCTCTCCCCCTCTAGAATTATTCCCCCATGGTCTCGGATTAGTGAGATACATGTTCCCGGTGGCATTTCATCTGGAAGGAGTTGCTGCTTCCACTGGATCGCTGGAGCGAGGAGGTGGAGGTTGTCCGGTGGCTTGAACGTGTGTGCGAGTGCGGATGCGCTGCTGAGTTGCGGCGCTCGGACTTCCTCACGATCTTGAGATCGACAAGTGTACGACTACATCAACCACGAGTTCCTACTCGTTAACAAAGCTCATTGTCTTCGAGGGTAAGTTCTCTATGGATGTATGTCCACCCGTTTGCTTTGTACCTAGTAGATAGATCTTGGCGTGTAGTTCACACCGTAGGAAAAATTTTGTTTTCTATGCTGCGGACCCAACATTATTGTCATAAAATATATCTTCATAGTATTAGCCCACTTTGAACCACACCTATTTTGATAACAAACTACTTAACACAAATGCCCTCCTTTGCTGCTACTATCGCAGTTATATACTTAGCCTTTTGTTGTAGTATCCGCACAATGTCTCAACTTTGGAACTCATCCAAATCCATCATGGAACATCCTTTCCATAACATTGTGCCACCCATAGTCTAAATTGAGATAAATTTTAATTTGTATCTTGTGACAAAATTAGTATCAATGTAACACTTTACAATGAACTACCTTTAACTATTTGTCACTTATACATGATATATTCTTAGTTCTTCCAAAACTCATAAGAATATCTTTACTATCGTCCAATGATCATCTTATGAATCATTCTGGTATGTGCTCATAACATTTAGAGCATAGGACATATCTGGATATATACATATCACGGTATAATCGATCAAAATCTTCATGTGATTTTATTCACCAAGTGTTGAAACACTTGAATCTTGATACAATCATTTCCATGCAGCAAGAATATTTCTTGTTGTTTCCATATTGAACCCTTTCAATATCTCATATATGTACGTATGGCACAACCATATTAGCGCCTCAATCTATCCATATAGACATTGATGCCAAATATTCTGGTTTTACCCAAGTATTTCATCGAAATCCTATTTTAATGAAATTCTTAACTTGTGTCAATAAAAGATACATCATTTCCAATCAACAATATGTACTCTACATAATGTATTAGAAATTTGTCTCAGCACTCCCACTTAATTTCTTGCAAATGCAAGCATCTTCATCGTCTCCGATGAAATAAACTCCTTTAACATTTTCATCATGGTGAAGATTCCAACTCTGCTATGCTCACTTCAACTATTGAAGTTTGTATGCCCTTTTAGCACCCTTTGAATTAATAAAACCCTTCAGACCATGTCATGTACACGTCCTAGGTAACAATTCTATTATAAGAACATTGTTTTGTTTGTTCAACTACCATATTCCAAATTATATGTAGTGGTTGCTAGATTAATCCGTCAAGACTAAATATCACTATGAAAGATCAAATCTTGTCATAGTCAACTCCTTGAAAATTGTCGTAAACTCCTTTCCGACAAGTCAATTATTTCATAGATGTTAAACATCCATGTCTATTTATTTATAGATCCAAACACGACCGATAGGCTTCACGCCTTTCCGGAGGGTCTTCCAAGTTCAGAAACTTGATTTCTCGTGTATGGATACTATCACGGATTCTATGACTTCTAGTCATTTTATGGAGTCAGGGCCCATCATCGCTTCTTTGCATGTAGTCGGTTCATCATTGTCAAAACAATAACGACTTGTTTATCAAATCTTACTATTTGATTCTTACTGACCCACACGATTCAATAGGAACTCTAATCTCCGAGATCACAACCTTTGTAATTACGGGAGCCATGAGCATTGTGGCCGCCACCGGGACACTTTCCGGTGCTGCGCTACTTAGCACATATAGCTAAGGTTCAACAACCTTATCAAAGTTCTATTGTCCTCCCACTTAACTTTTCACGAAAAAATTCCTTCTCAAGAAACTTGACGTTCCAAGCGACAAACTCTTTTGTCCTCGGTGTTATGGAGAAATTCCCAACAAATTCTTTGGGATAACCTACAAAGACGTGCTTATCTGAATTTGGTTGTAAACATTTTACTTATGCATAGCATACTAAAATTTAAGAAAAGACAATTCGGGTTTTATCCCAAACCATAACTTATATGGTGTTATTTCAATAGATCACGATGGTGCTCTTTTCAGTGTAAAAGCGATAGTCTCTAAAGCTTCAATCCTTAAAACATAATGGCAGTTTTGTAAATCACACCTTTGATCTTACCATGTCAAACAAGGTTTGATTTGATCTCTCGAACATACCATACTCCTGTGGTTTATCGAGGAAATGCAAATTCATGGAACAATTCCTGAAATCTTAGGTGTTTTGCTAAACATGTAACTCAAATATCTTCCTTTATGATCGAATCATAAACTCTTTATTTTCTTGTTACAATGATTTTCCACTTCATCTTGAAACTCTTTGAACAATTTTCAAATGTTTCATACTTCTTCCTTATTAAGTAAATATATAGATATATTCACTCAAATTTCTAGAGAAATCATATGAAGCAAAAAGATCCATCGCATATGGCTACACATAATGGAATATATACATCAATATGTATAATATCCAATAAGTTAGTCATCCGTTCCTCTTTGGCCTATGGACAGAGTTTCAATTATCTCGAGGAAAGTTTCACAAGCATCAATTGATCAAAATCAAAAGACTCCAAAAATCCATCAACATGGAGTTTCTTCATGTTTACTTTCCAATATAATTTAAACAACGATGTTACTTTATAAGTGATCTTCCAATCATTTGTCTTACGACATTTTAGCAATAATGTTTATGGATGTGATTTATCCAACTAGACTTGTAAAAGTTCATCCATCCTTTATGGAATACGGTAATTATTTGAGAAACCATTGTTCACATAATACCGGAACAAAAATAACAATTATTAAAACAAATCTTGAAGGCTAGGTTTGACGACAACGAAAAACACAATAACACTTTATTTGTTTCTGATGAACATCATCACTTATTCTCTTGCTAGTTACTTAGGTCGTTGCAGTTCATGAATTGTGTTGTTCTGTATGACACTTCACACCAACCAATTAGGCATCCAATACCTAAGAACCACATTGTATAACAAGCAAGGAATACATCCATAACATGTATATCTTCTATATACCTAAGTTGGACATCTCCAACCTTTTCTTTTCCGCCAAATATTTTATAGATTCTCTTTCAGCAATTCCTTTTCCTTTTAAAAGAATCTATCGACATCAATAGTGGTGTCATTCACATGACACATAGTACAAAGTGTGTATAGTCAAATACTAATACCTTTGGACTTGCACTTTGAAGTGGATCACCATCATCAAATGTTTGGTATTCTTTCCAAAATCCATTCTTTAGTAATCTATTAGTGTAGTAAACATTTTACTTACATCTTCTATTCATCCTTATCATGACAACTTTCATGATCAAGCTACTATAGCCTATAAGGATGAATCGTGAGTATAATATCAGTTCCCAAAACTTTTTGGTAGATTAGGACGCCTAGCATCTCCAACCTTCACAAATTGTCATACAATATGAGAACATGTATTTTGCTAAATTATACTCTATCATAATGCAACCAAAAACATTATTTCAGATATCACAATATCTTCCACACATGATGGTTTCTGAAACAATTATTTCAGCTCCTAGATAACCTCGATATTAAAACAACTTTTGAATATCAAGAATCATGGAGGCAAACATGATACTTTAGATACTAACATTGGAATTCTTACTCTTGATTTAATACTACTTATTAAACTTCACGGAGTAAATAGAGTTTGCTGAAAGTTTGCAATAGGACTTCTAAACTTTAAATTGACATTTAAAACAATACGATACCAGTTTGTAAAGTAAATATCCAGAATTCTATAGTTACATTATCTCAATTACAACTAAGCATGAGGTAGAAAACGAATGCCAATGACTACAACAAACTATGAAAATTCACTTTGATTTAGTTTATGACAAATTTGGTTCGACTAATCCAAATTAGAAATGAACTCCCACTTAAAAACGACATCCCTCGTGCCTTTTTGGTGATTACATGAACCAAATCTACTACACCAAGTCCGATCATCACGTGAGTCGGTGTAGCTTCAAAGGCGAGCATCTATATGGGCATCATATCAACTATGTGACTCATGCTTAACCTTTCGGTCCATGTTCCGAGGCCATGTCTGTACATGCTAGGCTCGCCAAGTAAGAACCTTAGTACTCGCGTGTGTAAAGCTGTCTTACACCCGTTGTATGAAAGCACAAAGTCGAGTACACCCGATCATCATGTGATGTCTCGAAACACAATCCATAGAACGGTGCATACTTAAGGAAGAACACATTTTTATCTTGATATCTAAATGAGGGATCATCTTAAAATGCTACTAAAACGCCAAACTAGCAATATAAGATGCAAACATCATATGTGTAAAGTGGAATGATATGGTCCATGCATTTGATCACCATCATATGCATCGTGGTATGATCTCTATCATTCCTTTGTGTGTAAGGCCAAGGTCTATGGAACTTACACGTTAGGTGTGTTGTAAGAGTATCAACTATACATCAACTTACAACATTACCATATCATGACACTAGCCTAGCAACGATCTAAACTAGATGCCTCTAATTTATCAATTGCAAGTTTTTACGTGTCTTAGGGCTTTCGAAGATAGAACCATTCTTACCTACAAACATGGAACCACAACGATGATAACCAAATTATTAGCAACTCGTTGTAAATCAGATATTGACTATAGTAGGAGAGACAGACACCCGCCAACCACTTATGCAAAAATAGTTGCATGTCAGTCGTGGAACCGGTCTCATGTGCGATGACATGTAAGGTTGGTCTGGGCCGCTTCATCCCACTATGCCACCAATATCCAAAATACATGAAAGAAGAAATAACATGATCATCATCGCCCACATACTCTTATGTGTTCTACCCGTGCAAAGAACCTACGCATAGATCAGGCTTTGATACCACTGAAGGGTTCGCAGCATAGAAAACAAAAAAATTCCTACGATGGGAACTATACGCCAAAATCTATCTACTAGATACAAGCAATGGGTGGATATACATCCATAGACAACTTACCCTCGAAGACAACAAATCTTTGTTAACGAGATCGAACTCGTGGATGATGTAGTCGTACACTTGCCGATCTCAAGATCATGATGAAATCCAGCAGGTCCAGCCGGTCCAGCTCCAACACGTCCATCAGATCCAGCTCCAGCAAGTCCAGCACCACCAAGTCCAGCACCGCAAAGCAGCGGTGCATCCGTGATCGCACACACGTCCGGTACCCCGACAACCTCCATCCCTTGTTCCAGCAAAGCAGCAGAAGTGGCAACTCCTTTCCAGATAAAGCCACTGGGAACATGTATCTCGCTAATCCGAGACCATGGGGGAAAAATACTAGAGGGGGAGAGAGATCCTTCACGAGGATGTGTGAGTGTGAAGGTGTGAGAGGGGTGATACGTCCATTTTGCATCACTATTATATGTCTTAATTCACTATTATTCATTGATATATTTCGTATTAAGAGGTGATACTTATGTTATTTCATCTATTTTTGCATGGTTGATGACTTTTGGAGCATGGACCGCTGCAGTTAGGATTCTGATGGAAAAGGTGCTGTTTGGAGGCAAAATTCGCGAAGATCAGAAAATCCGGGAAAATACACGGAAAATCCTATTTTTCCAGAAGACTCAGGATGCCAGAAGATGGAGTGGAGGTGGGCCACAGGGGGCCCACACCACCCCATGGCGCGGGCAGGCCTAGGCCGCGCCTGGGAGTGGTGTGTCCGCCAGCCCTCCAGCCTCTCTCCTCGGCGTATATCATCCCACGAAACCCTAAGACTGGGAGCAACCACAGAAGATTCCGCCTCTGCAGGCGGAAAACACCGAGAGAAAGATCTCTCCGTGCAGATTTTGCCGGGGGAATTCCTTCCTGGAGAGGGGAGATCGTCGCCATCAACACCACCATCAAGCTGGACTTCATCGGGATCATCATCATCATCATCACCATCAGCACCCTCATCACCATCTCCATATTGCTGTAACAATTGCGTTGAATCTTGCATAGTTCGTAGGGGAAACTTTCCCGGTGTTGATTACTCTTTGTAGTTGATGCTATTGAGTGAACCGTTGAATTATTGTTTATGTTCAGATTGTTATACATCATTATTCCATCTCTAATCATGATCCATATGATGTCTTGTGAGTAGTTAGTTTTGTTCTTGAGGACATGGGAGAAGTCTTGTTGTTAGTAGTGGAGTTGCGTTGAGAAAGATTCAATAGATTGTTATTTAAGTTGTGGTGTACTTCTTCTAGTGGTGTCATGTGAACGTCGACTACATGACATTTCACCTATATGGGCCTAGGGGAATACATTGTGTATTTGGCTACTAATCGTAGGGGTTGCTGGAGTGACAGAAACCTGAACCCCCATTAGGAAACCATTGCACAAGGGACGTAAGGGTCTTAGAGTTTAAAGCTGTGGTTAGGTTTCTACCTTAATTACTTTCTTGTACTTAAGGATGTTTGCAAGGGGTATAATCACAAGTATGTATTAGTCTTGGATGGGGCGGTACATTAGCACAGGTTCACCCACACAACACTTAGCAAGCTAGAGAAGATTAATCAGCTATATGAAGCGAAAGCACTTGACAGTCTTCCCATGTGTCCTCGAGAACATTTGGTCATCTATAGAAATACAACCGGCTTGTCCTTTGCCGCATAAAGGATTGGGCCACTTGCTGCATTCATTCTTACTATCTTTCATTTACTCGTACCTTGTTTACTTGCTTTATCGAAAACCCCTAAAAATCCGTTTGCTAAGTATTTGCAGAGAATTCCTGATCCATACCACTAGCCAGCACCTTCTGCTCCTCGTTGGGTTCGACACTCTTACTTATCGAAAATACTGCGATACACCCCCTATACTTGTGGGTCATCAAGACTATTTTCTTGCGCCGTTGCCGGGGAGTGAAGCGCTATTGGAGAGTGGAACTGGTAAAGAAAACTTCTACTGTGAGTGTTGTTTACTTATGCTAGTTGCTTTATTTTCGTTATGGATAATTCGCTGAGTTTCTTATTTGGTAATGCTACTACCACTGCTAAGGTAGTAGATAAGCCACCACCTGCTGAGAAATATGTTTTCAAAATACCTACAAGAATTATTGATCGTGTTATGGATAACTACTATGTTGGGGATGGAACTCTCCATCCCGGTGATCATTTACTCTTTATACACGAATTATGCGGGTTGTTCAAGTGTGCATGTATTACTACAGATCAAGTTAAGAAGAAATTATTCTCATTATCACTAAAAGGAAGAGCTGAGGAATGGTATAAGCTGCTGAAGAATGGTCAAGATCTGGAATGGGAGGAAATAGTGCCTCTCTTTTATTCAAAGTTTTATCCTCCTAGTGAGATTCATAAAGATCGGAATCAAATATACAACTTTTGGCCTCTTGATGGAGAGAGTATAGCTCAAGCTTGGGGGAGATTGAAGTTACTAATGCTCAAATGTCCCATTCATGAGCTCCCCAACAATATTATTATCAACAACTTTTATGCAAGGCTCCTTCTACATGATAAGGATTTATTGGATGCTTCTTGTGCTGGATCATTCACTCGCATGGAAGAAGAAGTTAAATGGGACCTTCTAGATCGTATTCAAGACAATGCTGAAGCTTGGCAGAATGACAAAGGTAGAAAGTCAGGTATAAATTATGATTATGAATGCATTGAATCTTTTATGGGAACTGATGAATTTCAAAATATTAAAAACGCTTATGGTCTAGACTCTCAAGCTATTGCTTCTTATTTTAAGGCTTTTGCTTCCTACATTGAAGTGCCTAAAAAGAAGTGGAATAAGTATCATGAACCTTATAAAGATATTGCTAAGAGTGTTCCTTCAAGAAATACTAAAGTTTATACTGCTAATCATGTTTTACCTAAACCTTATATTGAGAAAATGCCTTTCCCAGTTAAGGTAAAGGAACATTCTATGATGGCTAGTATGGTAGATGAAAGTATGAATAAAGCTGTTGAACCTGAGAAATAAATGGTTGATGAACCTATTGTAGAAAATGTGAAGGACTTTGTTGCTAAATATGAAAAAGAGGGATACACTATCCTTTGTAAGGATACCTCTAATATTGTTTCACAAAGTAGTGTTATGAGAGCTAGTATCCCTGTGTTTTCTGTTAGAATAAGTGATCATTGCTATGACAGTCCTTGTGATAGCTATATTGTTAAGTTTATGCATGATACTGAAAGTTATTATGAGAGAGGGAAAAGTGTTCTTATGCATCTCAATAATATCAAGTTTCCCCGTTTTATGCTGAAAGTTTTTATGCTACACTTCTTTTGCCTTCTTATGCAAGTTTCCTATGGTTTCAACAACTTGTTTGTTTACAAAATCCCCTTGCATAGGAAGTGGGTTAGACTTAAATGTGTGTGTTTTTTCTTCTTAATGCTCTCTTTCACTTCAAATCATATCCCTATGAGAGCTTCTTCAAAATTAGCATGCCCATCTTAATGGCTATAAAGAAAGAGCTTTATGGGAGACAACCCAATTTGTTTTTGCTTTCAGTTTGTTTTTGTTTCTTTGAGTCTTGGAAGTTATTACTTCGGTAATAACCGCTCCTTATCCGTTTAGTTTGGTTTTTGTGTCAAGATCAACCTCTAATTAGAGAGAAGTAAGATTTGGGGAAGTTGCTGTCCCGAAACAGATTTTTGTGCTTCACCGTAAAAATTCGTGAGAGACCTGTGTCTGTCGGATTGAGCTGTAATTTTTGGTGCTTCTGCCCCAGGTTGTTATTTAACTTCCGTTAGTTTTGCACTTTTTGATTTGAGCAACAGAAGATTTTCGAAAAAATTGATCTTTACCTGCTGGTCTGTTTTGACAGATTTAGCCAATCTTGCATTTGCTTCTTTATTCGATTTCCTTTTTGAATTCTTTTTGGGTTTTTGGAAGGAGTTGCTACAGTAGCTTTTGTTTTGATGGTTTTCAGTTGAAGTTGGACTCAAAAGGTTTTATCACTTCACTTATACTAATGTTGCTAATAAGAATTGTGTGAATGAAATTTCCAGGAAAGTGGAGATAATGTGTAATAAGGAAAAGAAGGGTTTTATGACTCAAGTAATAAGTGTATGAAGATGAAGATGTTGATGCCTTTCAAGTTATAACTCCAGAGAAATTCATTGAGGACCAAATTCAGAGACCTGCAGAGTCTGTTTCCAACTAGGTAATAGTTCTGGTAAGAAAAGTTCCGCGAAAATACAATCCAACTATATTTTTGCAGTTTTCAGTCAATAAGGAAAGTTTAGAAGCGAAAAAGGGACGGAACCGGAGCCAGGGTAGCCCACACCACCCTGTGGCACGGGCCCACCCCTGGCCGCGCCACCAGGTGGTGAGGCCACCCAGGACTCCGCCTCCGACTCGTTTTCTCCCAGTACCTTCCTTTTGATGTGAAACTTCATAATATATAACCCCCCGGATCTTCAGAGGTCCGTATATCGTGTTTTCATCGTGTTTTTGTTTCGATCTGTTTCTGTCAAGACATACTCTTTGAGAGTTTAGAAGCACAATGGTGTCCGCCAAGGATAAAGGGAAGGAGCCCATGGAGGAAGAGCCCCAAGACCCCGGGAAGGAGAAGGAGACCAAGAGTGAAGGTGAAGAGGAGCAAGGCCAACACCCGCACACCGGCACTACCATTGCAAGCATTGGAGTGGTGGAAAATCCAGCCATTGGAAGGAAGCCTCCTCATCATCGTTCAGATCCCTGGTCACTTCGTCCACGCACCAAGAATCCTTTCCATACCCTTATCCATGAGCATCAATACCAGAATATGCCCAAGGGGAAATTACCCTCCAATTGGGATTTGCCTCGTTCTAGCCACGCAGGAAAAGAAGACTTCAAGGAGGAAGAGTGGGGAAAGAATAGCAAGAGCTGGAATTCTCAACACGACATGATCATGAGCCGCATTGAGCAAAACTCACAGCTAATTCGTAATCTCACCTTTGAGATTGAGGACTTTAGGAAACTGATCAAGGAGCTCATCGAGAGGATACCACCACCACCAAAGGAGTAATTTGTCATCAGGTTTGGCATCCCCTTGGTTTGTTCCAAGCTTGGGGGAGTGCCGCGGTATCATATCACTATCTTCTATCTTTTTACTTTATTAGTAGAGTCATACCATGAATAGAGGAGTTATTATGTAGTATGGTTTGCATTATGGAAGTGTCCCCTCTCTCGTTAGATTTGTATCCCTTGGTGTGAGTTTCCGTTATGGAATATTAATGAGAAGTTCTATCATCCACTCTTTTGCATAGCTTATATTAGTTTTCAATTCGTGGTTATATGATTGATCTTGTTGTTAGTATTGGTAGCACTTTGGGATCATTGAGTTAATTTAGTTGGTTTTGGCAAACCTGGCTCGGTCAGTAGCAACACTTTTTTGAGAAGTTGAAAAGA
Organism: Avena insularis; assembly: GCA_023614405.1. Taxonomy (NCBI): domain Eukaryota; kingdom Viridiplantae; phylum Streptophyta; class Magnoliopsida; order Poales; family Poaceae; genus Avena; species Avena insularis. The sequence goes on along the minus strand of CM042692.1, from coordinate 556,206,278 downwards.
AAAAGATAGAAGTACTCGAGAGAAAAATAATTTCATCATCTTTCTTTCTTGATTTGCTCATAAGTCCAGTATTCTCTAGTTAAGATCTTTTGTGCTTCCAAGGAAGATTGCATGTTTGTCTTTATCATTTGTATGTTTGTTTGTTTCCTTCAACTCTTGTACTTGCTACCCAGCCTTGCTAGCCAAAAATCTATACTGAGAGGGAATTCTTCTCGTGCATCCACCTCCTTTAAACCAAAACCTTTGCCATTTGTGTCCACCATACCTACCTAGTAGCATTATTGCTATTCCAAGTAAATTCCTGTTTTGTCTACCTCCCAAATTAAACTTGTTATGCGAAAATTAGTGATTAAAGCTCTCACGAACTTGATGGCACACTTTACTGTCTTGCACTTAATAAACCTGAACCATTGTGAACTCTCCAGGAAAGGTATATGCTTGCAAATTATAGGCTGGTGATTAGCAGAACCGTGCTGTCACGGGGAACGCTTTCAACACTTGTAAATATATACCCAGTTGATACCTTGCTCTTTTGTTTGCGGATGTCGTCGGTGTGAAATAAAAGGGGAGCTTGTAAGTCCATGGAGTTATGTATGTGTGTTAGAAAGCACTGGGCTGGTCTAATCCATGTTGACATGGTGGAAACCTGCAGCGTAACCATAATGATATCTATGAAGCATTCTTCTTATAAAAAAAAGAGAGAGATAGCTATTGAGAAAAAGAAAAGAAAAAGAGATACTATGAAAAGAGGAAAGAGAGAAAAAAGCACCATTTTCCCATGGTAAATAAGAAGATTGCTGAGATACTCATTGTCCGCTTGCCTTGTCATTTTGATATGGGGATTCTTCCGTATCATCGGGCAAGGGGTACCCCGTTGGCGGTTCTCGATGATATGCACATGCTTACGATGACAAGAACTTACCGGTAACTAAAGTTGAGTAGCATGAGGAGCGGCCCTCGTACTCAAGGGACTTGGGATTTTTAGTTTATAGTCTGTCAAGCATATAACTCAGATTGGACCTCACTTTCACCTTAATCACCTAAAGATGCCTATGATAGGGGCAATGAGAGCTGAAAGCTAGTAAGTATCATAATTTTTGGGAGCTCTTTATGAGACTTGCAATCCCTGCTTCCCTCTTTGAAGGGCCCTTTCTTTTACTTCGTAGTTGAGTCAGTAAACCTATTCCCTTCTATCTCAGCAAGTATTTTGAGTTGATGTGTTTCATTCATTCATATGATGATTTATGCATTCATGTTTATTATGTTCCTTGTTTTGCACATTGCTCTTATCTTGATGTTTACTACTTTGAAAGCTTTCTTTGAAAACCAGCTATTTGTGAACTCCAGCAAATTATCAACTATTCTTCGACCAAGAGCTAAGTTTGCCATTACCAATTATGATTTACTCTATGTATCTTTATTGTGTTTCCTTTACTCATTGCAAGTTTAGTTATATAATAGTGAGTTGTCTTCTATTATGATCTATGCTTTTGATGAATGTGATGCTTCTTGTCCGTATTCTTTTATCGACTCTTCACTCCATAAACCTGAGGTCATGTTTATTGAGCTCAGTTTCGCTTGGGGACAAGCGAAGTCTAAGCTTGGGGGGAGTTGATACGTCCATTTTGCATCACTATTCTATGTCTTAATTCACTATTATTCATTGATATATTTCGTATTGAGAGGTGATACTTATGTTATTTCATCTATTTTTTGCATGGTTGATGACTTTTGGAGCATGGACCGCTGCAGTCAGGATTCTGATGGAAAAGGTGTTGTTTGGAGGCAAAATTCGCGAAGATCAAAAAATCCGGGAAAATATACGGAAAATCCTATTTTTCCAGAAGACTCAGATGCGGAAGATGGAGTGGAGGTGGGCCACAGGGGGCCCACACCACCCCATGGCGCGGGCAGGCCTAGGCCGCGCCTGGGAGTGGTGTGGCCGCCCTGGCCCACTCCAGCCTCTCTCCTCTAGTGTATATCATCCCCACGAAACCCTAAGACTGGGGGAGCAACCACAGAAAGATTCCGCCGCCTCTGCGGGGCGGAAAACACCGAGAGAGAAAGATCTCTCCGACAGACAGATTTCTACCGGGGGAATTCCTTCCCGAAGAGGGGAGATCGTCGCCATCAACACCACCATCAAGCTGGACTTCATCGGGATCATCATCATCATCATCACCACCATCACCACCATCATCACCATCATCACCCTCATCACCATCTCCATATTGCTGTAACAATTGCGTTGAATCTTGCATAGTTCGTAGGGGAAACTTTCCCGGTGTTGATTACTCTTTGTAGTTGATGCTATTGAGTGAACCATTGAATTATTGTTTATGTTCAAATTGTTATACATCATTATTCCATCTCTGATCATGATCCATATGATGTCTTGTGAGTAGTTCGTTTTGTTCTTGAGGACATGAGAGAAGTCGTGTTGTTAGTAGTGGAGTTGCGTTGAGAAAGATTCAATAGATTGTTATTTAAGTTGTGGTGTACTTCTTATAGTGGTGTCATGTGAACATCGACTACATGACACTTCACCTATATGGGCCTAGGGGAATGCATTATGTATTTGGCTACTAATCGTAGGGGTTGCCGGAGTGACAGAAACCTGAACCCCCGTTAGGAAACCATTGCACAAGGGACGTAAGGGTCTTAGAGTTTAAAGATGTGGTTAGGTTTCTACCTTAATTACTTTCTTGTACTTACGGATGTTTGCAAGGGGTATAATCACAAGTATGTATTAGTCTTGGATGGGGCGGTACATTAGCACAGGTTCACCCACACAACACTTAGCAAGCCAGAGAAGATTAATCAGCTATATGAAGCAAAAGCACTTGACAGTCTTCCCATGTGTTCTCGAGAACGTTTGGTCATCTATAGAAATACAACCGGCTTGTCCTTTGCCGCATAAAGGATTGGGCCACTTGCTGCATAAATTCTTACTGTCTTTCATTTACTCGTACCTTGTTTACTTGCTTTATCGAAAACCCCTAAAAATCCGTTTGCTAAGTATTTGCAGAGAATTCCTGATCCATACCACTAGCCAGCACCTTCTGCTCCTCGTTGGGTTCGACACTCTTACTTATCGAAAATACTGCAATACACCCTCTATACTTGTGGCTCATCAAGGGGGGGCTTTTATAGGAGGAGGGGAGGGTACCCCTCCCATGGACGACGCCCATGGAGGGTGTCCCTTCACCTCCCCCATTCATGTGGTGGTAACCCCTCCATATTAAAATGCCCCTTCACATTTTCTTTTAAAGTCTCCACTTTAAATGCATTAAATTTCTCCAAATTTAATGCTCTCTCATTTAATAAAACTCTTTTATTAATTTTATTCAGAATTTTTTTAGTTACTTTAATTAACAAACATTCACATAAAACCCCTTGCAATATTTTAATATTACATGTAGAACCAATTTTAGCAATTTCACCCGAAACAGTTTTGGTGTCTATTGAAATAATTCCAGCGCTTTCTTAAGTGTTTATCTGAAACATATTTGCTCCAAATGGTGTCGGTATCCCTTAAGTGTGTCACCCTACGGTTCGCGAATAATGCAGACATGATCGAGACCACTCTCAGATCAATAATCAGAAGCGGGACCTGGAGATCCATACTGACTCCTACACACTCAATGATGACTTCTGTGATCGTGAGAACCTTTAAGGCTAGTAACTAAATCCCTTTGTCTCGCGATATATTACATGTCCGAGATTCGATCATCGGTATCTCCATACCTAGTTTGATCTCGTTACCGACATGTACTCTTTTCTTGTTCCCGTGATATAACATTCTATTGATCTCATCACTTTCTTGCAAGCTAACCAATGTGATATCACCGAGAGGGCCCAGAGTATATCTATCCATCATCAGGATGGACAAATCCCACTCTTGATCCATGAGCCTCTACATAACACTTTCGTAGTACTGAACCCACCTTTATAATCACTCTTTCACGGTGTGACATTTGATGTTATCAAGATACTCTTCTAGTGTTAGTGATTGACATGATCTCATGGTCTAAGGACTAGGATTACTTCGTATGATGTTATAGCAATATAAACACAATGACTTTGATCGTAATGCTATACTTCAGATGAATGTTCATCACATCATTCCACTAATGTTGTGACCTCGTTATTAACAATATCCAATGTCCATGATCAGGAAACCTTGATCATCTTGTTAATTAACGAGCTAGTTTATAAGAGAGGCATAACTAGGAACTTTCTTTTTGTTTATTAAACACACATGTATTAATGTTTCCAAATTAATACAATTATAGCATGCAAAATAAACATTTATCATAAACAAGGAATAAGATAATAACCACTTTATTATTGCCTCTCGGGCATATTCTCTTCAGAAGCTTAATTCAAATCTTGGTGTAGCAAGACCGGATGAAGTACCTTTTCTTTGGTCGCATAGAAAAATAAAAGAGTGCTAGAAGGCTGAGATATTAGCTATGGGTGCCACAAGAATTAGGAAGCACACCATAATGGATTCCATGATCAGAAAAAGTGGATTGTACGATGGTGTTGGGTACGTTAGGAGGGATATGTACAACCTTTGCAGCAAGGAGAAGAGAAAACTACTGGCAAAAGGTGATGCTGCCATGCCCATTGGCATTATGGCTAGCAGGAAGGGGAGGGGCCCAAGATATTTTTTAGTACGAGTTAGATAAAGAAGGATGGCTGAAAAGAATGATCTGGTGTGATTCTCAGCCTTTACAGGACTATGAGGACTATGGGGATGTCCTTGTGTTTGACAGCACATACAAGATGAATTGCTATGGTATGCCATTCATACCTTTTGCTGGTCCGAACAATCACCGAGGACTACTATTTTCGATTGTGCCATAGTTTCAGATGAGAAAGAAGAAACATATGTGTGGCTGTTGCAAACATTTCTAAAGGCAATGTGTTAGAAGATGCCTCTGAGTGTAATCACGGACGATGACTCGGCAATTATTAGGGAAATACGTAGAGTATTTCCAGATGTCTAACACTGAATATATACTTGGCATATTGAGAAAAATATGAAGGTCCATCTTAGTAGCAAGTCCTTGGGAGAGTTTCGGTCTATGTTGTACTGCACGATGTTGAAAGCTGTATTTGAGCAGAGATGGAAGGCATTCTTAAGGAAATGGCAGTCGGAGAACACCAAAACTTGGTTGAGGAGGATGTATAGGAAGAGGGGCATGTGGGCTGCAGCGTATCTGGCAGATGGTTTTTGGCTTAGTATGAAAAGCAATGTTTAAGAACGCGGTTTAAACGCGGTGGAAGATAGCTATTTTTGGAGCCATCACCCACTAAAGTCGAGACGTTAACATCTAAATATTATAAGGAAGGTAACCACCCCCATGACCGTAATTTATCTCTCATGTCTACCACTTCATCATTTCTTCAACCTATGTATTTCTCTCTCCATGAAGCTTCGGCCGCCGGCGGCGGCGGTAGGAATCTGTGGCAGCATGAGGCATAACACTATCCTAACTCTAGACAAGGGCGATTTGCGTAAGTGCACTTGTTATTTTTTAATTTCATTGCCATTGTATTTCGCATTTGGTTTTTTTGTTCCTGTTTGTCCCCAAAAAATTCGTGATTTCTCGACCAGACAACTGTGCATTGTTTTTTTCCAAGTTCGACATTCCTGTTGCACCGGAGGATATCCCTGACCTGCAATGGAACGAGCAACACAACATGTTCATCTTCTATCAATGCACTAACCATGTAATCGCATGGCGATACGTGGCCTATGGCAAAAACTTTCCAAAGGAGATAGGCCACAAGTTCCACTCGAGTTGTGTAAGCTATGGTGGGGCAAGATCAACACATGGAACATGCAATCAGGGAAGTGCAAAATCAGGCAAATGATCGCGTGTCACCGCTGAGGGAGCGGTGTGCCAGATTGGCCAGTGGGGTGCAATCCATTAATGATAGGTTGGACAAGCTTGCTAATAGATATAATTAGAGTTAGGATTAATTATGTTGCTAGTATTAGTTCGTAGTAATTAATCTTGTAGTAGATTGAGTAATATGTAGTGTTCTTTTGGTGGCTTCTTTATTTCTTCATTTTGGATAGTGTAATGCCATGAGGTGCACAGTACATGTGTACGGATATTTCCATATATATATATATGAAAACTACTATTATCACCATTTTGGTGTGTTATTTTGGTGCTTTGCTAATCAATACTAATGTTAAAAAATAGAAGTTTGGGAAATATGTGACACGTTTCACTTGCCAAAAAATAGATAAGGCAAAGGTTGGCGTAGTTGGTGGTGATTACTATGAGCTTTGCTCTGAGGATTGTGGTTGCTCTAGGTCTCTATTTATATTCTAGGATTTATGTGGTTGTGACACCTCAAATGCATTCAATAGTGATCGACCTTCTTATACCTCCTCTATAGCTTGAGTTGACTCCTTTTGTAACTTCAAAACAAAAACTTGAAATTTACCCTCAATTTTAGATGCATGCAATGCAAATGCGCAATTGTAACATCTACCCTTCCCCGGGACCTATTCTTTGGGATGTTATATCCTCTCCCCCTTATAATAACTTTGTCCCGAAATTACACAACTTAGTACGTGAAGAATTGAGGATAATCCTGACGTAAATCTTCCTCTTTTTCCCACGTGGTTTTTCTCTTGGGATGGTGTTTCCACTTAACCTTACAATACTTAATTGCTCTGTTTCTTAACCTTCTCTAGTTCTGTGTCAGAATTTAGGATGGTTGTTCCTCATATCTAAGGTCTAACTGTAACGCTAGTCATGTATGGTTCAAAGATGTTTCGAGTGCTTTTAGACACTTTTGTAACTGGAATAGATGGAATATGTTATGTACTTGGGATAACCTTCCTGTAATTCCAATTTATAGGCTACGAGTCTTTTTTTGATCTAAGATTCGGAATGGTCCAATATATCTAGGGATTAACTGTCATTTCGCTCCAAATCTCTTTACTCCTCTAGTTGGACCACTGGCGGACCTTCATGGAGGCGAAAAGGGCCGTCGCCCCCGAGCCCATGCAGAAACAGGCTTTTATTTACAGGTATTTGGCCCATTTGTCTATTAAAATCAGCCTGTAGCTCATATTTTAGCCCCCAGCCCATTTGCCCCTCCAGAAATTCGGCCCAAGGTCCGCCAGTGAGTCGTACTAACTCTTAAATATATCATATCTCTGACTTGTGGTTCCCATGTTCTCCATTTAAGGTCTGCGTAACTTTTTGTCTACTTTGGGCTATCTTTAATCTATCTCGAATAATGGCAATCACTTTCTACTTCTCTTTGATATAGTAAGGTTCAAATTCTCTATCCTCCTCGAGATCATACCAAAAAATAGGTGATCTACAATTTCTTCCATAAATTTCTTTGAATGGTGCCATATTAACACTAGTTTGATAAATGTTGTTGTAAGAAAACTCTACTAATGGCAGATTTCAGTCCAAGATCCTCCAAAATCTAGAGAACACAACATGTCTTCTAGAATCTGGTTTGTTCTTTCCATTTGTCCTCCAGTATGAGCATGATAGGTTGTTCTAAAGTCTAGTTGAGATCCTAAAGCTTTTTGCAATCGTCTCCAGAATGCTGAAGTGAATCTAGATCCTTGATCCGATACTATTTTTTTGGTACTCCATGCTTACTTATGATCTCTTTAACATACATCTTGGCTAAATTCTCATAACTATCTATGGTTTACGGCTAGAAAATATGCACTCTTTGTCAACCGGTCTACTATTACCTAGAGCATATCCTTGTGGTTTTTCTTCATGGGCAATCTGGTGACAAAATACATTCTAATATCTTTTCATTTCCATTTAGGTATTTGCAGTGGTTGTAACTTCCCTTCCGGACTGAATTTTTTAGATAATATGCACAATTTATTTTATACGAATATTGCTTTTGGATGCCATGGGTTAATTTTATATATTTATTACTATTTTATTGATAATAGTTCATAGTATACCTATATTGACTACTATTTTTAATATATAGTTGCATTAAAGGACCCAAGTTCAGTTTCCCATGCCCCGAAATCTCAGGACCTGCCTTAATTTATCTTTGCCGGCTTGCATGGACCTTCTGTAATAAGAACTTCCCGATACAACTTTTTACTAACGACACTGATACAACTATTGCTCTTCTGCTTGTCCAAAAGTTATCCAAAATGATTACAGTCATAAAAAGATAATCCATCTTAATAAATAAGTGATACACACATACAACCGCACACACGTATACAGGTCGCTGCACTGATGCACATACTGTATTATCAATTTGTATGAGTGCAAGCAGGTGCTAGCTTAGCCCTGCAGCCGACGTCTCTTGTAGCTGACTATCATACTTCCTTGAAGCTCTGGGATCAACTTATTCCAATTAGTTTTCGGATATGGGGTCAATAATTTCAGATCAAAGTTGTTCAGTAGATGGCTCCATATGACTTTAATTTGCACATAAGAATAGGCCTCCCCAACGCAAGAATGCCTTCCAGCGCCAAAAGATGTGAAAGTGAATTTGCCGCCAACTACGTCCTCCCGTCTTGCCGGACCAAACCTATCTGGGTCATACAAATGAGGATCCTTATAAATGTAAGGCATCCTATTGTTTTGCACTATAGGACTTGCAATAGTATGCCCTTTCGGAATGTCATACTCTTGTCCTTCCTTTGTCCGGACCGTGAAATGTTTATGTGCCTTGCGAATCAACATTGGTCCTGGTGGGTGCATCCGAAGTGCCTCTTTGACACACCTATGAAGGGTATTCATCTCTAGCAAGGCATCGTATTCTATTTTCCCCTTGTATTTCATCATGATTTCCTTTTGCTCCTCGGATGCAGCTGTTAAGAATTTTTCATGGCTAAGTAGGCCAGCTCCGGTCCAGGTGATAGCTTGAGAGGTTGTGTGCTTTCCAGCAAAGATCAACCCAATTATCAGTCCTATTACCTCCCTTTCGGTTGTGGAGCGCCCGTCTTTATACTTGGAATCCATTAGTTTCTGTAGCACGTCCTCCTCAACCCTGCTAGAGCTCTTACGTGATCTCAGAATTTGAGAGAATATTTCTGTTAGCTTCATACGTGCCTTGTCACGCCTGTAGTTTGCTGGAATTGGGATGTATGGGAAAAAGACACTGGCCAAGTTCATGTTTTAAATAAACAATGCCTTCCTGGCTCCATTTGCCAAAGTATTCCTACCAACAAAAACACATCATTTCGTAAGTGGGACTGGTAGTAATAAAATAAATGCAAACATACCACCCGTATGTACAAATTTAAACTAACTATGTACTCCCTCCGATCCATAATAAATGTCACTAATTGAGTACAACTTTGCACAAAATCAGCGACACTTATTATGGATCGGAGTTAGTCCAAAACGTGATACATTATATAATAACCAGTTGTACCAGAGTACTACACTGTTGCTAATTTAATTTTGCGCATTGGTAGATAAGAACAATTATTTTGTTGCGGAAGTCATGTGTGAATCTCAGAAGGATTGATCACAACATTAGCAGCCATCTATCTTTTAAGTCCATTACCGCCAATAATTTGTCTTCGGCAATATTCTCCAGTTTATTCACGAATACAGAGGACAACACTAGTCTAGTTTCAGGATTATGCAGCGGAAGCTGCTATAAATCCTATGGAAGAGTACAGTACCACACAGTGGACTAAAACTTACTAATTCTTAAGGGAAATCACAGAAATAGGGGGTGCCAAGAATATGCTACGTACCTCCACCTCTTGAAGAATGGGATGGAAATGTCCCCTCAACTTTGATTGCTTTAATGCTTCAAGATAAAAACGAGACTGCTCATTCCGAGTTGCCGTATCAACGCCATAAGCAACCTCTTGTCCGAACATGGGTACAGTAAACTCAAGAAAGTTGCCATGGCTAATATCTGAATCCAACCCTTGAAAGAAATGAGCTGAGACCTCCGGTCCGATCAGAAGGGTTATATGACGTCCAAATAGACTAATTGTGAACACACTGCCATACTTTTTATATAGACAGTTTATCTTAGATGGAAGATCCTTCCCAAAAAGGCTAGGTAAAAGTCGCAGCAAAGCAAAACAATTCACCACCGGTGGAAGTGGTTTCCCACTGGTTGGAGCAACGGCAATCTTTCGTCTTATAAGCCTAAGTAGGAGAGTGACGAAAACAAGAGCCACGGTGTACCACACGGCGCCACGTGTCATGTCCATGCTGTTATAGATTCCTAGTTAATATAGAGTTCACCAACCAGAATAGCAATACGATTTGTACTGCAAGAATGTGAATATTCTAATTAGAAAATGTGATATCTAACATTGCGTGTAGGGGTGGGCAAAATACGAAACCGTGTGGAAACCGTCTAGACCGGTCAGCAATCACCTAGTAGTTCAATTTCTTTTACAATTTGAATCCATGCCCCAGATCTAGTGCAAAAAATGAGCTGGCCCAAAACCGGGTGAAACCATGAAACGGTGTATGCACACCCTAGTTGCGTGTGCACTAGTTTGAAGTAAATGGACTTGGATAGTTAGACGAACGCCTCAATCCAGTTCGTAGATCTGGACGTTTTCTCTAGCACGAAACTTTCAGTGGAACTAGTAGTTTTCTCTCTCAATCCTATAACTTTCAGTTGAAAACGTCCATTTTGTGTAAAAATTTTCTAGATGTATAAACCAGAGTTTCATGCTAGTAGCCTAGTACTAGAAATCACCTGAGGAAACTACTACTCCCTCTGATCCATATATATGTTGCTGATATATAAATCAACAACACTTATTAGAGATGAAGGGAGTAGTAAAACTTTAAATTACTCGTAACTTTTAGCGTCGAGGGCCTGCCGAATATATGCCATGGAGAAAACAAATCAAGTTTGACCATACCTGAATACACCTTCAGAATGAGAACGCATCAGACTGTGCTACCGCGCAAGATTTCTTCCTGAACTGCATATGACCATAGAAAACTGTCGGTGTGTCACACACATATATAACAGGGACGGTGAACCCAAGGAAGTAAATGGCTTACTCGATGGCAACACATGGGGCTCTTGGAAAAATCAGAGAGACGGTTAAGGAAACTAAGGGACGTTTGTATCCTAGTAAATAGCAGGCCAAAAGGTTGCGCGACGACCGCCGGGGCTACGCGACTACCAGATAGCAAGGTCGCGGTTGCGGAATGCCCTACATGCTGCAGCGCGACGACCGGACGTCGATGAACCGGAAAACCAGCGCCCGGAATCTTCACTGGCTAGATTAGGTGGGCTGTATGCTGGGCTGGCTAGTGGATTTCGGCCCAGTTGGTTGTCCAGGTATGTTTTTTCTTCTGTTTCCTTTCCTTTTTCATTTCTATTTTCTATTTTGAATTTCTAATCTGAATTATGTTTAGGGTTTGGTCTAGATTTGAAATACGTTTGAATATTTCACATGTGTGAATCCTTGTAGATGGCGCAGAGATACATTTCGGTATATGTCCAAATTATTTTAGAGAATGGTCATTATTTTCTCACATGAAATATGTGATATTCATGTTTGATTTCACCATTTTCTCAAACTCAAATGTGTTTGAATAATCCAAATCTTTGAATAGTTATGAGTAGGACAAAGAGGTATTTTTCATCTCAAATGGTTTGAAAGTGATCACTAGTTATTATGTTCCCTCATAACAATATATCCTATTTCATAACTTTTCATCACTTCAGGTGATTTTGATTAGAAGGAATATTTTAAAAGGTTAATATATTCTTATGGATTGATTCTTTGTATTTAATAAATTGCCTTGTACCAATGGATCTTGGAATGAAATGGTTTTGATGGATGTTTTCTTCACATAACAATATGTGAGGTCCATTATCATTTCATCATTTTAAATGGGAGGTAGCATAAGAACTATTTTGAGAAGTCAAAATGTTCTCATGGATTTGTATGAAGGTTTTGTATCACCTCGTTAAAATATATTGGTATGGATTACTTTCCTATGTAGGAAAGAATTTTCATATGAGAAGAATTAGTTGAAACCTTCAAATGGATCCTGGTTCGAAATAATTATTTTGAACAGTTTGGTATTCCATTGTCTCTAATGATTTCATTTCCTTTATGTGATAAAGACAAAAGGTTTCTTCCCTCATATCTTTTCTTACAAGTGTGGATTCACAACTTGGTTTCCTATATGAGTGAAGTCTCAAAATGGATTTCCTTGTGACGAAAGGTACTTTATAAGATCTTGTACATCTTAAATTTGAGTGAGGATTCTTATAAAGAATTTGATAAGTGATTTCAGTAGATTCACTACTGGCAAATAGGAAGTGTTTTAAGTAATCATTCTTATGATGAAGACCATAAGATGTTCTTTGTGTGTTTTACCCAAACAATAATTTGTGTCATACAGTAATATTAACCACTCGGTAAGGTTTAGATTTTACTCTTACTCTAATGCATGTGATCATCTTGTCAATGTAGCACTAGGGTTTAGTGTGGATGGATAGATCTAGTTCAAAAGGCGTGAGGTGTAGATCATCTCTACACTTTTATTTCTAGGGTTCCAAGTATAGATAGGAGATGGTCTTGCAATCATGGTTTATTTATATGATAGGTTGAGTAGAGTTAAGTCATTTTCTATGCATGCAAACATAGGGTTGACTTTCTCTTGGATCATTGATGAGTGCATATTTGCATCATGTTTTACATTATTATTTTGTATTGTAGATGTGGGATCTTGGTATTTTACGGTGCTCGCGTGCATATTTTATGTCTGTTTTCACCAGGATCGGGACAGATGATGGATCCAATTACTGAAGCAGTTGTACTATGGAGAAAAGGAGTAAAATAACGTAAATCGCTTATTTGGGAAATATTAATAATACCAGAGGAAAACCAGAAGCAAACAAGGGAGGAGAGAGCATAACGACCAACTATACGGCCGGAGAATTTCTTCTGCCCGTATAGCTCCGGCCGTATAGTTGGCGCCGCCTCTGCCTCGTCAAATAGTTTCACCCCGTGCAATTGGTTCGGGGAGACAACATACAAAACACCTAGAAATCGCAAAAACATCACCTCCGGAAGGCATCTGGAGGAGGAACTAATCCGCCAGGGATCCATCTTCACCCTGCGCAGATCCGGGATGCTAAGGCATCGATCTTCATCAACCACCACTGCATCACCACCATCCTCATCCATCCCATATACATCTTATCTAGATCTTGTTGTAATTCCTATACTCGTTGTGGATTTATACATGTACTATCCATCTATGATTGTTTCCATTATCATTGCCATGATGTTGATTGCATCCATGTCTGAGTAGATCTTTAGTTCTTGGGGAGATGGAGAAACCCTATCATATGACTGAGATGAGATAGAGATTATTATGTTATACATCATTATGTGTACGTGTTAATTGTCTTCATCTTGATATTAAGGAGAAGTGCACCTTCTTAATATTTTCCTCTTATGGGGACTCGATGGAGGGGATTACTTGTTAGTAGACGGGGGATGATAGCGCTTACTGTGACTATAAGGCTGTTGTCATACCTTACGTACTAACTTGGGGAACCAAGGAGAACTCATCAAGCCATATCCATGCCATAGGATAAATCCTTTAATAGCGCGGTAATTGGTTACTGCTGTTGTGGTTATGAGGACGATATGTGCAGTGGTTGCTAGCAAATCGTCCATTTATGGAGCTCCTCCCACATACATAGACACTATGAGAATATTCGTTATAATACTCTCGATTACTTAATCTACATTGCTACCGGTGTATCCGTACTCCCTGAGAACGCATTTTCCTTATTGTAGTTCCAAAGTTCTATTACACACGTGATTCTTACTTTCTGCATTAAGTTTTGCTTTACTTTAAATTACCTTGTTCAACCAAAAATGCAAAAACAACTCTACTTATATTTCATCTTAAAGTTATTTCTTAAGTACTTTGTTTAATTATAGTTAAAAGAATTTTAGTCTTTTCACCTACTACTCCTTGTGGGATCGATATATTTATTTCGAAACTAGCTACAAACGTTATGTGCACTTGCAGTCATCAAGCTATTTTCTGGCGCCATTGCCGAGAAGCTTAGCGCTATAAGTCACTTTAGTTTTAGTTATTTACTTTCGTTGTAAAAATTCTTACTTGAGTTGCAGGACCACACCAATGGATAATACTCAGCATTTAAACCAGCTTGAGGCAGTAAGGAAAATGGGTTCTCCCATGGACGCTTTTATAACTGTCAACAAAAGCATAAATCCAGATGGAGTCAAGATCCATCCTTTATTATTCGAATTGTTACACTCTAAGAAATTTGCAGGAACCAATGAAGAAAGTCCATATGGACACTTACAATTCTTTGAAGACATTCTTAGTTCCTTTATTTTCAATGACTGTAATTTTGATATGGTTAAAATCCAGTTGTTTAGACAAACTCTCTCTAATAATGTTTGCGACTGGTATAGATCTTTTTGTGTAGAAGCACCAAGGACTTGAGAGGAATGGACAACTAAGTTCCTATCAAAATATTATTCTGAAAGCAAAGCTCACAGGATGAGAGGTATTATTATCAGTTTAAAAAATAATCCTAGTGAAGGCTTATATGAAGGATATCTAAGGTATAAAAGTTACCTAGATAATTGCCTCTATCATTGTTTGTCTGATTGGTTAATCACTCATATATTTTATGAAGGGCTAAATATTGAAAATAGAACGAATCTAGACACTACTTCAAATGGCAGTTTTCTACCTTATACTTATGATGAGGCTTAGAATCTAATAATAAAATGAAAGAAGCAACTGAAAATTCTAAAGATAAGGAAAATATTACAAATAGTTTTTCAGAATATGCTTGCATTAACGTTTTCCTTGCAGATGAGAGGACAGATACAATAATTAAAACCCTCGGTATTGATTCTTACTCAGTAAAGAAAATTATTGAGAATTATGCAGGGCATTTGCAGGTACCTATAGAATGGGAACCTCGTAAACCTCTCGAAGAAAATAAGCGTGCAAGAGCACTAATGGAAGACTTCTCCTAGATACGTATACATGGAATCTTTGAAAAAAGACAAAGAGAGGAAGAACAAATAAAGAAGAGACTGAAGAAACTAGAAAGGAATTCCGAAGCTACAAATATAAATAATGTTATAATAAAAGACCTTATGGAGGCTCGAATAGTGGAGGATGAAATGGTTATGTGAGACTGTGAAACTTCAGAATTCATCCAAGGAAAGGTTCGAGGTAACGAAACTTCAAAACCTATGACCCCTATATATTATGGAGAAACTTTCTTATATGGAATTTATGAACCAATTTCCACCATAAATATTATGTCGTCATCACTTTATCAAGAACTTCACTACAACTTAAATAATCCAGATGTTGAACCGGTAGACACTATTATTAAATTGTCTAATAGAACCAATATAAAACCAGAAGGGTTAATCAGAAATATCTATGTCTTTATTGGCTCACTCATGTACCCCCTTGATTTTCATATTGTTGATATGCCTCGAGATTCTTTTTGCCCTATTCTTTTAGGCAGGACTTTTATTTCCATCACCAAAGCTCGAGTGGATAATCAGAAGGAAACCAGTTCACTGAAGTTTGGAGAAGAAGAAATGACATTCCACTTCGCCAAACTAAAGAAGAGGCCATATGAAGTGGATAACATCAAGGAAGAAAAGACGACTGCCGAGCTAGCAACAATTCATTTCAGTACTCCACAAGATGAACTAGAAAGGAGCTTGATTAATTAGGAAGAAGCACCAGATGATGAGAAGAAAGAAGACATGGTTACCTTGATTCAATTCCAGAGGCACAAAATCCACATGACTATGAAGAATTGGTAAGAACAGGAGATGAAGAACCTCCACCAATAGAATTGAAAAACCTTCCAGATAATATGAGGTATGAGTTTTTAGATAATGAAAATAAATGTCCTGTTATTATTAGCAAGAATCTATCAGAAAATGAAACTAATAAACTCATTTTAGTTTTGGTTAAGCATCGTGAAGCCTTTGGATATACATTGAGTGATATTAAAGGAATAGGTCCATCTATTGTAACACATAGGATTACCATGCTTGATGATGCTGAACCGGTAGTAGATACACAAAGAAAGGCTTAATCCTAAGATGAAGGTAGTAGTAAGAAAATAAGTTATATACTTACTTGATACTGGTATAATATATCCTATTTCTGACATTAAGTGGGTTAGACCAGCTCATTGCATACCAACACAAGGTGGTCTTGATGCTGCTATAAATGAGGAAGATGAGCTAGTTCCTATGAGACCAATTATAGGATATCGTATGTGCATTAATTTTAGGAAACTAAATCACGAGACACAAAAGAATCATAAACCTATACTGTTCATGGATAAAATTCTAGAAATACTTAGTTATAATTCTTATTTTTGTTTTCTTGATGGTTATTATGGATATTCTAAAATTGCCATATAGCCGGAAGATCAAGAGAAAACAACTTTTACTTGTCCTTATAGCACATATGCTTATAGATTAATTCCATTTGGATTATGTAATGTAGCAGCAACTTTTCAGGAATGTGTTCTAAAGATTTTTAATGATTTTGTTGAGAAGACTATGGAAGTCATAACAAACGATTTTGTCGTTTGTGGAACAACTTTTGATAATTGTCTCTATAATCTGACCAGAGTTTTGCAAAGATGCAGGCAATCAAACTTGGTTTTGAATTGGGAGCAATGTCATTTCATGGAAAGATAAGGTAAAGTTTTCGGGCACAAGGTTTTAGAGAAGGGAATAGAAATAGATAAAACTAATATAAATACTATAGAAAATCTCCCGATACCTCAGGACATTAAAAGCTTAAAAAAAATTCTAGGACATGCAGGATTTTATAAGCGGTTTATAAAAGATTTTGCTAAACTAACTATGCCCCTTACCAATCTTCTTGATAAAGAAACTCCATTCTATTTAGATCATGACTGCATTGCAGCTTTTGAGAACCTTAAAGATAAACTAGTTTCAGCACCTATCATGCAACCTCCAAAGTGGGATGATCCTTTCGAAATTATGTGTGATGCTAGTGATTATGCTTTAGAGGCTGTGTTGGGACAGCGAGATGGAAATAATTTGAATGTTATTTATTACGCTAGTATACCTTTTAACAAGATTCAGAAACATTATGCTACTATGGAAAAAAAGTTTCTAGCTATAATTTTTGCTTGCGACAAATTTCGATCTTACATAATTAATTCCAAAGTAATAATTCATACGGATCACCAAGCTTTGCGTCACCTGTTGGGTCCGCAGCATAGGAAAAAAATTCCTACGATGAGAACTACACGCCAAGATCTATCTACTAGATACAGAGCAACAGATGGACATACATCCATCGAGAACTTACCCTCGAAGACAACGAGTTTTGTTAACGTGTAGGAACTCGTGGTTGATGTAGTCGTACACTTGCCGATCTCAAGATCGTGTGGAAGTCCGAGCGCCGCAACTCAAAGGTAGCATCAAGCACACACGTTCAAGCCACCGGACAACCTCCACCTCCTCGCTCTAGCGATCCAGCGGAAGCAGCAACTCCTTCCAGACGAAATGCCACCGGGAAATGTATCTCACTAATCCGAGACCATGGGGAATAATTGTAGAGGGGGAGAGAGATCCTTCACAAGGAGGTGTGTGGAAGAAGGAGGGAGAGGGTGGCCTTTTATAGGAGGAGGGGGGGTACTCCCTTCCCCATGGCCGGCGCATGGGAGGGTGACCCCTTACCTCCCTCATTCATGTGGTGGTAACCCCTCCATATTAAAATCCCTCTTCACATTCCCTTTTAAAGTCCCCACTTTAATTGCATTAAAATTCTATAAGTTTAATGCTCTCTCATTTAATAAAACTCTTTTATTAAATTTATTCAGAATTTTGTTAATTACTTTAATTAACAAACATTCACATATAACCCCTTGCGATATTTCAATATCACATACAGAACCACTTTCTGCAATTTCACCTGAAATAATTTCCGGTTTCTATCAAAACAATTCTTGCACTTTGTCTTTCGTTTGAAACATATGTGCTCCAAAATGGTGTCCGGTAACTCTTAAGTGTGTCACCCTATGGTTCGCGAATAATGCAGACATGATTGAGACTCCTCTCAGATCAATAATCAGAAGCGGGACCTGGAGATCCATACTGACTCCTGCATATTCAACGATGACTTCTGTGATCGTGAGAACCTTTAACGCTTGTAATTTAATCCCTTTGTCTCATGATATAATACATGTCCGAGATTCAATCATCGGTATCCAAATACCTAGTTTTATCTCGTTACCGACATGCACTCTTTTCTCGTTCCCGTGATATAACATTCTAGTGATCACAACACTTGCTTGCAAGCTATCTCAATGTGATATCACCGAGAGGGCCCAGAGTATATCTATCCGTCATCAGGATTGACAAATTCCACTCTTGATCCATGAGCCTCAACATAACACCTTCGTAGCACTGAACTCATCTTTATAGTCACCCTGTTACGGTGTGACGTTTGATGTTATCAAGATACTATTCCGGTGTTAGCAATTAACATGATCTCATGGTCTAAGGATAAAGATTACTTCGTGTGATGTTATAGCAATATAAACATAATGACTTGATCGTAATGCTATACTTCATATGAATGTTCATCACATCATTTCATAAATGTTGTGACCTTGTTATTAACAACATCCAATGTCCATGATCAGGAAACCTTGATCATCTTATTAATCAACAAGCTAGTCTATAAGAGAGGCATAACTAGGAACCCTTTTTGTTTATTGAACACACATGTATTGATGTTTTCGATCAATATAATTCTAGAATGCAAAATAAACATCTATCATATATAAGGAATACATAATAACAACTTTATTATTGCCTCTTAGGGCATATTTCCTTCAGTCTCCCACTTGCACTAGAGACAATAATCTAGTTCACATAGTGATAAATCTAACACCCATGGAGTTCTGCTGTTGATCATGTTTTGCCCTAGGGAGAGCTTTAGTCAACAGATTTGCTACATTTAGGTCCGTGTGTACTTTACAAATCTTTATGTCTCCATCCTTGACATGTTCGCGGATGGAGTGAAACCGGCACTTAATATGCTTGGAATTCTTGTGAGACCTCGGTTCCTTGGTGTTGGCTATGGCTCCATTGTTGTCACAATAGATCACCATCGGATCCAATGCACT
The DNA here is from genome assembly GCA_023614405.1 of Avena insularis. Classification (NCBI taxonomy): domain Eukaryota; kingdom Viridiplantae; phylum Streptophyta; class Magnoliopsida; order Poales; family Poaceae; genus Avena; species Avena insularis. The sequence continues at coordinate 556,187,078 of CM042692.1, read as the reverse complement.
AGGAACCACACCTAGTTCCGTAATGAACTCTTTCATCCAAACCGCTTCCTGTGCCGCTTCTGAAGCAACAACATATTCTGCCCCCGTCGTTGATCCAGCCACCACAGGTTGTTTGGAACTCCTCCAACTAACTGCTGCTCTGTTTAAGAGAAATACGTATCCGGATTGAGACTTAGAGTCATCCGGATCGGTGTCAAAGCTAGCATCGACATAACACTTAGCGACTAGCTCTTCTTCACCTCCATATATAAGAAACATATCCCTAGTTCTTCTTAAGTAATTGAGGATGTTTTTGACCGCTATTCAGTGTTCCGAACCTGGATCAGATTGGTACCTACTAGTCAAACTAATAGCATGTGCCACATCCGGTCTTGTACATAGCATGGAATACATTATAGAGCCTATGGCCGAGGCATAGGGGATCTTATCCATCATCTCTCTTTCTTTTGCCGTAGCCGGACTTTGAGTCTTACTCAATGTCTTGCCTTGCAACATAGGTAAGAACCCCTTCTTATTTCCGTCCATATTAAACTTCTTTAATATCTTATCAAGGTATGTACTCTGCGATAGCCCAATTAGGCGCCTTGATCTATATCTATAGATTTTAATGCCTAATATATATGACGCTTCACCAAGGTCTTTCATCGAAAATTTGCTGTTTAGATAACTTTTAACACTGTTTAAAAGATCTATATCATTTCCAATCAATAATATGTCATCCACATATAATATCAGAAATGCCACATTGCTCTCACTCAGTTTCTTGTAAATACAAGCCTCTCCATAAGTTTGGACAAATCCAAACTCTTTGATCACCTCATCAAAGCGGAGATTCCAACTCCGGGATGCTTGCTTCAGTCCATAGATGGATCACTGAAGTTTGCATACCTTATTAGCATCCTTAGGATCGATAAAACCCTTAGGTTGTATCATATACAACTCTTCTTCAATATTACCATTGAGGAACACAGTTTTGACATCCATCTGCCATATTTCATAGTCGAAATATGCAGCAATTGCTAACATAATCCTAACCGACTTAAGCATCGCTACGGGAGAGAATGTCTCATCGTAGTTAACTCCTTGAATTTGTCGAAACCCCTTTGTGACAAGTCGAGCCTTATAGATGGTCATATTACCATCAGCATCAGTTTTTCTTTTGAAAATCCATTTATTCTCAACGGCCTTTCGATCGTGAGGTAAGTCCACCAAGGTCCAAACCTGGTTCTTGTACATGGATTCCATCTCGAATTTCATGGCTTCTAGCCATTTGTTGGAATCCAGGATCATCATCGCTTCTTCATACGTTGCAGGGTCATCCATTTCATCAACCATGAAATTCACAACAGGATTGCCGTACAGTTCAGGAGCTGCACGTGTCCTACTTGACCTGCAAGGTTCGGTAGTGTCCTCTTTCGGAGTTTCATGATCAATATCATTAGCTCTCTCTTCATTTTGTGAAGTCAACTCCGAAACAATTTCCGGTGTTGTGCTACTCGCCATTTCATGAAGAGAAGGTTCAACAACCTCTTCGAGTTCTACCTTCCGACTACTCACACCTTTCGCGAGAAACTCCTTCTCAAGAAAGGATCCATTCTTGGCAACAAAAACCTTGCCCTCGGATCTGTGATAGAAGGTATACCCAATCGTTTCCTTAGGGCATCCTATGAAGACGCATATTTCCGCTTTGGGTTTGAGTTTATCTCGCTGAAGTTTCTTCACATAAACATCGCATCCCCAAACTTTAAAAAATGACAACTTAGGTTTGTTTCCAACCCATAATTCATACGGTGTCATTTCAATGGATTTAGATGGTGCCCGATTTAAAGTGAATGCAGTTGTTTCCAGTGCATAACCCCAAAATGACAGTGGCAAGTCAGTCAGAGACATCATAGATCGAACCGTATCCAATAAAGTATGATTATGACGTTCCGACACACCATTACATTGTGGTGTTCTAGCAGGCGTGAGTTGTGAAACTATTCCACACTCTTTCATGTGTGTGCTAAACTCGTAACTAGATACTCACCTCCACGGTCGGACCACAGAAATTTGATCTTTCTGTTACGATGATTTTCTACTTCATTCTGAAATTCTTTGAATCTTTTCAAAAGTTTCAGACTTGTGTTTCATCAAATAGATATACCCGTATCTACTTAAATCATCCGTGAAAGTAACAAAATAATGATATCCACCTCGCGCCGACACACTCATTGGTCCATATACATCAGTATGTATGATTTCCAATAAATCTGTCGCCCGTTCCATTGAACTGAAAAACGGCGTTCTAGTCATCTTGCCCATATGGCATGGCTCACATGTATCAAATGATTCAAAATCAAGTGATTCCAAAATTCCATCAGAATGGAGTTTCTTCATGCGTTTAACGCCAATATGACCTAGACGGCAGTGCCACATATACGCAGATATATCATTATCAAGTTTAATCTTTTTAGCATTAACATTATGAATATGTGTAATATTACTATCGAGATCCAACAGAAATAAACCATTCAACATAGGTGCATGACCATAAAAGATATCATTCTTATAAATCGAACAACCATTGTTTTCAGATTTAAAGGAATAACCACTTTGCATCAAACACGATCTGGATAAAATGTTCATGCTCAGTGCAGGCACCAAATAACAATTATTTAGGTTTATAACTAATCCCGATGGCATATGGAGAGGTAGCGTCCCGATGGCGATCACATCAACTCTTGATCCATTGCCGACCCGCATCGTGACCTCATCCCTTGCTAGCTATCGCTTGTTCCGCAACCCCTGAATCGAGTTACATATATTAGCAACCGACCTTGTATCAAATACCCAGGTGCTACTGCGAGTACTAGTCAAGTACACATCAATAACATGTATATCACATATACCTTTTTTTGCCTTGCCGGACTTCTTGTCCGCCAAATACTTGGGCAATTATGCCCAATGGCCAGTCCCCTTGCAATAGTAACACTCGGTGTCAGACTTAGGGCCAGATCGGGGTTTCTTTTCAGGTGCGGCAACAGATTTTCCACCCTTCTTTCCCTTGTGCTTGCCTTTCTTATCCTTCTTGAAACCGGTGGTCTTATTGATCATCAACACTTGATGTTCTTTCCTAATCTCCACTTCTGCAGTCTTAAGCATTGACAGAAGCTCGAGAAGAGACTTCTTCATGCCCTGCATATTATATTTCACCACGAAGCTCTTGTAGCTAGGTGGCAGAGATTGGAGAACACGATGTATGCCTAAGTCAATGGGAATCGTTATTCCCAAGGACACAAGCTTATCAGTGTACCCAAACATTTTGAGTACGTGCTCACTAACGGAGCTGTTCTCCTCCATCATGTAGCTAAAGAACTTTTCAGAAGCATTATAACTCTCTATGGCAGCATGGGTATCGAAAATCATTTTCAATTCTCCCATGGTATCAAAGGCATTGCCATTTTTGAAACGTTTTCGAAGTTCTGGCTCTAGCCCATACAGTATGCCACAATGAACTAAGTTGTGGTTCTCCTGACGAGTCATATAGACATTCTTTTCCTCGTCAGGGGCATCAGGAGCTGGTGGGGGGCCTAGCGGCGCCTCTAGCACATATTGCTTTTGTGCAGCAGTGAGGAGAATCCTCAAATTCATAGCCCAGTTGGTGAAGTTGCTACCATTCGTAGCAAGTTTCTCTTTCTCCATGAACACATTGAAATTAAAATCAGGTAGTGCCATCTACAACACAATTTGTAAAGTTTATTTAGACTAAGCTTATGATAGAGTGAGTTCAACTAATCCAAATTACTAATGAACTCCCACTCAAAAACGACATCCCTCGTGTCCTTTTGGTGATTACATGAACCAAATCCACTACACCAAGTCCGATCATCACGTGAGTTGATGTAGCTTCAAAGGAGAGAATCTATATAGGCATCATATCAACTATATGACTCATGCTTAACCTTTCGGTCCATGTTCTGAGGCCATGTCTGTACATGCTAGGCTCGCCAAGTAAGAACCTTAGTATTCGCGTGTGTAAAACTGTCTTACACCCGTTCCTATGAAAGCGTAGATTCGAGTACACCCGATCATCACGTTATGTCTCGAAACATGATCCACAGAACGGTGCATACTTAAGGAATAACACGTTTTTATCTTGATATCTAAATGAGGGATCATCTTACAATGCTATAGAAAGCGCCAAACTAGTAGTATAAGATGCTTACATCTAATGTGTAAAGTGAGATGATATGGTCCATGCATTTGATCTCTATCACTTGCATCGTGGTATGATCTCTATCATTCCTTTGTGTGTAAGGCCAAGGTCTATGGAACTTACACGTTGAATGTGTTGTAAGAGTATCTATCATACATCTACTTACAACAATACCATATCAATACACTAGCCCAGCAACGATCTAAACTAGACGCCTCTAATTTATCAATTGCAAGTTTTACGTGGCTTAGGGCTTTCAGAGATAGAACCGTTCTTACCTACGAACATGAACCACAATGAGGATAACCAAGTTATTAGCAACTCGTTTTAAATCAAATATTGACTATAGTAGGAGAGACAGACACCCGCCATCCACTTATGCAAAACTAGTTGCATGTCAGTCGTGGAACCGGTCTCATGTACGATGACATGTAAGGTTGGTACAGGCCGCTTTATCCTACTATGCCACCAATATCCAAAATACATGAATGATGCAATACCATGATCATCATCGCCCACATATAAACAAATGTGTACTACCCGTGCAAAGCATCTACGCATAGATCAGGCTTTGATACCACAATTGGGGTCATGACATAGATCGTGGCTTGATACCACTTTTTTGAGTCCGCGCAAACAAAAAAAAATCTATGAGAAGAACTACACCAAGATCTATCTACTATACTAGAGCAACACGATGAGAACTACCGCACGGATGGATACATCCATCCAGAACTTACCCTCGAAGACAACGAGTTTTGTTAACGAGTAGGAACTCATGGTCAAGATCGTGTGGAAGTCCGAGCGCCGCAACTCAGCAGCGCATCCGTACTCGCACACACGTTCAAGACACCGGACAACCTCCACCTCCTTGCTCTAGCGATCCAGCGGAAGCAGCAACTCCTTCCAGACGAAATGCCACCGGGAACATGTATCTCGCTAATCCGAGACCATGGGGGAATAATTCTAGAGGGGGAGAGAGATCCTTCACAAGGAGGTGTGTGGAAGAAGGAGGGAGAGGGTGGCCTTTTATAGGAGGAGGGGGTACTCCCTTCCCCATGTCCGACGCATGGGGGGTGAACCCTCACCTCCCCCATTCATGTGGTGGTAACCCCTCCACATTAAAATGCCTCTTAACATTCCCTTTTAAAGTCCCCACTTTAAATGCATTAAAATTCTCTAAGTTTAATGCTCTCTCATTTAATAAAACTCTTTTATTAAATTTATTCAGAATTTTGTTAATTACTTTAATTAACAAACATTCACATATAACCCCTTTCAATATTTCAATATCACATGCAGAACCACTTTCTGCAATTTCACCCGAAACAATTTCTGGTTTCTATCGAAAAAATTCCTGCGCTTTGCAATTCTTTCGTATGAAACATATGTGCTCCAAAATGGTATCCGGTAACTCTTAAGTGTGTCACCCTACGGTTCAACGATGACTTCTGTGATCGTGAGAACCTTTAACGCTTGTAATTTAATCCCTTTGTCTCGTGATATAATACATGTCCGAGATTCGATCATCGGTATCCAAATACCTAGTTTGATCTCGTTACCGACATGCACTCTTTTCTTGTTCCCGTGATATAACATTCTAGTGATCACATCACTTGCTTGCAAGCTATCTCAATGTGATATCACTGAGAGGGCCCAGAGTATATCTATCCGTCATCGGGATTGACAAATTCTACTCTTGATCCATGAGCCTCAACATAACACCTTCAGAGTAATCGAACCCATCTTTATAGTCACCCTGTTACGGTGTGACGTTTGATGTTATCAAGATACTCTTCCGGTGTTAGCAATTAACATGATCTCGTGGTCTAAGGATAAAGATTACTTCGTATGATGTTATAGCAATATAAACATAATGACTTGATCGTAATGCTATACTTCAGATGAATGTTCATCACATCATTTCATAAATGTTGTGACCTTGTTATTAACAACATCCAATGTCCATGATCAGAAAACCTTGATCACCTTGTTAATCAACAAGCTACTCTATAAGAGAGGCATAACTAGGAACCCTTTTTGTTTATTAAACACACATGTATTGATGTTTACGATCAATACAATTCTAGCATGCAAAATAAACATCTATCATATATAAGGAATACATAATAACAACTTTATTATTGCATCTCAGGGCATATTTCCTTCATCACCTGCTTATGAAAAAGGATGCTAAGCCTAGGTTGATTAGGTCGGTTTTATTACTACAAGAATATGATTTGCAAATAGTAGATAGGAGGGGTAAGGATAATCCAGTAGAAGATCATCTCTCTAGGATGGAGGGAATAATTAATGACCCCGTACCTATTAATGAATAATTTCGGGAGAATCTTTAGCAAAGGTAGAAATTGATGATCCATGGTATGCAGATTATGCTAACTATCTAGCAACAAAAATTTTACCTCCCGGTATGTCAAGAAATCAAAGAATGAAATTCTTTAATGATCTTAAATATTACTTTTGGGATGATCCATATCTATATCGTCATGGACTTGACGGAATGATTCGGAAGTGTGTTCCTAATCACGAAATGAATGCGATATTGAAGGCTTGTCATGACAGTCCATATGGAGGGCATCATGCAGGTAAAAGGACTGCTGCAAAGGTACTTCAATCCGGATTCTATTGGCCCACCTTACTCAAGGATGCACACAGGTATGTGAAATATTGCGATGCTTGCCAAAGAAGAGGTAATATAGGTAGGAGACAAGAAATGGCAATAAATTATAGTCTAATAATTGAACCCTTTGATGTGTAGGGAATGGATTACATGGGGACATTTACAGAGTCAAACGGTTATACTCATATTCTTGTTGTTGTTGACTATGTTACTGAGTGGGTTGAATCTATCCCAACGAATCATGCAGATGCAGCTACCTCAGTGAAGATGATCAAGGATGTCATATTCCTCAGGTTTGGAGTTCCTAGATTTTTAATTACTAGCGGTGGTTCTCATTTTATGAAAGAGACTTTCAGGAAAATCCTCATCAAGTATGGAGTAACTCACCGCGTTGCTTCACCATATTATCCCCAAATAAGTGGTCATGTGGAACTCTCAAATAGAGAACTAAAGACCATATTTGAGAAGACAGTGGCAAATCAAGAAAATATTGGTCATACAAGTTAAATTACACTCTATGGGCATACCATACTACATTTAAAAATCTAGTGGGTATGACACCTTATAATATGGTGTACGGTAAGGCATGCCATTTACCATTAGAAATAGAACACCAAGCTTTTTGGGCAATCAAGAATCTAAATTATGATCTCAAAGCAACAGGGGAAAAGCGTTTATTAGATATGCATGATTTATATGAGTTTAGAAGTGAAGCCTATGAGAATGCTAGGTTATTTAAAGAAAAAGTTAAAAGATGGCATGGTAGAAAAATAGATAATATTTTTTTTTAAAGTTGACACAAAGTGTTGCTCTATAATTCTCGTCTTAAGTTGTTTCTAGGAAAACTCAGGTCGAAGTGGGAAGGTCCATATGTAGTTGAAGAAGCCTATTCATCGGGAGTAGTGAAGCTCCAAGGAAAAACAACATCTCTTGCATGGGTGGTAAATGGACAACGCTTGAAGCATTATCGGGTGAAAGAAGATATAAGTGCAATCACTATAGAGTTGAGCACCCCCGAAGAAGTGATAGAGCGAAAATACATGAAGAGCGGCAATTACAAGAAGACTGGACTCAAGACGGAATGAGCGGTACTACGGTCAAGCTATTGACCATAAAAGAGCGCTTCATGGGAGGAAACCTATGTGAACTAAAGGTTGAGTAAGTTTTTAAATTTTTAGTTAAAGTATAGTTTGAGTATTGTTTTTAATGAGAATTATTCATGCGCTCGCAAAGAAGAAGGAAGATTGATGATGCCAAAATTGGTCGAAAGTCTAAGCTGACATTTCTCTATCAAAATTCGATATTTCGTTAAGTTTCAGATTAATAAAGAATACCTGGAGAAGCAGAAAAAATTTGGTGGACACAGAAGGTTTAACGACCAACTATACGACGAGAATAAAAATTCTAGCCGTATAGTTATTGTGACATCGACGCTTCCGTCCACAGAAGGTACTGAGAGTTTAACGACCAACTATACGGCCGGAATTAAAAATTCCCCATATAGTCATGTCGTATAGTTATCGACTCTTCTCCAAAAAAAATGTCGAGGAAACAGAGAGTTTAACGACCAACTATACGGACATAATTAAAAATTATGCCCGTATAGTTGCGGTCGTACAGTTGTCTACATATTTGACAAAATAATTTCTAGAATACTAAGAGTTTAACGACCAACTATACAGCCAGAATTAAAAATTCTACACGTATAGTCGCAGTCGTATAGTTATCGACCCTTCTTCAAAAAAATTCTCGAGGAAACAGAGAGTTTAACGACCAACTATACGGCAGGAATTAAAAATTCCGCCCGTATAGTTCCGACCGTATAGTTAGGTACCGACGTAGATGTAATTTATAGTCGGTTCACAACTATAGGCGGGAGCTATACGGGTTGCACCCGTATAGTTGCTCGTTATGCAAGACGGCTAGAGTTTTTGAGCCCTCCTTTTAAAGCTGATCATATCTAAACTTTTTCATTAAGTTTTCGCAGAGCTACAACCTCCAGCCTTGAAAAATCCTTGCCATCCCTATACAAGCCCTCTAATAACATCCGTGCAGCGAAGCCATGCAGCCCTCCCACGTCAACCAGATCTGGAAGAAGAAAGATGAGAAACCCGTGAAGAGGATCGAGGAAGCAGAACCTAAAGGATCGTCATCATCATCCGGCCTGGAGATCAAGCCTCTCCCAAATTGGGAGGACCTGTTCCCACAGAGGATGGAGATGATGAGACAAGCTGAGTGGGGAAGGAACAAGGATGAGTACCTACCTAATCCTTATCGTTACAACATGGGATCCTATTATAAACCTCCTCTTGTTCCATCACCTCTTAAACCTAAGAAAGTGCGGCAAGATGAGATTCATGATAAGATCTGTGAGTTAGAAAAGGCTTGTAAGGCATGTATTGAAACAATTGGAGAAGGAATTGACTCCTACTTGATGATGAGCAAAGACCTTGAGAAGAAGGTCGATGCAATCGATGGTAGAGTTGGTTTCTTGATTAAAACTATCTTTGAGTTAACAGATGAGAAGAAATTCCTCAAGAGGAAAATGTTGAAGCTCCAATACGACATGGCCAAGCTCAGCATTCGCTTTGAAAGCATAGTTAAAGCGGGCAACGTTAAGGAAGAAGGCGACGCTCCATCTAGACAAGAGGAGGAATAGGTACCTACAAGGAGTTAATTGATCCCGCCTGGCTTGATTCCAATCTTGGGAAGATCTTTAAAGACCTTGTAATCTCTCTTATAAGTTCTACATTATAGTTTTTGCATTAGTTCAAACTAGAAATAAAGTTTGCACCGTTAGAATTCCCTTCAGGAATAGTCGATCCCTTTTATGAAATTCCGAGTTTATTATTATATATGGAGGAATATTGAGTTTGTGTTTGCTTTATTGATATATGAATGGCTTGAGTATGATTTTACTTGCACTTGATGATAGCGATAGGAGTCTTCCACACCATTGGTATTAACGGAACACATAAAGATAATTTAGTCAATATGTTGTAAGTCTATGGTTTGATTCACAAAGAAAAATTATCTATCCAATTAAGTTAAAAGAGAAACCTTGAACAAAGGAAAATGAAAGTGTTATCCAAATAGAGTGAGAACAAGTCGAGGTAGAATCTCAAGTCATAAAAATACTTCATATACAGTTGGAATTTGATAATTGATATCGTTGAACTTTGAATTCCTACATGAAGTAGAATATATGGCTAGCTCCTTTGCACAACACTTAAAACAAAAGTGTGAGCATATATGCAAAAGAAAAGAAAAATAGTGAATGTGCGAAGAGCAAATAGGCATATACCACCGTATTGTAGTATGACAAAGAGACACTTTTGAGATTTTGAATCCCAAGTGAATACGTCACTCCTAAAACGCTTGGGACTACCTTGTTAACTCATTCGGTTGAATCGGATACTTCTACATTGTGTTGAGATTCATCTTTTATGTACTGTTAATAACTGAGGTGTGGAAGCCTTATAATACTATTCAGATGGTTCGAGTAAGGTACTATTCATGAACTTATTCCCCTGTATCGTACATGATAAACACATGCTGCAATTGCCTCATTTATTTTATCGACTCAGCTTCATGAATATGAGGATCACATCCATTCAGATAAAAACTTGGGGAAGTTAATGAGTGCATATTTGCATCATGTTTTACATTATTATTTTGTATTGTAGATGTGGGATCTTGGTATTTTACGGTGCTCGCGTGCACATTTTATGTCTGTTTTCACCAGGATCGGGACAGATGATGGATCCAATTACTGAAGCAGTTGTACTATGGAGAAAAGGAGTAAAATAACGTAAATCGCTTATTTGGGAAATATTAATAATACCAGAGGAAAACCAGAAGCAAACAAGGGAGGAGAGAGCATAACGACCAACTATACGGCGGGAGAATTTCTTCTGCCCGTATAGCTCCGGCCGTATAGTTGGCGCCGTCTCTGCCTCGTCAAATAGTTTCACCCCGTGCAATTGGTTCGGGGAGACAACATACAAAACACCTAGAAGTCGCAAAAACATCACCTCCGGAAGGCATCTGGAGGAGGAACTAATCCGCCAGGGATCCATCTTCACCCTGCGCAGATCCGGGATGCTAAGGCATCGATCTTCATCAACCACCACTGCATCACCACCATCCTCATCCATCCCATATACATCTTATCTAGATCTTATTGTAATTCCTATACTCGTTGTGGATTTATACATGTACTATCCATCTATGATTGTTTCCATTATCATTGCCATGATGTTGATTGCATCCATGTCTGAGTAGATCTTTAGTTCTTGGGGAGATGGAGAAACCCTAGCATATGACTGAGATGAGATAGAGATTATTATGTTATACATCATTATGTGTACGTGTTAATTGTCTTCATCTTAATATTAAGGAGAAGTGCACCTTCTTAATATTTGCCTCTTATGAGGACTCGATGGAGGGGATTACTTGTTAGTAGACGGGGGATGATAGCGCTTACTGTGACTATAAGGCTATTGTCATACCTTACGTACTAACTTGGGGAACCAATGAGAATTCATCAAGCCATATCCATGCCATAGGATAAATCCTTTAATAGCGCGGTAATGTGATGGTTGTCGGTTACTGTCTATTGTGGTTATGAGGACGATATGTGTAGCAGTTGCTGGCAAGTCGTCCATTTATGGAGCTCACTAGTAGAAAACAGACCTTTGGTCTAGGGGCATTAGTCCCGGTTTTGCTACAAACCGGGACTAATGCCCCGGTCCCAACGGCTAGATCTGGCCCCAGGGGGTGGCAGGCACTAGCCCTGGTTCGAACGGGATCTTTAGTCCCGGGTCGTGTAACAAACCGGGACTAAAGGGTTTCAGGCAGGCTGGATCGGGCGCCAGACCCTTTAGTCCTGGTTTGTTATACGAACCTAGTCCCGGTTCTAGACATGAACCGGGACTAAAGGTCTGGCTATATCTTCTTCCCCCACCTGCCCGAGCCACCATTTCAAGCTGGTGGCTCCTCTCTCTCTTTCTTGCTTCAAGCTCGAGTTCATGCCCAATTTTCTTTCAAGATTTTTCTGTATTTTTTGGTGCCCCATCTATCCAAAGGTTCTAAAAGGTGTGCAACTTCATCCTTTGAACTCTCATTGCTATATTAGCTCATTTCATGCTCTATCTTGTAGATGGATTTGTGAATTTAGTTTGGCAGTAATTTTTGCAATGAACATTAGATCGATGTTTAGATTCTATCTTTAATGTAAGGAACTCTAAGGTAAATATCACAATATGTGGATTCTATCTATATATGTTGTTTTGGCACATAGTCTCGAAATTTGATTTTAGAAGCACACACATGCGTGAGTTCATCATTCTAACTAGCTGGGAAAAATATCCTTCTTCATCTACCTGCGTTCAACAAAATGAAAAAATTGTAACAAATATAGGGTTAATTCATAAAAGCTTGATAAGAAGACATCACAATACATCGTCGAGAAGCTCCTCTATGGCTAGCTCCTCGAAGATGTCTGAGGATAGGATCCTCAGACATCTTCAAGAGAAGCTCCGCCGTAGTGGTTTCCCTCTCGCACCATCTTGGAGTTAATAACTTCTCTATCTATAGATTAATACGCCGGGTAACAAAAACAATTCACATATTAGGGAGTGCCTCTATGGCGAGCTCCTCGAAGATGTCCGAGGACGAGATCCTAAGACATCTTCGAGAAGCTCTGCCGTAGTGGTGTCCCTGCTCTCGCACACCATCTTTCAGTTTATATCTTCTCTAGCTAGATCAGTATGATGGTGGAGCTAACTAATTTCACATATTAGAGAGTGCCTCTACGGCGAGCTCCTCGAAGATGTCTGAGGATGAGGTCCTAAGACATCTTCAAGAAGCTCCGCCATAGTGGTGTCCCTGGTCTCGCACACCATCTTGCAGTTCTTCACAAGAATGAATACCTATTTATAGATTAAGCAGCACAACATAGTGTCGGGCACTGAAGACATAATGTCGACACACTCACCCCTAGTGCTGCCACCCACCCAAAATAGTGTCGTCATTTACTGGCTTAGTGTAGCCCACTGAGAACATAGTGTTGACATATTGTCGCCACATCCACATTTAGTCCTGGTTGGTGCCTCCAACCGGGACTAAAGGTTCATCATATCTTTAGTCCCGGTTGCTGGCTTTAATTTTGTTTTTTAGATTATTACTAATTATGATGTACTTAATTAATTATATAGTGCAGATGAGCCGGCAATGGATGTACGCTGACCGACTCTCTAGCGAGTTCATTAAAGACATTCTTTTCTCCTTGTGGCTGAGGCAAACAAGCGGAATGGTTTTATGTCTTTTCCATGTGGTGTCTGTCGGAATCATAAGGAATACTCTTCCTCAAGAGTCCTTCACAACCACCTGTTTCGGTCCGGTTTCATGACCGGCTATAATTGTTGGACCAAGCACGGAGAAAGAAGGGTTATGATGGAAGACAACGAAGAAGAAGAGAATGATTACGACTACCCTACTATGCCCCTGAATACGATGGTACTACAATGGAAGACATTGATGAAGAAAAAGATGAAGAACATGCATCAGATCTACCCGATGATGATCCTAGTCGGGCCATTGTTGATGCCCAGAAAGAATGCGTAACTGAAAAGGAGAGGTTGAAGTTCAAGCAGAGTTAGAGGATCACAACAAATTGTTGTACCCAAATTGTGAAGATGGGCACAAAAAACTAGGTAGCACACTGGAATTGCTGCAATGGAAGGCAGAGAACGGTGTGACTGACAAAGGATTTGAAAAGTTGCTGAAAATAATGAAGAAGTTGCTTCCAAAGGATAACATACTGCCCGCCAGTAACTACAAAGCAAAGAAGGTTGTCTGCCCTCTAGGATTAGAGGTGCAGAAGATACATGCATGCATTAATGACTGCATCCTCTACCGCGGCAAGGAGTACGAGAATTCGGATGCATGCCCAGTATGCACTGCATTGCGGTATAAGATAAGACGAGATGACCCTGGTGATGTTGAGGGCGAGCGCCACATGAAGAGGGTTCCTGCCAAGGTGATGTGGTATGCTCTTATAATACCACGGTTGAAACCTTTGTTCAGGAACAAAGAGCATGGCAAGTTTTTGCGATGGCACATGGAAGACCGTAAGAAAGACGAGATGTTGAGACACCCGGCTAATAGGTCGCAGTGGAGAAAAATCGAGAGAGAGTTTCCGAACTTTGCAGGTGATGCGAGGAATTTATGGTTTGGTCTAAGTATAGATGACATGAATCCTTTTGGGGAGCAGAGCTGCAGTCATAGCACCTGGTCTGTGACTCTGTGTATCTATAACCTTCCTCCTTGGTTGTGCATGAAGCGGAAGTTCATTATGATGCCAGTGCTCATCCAAGGCCCGAAGCAACCCGACAACGACATTGATGTGTACCTAAGGCCATTAGTTGAAGAACTCTTACAGTTGTGGTACGGACAATGTGTACGTGTGTGGGATGAGAGCAAGAAGGAGGAATTTGACCTACGAGCGTTGTTGTTCATAACAATCAATGATTGGCCTGCTCTTAGTAACATTTCAGGACAGACAAACAAGGGATACAATGCATGCACACACTGTTTAAATGAGACTGAAAGTATATATTTGGATAAATGTAAGAAGAATGTACCGGGAATCGCTGCTTTTCTTCCGCCCACGCACACCCTAAGAAAGAAAGGTAAGCATTTCAATGGTGAGGCAGACATCCGGTGTAAGCCTATCCGCCGTACTGGTGATGATGTATTTGATATGGTGAAGGATTTAAAAGTAATCTTTGGAAAGGGTCCTAGTAGACAATCTGTTCTGAAGGACGATGTTGGACACGCACCCATGTGGAAAAAGAAATCTATATTTTGGGACCTACCCTATTGGAAAGTCCTAGAGGTCCGCTCTGCAATTGACGTGACGCACCTAACGAAGAATCTTTGCGTGACGCTGCTAGGCTTCTTGGGCGTGTATGGGAAGAGCAAAGATACACCTGAAGCACGGCGGGACCAACAACGTATGAAAGACCGAGACGACATGCATCCAGAGATGTTTGAAGGTAGTGCTAGCTACGCTCTTACCAAAGAAGAGAAGGAAATCTTTTTTGAAGTCCTTTACAGTATCAAGGTCCTGTCTGGTTTCTCGTTGAACATAAAGGGAATAATAAATATGGCAGAGAAAAAATTTCAAAACCTAAAGTCTCATGACTGCCACGTGCTTATGACCCAGCTGCTTCCGATTGCATTGAGGGGACTCCTACCGGAAAATGTTCGAGTACCTATTGTGAAGCTATGTCCGTTTCTCAATGCAATTTCTCATAAGGTAATCAGTCTAGATAGTGTACCAAGGTTACAGAAAGATGTGGTCCAATGTCTTGTCAACTTCGAGTTGGTGTTCCCACCATCCTTCTTCAATATTATGACGCACCTCCTAGTTCACCTAGTCGAAGAGATTAACATTCTCGGTCCTGTATTTCTACATGATGTGTTCCCCTTTGACAGGTTCATGGGAGTGTTAAAGAAATATGTTCATAACCGTGCTAGGCCAGAAGGAAGCATCTCAAAGGGATATGGAACAAAGGAGGTCATTGAGTTTTGTGTTGACTTTATTCCTGACCTTAAGCCCATCGGTGTTCCTAAATCACGGCATGAGGGTAGACTTAGTGGAAAAGGCATGCTAGGAAAGAAAGCAAGGATATGTATGGACGGGCATTCTCTCACTAAAGCACACTACACAGTTCTGCAAAGTTCCACCTTGGTGGCTCCGTATATCGAGGAACACAAGAATATTGTACACTCCAACAACCCGGGAAAGCCTGGCTCCTGGATTAGAGATGAACACATGAGGACTTTTGGCGGTTGGTTGCAGACACATCTCATGAATGACGTAAATGTTGGAGAGCAGTTGTACTTGTTGGCCAGGTCACCATCTTCGACTATATTGACTTTCCAAGGATACGAGATAAATGGAAATACATTTTACACGATCTCCCAAGATAAAAAGAGCACCAATCAAAACAGTGGTGTCCGATTTGATGCAATAGACGAGAATGGGCAAAAGGATACATATTATGGTTACATAGAGGAGATATGGGAACTTGACTATGGACCTTATTTTAAGGTCCCTTTGTTTCGGTGCAAATGGGTCAAGATGACAGGAGGCAGGGTTGAGGTAGACAAGAAATACGGAATGACAACAGTAGATCTCAACAACCTCCCGTTAAGTAAGGAAGATGCTCCATGGTTACGGATTAGAAGAAAATCCTAACAATAGAGATATGTGGATGTTGGTGATGTACAATATTATTAAACCTTTATTTTTAATGATCTCCTTATATATAAATGGATATGAACTATCTCGATCTCAATAGTATTGCAACTTGCTGTGGCCAGACATTTATTAATATTAAACCGTAAAAATAGTCATAATCATATCTAGTCCTGTAGTACACAGCTTTAGGATCGTCTTCGGAATCATCATCGTCGTCGCTCGTAGCACGCTGCTGGATCCTCAACCCTTCCCTAGCTTGTGCACGGGGGAATGGGGGAGGGGGCACCTGCCACTCCGGCCTCGGATTCATGATGCACGGGGGAGGGGGATCACGGATGACGACCCCAGTATGCCCTAGGCCTTCACCACCACCACCATTCTTGTGGCTATGCGGCTGGTGAAAGTGCGGGTACCTCAGGCGAGGATGGTCTCCCATGGCGATGTAGCGGATCACGCCGGCGATAGTCCGGTTCGCCCACCACAGGCGGCGACCAGCCTCGTTGTGGTTCATCATGGGGCTCGTCACCTCGCACTGGCGAACTCCCTTTCTCGCCGGTTTGCGAAGAAGGCATTCCAGGTGTCGAGGTTGTCGGGATCCCAATGGGGATCCATCCGCTGCTCCGGCGTGAGATCGAGGTAGAAGTGGTTGATGATGGTCATCAAGGGTCGAACCTTGAGGCACAGGAGGAACAGAACCCTCCGATTGCTCAAAGCATCCAGCGGCAGCCAAGACAGCGGGCATGGGTAGCTGGAGGCGCACAGCGCCTCGGTCTCCTCGAGCGTCAGAAAGGCCCAATAAGCGGTGTCCATTGTTGTGAGAAAGAAGGTGTGGATGTGTGGATGGACATGACGGTCGGCCTAGATATAGAGGGAAATGGCGGGAGAACATGGCGGGAAGCGGGGGAAATAGCGAGAAAACATGGCGAGAAGCGGGGGAAATGGCGGGAAAACATGGCGGGAAGCGGGAGAAATGACGGGAAAACATGGCGGGAAGCGGGGGAAATGGCGGGAAAACATGGCGGAAAGCAGGGGAAATGGCGGGAAAACATGGCGGGAAGCGGGGGAAATAGCAGGAAATATGTTTTAGTCCGAGATACTAGTTTTAGTATTAAATATTATATTTCTAATGAGTATATTTTTTTGTGAATATTTTGGTATATTATATGTATTTTTCTGTTTTTAAATAATAAACTATATTTTTTCCAACATTTGTACTAAATATAATACTTGTTAAACAATAGATAATTTCATTTAAGTTGTATAATAAAGTATGATAATAGATTTAAATTATAGATCTTCTTTTTCTGAAAATTTTGATATATAATACATAATTTTCTGAAAACTATAAATCATTTTCCTTTTTGGCACCAAAAATCACCTTTAGCCCCGGGTTGTAATACAAACCGGGGCTAAAGGTCCCCCTTCCCTTTAGCCCCGGTTTGTAATCGAGAAGAGCGGCGGGCGAAAACAACTTTAGCCCCGGGTTGTAATACAAACCGAGGCTAAAGGGGGCTAAAGGTGGTGGGGTATAAATACCTCACCCGTACCCCGGGTCGTGCCACGACCCGGAGAGCCGTTTTCACCATCCCAGAGCTCGCCGCCCACGCCACCATCCGCCCCGCCGCCGCCCGCGCCCGTGAAGAGGAGCTCGCCACCCATCGTCTCCGCGTCGTTCATCCCGCCACCGGTCATATTATTTTGAAGGGAATACTAGATCCTCTAATTCGGTAGCGAAGTCGAAAGGTTGGTGCACTCTATGGAAGATCCCAATTCTTTCTAAGCTCGGAGTATTTCTCAGGAGGCTTGCGCAGCAGTAGCTTCCCAACGTTGATCTACCGGAGCATCGTAACATGGTAGCCTCGAGTGCATGCACATTATGTGGGGCAAATGACTCATGGAGGCACTCTTTGATTGAATGCAATATGGCTATGCCGGTTTGGGCCTTGTCTGATGAATTAAAGGTGGAGCATATGATGTCTATAGGAGAACCTAATGCAAAGAACTGGCTTTTCAAACTCATGAAGTCATTGCCACATGTTCAGTTTACGAGGTTAACCATAACCCTTTGGGCAATTTGGACAGCAAGACGCAAAGCTATCTACGAGGACATCTTCCGAAGTCCCCTCTCAACCCACAGTTTTATTAACACATACCTGCAGGAGCTAAATTCTTTGCCAATATGACCGGTGCCTCATGCAGCTAGTCGATCACCAGCCACAACAAGAGCTAGGTGGAATCCACCTCCTGCCCTAGTTCCAAAGATAAACGTTGATGCGGTTGTTTCGAAACATGAGTCTAACGGTGCAGCGGTTGCTCTTTGCTGAGATGGTGATGGTTCATAGCTAAGTGCTTCGGTCGTGGTCATCCACGTAATATCTGACCCGGCTACCCTAGAGGCTTTGGCGTGCCGCGAGGCGCTGGCCTTGGCAGTGGAGCGATCTATAGAATTTGCCTTGATTTAGCTTTGCCAGCTTGCATGGACCATCTGTAATAAGAAGTTTCTGACAGGTTTTTTTACTAATGAAACTGATACAACTATAGCTCTTCGGCTTGTCCAAAAGTTATTGGAAATGACTATAAATTATAAAAAGATAAACCATCTTAATTTCATAAGTGATACACACATACAAACACACACCGTATACATGTCGCTAAACTGATGCACATACTGACATGCTGTATTATAAATTGGGTTCGAATGCAAGCGGGTGCTAGCTAGCCCTGCAGCCGACGTCTCTTGTAGCTGACCATCATACTTCCTTGAGGCTCTGGGATTAACTTATTCCAATTAGTTTTGGGATAAGGGGACAATAATTTGAGATCAAAGTTGTTCAGGAGATGGCTCCATATGACTTTAATTTGCACATAAGAATAGGCCTCCCCAACGCAAGAATGCCTTCCAGCGCCAAAAGATGTATAAGAGAATTTGCCGCCAACTACGTCCTCCTGTCTTGCGGGACCAAACCTATCAGGGTCATACAAATGAGGATCCTTATAAATATAAGGCATCCTATTGTTTTGCACTATAGGACTTGCAATAGTATGCCCTTTCGGAATGTCATACTCTTGTCCTTCTTTTGTCCAAACCGTGAAATGTTTATGCGCCGTGCGAATCAACATTGGTGCTGGTGGGTGCATCCGGAGTGCCTCTTTGATACACCTATGAAGGGTATTCATCTCTAGCAAGGCATCATATTCTATTTTGCCCTTGTATTTCATCATAATTTCCTTCTGCTCCTCAGATGCAGCTGTTAAGATTTTTTCATGGCTGAGTAGGCCAGCTCCGGTCCAGGTAATAGCTTGAGAGCTTGTGTGCTTTCCAGCAAAGATCAATCCAATTATCAGTCCTGTTACCTCTGTTTCGGTTGTGGAGCGCCCGTCTTTATACTTGGAATCCATCAGTTTCTGTAGCACGTCCTCCTCAACCCTGCTAGAGCTCTTACGTGATCTCAGAATTTGAGAGAATATTTCTATTAGCTTCATACGTGCCTTGTCACGCCTGCGGTTTGCTGGAATTGGGATGTATGGGAAAAAGACACTGGCCAAGTTCACTCCGTTTTCGATATCACGGAACAGTGTATAGAACTCCTCAAACATCTTCTCCCGGACCTCTTTTCCTAGTAGACAACGGCTTGAGATCAACATGAGTATCTCTTCAAATTCGTGTTTTAAATCAACAATGCCTTCTTGGCCCCATTTGCCAAAGTATTCCTACGAAACAAAAACA
Source organism: Avena insularis (assembly GCA_023614405.1). NCBI lineage: Eukaryota > Viridiplantae > Streptophyta > Magnoliopsida > Poales > Poaceae > Avena > Avena insularis. The sequence continues at coordinate 556,167,241 of CM042692.1, read as the reverse complement.
CAACATTTCATAAGTGGGTATGGTAGTAAAAAAATGCAAATATACCACCTGTATGTACAAATTTAAACTAACTATCTACAAAAAGTGATACATTACGGGCAAATATTAGGAAAATGCCCATGATAAGTATACCATGTAATAACCGGTTGTACCAGAGTAGTACACTTTTGCTAATTTAATTTGGCGCATTGGTAGATAAGAACAATTATTTTGTTGTGGAAGTCATGTGTCAATCTCAGAAGTATTGATCATAACATTAGCAGCCGTCTATCTTTTAAATCCATTACAGCCAATAATTTGTCTTTGGCAAAATTCCCCATTGTATTCACGAATACAGAGGACCACACTAGTCTAGTTTCAGGATTATGCAACGGAAGTTGCTATAAATCCTATGGAAGAGTACAGTACCACAGTGGATTAAAACTTACTCCTCCCTCCGATCCATATTAACTGTCGTTGAATCAGATATATCTAGCACTAAAATATGTTTAGATACATCCGATTCAGTGATAATTAATATGGATCAGAGGAAGTACTAATTCTTAACGGAAATCACAGAGATAGGGGATGCCAAGAATATGCTACATACCTCCACCTCTTGAAGCATGGGATGGAAATGTCCCCTCAACTTTGATTGCCTTAATGCTTCAAGATAAAAACGAGACTGCTCATTCCGAGTTGCCGTATCAACGCCATAAGCAACCTCTTGTCCAAACATGGGTACAGTAAACTCAAGAAAATTGCCATGGCTAATATCTGAATCTAACCCTTGAAAGAAATGAGCTGAGACCTCCGGTCCGATCAGAAGGGTTATATGACGTCCAAATAGACTAATTGTAAACACACTGCCATACTTCTTATATAGACAGTTTATCTTAGTTGGAAGATCCTTTCCAAAAAGGTTAGGTAAAAGTCGCAGCAGAGCAAAACAATTCACCACTGGTGGAAGTGGTTTCCCAGTGGTTGGAGCAACGGCAATCTTTCGTCTTATAATCCCGAGTAGGAGAGTGATGAAAGCAAGAGCCACGGTGAACCACATGGCGCCACTTGTCATGTCCATGCTGTTATAGACTCCTAGTAGTTAATTATATCACCAATCAGAATAGCAATAGGATTTGTACTGCAAGAATTGAATATTCAAATTAGATGTTCGAATATAGGATTATACAAACTCAGGAGATTAACGGTTTCAAAACTAAAAAAATAGATATTCGAATTTAGCAAATAACATGTTCATGTGCTCTCTTTTTTTTTTGAACAGGGGTAGGTCCTGAAGGACCTAGAGCTTCATTCATATCCGTCAGTGGAGTTACAACTTAGAAGAAAGGACTCAAGGAAATAAGAAGGTTGATTTGGACTACCGAAGTTTCCAGACTATTCTTTTGCCTACTGAACCAGACTTCCGTGCAAGGAATCACGTGATCAAACTACTACTCCCTCTGTTCAGAAATGTAAAACGTTTTAGCTTTGTGAATCGAATATATCTAGACATATTTTAGTGTATAGGTTCGTAGAGGTTCAGAGTGAACCTATACACTAAAAAACGTTTACATACATTTATTTCACAAATCTAAAACGTCTTATATTTCTAAACGGAGAGAGTAGTAGTAAAACTTAAAGTTACTCATAGGTGGTAACAAATAGTTAACTTTTTGCGGCGAGAGCCTGCCGAATACATGCCATGGAGAAAATAAATCAAGTTTGACCATATATACCTGTCTACCTGAATACACCTTCAGAATGAGAACGCATCAGAGGACTGCTACCTCGCAAGATTTCTTCTTAGACTGCATATGACCATACAAAACTGTCGGTGTGTCACACACATATATATAACAGGGACGGTGAACCCAAGGAAACGTAAATGCCTGACTGGATTAGCAACAAATTGGGCTCTTGGAAAAATCAGAGAGAAACGGTTAAGGAAACTAAGGGACGTTTGGATCCAAGATTGCTGAGCTAACTCTTGCCGTGGCAGGCTTAACGTTTAGCAACGTTGAACTAATCTCACGTTTAGAGTGCGAGCTAGGCACAAACATGCTAGCAAAATGACGAGACTGTTTGGCAACCCCTGCCGGGCGGACCGGTTCTGAGACTGCTCCATAAAAAGAAAGAAGACTAGAGTCGAAGGCACATAAGAAATTGACACAGAAAATAAGAAGTACTGGGATTGCTCCTCTATTTATAGACTACTGGGATAAACCTACATCGGCTAACCTAGCCTGGTAGAGGCGTCACCGAATAGGCCCCTACTGGCCCAGTTTTCCAACACTCCCCCTGGGTATCTTATCTATATATCTATGTCTCAAAACTCCAAAAAAACCCAGTGAAAAAAAGATGGAGAAAAGTACATGGTATACCTCTTGCTGTGTTGCATGAATTGTCTCATTAAAAACCTCATGTGAGAAACTTCATAAAAATCACTAAAGGAAAAGAGTACAATTCACCTAACTATAAAGTTAAGTACTCAATCATCGGGATCAGGATTTCAACGATGAGTTTGTGAAGATTCTCCCCCTGAACCTTGCATCTCCGTTAGTCTCATCATGTCAATTCTACGAACACATCTCTCGAAATAAGATGCCGGCAATGATTTAGTGAATAAATCAGCGATATTTTCACAATGACTTAGTGTGCAATATTTTTACTTCGTTCATCTTTTGCAATTCATGTGCATAGAAGAACTTGGGGTTTATATGCTTTGTAAGATGCTCTTCACGTAACCTGTCTAGACTTGTGCAACACAAGCAGCATTATCTTCCTAAATAATTGTTAGGGTTTGTACGGTGTTCAGCACACATGACATCTGGATGTGCCTGACTACTCGTCGAAGCCATACACACTCTCGTGATGCTTCATATAATGCAATGATTTCCGAGTGGTTCGTCGAAGTTCACACAAAAGTTTGCTTAGGCGATTTTCAGGAAATCGTTGTTCCACCACAAAGGAAAACATATTTAGTCTGTGACTTGAACGTGCGGCTCCGAAAGGTACCCAGCATCTGGTAGCCTATAACAAATAGGTCTTGGTTCTTTTGGTAAAACAATCCAAGGTCTTTGGTCCCTTGTAGGTACCGAAAGATGTCCTTAACGCCTTTCTAATGCCTCTTGGTAGGCTGAGAACTACACCTAGCAAGTAGATTGACGGCGAATGCAATATCCGGTCTTGTACAATTTGCGAGGTACATAAGTGCTCCAACCGCACTTAAGTAGGGGAATTCCGGTTCCAAAATTTCCTCCCCCTCTTCTTTAGGCCTGAACGGGTCCTTATCTTGCTGCAAAGATCTTCCGACAATCGGGGTCTTAGAAGGATATGCTTTATCAAACCCAAATCGTTCCAACACCTTCTGGGTGTAGGCCGACTGGTGAACTAGAATCCCAGCAAGGGAATGCTCAAGTTGCAGACCTGGGCAGAACTTAGTTTTTCCTAAGTCTTTCATCTCGAATTTCGACATTAGGTAGGAACTCGCTTTCTCAATATCGTCAGGTGTACCGATTATATTTAATTTGTCTATGTACACCGAGATAATACAGAAACCATCTTGCGATCTCCGTATAAAAACACATGAGCAATCTTCATTGCTCACGTAGCCCTTATGATGAAGGAAATCGCTTAAACGATTATACCACATCCTACCTGACTGTTTTAATCCATACAATGACTTCTTAAGCTGAACATTGTATAATTCCGTGTTTGCCCTATCTTGGTTCAGGACAGGGATACCTTCTGGTACTTTCACATATATGTCCGAATCCAAGTTACCATATAGGTAAGAAGTGACAACATCCATCAGTTTTATTTTTAAGTCCATGTTTACTGTCATTGAGATCAAGTATCTAAAGGTAATTCCATCCATGACCGGGAAGTAAGTTTCCTCAAAGTTAACATCTGTTCGTTGAGTGAAACCTTGATCAACGAGCCTTGCTTTGTACCTTACTACTTCATTATTTTTGTTTCTCTTTCGAACAAAAACCTACTTATGGACAATAGGTCGAATATGGGGAGGAGTTAGACAAACAAGTCTAAGTACCTCTCTTTTGTTTAACGATAATAATTCAGAAGTGATTGCCTTCTATCAATCTTTCCAATCCGACCTTTTCTTACAATCAGCGAGCGTGTTAGGCTCAGGGTCAAGATCTATGATTGAGGCAATTTTCTTGGCAAAATTAACGTCGACATTTGCCATAGCTCGGTTGTATGACTCGCGCGAATTAACATAGTTAATGGCTCATTTCGTCATGGAGTGCATCAGGCACATCCTCTTACTCCACCGAATTTCCCAATCCAGGGGCTAGGTCATTTAGCTTTCCCGCTCCGATGTATGCGCACACAACTTCGCTGGGTATTTCCAATATAGGAAAATTTAAGTCTAGAATTTTGTGCACTAAAACATCCGTACTTGTGCCAGGTCTCAATTGGCTCCCCTCTTCAGGGGTAGACTATAATAAATCTCTCTTATCCTTTTTCTTCGGGCCTCCCCGGGTACTTGGGATTCGAGAAACTGGATTCCTCGTCCTCTTAGGCCTTAGGACGGGAGAAGGTATACCATCATTTTTCTATGGTATTTCAACCCTTTCTGGTGCATTGCGTGTAGGCACATGCAAATATGTCATAGTCTTTAAATCACTAAAATAATCATACAGTTGATTCGCTAATGAGTGCAAATCTAGTATCATTTGGACTTCTCGATTAGACTCAATGGTGCACGAGCCATGAGCGTGGATCCCCGTGGATTTCCATATAATTTCTCGATTTTTGTCATCCAGGGATTGATTACCTCTCCCCAAAGTCGAAAAAAGATCCTTGCCAAAAATGTAGTCAGCAAAACGAACCGTGTGACAGTCTCCTGTCATGGGGTCTAAGAACCTGATTATGGACATAGTCTGATAACCAATGTATATCCCCGACTTACGGAGCGGTCCCATTGCTGATCGCTTGGATGGTGGTATATGTACATATACTTGGCAACTGAACCTACGTAGGTGGGAAATTTTTGGTGCCGACCCTTGCGCAAGTTGGATAGAAGAGTGGATGTTGTAGGGCGCTGGTCGAAAGTTGCTGAGATTGGCAGTATGTAACACCGCGTGACCCCAACATGTAGTTGGTAAATTACAACCATGAAGGAGTGGTGGGGCAATGAATTTAATTTTTTTAATCAATGCCTCTGCAAGTCCATTTTGAGTGTGGATGTGCAGTACAGGGTTGCTCAAGTTTGATTCATGTTGCTATGCAATAATCATCGAATGCCTTTGAAGTAAATTCTCTGGCATTGTCTATTTGAATAGACTTTAAACGATAATAAGGGAATTTATTCCGTATTTGTATGATCTGGGAGATCAACTTTGCAAAAGCATGGTTCCTTGTTGACAGCAGTGATGGGGATATGCCGAATGGGGTATGTCTAGCAGGACGTTCCGGTTGAGTCAAAGGCTTAGCGAGTGGGCCTGCAGGACGGCGACTGGAATGCGACTGGTAAAAGGCCTGACGATTGGAGACTGGAGGCCCAGAAGCATACTCCAAGCCCAGTCTGATTAGGTCAAAGCCTCTGAATCCATATCTTGTTCGGTTGTAAACTGTAAACCCTAGCAAGGTGCCTCCTATATAAACCTCCCTAGGGTACTCTAAGGACTTACGTTCCATCATACACCCCTTCAAGCGACTCGCTGCTTAGACGCCGAGCTCGCCACCCCTGTAACTCGCTCTCCATGAATCTAATCTAGCAGGAGTAGGTCTTTACCCTCTGGGGGGGGCGAACCTGGGTAAACCCATGTGCATTCGCCCCCATCTCGCACCGTAGAGGGCTGCCAGCTCTAGCCCCCGATTCTATCAATCGCTGCCTACTGAACGACTGCCGTGGCCATTTCCACGATAGTGGCGCCCACTGTGGGGCCTAGCCGGACTGGCCTGAGTTCTGCGGCGAGATCGAACTCGCCAATCTACCGGCCGATCGCCACCGGCTGCATGATCGCCATCGGCAGAAACTTACAGATCCTGCCCAGCAGCTACATCCCGGCGACATGCCCGGTCACCCACATCGCGATAATGCCGGTCGGCTCCATCAACCTTTTCGTCGGGTTCACTGGCGCATTCGACCCGGCGGCGACGGTGATCGTTGGCGGATGACCGCCACACCGTGATCTGCTCTCGGAGGAGCAGGTCCGCTCCATCAGGAGCCTCGCCATCGAGTACGACTCGGCCGCCAGCAACGCGGCCGAGACCAACGCCACTACGGACGATGCGGCCCTACACGACGATGCCGATTCCGCGACCCCTGCCTCGATCGACGGATCCATCACCGCAGCATCACGGGAGGACTCTATCACGCGGGTCTCCAACCCTGAGGACTTCGAGGACTCCTCCATCCTTGGGATCTTTGATTCCGACTCCGGCTCGGAGTCCCCCGAGGACTTCCGTGCCAGATCCAATCGCTTCAACGTGATCTACATGGTGGGCAGCACAGTCGCCCTGCCGGATCCATTCTCCACACTGATCCCTCCAACCACGACGGCCATGGAGGTGGAGGAAGCCCGCCTGCGACTGGAGGAGGCGCAGCGCAAGGAGCAAGCCGAGCGCGAGAAATTCCACCTCGAGCGGGCAATGGCACAGGAGTTGTCGCTCTACCACCAGCGCTGCATCAGGACCCGCCTGAACTCCAACGTCCAGGGCCGCGTCCTAAACTTCAACGACGAGAGTGACCCCGCACGCGCGGCTGAGCACGAGTACTGCGAGAACACGCCACCAGGTGGCAGCAATCGACCACCACCCGGCGCACTGGCGACTGGAGCCCCACCACCACCCATTGGTCGCGCGCCCCCGCCAGACCATCCGCGGATCATAATCTCTCCACAGGCCCGCGATGCCAACGGACTCCCACTTTACTCCACCCCGATGGACAACGTCGTCGTGGCCGACGCCGTAGTTGCCAACCTCGACATCTAGGGAGAAGGCACGCTGCAGATCCAGTACGCCAAGGCCCTACTTGCCAGGGCCGTCGAGCAGCAAGCCGCGGGAGTCGACCCGCGGGGGCGGATGTATTCCCGCTCTTCGGCAAGCAAGGTGACCTCAAGCGGCCACCCAACCGTCGCCAACGCCGTGACCTGCCCACCACCGCAGGCCCTGGCGAACCAGCCACGGGCCTCCAACCCCGCGCTATCCACCAACGAGCCGCGACGGGTGAACAACACGGTCGCCGCCAATGGGCAACTCATCGATGCCCGAATACACATCGTCAATAACCAGGCTTGGCGGGCGCGCCAGCCCAACGATTTGAGGCACACCCTCACCAACCGCGGCCACCCCAAACCCAGGGGCTCACTCAGCCGAGTCGGTCCTAGTGCTTCAGACCTATGATCCGAGGCGAGAAGTACCCCGCCAACTTCAAGGCTCCCAAGGAGATCGAAAAGTACGATCCAACGTACGATCCAGCGGTTTGGCTGGACACATACCTCATGGTGATGGGAATCGCCGGCCACACCGACCTGCTAGCCGCTCGCTACCTCCCCCTGATGATGATGTGAATAAGTGAACCTTTTGATACCTTTAAAATATATGCCTAGCAGCGTACTTGTATTCATAAACATCCATGGTACTTAGGGAGATCAAATTTCTGGCCAAACTTGGTATGAGCTTCACCTCAGTCAGCGTGTGTGCCACGCCATCGATCCAACACCAACAATATGGCACGGGTTGTCATTCCCCACACGCACAAAATCTCCAGTCTACATAGACTCATATGAATTGAACCAATCTTTGTTACAATAAATATGAAATGAACATGCAGTATCAAGTATCTATTCATTATCACGATAAGCACAAACAACAAAATCAGTTAAACATTCACCATCATAACTATCACCAGAAATAATAGAAGTCTTACCAGTACCATCAGACTTATCTTTCGATTGGTAACTTTTGTTCCTTTTCTCCTTGTTCTGTAGCTTCCAACAATCATTATTAACATGATTAAATTTCTTAAAATACCTGTAAAACTTTTCCTTTCCCTTGGACTTTGAATGACCTCTATCGTCCTTGCTCTTAGCTCTATTGATATAGCTATTTTACCTTTGCTCGGTCCTACCATGAACCTGCAGAGTTTCAGCCTTGGATGACGACCCATCTGCCTACACCATAGTTTTCATTTTTTCCCTCTGTCTGAGGGCCTCTTGTACTTTGTCAAGGGTTAGCTCATTACAGCTCAACAATATTGTATCACGGAAGTGTGTATAAGAACTAGGCAGCGAACATAAGAGTAAGAGACCTAGATCCTCATCATTATATTTTACTTTCATAGACTACAAGTTAGAAACGATCTCTCTAAAAACAGATAAGTGATTCATTACCGATCCACCTTATTGCAACCTATGTGAGAACAACTTCATCTTCATATGCATCTTACTGTTTGATCCTTTGACATGCATATCGGTTCCATTTTCACCTACGGGGATGCCGTAGATTTCTCTGCCAACACTTTCTGTAAAATATTATTGGATAGATAAAGTTGAATCAAAGACAAAGCCTTATGATCTTTTCGCCTTTCTTCGTCGGACCAACCCTTTGCATTGTTTTTGCCAAATCCATCTAGCACTTCATCTAGATTATAAGTTTGGGCGAGAATCGACCGCATCTTCACCTGCCACAAGGACAATCTTGTGGTGTTGTCTAGCTGTGGTAGATCGAACTTTAATGACGACATGTCACAAACCATAGATTGGAATCTAGGGCTCTGATGCCACTGGTTATAAATGCGACAAGTAAATAACAAAGAACGACAACGAAATCACAGCAAAAGGACACCGATTTAACGTGAAAAAAATCTCCAACAAAGAGAGAAAAAACCACGGGCACTAGCCAGCGAAACTTCACTATATCGAGGAGTGTTTACACAACGCCAGAAATTTCACATATGCAACTCATCCCAACCGATGGCTTACAAGATGTATATATAGTGGTGGAAACCTAGGTCTTCAATGATCCGTACCGCGGGGCCGGCGATGCCCACCCCCCACCACCCCGCACCCCCAGGCGTCCCTGATGGGCACGGTTACGGGCTAACTTTAGAAACGATCCGCTTCAGCCCAAGCCTACCGACGACAGGCCTCGCACCGCTCGTAAGAAGCTAGCCTACTTAATTAAATTTGGATCATACTTCAACACCAAATCCACACTGATTTAGTCAATCTTATCTACACCGATTTAGTCAATCTTATCTCTCTTTTAGATCCACGTTGTTATCGTGTGACTCACGGACAATGACACTCTGATCCGCATTGATGTAGTCAACATATGGCACTAGAGGATCGCGCTTGAAGATTCTACACTCAGTCGTGATACTGAAGTCAATGCAGAATAGAGAGATGCTTAATTAGTAGAAGGCTCGTAATGAGTCTTCTTCTAGTTTGGATTTTTTTTTCTTTTTAGCTAGGTTTCTTAGATCTAGGGTTGTTGAATAGAGAAGGGCTCAACATGCTTTCTTCTCTAAATAAACGAGCATCCTTGGTCCATATGAAAGGAATAGATTTTATTAGAAGTGGTTGTAGTGTAATGTAATATAAGTTTTATGTGTGAATAAAATATAATTTTATATCTTAAAATGTTAAGACCGTAGTCGAGAAACTAATCTGTTACATTAATTATCATTAATTGAACGTTATCATCTCGTGATCTGCCTCTGCCTTGCCTAGGCGTATCCTATCGATATGAGTCGTTTTTGTGAGCGGAACCTAGGGATCGACTCGTTCCACACTTCCAGCACAACTGCATGTCCGTGTTGGGCAACTGGGCCGTGTCTTATAATCATGTTGGGCTGTGTTCTGCCGGGCTCCCTGTCCGTGTGGTGTTGGGCCAATGCTTCTGGTTTGCTGCCCACCCGCCCGCCCGCTCCAGCACGAACCGCAGGATGCAGCATCGATCGACGGAGCGACGGAGCGAGGCTGCCAGAGAAACTGCTGGCGGCGTGAGCATGTCCTCCAGGCTCTAGATCGAAGGGAGACGGAGCAAGGTCGGGAAGGGAACTGGGGAACGGCGGTCTCGCCGTCTTGGTCCCTCGCTAGGCTCCGGGCGAGGAACGGGGGAATTTAGGGGACTGGGCGACCCGCCTTCCCTCTTGCATGCTATCCCTAACCGTAAGACGAACCATTGCCTTGTTCAGTGACTGATGGTTCGATCCCTTTTTTTTTTTTTTTTGACACAACTGATTTTATTTTATTTTTGAGGGGGAACAGTCGCCACTTTATTCAACTATCAAATTCATAGGGATACAAAACTCATCGGGTGTTTGAGTTAACCAGATGTGACGACCAAAATTGCGAGAGACAGACGAACATGCAAGACTGTGAGCCTCAATGTTTGCCGTCCTCCGCTCATGTACAAAGGAAACTCCAACAAAGTCCTTTGTCCTTCTATCAATCTCCCGTGTAACGGAACTGAATTTGCCCAAGTAGCTTACACGGAGACTGTTGATTACCTCCAGACAATCTGATGCAACTTTAATTCTTGAGAGATTTAAATCCGACGCCAAAGCTAGTGATTCGCGACACGCGATCGCTTCAAGTATCACTGGATCAGTTATGCCTTGCATCACCAGAACTGATGTGCTTAGAAAAACACCTTCCGATGACCGGCAGACCGTAGCGGCCGAGCCTACATTGTCATTCTTCTTTACAACAACATCCACATTGATCTTTGCGACACCTGGAGGAGAGGCGATCCAGCGCCTCGATGGAGCAGGACGAGTAGCCGGCCGAGTGACACATCGGACCTTCATCTTGCATGTCGCAGAGACTTCAAGATCACGAAGGAATGATTCAATAAAAGAATGAGTGGATAGCGGGCTCTGAAATATTTCTTCGTGAATTGCCTTCCTTTGAGCAAACCACACTGCCCACGGAGTGACTAGGCAGCGTGTGAGATCATCATGGCTGAGAGACTTGATCATTGTAAAAATCCAGCCCTTTGTATCTGGTTCCTCCGTCGGCATCATATGCTCTGTGATATTTTCAGGGGCAAGGGCCCAGATGCACCGACTCATATTACACTCCAAGAGAGAATGTCTCCATGAGTTGTCAGCTCCGCACAGGCTACAAGAACAATTTGGGGCCATGTTACGATGATGGCGGACATCACCTGTGGGTATCGAGCGCTTAGCCAAACGCCAGAGAAAAACTCTGATTTTTTAGGGTACTTGGACGTTCCATAAAGCAGTCCAGTTCTTCTCTTCTTGGTCATGATCAGACCCGGTAGCAGTGCCATCGAGCCACGCCTCTCTGCGCGCCTTCGAATTTACTAACATTCGATAAGCAGATCGAACCGAGAAGATCCTCGTGCGCTCAAACTGCCATGCCCAGTAATCATCAAGTCGTGTAGTTCCAAGTGGGATGGCCCTGATAACATCTATATCCATCGGCAAGAAATATTCTTCCAGCTTCTGTACATTCCAAGTTGCAAATGACGAATTAATGAAGCTAGCAACCGCAACCGGTGGATCATCCTTTATACAAGCAATTGGCCTAAGCATAGTATCTCGTGGAAGCCAATTGTCATTCCAGGCATGAGTTTTCTCTCCCGTCCCGATGCGCCGTATAAGCCCTTGTTTCAGAGTGTCCCTTCCATCAATGATAGCACGCCATATCCGGGACGGATGTGATCCAACCTGTGCCACCATCAGCTCACCATTTGGGAAGTAGACTGCCTTTAATATCCTTGCACTCAATGTCTCTGGATTTTGAATCATCCTCTATGCTTGTCGTGCAAGTAGAGCAAGATTGAAGAGCTCGATATCTCGAAACCCCATTCCTCTCGCATACTTGGGAGTAGTCATGTCTTGCCATGACACCCAGCATGTTTTCCTCTTGACCTCGCTACAGCCCCGCCAGAAATTACGCAATAGGCTGTTTATATGATGACATAGACCTGCTGGTAACCTAAAGCATGACATGGAGAAAACAGGTATTGCTTGAGCAACCGACTTAATAAGTATCTCCTTACCGGCTGAAGAAAGAAGGAGTTCTAACCATCCTTGCACATGCTTCCAGACTCGGTCTCTCAAATATTTGAACACTCCATTAATAGACCTCCCCACATCTGAAGGCATGCCTAGGTACTTCTCACTAAGGGACTCATTTTGCACATTTAATCTGTTCTTCATTGCTGTACGAGTCGCCTCAGAACAACCTTTACTGAAAAAAACCTATGACTTTTCAATATTTATCCTCTGACCTGAAGCTTGGCAGTACACATCCGAGACTTCAAAAACTTCTCCAGCTCCCTCTACTCTCGCTTTCACAAACAACAGGCTGTCATCGGCGAAAAGAAGGTGGTTGACTGCCGGGGCAGTGCAAGCCACTTTTAGGCCTTGTAGATTTGATGACGGTAAAATACTTCTAAATTTTAAAAGGCACGAGAGGCCCTCTGCTGCAAGCAAAAATAAATATGGCGAGAATGGATCCCCTTGACAGATACCCCTTGAGGGCTTAAAATCTTCAGTCGGCGATCCATTGAATAACACCGAGAAACTCACGGTGGATACCATCCTCATCACTAAACCAACCCATCCAGGATCGAAACCCATCCGCAACATAATAGCTTGGACGTATGACCATTCCACCCTATCATATGTTTTCCTCATATCTAGCTTTAGAGTGCACTGTTGGTGCTTCGTTGCCTTGTTCCTCTTCATGAAACGGAGGCACTCATAAGCTGTAATAATATTATCTGTGATCAATCTCCCTGGTACAAAGGCAGACTGCTCCTGAGAAATTATTTCTGGCAATATCTTTTTCAATCTGTTAGCTAAGACTTTGGAAGTAATCTTGTATATGATATTACACAGACTAATGGGGCGAAACTGGCCTAGTTCCGTCGGACTTGCCACCTTCGGGATAAGAACAATGAAAGTGTCGTTTATTTCCTCCGGGCTCTCAATCCCCCGAAGTATGCGAATTACCACTGCAGTAACCTCAGCTCCGCAAAGTTCCCAGTTGCGCTGAAAAAAATGAGCTGGAAAACCATCAGGCCCGGAGCTTTGGTAGGGAACATTTGGTATAATGCTGTCTTCACTTCCTCAGCAGTGTATGGCGCTGTTAAGCCATCATTCATCAGCCCCGTAACTGAATTAGGCACAGTATTCAGCACGTGCTCCATCCCACTCGTACCCCCTGATGTATAAAGATCACCATAAAATTCCCTCGCAAGGGAACATAGCTCATGTGGGTTGTCAGTGAATTCACCATCAGACTTCTGCAACCGAGAGATTTTATTTTCCCTTTTTCGCCTACTCGCCCGTTGGTGAAAAAAATGCTTGTTTTCATCGCCTTCCGTTAACCACTGTACACGCGACCGCTGACGCCACATCATCTCTTCACGATGGTGCAGTTCCGCGATGTGGTCACATACCTTCAGCTCGGCATGATCCGGACCGATCCTGCTCGGCCTAGCCCGCATGCGCTCCAGCGAAAATTTAAGCTGACGTAGTTTTTTCCGAACACTACCAAAGGTGTTCGTATCCCAGTTGGAGAGACTGCTAGAGAGGGCATTTAGCTTAGCCTTCATCTCTGAAGCACATGTACTGATACCCCCAGCTTGCCAAGTATCAGTCAAGAACGGCTCAAAGTCGTCGTGTGCTTCCCACATGACCTCGTAGCGGAAGACACGAGAACTCGCCGAAATAGTGGATTCCCTTGGAGCCATCCACAGCAGAATCGGCCCATGGTCTGATGTCGCTGCAGTCAGGTGCTCCAGATCAGCAAGCGGATACCGGGCTATCCAACTTGGGGAGGCCAAGGCTCGATCTAACCTTGTGCGGCAGTATGACCCCCTGCCACTCTCTTCTCGAAAGTCCACGACAATCCTTTATACCCCAGGTCAGCAAGCCCGCAAATATCGACAGTGTGGCGGAAAGCTGCGATTTGGGCACTACATCTCTCATTCACGCCAACATGTTCATCTCTATGCAAAACCTCGTTAAAATCACCGATACATAGCCAAGGTAGGTTAGATGAAGATTTGATGAACTTCAACATATCCCATGTTTTGTGACGTTCTCGGACTTGCGCTTCCCCATACACACACGTCAGACGCCATGGTTCCATATCAACAGAAGAAACTACAGCATCAAGGTGGTGCTGGGAATAAGGTAAAATCTCAATATTTATTACATTATTCCAGAAAATTCCAATTCCGCCACTGCGGCCAGAACTACTAATAGCAAAAGCTCGATCATAACCTAGCGTCGCCGCTAGTCCTTCCACTCTATGCCCATGTAGCTGGGTCTCCACTACACACAGCACCGAGGGGGCATATTTCCGTGCAAAATCACGGAGCTCGCGAATTGTCGCAGCCATGCCAATTCCACGACAATTCCAGCAGTAAATGATCATTGCTCTCGGCGGACCTCCCCATTGGAGGCCGCCGATCCCTCGGACTCAGAATTGTGCGAACCCCTGTTGTCACACTTTGAGACTGCTGCAGCTACCCTCTTGGTCTTCTTTTTCTCTCTAGGAGGAACATACACAGGCGGCAGTGGGGGAACCCTCTCCTTCTCTGCATTTTTTGTTTCATCCTCCACGTCTAGCTTTCTCTGAACATTCTTCTCTTTTAACTCACTTTCCTGAGCTTCCACAACTGGCTGCTTTAGAGGGCTTGATGCAGAATCTGCAAGCTCCTCTGGTGAAGGATCGTTTAAGCCAGCCTCCTCCGAGTCCCTTTTCCGAGCCGAGTTGGCGTTGGTGTCCTTTGCCTTCCATTTGCGTTGCACCCGACCACCAGTGCCCCGGCCTGCAAACCTTCCACCCCGATTAGTACTATTACCACGTCCACCATCACCAGCACCCACACGCTCAGAAAAACGGACACGTACACCCGGTGTTCCCGGCTTCCAGAACATCTCCTCAGACACCATCCATTGGCCAAACTGCAGATCATCCTCTGCATGCTCTCCTGTACCACACTCCAAAAAAGTATGACCCATAAGGCCACAATGTGCACAAAACTTTGGTATCTTCTCATACTTGATCTGTAGGAATATTCTCTCATGATCCTCCAAAGCCAGCGGCACAAACCGAGTCAAGGGCCTCGTCGAGTTCAGCAACACGCGAGCCCTATGGAACTCTCCAAACCTGGTCTGGATGGGTGTGAGATCAACGGAGACAACTTCTCCCACTCTACTAGCTAATTGAATCAGCAGCTCTTTGTTGTGGAACAAAGGTGGGATCTTGTGAATCTGCACCCAAGCTTGGACTTTGCTAGGTATCACCGATGGCACCATTGTTGCCCCATCAAAAGGTTCGACCATCAGAGCACACCCCCTGAACAGCCAAGGGCCCTCCTCCATAATCCTCTTCCAGTCTCCCAGACAAGCTGGCTGTATGACGAACAGATTTGTACCAGCAGCATGGAACGTCATCCCTTGCTGGTGTCCAAGCTGCATGCATCGTTTTCTTCAAAGACTCCATGCTGAAACTTTTCTCAGTCAGCACCCGAGCCGCAGCCAACCACTTCACCTCCGGCCAGTTTTTCATCTCCTCTTTCCCAAGAACCACATCCTTCAGCTCTGCCTCATGCAGATTAAGGTTCTTGAGCAGCTCCTGAACATCAAATCCCTTGTCCATCCCGCTTCTCGCACTCGAACTCTCAGCCGCCATCGCGATCTGACACGAAAAAACTACCGTCGTCCTCCTCCAGACCCTAGCCCGCCAGACTAAACTCCCGCGGAGGAGAAGCCCAGACAGCCCCACCGCCCCGGTTGACAGCTACCAGAGGGATCGAGGAACCCGAAGAGACGGCCGATGAAACCTGCGGCGGTGCAGTCGCCGCCGAAGTCGCCCAAACCCAGGAGAAGCCCTAGGTCAACACTTTGACACAACTGATGGTTCGATCATAGTTCCCAGTACCAGGATGCACATGAATACATGATACTGATAGGCCCAATTTTACCACCTTTTTTTTTCTTGAACGATCCAAGGGTGCAACGTACCCAAAAAAAAATGCTGCACAAAGAACACGTGACAGGAACAATTACAAGGAGGCCCAAAACAACACTCGCTCAAAGGACCTAAAATTCGAAGAAAAAGGCCTCCACATATACGGAACACACCCTATTACAAAAGGAAGAACACAATCAAACCCATGGTGCCTCTGCTACCATCGCCGGCGACCTCGGAGGCGAAGCAAGCGTCGAGGTCTGAGCAGAGGGCTCGACCAAACTCGAACCGGCGAGAAGAAACTCCGCTTCCGGCCACCCCCAAATCTCCGAGGATGGACCACTTGGAGAAGAGGAGTTGTCGAGCACAGACGCAGGGGAAGAGCAGCGGCGGAGCAGCAGCCCTACTGCCATAAAGTCCGACGCAATGACGGGGCAAGCCGTCATTAAACCGTTGGAGAGAAGCTCCAGGAAGAAACCGCCGCAAAAGGCCACCACCACCTGTAGACAAAGTGCCCACCATGGCCGCCAGAACCGTAGGAGGGGAAGCCCGGTAAGAACAGCACCGACATCCAGATGAAGAAGAAGATGGGCGACGCAGTGGACTACTTCCCACTCGCCACCACAGCCGGCCGGGAAGAAGAAAACACCACGCCAGTCACAGCAACACCAATCTCCCCCGCCACCACGGCCGGCCAAGAAAGGCATCTAGGACTCCACCAGCCCCGCCAGATGCCAGCTGCTAGGCCATTATTGAGAGTCTCCGGCTACAGATCTAACCATACCCCTTGACTCCGGCCACCGGAGCACCTCGAGAGAGCAGATCAACTCCGTCGAGCTTCAGATCGAGGCCAGCGACTGAAGCAAACTCTAGGAAGGACGCCCACAACGGTGGCGAAAACACCGCAAAAGCAACCTACAAGTAACCTAAACTACTCCGGCACCTCCCCTCAGCCACCTCCGGCCGGCATCGCTGCCGGAGGGGCTCGGGATCGGCCCGGGCTCACTCGCTAGCTCTCGAGCTACTGTTTCACAGAGGAGAGAGGGGTGAGTCATGTTTCGTGTCCAATTTTAGCATCTTGGGCCTACGCTTCTCAAGAGGTATACATTTTCCTTTTCATTCAACCTTTTCCATATTGTTTTATGACTAAAAACACTCAGTAGAGAAGTGATAAACCTTAGCACATGCGGAAGAAGCCCGCAAGCCCACTCTCCCCTCAAGCTAGCAAAACCACTGTTAGTTTGGGGCCTTGAATTGTCTATGAAAATGTAAAATTCTACACTAGTACATGCGCAGTCAAATCTTTAATGATCATTTTATGCTTTCTTGACCATGTAGAACATGTGTAAGAATTTAGTATTTTTGTTAAAGTGATCTGACCGGAAGAAATGTTTAATGTTAACTCGCCATCTTGGCCTAACTTTATGATTTGTCCGGACTCAAGTTTTTTGGTCCTTAGCCACTGATTTTAGGGACTGTTCGTATATCCGAAAAGACACACTTCAAGGAAAAATAGAGAGAGGAAGGGATCGGCTCTACTCCAGGATTCCTCGTGGGGAGGTCCAACTCCAACAGAAGCCTCGAAATCTTTTTATGTTCTTCAGACATAAATATGTCTACTAGTAGTACTACAAGAATAGACCCTGAAGATCATAAACCTTCTTGTTGGCCTGTTGCCGAACCTGACTCAGCAGCATCAGGTCTAGCTCCTGGGCAGCAGACAATATGTGTAGGTACTAATCAGAGATCAAATTCAGGCGGTTATCTTAATAGTTTCGCTGGTTAGGATACATGCATGCATGCCGATGGCGCTCTTTCCGGAATCTTATTGGCCACTGTCATCATCTTACGAGTATGGGCGTTGATCATGCTCACATGGGTTCTCTAGATGCTGTCATGCTAATGATAGCGAATTGCTTAAGGAACTAGTCAAGTTCATGTGCCGAGTCGAGGCTGATGGACGCGTGGAAATGCCCTTGTCCGTATCGCACGATCGAGCCCGACAACCCACACTTGCAAAATAGATCGCTTCTTGTTCGCTAACTATTCACTGGTTGGTATGTTTTATAGTCCTATACATATATACTCCAAATTATCGTGGTGGTTGTATGTATCATATGACCTTTGAAAATCACGTAGGAGTATATATTTTACATAGTCCTGCAGAAGATATAGATTCCTAATTAAAACAGTTGCCTTTTGTTTTGAGGAACAGAACCCTCAATTCAAATTATGCTCTCCTAACAACCATCAAACAAACATCCATAGGAGTGTAATAGTACTACCTAACATTATGCCCACTTGGGAAGGAACATTGCGATGCTTCCGTCGAGATTTGTATCGCACATAGTAGATGATGTTATTGTATGCCGACAACTCGCGTGCCTCGAGATAGCTAGTTAATCGTCCATGCACATCTGGTCGGAGCTAGTTGCTGATCATCGTACTATCAAAAGGACATCAAATCGCCATGTCCCGATCGCAATCCATGCATGAAACGCGGATCACCATTTATAAGCAATGGTTTCGGTTCAAAGTATTCCCTCCGATCCATATTAATTGTCGTGGAAATAGATATACTCCTATAGTATCATAGACATGCTTTATTGCTAGATACATCCATTTTAGCGACAAGTAATATGGGTTGGAGGGGGCACTAATTATTAGCAAGGGCCAACCATATGATTCCCATAGTTAACTTTGGCCGCCTGTTTCAGGTGAGCGAAGCAGAGAGGACTCTGGATCTGTCAAAAGTATGGTGGTCAGTAGGATTGAGCTCAAATTATACTGTGGGTTGAATATCCCTGCGGTGGGTTAGCTGAAAAAGATCCTAGTTCTTCCATCTACAAAAGATTTTTTTGCTTGAGGTGATTCTAGTCTACCCAAAAATCGTATGAGTACCACCACACACAACATGCAAGTGCCGCTATGGAGGGAACTTTGAACCATGGCCTTAGTAATACTCCATCCATTCCAATAAATAAGGGGCATGTGTATTCTACGATTTTTCTTTAACCAAGAATTAGTCGCTCTATATGATAACTATTTGGATAAAAGTTGGTATCATTAGGAAATGTTTTTCAATACAAATTCAACGATATCAATTTTATACAACACGCCTATGGTTGGTCAAAACTTTGTCCTGGAAAGCGCATGGGCATTATTTTATAGGAAAGAGATTAGAAAACGAGAGGAACGCTAGGCGACCAAGCCCGCCGCCACCCACCTCGCCTCCTCCCTATGATGCCGCCGGAGGGTGCCTCGGGGGTGTCCTTCCCGTTTGCCTGCCCCTCCTCGTTGGTGAGCTCCTCGGCCTCTCCTGTCTCGCCCCCTACTGGCGACGAAGTTCCTACATCAATGGCTCGTGTCAGCAAAGGTTTCCACTGCGCGTCATCCCATTACGACAGGTTCTGTCATTGCCCTCCTGTCCTCCTCTGTAGGTGCCCCAACAGCTCTCTACTCTAGATCTCGTGCGATGGCGGCTCATCTTCGTTGGCGCTCCCGGCTGCAGCAGATCCTGTCCCCGGGGATCTGGCCTTGAAGTCCTCAGAGTTGGGTTGAGGCTTGCCGGTTTCCCTTCTCTCTGGGGTGGGCCCTCTGTAGTTTGACTGCCCCTAGTTCCAGTGGCATGTGCCACCTTCTGGTCGTGGTTCCACGAAGATGGGGAGTCTGGCCTATCCCGAGGCGGCGTTGTAGGTGCACATCCGAGCAAAAGCCTATGGACAACAACGCCTGTCGGCGTCGTTCTCCTCCCCGGAGGCGTCCTGTTGGCAATGTGCTCCTCCCAATGTGAATGCTCCGAGATAAATCTTAGATATGGGCCTTCCAGATCAGGCGATGATGGTGCTTGATGCGTTGTTCTTCCTCCTTGGAGGCACCTCCCTGGAGCTTGGCATTCATTGGACAACTTTTCCACTGGTCTTGTCACTAGCCCTTGGCTCGTATCCTAGTGGGACTAGGCTGTTGTCATGGTGGCCCAGGCAGAGCTTCCTAGATGTCCTGGGGTGGCCTCGGCATGCGTTGCCCTTCTACCATGGGGGTGGCACACCGGTGTCGTCACCCTAGCCTCGGCTATCCGACGCCCTTCGACTATGCTTGCCTCGGTGTCGAGGTTACCACCAGAGATCCTCGTCCGGCGGTCGCCTCGAGGTCCTCAAGGTGGTGTTCAGGCAATGGATTTGCTCGGTTTGTGCTTGTGGTGTGACTCGATTCTACGATTCCCTTCAATTACGTGAGCAACACAACGGTGTTTGTGGCGTGGTCTCAGTTCTGCAGGTCCTTCGTCGTGGTCTGTGACTAGCCTTGCCAAGTCTTGGTGGTCGTCCTTTGAGGTACTGGCCTCCCGTGAGGGTCCGGTTGCAAACCTCCCCCTTCTCTTTTGTGTTTCCCTCTTGTTTCTAGTTTGACTTTTCTATGTCTAGAAACAACAAACATTTATTGAAAAGGGCCCATGTTTGCGATTGATACTTCACACTTTTTCGAGAACCATATTGACAATTGAACATGCTTTGCCGGTTGTCATGTTCCTCGGTGTGACAAAAGAAATACCCCCTCTGTTTCATAATAAGTGACTTGGGTTCGTCTAGATTCGCATATATCTAGACGCGTTTTAAGATATAGATACACGCGAATCAAGACAAACTCAACTCACTTATTTTGGGACTGAGAGTATAACTTTTGAAGACATGTAGCAAATGATGTCCACTAAAATTTGCATGAAAAATCATTTTATGTCTTGTGAGCAACTCAGCCAACTAGCCAATGCATGTGTTAGGTAGCGATCGACGCCCCTGGCATTATTATCCCTTTTTTCCCGGGAATTTCTTTAGACCAGCGTTCACACAGGACAACAACAAGGATGAACAACTAATTAACAAAAACAGAGACAACTAGCAATGCTACCGATGCTAGAGCAAAAGAAAAGAAAGAACAGCACAAAGACTTGCAGATAATAACTTAACATGCGGTGCTGATCAGCTGATGTGTTCACGAGGCATCTTCACATGGCTGGCCGGGTACATGCACATCAGCCCATCAAAGGAGCACGCATGCAATGCAATGCAATGCACGATCCCCATAAAGCAGTCCCGCCGTCACAATCCACAGCCATAGATGACCTCTCCCGTGTCCCCCGCCCTCCATCATCGCCGCACACGTACACACAGCGATCGATTGTGTTGTGTCTCCGCGTGCCCACGGACCCACAGTGCCACACTGCCACGGCAGGGATCGGGGCGCGATCAGGCCAAAGATCTCGTGGTACCACAGCCAGGGATCTTCCCTGATCTCTGAACACAACCCCAGCCGGGCCAGCCCTGGCCGCGCATCTCCCCCGGATCCGGCCGCAGCGCGTAGTAGTAGGGGCCTGCGCGCCGCCGTGCGACCACGTACGCGCAAGCACGACATCTCCATGCCGACGCGCGGGGCGGATCACGGGGGGATCCGGTCCGGCCGCGGCGTCGATCGGCGTACGTACGTACGTATCTGATGTGATGTGATCGGTGAGAGGTTCTGCGCTGCCGCACTGTGCGTCCGTCAGTGGCCGGCCGGCTTGCTCGTCCGTCCGTCCGTTCGAGACCAAGTCGCAGTCCAACAGTGAGGAACGAACGAAACTGTGCGTGCGCAGAATCGATCGATCGGCTTGGGAGTAAATATATGCTGCGTACGACGAATGTGGATATGGATAGATAGATGTGTACCGTGCGGCAGCTCGTCAGACTAGGTGCACATCTTTATTGCCCACCTCTTCGTGTAGCATGTGCTACCATGTTGTTTTGAGACTTTCAGGGGTAATTAGGTTGCCTATAGGGTTTGGATTTGCTTAATTAGTAGCCAGTTGGCGCTCAAAAAACAAAATCTGCTAGGGGTATGATACTATTAATTCCACCGATCTATTGATAATCATAAATAGGTCACTGGACCACCTAGCGACGACTACAAACGCTAGTGTCAGCCGAAGCCGCACTGCCATCCTCGCCGCTCCATCACCGGAGCCGGGCAAAGCTTGTCGTATTAGACTTGTAGTAGATAGACGGAAAGTCGCCATGCTAAAGTCACAAAGGACCCCCGCGGACGACCGGGCCACGCCGCCACTCCTCGCCTCTTCCTCACCCCCGTGCTCCTCTCTCCCCCGCAGTCGTCGCAGGGCTTGGCCCGGATAGTGCCGGCGACGCGGGCCCGTCATCTTTCCCCTCTCGGCGGAGTTCTGTGCGGGGCCGGGCGATTCCAGGCGGTGTTCCCATGCGCCAGTGGGTCTAGCTTGGCGGTGGGGCTTTCCGACGCGGACCAGGGCGGACAGCAGCGCGGTGGAGCAGCCATTGGCGGCGGCGCCTTGTAGAGGCGCAGGCAGGCGGCGAAGGTGCCCGCTTGGCCCAGATCTAGGACCATTTGGGCCCCATCTGGGTCTGGGCGGGCTAGCAGCCCTCCTAGCAGCGGCTTGGCTCCTTGAAGGTGGAGGTGGATCGTGGGCAGCCACTGGGGATGGCAGAGATGCACGTTGGCTTGTTGGAGCGGGGCGACAGGGGCTTTACGGGCCCAATTTTGGGCTCGGTCGGACCCTACGGGGCCTGGTGTGCCCTTGTTGCTACGTCCGGTTGGCTACCGCGAAAGCGGTGGAGGCAATTCCCTCTCGCTCGATGACGGCACTGTCGTCCCCGATTACTGCTGCACCATCATATTCTGCCTTCAGACCTCGTGACGGTGTCCGCAAAGAGACAACGAGGGTGACAAAAATACCGTGGTGGCGCACGTTCGTGGATGGCAAGTTGGAGGGAGTGCTATAGAGCCATCCGGGTTTTGGTTTGGGGGTCGGGCGAAATCCCTGCTAGCTAATCTGGCACTGATGTGGTGATGCCTGTGGGTGCCGCCGTTCCTTCCTGAAGGGCGTCGGGTGTACCCCTCCCCACTCCCCTCTGAGTACCGGGTGAAACCCTAGGACTAGTCCAGGCAATAGCGTCGTCGATGCCGCATTCCTTCTTGAGGGTGTTGCTTGGTACGGGGCGACTCGGAGGACTAGGTCCGTGGTGGGACAAATTCGGAGGGCGCAGCGGTTGCGGGTCTTCTTCGCTTAGTCAATCTACCATTGTTGGCATTGTTTTCTTTTTTGTTTCTCTTTGTTTTCGTTTGGGTGTGCTTGTGTTGTGGCCCCAACAGCTATATTGTTGTATCGAGTGGTTGCTATATTAATATAGCGGGGCAAAAGCCTGATTGGATAGAGAAAGCCACAAAGAATCAACGCACTAGAGCAGTAACCATCGCCAATGATAACATCCGTATATCAGAAGAGACTGACGTGAAAACAAACCGATAAACAAGAAAACGGACAGAATCTCAGGAGATCCACCGGACAAACGAATCTAGGCGCCCTCTGTCGGTGGTCGATGCACCACCATAGCGAGGATAGAGCGGGAAGGACCTTATTTTGACTTTAGAATGTAGTCGTCGCATCAACATCCCGAAGAAGACACTAAAAAACAGAGGAAACAAAGAACGGAAAATCTTCTGTCGGCGAGAGGCCGTGGTCCGCCACACCTCCAAGGCCCTAGGGCCACCGGAGACGGAGCAGACCACGGCATTTCGCCGGCGGGAAACTACTTTTCCATGGCCACATTATCCGACATGCAACTCTGACTATAACTTATCCTATTAAGTCGTATGTATGCAATGGGTTTATTTTTTATCAGAAATGAAGATATTTTACCAGAGGAGGGGGCACAATATAGAAGATTTGACTTCTCTGATAGCAAAGTTTTTATTTTGGGGAGGGGCAAAATTAGAATTTAGTTGTAGTTCAGTGATACTCCCTCTGTTCTAAAATATAATGTTTTAGCTTTTGTGATCTTATATTATAGAACGGAGGGAGTACAAAATATGTTAGCTTGAGAGGCATCAGAAAACTCTGTGGATGTAAACACTTAGCTCTTCCCCAATGCATTGATTCTTAGAATGCCACATTAGGTGCTGGTGTATTTTGAGAGATGGTAACTATTGTCTATCAAGTTCTATCTAAGTAATCTTGTGTTTAATGATTTTGGACTCATACTTGCATGGAATTAGGGGAGAAATATTCTTTTGCATATGATCGTGTGCTAGAGTCATACGTTAGCTAAGATGCAACATCGTTATGTTTTCTCCTTAACTGTAATGACACATCAACATTTTATAATGTGATAAGGAACAAGCATTGGGGTGACATATTCCATTAATCATCATTATAAATTGCAGAGAATTAATTTTGAACCATCAACTATTGAACTAATTTACTTTTGCTATTTAAATCTCAACCAATAAATTCGACCATAAATTCTTAAAAACCTACCAACAAACTTCATTCCTAATTTGACTCAATGCATTCTAGTAAATGATGCATTAATAGCACATATGACAACATAGTCCAAATAAAAATTTGGACAAATTAGTCCAAATAAAAATTGGGTAGGGAGAGAAATATCACAAGGTAGGAGGTATATGAAACAAAAACTTATTCCGTAGGGGCTTGAATATAAATATATTTTTTGAAACATATATATACTACTACCGAATTCATATTTGGAGGAACGAATTTAATTCTACAATATTTTTGACATGTGTCGCATGTATTATTGGTTAGATTGATTGTCAATGTTAAATCTGGAAAACACAAGGACACCCATGTAATTGGGATGGAGGGGGTAATACTTCTAATTAGAAGAAAGGAAAAAACTCGTTTCAATATTTTATTTATTTTTTGCCTACATTGCTAAATTGTGCAAACCACAACCAAGTCACTAGCTAAACGGCTTTGATCAGGGGATGAGACCACAACTACCTTGTTTGAAAGTGATATGACTTGGCCAGTATTTGAGTGATAAACTTAGTTTTTTCTAGAATACATCTTGGAAGAAATCATAAAAAAGAAGTGCCAGACGGCACACATTGTCGCAAAGCGGCAAATTTTCTACCAAAAAGAAGTGGAAGCTCCTCGTTACACGAAATCCTAATCTCCACCCATCCACGCCTGAGACAATGGCTACAGAAAACTAAAGATATCGGTCTTAAAAGCACCCGCTAAGAGCCACCTATCGAACTCTTCTCTGATCCTCATTCTGATTGCCGCAGCCACCGATGTGGGTTGAAGGCGATGTCGTGTTGGTGCCTCCAGATGCACCAGAAGACCAAGATGAGCGTCATATGTTGGAATATGCCCAAGAGAAAATAATAAATTTGTTATTATCATATGTCATGTTCATCATAAGTTTTTTATTCTATATTTTATAATTATATGACCGGAAACTAATTATATATGTGGATATATAAACAACATTGTATCCCTGGTAGGCATGTACTAGACTAGCTCGTTGGTGAAATGATGGTTAAATTTCCAAACCCTGTTCATGCATTTTCATTTAATAACGAGGTCATATCATTAGGAGAATTGTGTGATGGAAAGACCCAAAACTAAGCATAACAATTTGATCATGCCACTAAGTTTTAATTGATGTAGCTTTCTAAATGTTTTCGCATTCCTTAAACATGAGATCATGTTACTCCCTAATGCCGGAAGAATATTTTGTGGGCATCCACCGCCACTTTGTAATTGGTTGATCATAAAGGTGTAATTCATGTATCTCGGAATGTACTTGTTGGGTTGCATGGATCAAGACTGAGATTTGTCACTCCATGTCATGGAGAGATACCTCTGGGCCCTCTCGGTAACACAACATCCAAAGTAGCATGCGACTAATGAGTTTAGTCACGGGGATATTGTATTACGGTATGAGTAAAGAGAGCTTGACAATAACGAGATTGAACTAGGCATGGTGATACCGACGCGATCGAATCTCGGGCAAGTAACATATCACGAGACAAAGGGAATTATATAAGGGATTATTTGAATCCTCCATATCGTGGTTCGATAGATGAAATATTTTTTAGAATATGTGGAAATTATTATGGGAATTCATGGTCCTGCTATTGGTTATTGATCAAATAAGTGTATTGATCATGTCCATATGTTCTTGAATCCGTAGGATCACACACTTATTAACGCTCGATGTAGCTAGGGTAGTACTAAGATATTAAGATGTTGATATCGATTTTTTTATTCGTAGTCTTGGATGAGATCCGAGACATCACGAGGATCTTTTAAATGGTCTGGAGATAAAAAAAGACATATAGGAAGGTGGTTTTAGGGTTCTAGAAAAGTACGGGAATATTCTGGTATTGTATCAGGAACATTCTAGAAGGTTTTGGGCGCCCACTAGTGAGGTCCACCTTCCTAGAAGGAGACACATGAGACTGGATGGGGACCTAAATGGGACAAGTCGCCATAGCCCCAGGCCCATGCGCCAAACCCCTAGGGGGTTTATGGGAAGGGGAGTTTTCCCCTCCCTTAGCCGCCGCGCCCCACCATCTTGGATGGGGGGCAAGTAAGGGTGCCCCTCCATGCCTGTATAAAGGGAGGGAAGGGGATGCACACCTCCATGGCTGTTGACTTCCTCCCTCTCTTGCTCCCTTCTCCTCCATGTAGTGGCTTAGCGAAGCGATGTATCTTTTCCATCATAATCAACCGCCATGTCATCGTGTTGCCGGATCGATCCCACATACCTCTCCACATCATCTTGGTGGACTCAATAAGGAGGAGATGCCTTCAATACGTACGTGTGAGCAACTCGGAGGTGACATTCGTGAAGTGTTGGATCGGATCGGATCGGTAAGAAGTACGACTAGATCAACCACGATCATTAGATCATTTTTTTATTGTCTTCTCAAGGGTATGTAGATCTAATCTCCCTCGTTACTAGCATCTCGTAGATTGTATCTTGGTTTTATTCGTCGAATATAGTCCATCACTATCCCTGCGCCACACCAACTTGTCCTCTCTTTCTGGCGTGAGTCGAATGCTCGCAAGCACATGCCAGAGAAGGAACAACTCGGCCAACGCCTCCGGACCTAAGTCTGCGACATAGTACAAAAGCCATGCCCCAGAGAGGCGTCCATGACTGACTGCGTTTTTGACCGTCTCATCGACACTTTGGCCGTGAGAGTAGGGACAATGTCAGCCACCCTAACTCCATTGAGCCAACAATCCTTCCAGAACTCCACACGCACCCCATTGCCAATGGTGAAGGATGTGGCCACCTCAAAGATAGCTCGACTAACGGATGTATCTGGAGGTTGAACTCGGCCCACATTCTAGTAGGGTCAGCTCGCTGTAGCCACACCCATCGTTATCTATGGGCAAGGTTTAGAAGTCGGAGATTCGGGATACCCATGCCTCCGTAAATCTTGGGAAGGACCGTCTTGTCTCAATCCACGAGACCGTGTCCACTGTTGACTTCTCAACGTCCCTTCCTCGAGAAAGCCCTGCAAATCTTTAGCAGGACCTACAAGGTTTTCGACAAAATGTCGAGCGACATCGTAGCGTGCGGTGGAATGGCAGAGACGGTGGATAAACTCAGTTTTATTTTTGTGAAGGAAAATGATACCACTCCCCCGGGGATCCCGTGATTTTATCCCCCGGGTGGACGGTTCCTTGCAGGCACGCATCCACGCCAGCGCTGCCGCATTTGCCCGCTGCAGCGCCGCCGCATACCGCTGCGCCCACGCCAGCGCCGACGTGCTGCCACGCCCGCCTCGCCGCGCCGCCACCATCGTGTTGCCTGCGTCCGCGCCGTCGTGCTGCCCGCCCCGCTGCTCCGTCTTGCTCGCAGCCGGCGTCGAGGACGATGGGGTCGCCATCGGTAGGGGCCTCGCCGAACACTGCCCTCTCCGCATCCCTCTCTCCCAACTCCGGCGGGACCGACGATTGGAGATGGCGCATCCCGTGCATGCTACCTATGATGGATGGATTTGCTATCGACGGTCGGCACTGTTGCTACCCATGGCCGGGGACGTTGCTCCCGATGGCGGGTGGCTTTTGCTACCCTGGGTATAGACCGTTGCTACCGACGGCAAACGGCTCTGCTACCTTGGGTCTACGATGTTGCTACCATGAGTGCATAATATTGCTACTTGGGCGAAGCGGTCACTATTTTTGCTACATACTCATTTATGTTTTGCCATACATCCGTTTCGGTTTTGCTACCTTGTTGTTCTCCAAATGCTACACTTTTTCCTGCACCTATGAATTTCGGCAAGATCCCAGCGATGTCTCCGGCGGAAAAAAAACTACACTAATACAAAAAAATTGCTACAATTGTTCTCTGATTTTGCTACATTAGCATAATTCTTTTGCTACATAGTTTCTGGCGAAACTCCGGCAAGGTTTCCGGTGAGGTCTACCGGCGAAAGTCTCCGGCGAGGTTTCCGGTGAGGTCTACCGGCGAAAGTCTCCGGCGAGGTCGAATATGCTACACTAGCACAACTTTTTTGCTACATGGTCGCCGACAGCGTCTCCGGCGAGGTTCAGCCTGTTTTCCTATTTTTTAAACCGAACCGTTTTTTACTACATGTAACAAAAACGAGACATTATATAGCAAAAGCGGTACGCAGTGTAGCAAAAGTAGAAAAAGAAGGGACACGTGTCAGCAGGAGGACCCGGGAGATCGGAAGTTTTGATTCCCGGGGACGTGTAGCACTCCCCTTCTGTGAACTACCAAAGAGTAAAGAACCCACAAGGCTCCATCCTATCACCTTATCAAGTGACTAGACCAGCTGCTCTCACCATGCATGCGTGACTAAGAAAAGCACTGTTGGAGGCTCGGAACCCACATGGACCAGCAGCTGCCATGACCCACGAGCCTCCAAAAACAAAACATAGAGCATGCCCTGCCCATTCGCCGCCGCGTCCAAAACATGACACCACCACTCTCTCCCGGACCTCCCTGGAAAACCCCTGACAATCCGATCATCGGATCGCCAGCATAGATAGATACCCAGCCAACTAGAAGAGCGGATCATGACGTCGATCTCCCTTGTCCCAAACAGCATCATCAACTCGTCCGCCCAAAGGATCGACGGCCAATCGCACTGCGAACTCCGCGCAGCCACTTGTAGCACGCGAACGCACTCGCACCGCGCGGCCCAGCTGCCCGGCGCCGCTGCCACCGCCAGCGTCAGCATGCGTCCAAGCCGCGACGGCACGAAGCGGAGATCGTGCCCCGGATACGGTGCATTGCACAAGGAAAAAAAAAACACACACACACACATCGATGACAGTATTATGACACATCACACACACATTCAGATTTGGCAGGTGCGCGCACAAGCGAACATGATCATAGTCATACATGCATGAATCATGACGTGCCTGAGCAGAAGCAGCACTTTTAAATGAATTTTGCAATTTACCCATAGAAAATAAATGAAATTGCACGGTTTTGTCCCGTGTGGGGGCTAAATTCCTATCCTTCCTTCCCATCTGCTGATGCGCCTCCCGAGGCGCAGGCTCTGCTCGTCCCAAGGCGACACTGTGGCCTCCATGGATGGTGCCGATAAAAAACAGACGCAAATGTAGCAGCCCAATGAGGCTGCAGAATTTCCAGCTTCTAGCTAGCCAATTGCAGGTCGCAACTTGGTGTTTCTGATCCGACTAGGACGATGTCGTAGCTGTGATGTCAAGGAGGCTCATGGAGGAAAATCAGTGTACGTACAGTTTGCAGATCGGTGTGTGCCATGAGGGCATCTGGGGGCTTAGTTGTCTGTGCTCTTGTGGGAGAATCCGAAGCTCTGAACTGATCGTATATTAGTATTCTAGTCTTCTCTGCTTACCTACCATATGGATGATCTAACATGGATATTGGACTTGTATGTAAGGCTAGTTAGGCCTAAACTACCCTAAACCCTTGTTATTTACTTGTTCCGTCAATGGATTTGCTAGGTAGTGTTGCTACTTTAATCAGGGGGATTGTTATGTCTGGGATCTGGTCAATGGAGACTGTCTCATAGTCAACGGGAATATTATTGCCAGTAGTTCCCGACTTCTCCGTGTACTCTAGGCAAGATATCTACTCCCTGCTAAAATATAAGAAGTTTT
Source organism: Avena insularis (assembly GCA_023614405.1). Taxonomy (NCBI): domain Eukaryota; kingdom Viridiplantae; phylum Streptophyta; class Magnoliopsida; order Poales; family Poaceae; genus Avena; species Avena insularis. The sequence continues at coordinate 556,137,373 of CM042692.1, read as the reverse complement.
AGCTTCGTGAATGAAGTGTATCTAGATCTCTTTTAGTGTCTAGGTTTATCTAGGTTTGGATTGAACCTAGACACTAAAAAGCTCTAGATACACCATTTTCACAAAGCTAAAACATACTATTATATTTTGAAACGGAGAAAGTACATCCAAAACATGTATTTTTTTCTACTCCCTCCCTCCGTCTGAAAATACGTGACTTGCACTATACATTAAAATATGTTTAGATACATGTAAATTTAGACAAATTTAAAAATCACTTATTTCTGGATAGAAGGAGTAGATAAAAAACTACAATGTGAGTCCTACGAAATAAATAGAAACTAAAATCCACGTCCATGGGTGCTTTTACCTAGACGTAGAGGCCGTATGTCCGCTCCTCCAACCATGTGAGAAAGTTTTCACATCAATTACTTGTAATTTGAAAATGATCTTTTGTGCCATTAAGTTTTTTTTTGAAATTGGCGCTTTAACACACAGTCGATGATTTGCGATTCATCCTTGATATTAAAAGTACCAAAATGGAAGAAATGTTTTTTGGACGTCATAAGTACAACCAAAAAGTGTGAATTACCGGGTTTCCATACCACTTGAGACACAGCTTTCGAGCCAACATATTTTTCCCACGGGATATTTTGCTAAACACCTTCTTCTGTAAAAAGCTTAAACAACCATTTACCTACAATAGAAGTATTCTTAACTTGCAAATTGTGTATGCTAAGTCCACCTTATTCTTTTGGATGCAAACCACATTCTATTTGGCCAGTCGATATTTTTTTTTTCACTATCTCCTTGTCAAAAGAATCTTGAATGAAAATAATTCACTCTATTCAAGACACTTTTCTGTAATTAAAAAAACGAAATCATATATAATACCATATTAGTAAGTACGTATTGAATTTATGAGAACAAGTTGTCCCCCAAAGATAGCATAATTTACCTTTCCAACTATTGAGACCTTTTTGTAGTCTTTTCTCTATGAGTTTCCATTCACCATTTGTGAGACGCCGATAGTGAATCGGAATTTCCAGATAGTTGATTAGAAATTGCCCCTGCCCATGGCCGAATAAATCAGCATATAGATGAGACTCGTTTTGAGCCTCGCCAAAACAATACAAATCACTTTTATGAAAATGTATTTTCAATCCGAAAAATTGCTCGAATGCTGATAAAATTAGTTTTAGATTCTTTGCTTTCTCCGAATCATGTTTCATAAACAAGATTGTATCATCGGCATATTGAAGAATAGAAAGTTCACCATCAACAAGATGTGGCACTAATCCTTCAATCTGGCCAACCTTTGCTCTCTCGATCCAGATTGCCAACATATTCGCTACTATATTAAATAGTATAGGCGATAGTGGATCTTCATGTCTCAATCCTTTCTTAGTAAAAAAGTAATTGCTAGTGTCATTATTGACTTCTATAGCAACATTATCTCCAGACACAAAAGAATGTATGAGAGCATGTCACTCCTCTAAGAAGCCTTTCATGCAGAATGTTTGCTGAAGGAAAGACCAATTAACTTTATCATAAGTTTTCTAAAAATCAATTTGAACAGTATCCCATTTAGTTTCTTGGAGTGTAGTTCGTGAATTGTTTCATGCAGAATTACTATACCATCTAAGATGTTTCTTTCTTGCATGAAGGCAGTTTGAGAAGGACAGACAACATGGCGAGCCACTAAATTTAGTCTAATCGTGGCAACTTTTGTGAATATTTAAAACTAACGTTAAAAAGACAGATATGTCGATATTGTTGTATTCATTCTATGTCAGGTAATAAAATAATGTTGCCAAAATTAAGTATAAACAGATCTAGTTGACCGATTTGTAGAAACCTAAACAAATTCATCGGATCCTCTTTAATGACGTCCCAAATTTTTTGATAAAATTCGCCAGGAAAGCCATCAGGACCTGACACTTTTTTATGTCTAATTGGGAAACATCTTTCTTGACTTCCTCCTCTATATAAGGTCAGGTTAGAAAATTATTTTCCCCATCAGCAACTTGGGGTATATCCCTGATTTGGGACTCATCCATAGAGAATGTATTTTCCGTAGGTGCCCCAAACAAGCATTTGTAATAATTTGCGATATAAGATTTAAGTTGCTCCTTTTCCTCAATCGTACCCTCATCCTGTATCAGAGTGTGAATAAGTTTATTCTTGTGCTTGCCATTGGCCACAACATGAAAGTATCTTGTATTCGCGTCTCTTTTGAGAATGAATTTCGCTTTAGAGCGTTGATACCACTTGAGTCCCCCCTCATGCAGTAGTAGCGCAATCTTCGCATTCGATTGAATTTTTAGCTCAATCTTTTGTGCGGATAAAGACCTGACTTCCGCGAAAGGTTCTAAGTTGTTAGTAATAGATGAAAGACGCATTTTTTTTATTTTTTAGATACTAGTAGTATGTCTAGTCCAACCTCGTAGAAATTTGCACAGAGCGCGCATTTTATTATTTCATCGTTGCATACGCATTTGACCACTGACATGTTTTTTTCCAAATAGCCTTCACCATATCATGGAAGCTATCACGAGACAACCACCCAAGTTCAAATTTGAACTCATGTTTATGTTTTAGCGACGGCAACCCAACAGACAAAAGTAACGGAGCGTGATCCGACAACGGCTCAATACGCTCAAGAGCACGAACATTTACCATAGGAAACTTCTCTTCTCACTTGGTATCCATAAGTACTCTATCTAATAGATTCTCGTATGTCGGCTTAGGAAGACTGTTAACTCAAGTAAACTATCTTCCTAATACGATAATCGATGACAATATTAAGCAAAATAGCCAATGTACATCGAAACGTCCCTGACATTTTTTGTGAGAAAATCTTAGCAAATTAAAATCTCCGCCTATAAGGATTGGATACGGATTATTTTTTACCAGATTAACTAACTTCAGTAACAAATCAGGTTTATAAACATCCTGGGCTAGCGAGAATATACAATTATCAAGTTATAGACGAACAAACGAGAGCACATCCATTGTTTGTAGGAGTACGTGGTACTTTTTTTTTCAAGTGTTTGCAAGTTCTATAACTTGTATCCAGGTGGGCCCGGAGAGTCATACACACATGCACTGGCATGGCCCGCCGAGAATCCGTTCAAACGAGCCGCGAACTATATTTCCTCGTTTCCTCCCATCTCTATTTATAGCGCTCCAAAAGCTCGCACACACCACACTAATCACACCATCACCAACGTCATAGTCTTCTCCAAGCCCGTAGACTCGCGAGCACATCACGGAGGCAGCTGGTCTCACTCTCGCGGAGCAAGCAAGCAACATCGTGCGAGGTCTGCAATGGCACGGCCACAGCAACGGTATCGCGGCGTGCGGCAGCGCCACTGGGGATCCTGGGTGTCCGAGATCCGCCACCCACTCCTGTACGTGTGATCTATCCGTCAAAAGCCTTTTTTACGATTTCTTGGATTGTATTTTTCTTGGCGTGGGCTGACCATGGCGGTCGATTTCCCTGCAGCAAGACGAGGATCTGGCTGGGCACCTTCGAGACGGCGGAGGACGCGGCGCGCGCCTACGACGAGGCCGCCCGCATCATGCGCGTGCGCACCAACTTCCCCGACGACGCCGCCGCCGGCGGCGCCCCGTCGTCGTCGCTCCTCTCCCCGGCGCTCGTGGCCAAGCTCCACCGCTTCAACGCCGCGTCCTGCTCGCAGGCCGCGCAGCAGCAGGAGAAGGACGCCTCGTCGACGGCGACGTCCGCGGACCCTCGTGCCTCGGTGGCGGCGGCGGCATCGTTCGCCGGCATGCGCAATGCCAGCGCGCCGTCCACGGTGGCCGCGGCGGCGTCCGGGTGGAGCGGCGGGTTCCTGGAGGAGCAGTACGTGGAGCAGATGATCGAGGAGCTGCTGGACTCCAACTTCTCCATGGAGATCTCCTACTAGTTGTTGTCGTCGTCACACATGCTCTGTCTGTCTCCGTGTCTTCCGCTTGCTCTGTTCTCCACTCTCTCCGTCTCTCTGTCTCTGCGAGTGCCAGTGTCTGGTTTCTTGTTTAGTTCTTAGTATGAGCCTATGAGGAAGAACTCGAGGTTAGTATGGTCATCACCCGAGTTCTCCAACGGTTTCGTGTATACAGTAGCTTCAGTAGAGCATACTAGTACTGTAGCAAAGTTCATTCATTCTTGTACTACTACGATTGGCGTCCTTTGCTTTGATCTTGATGTTGGCTCGGCCGACAGTATTTCAGAGACAGAGTCTTTGCCCTGATCACAGGAGTCGTTTCTCTCTAATTTACACTGCTCTGACATACTCCATTGCGGTATATATTTTGGTAATTTTGTTTGTCACTTTTCTACTGAACTCCCAAAAATGTTTAGCTTGCAATGTCGAAAGAGCTCAGAACAGTCTCAGACTCAGTAACCGCAAACTGAGTAGGTTCACCTTGCTCCGTTGACATCGCAAGCTAGAAGTAGTAGCTAGGTAGGAGCATCTTTTTTGTTAGAACAAAAAATGATTTTGTTGCTCTCACTATGCACAAAGACAAAACTGGGTAGGTCCATCAAAGAGCACATGGAATCTCATTTTTCTAAAAGTATAACAATAAAATCTGTATTTCGAGGATGTAGTTGTGCTATGTTTATACAAACGAACAAGCTGAGATGGACTAAAAGATAATCACCACACCGCATTACAACAGTTATAATATTTGAGGAAAGATAGCTAGGTCACATGAACCCCTCGTCCTTTGACCCTGTGTGGCCGGTGGGCCACCACCGTCCACCTCGGGACACCCTACGCGTCTCCCTCCCTCCGTCGTCGCCGACAACATCGTCGGTCAAAGGCCCTGCGGTGTAGCGGCGGTGGACCTTCTCGGTCATGCAGGTGATGAGGTGGCGGCTGTCCTGATCGCGGTGCTCTGGCGTGGCGGAGGGTAGCAGCAGCTGGGCGCTGCTGAGGCGGCGGTGATGGAAGGAGGCGGCAGCGCTGGTTCACATGCTCGATCTAGGCCCTTTGGGTCCAGGCAGGCTGCGGCCATCCCGCTCAACTATACCTCTTGACGGCTTTGCTGGCGTCTCGCGGAGGTACTACGATATGCCACACATCACGATGATTATGGCGGTGGCGATGTCCTCCGCCGGAGGTGGCCGGCCAATTTGAGGCTGGTTTTGTGGATCACGAGATCCGTCATATAGTCCTAGCTATGAGTTGGGCAGACATAGTCGCCGATAAAAACTGAGCTACAACTTTGGTCACAGTGGGTGATGACGGCGTTTGCGCCGTTACCTTGGTAAAGGCATCATCGTGCAACTATTGTTGACCTATCTGTGGTGCTCTGGGGAAAATCCTAGGATCTTGTCTTTCAGACCAACGATGTCAACGGCGTGTTGTCGCTTTCTATCTTGAGGGAATATTCCCTTCGTGAAGTAGTGCTAGATGGAAGAGGCAAGAGATGGAGGGGCGTCACATCTACCACATCGAAAATGGCGGGAATCGGTTGCGCGGCGCAACGGGGACTTGGTGACGGACGTGTCTCGATGGACCCACGTAGGGTGGGGCGCTATTTGGCACCGTGGTGGCATCGACGATCGTCCTAGAAAGATCAATGGCTAGATCCTTGTATCGAAGATGGATCGATGGAAGATGGCGGCGACGACTTCGCCGGTGCATGTTAAGAGTCGGCCGGACCGGCTTGTGCCCCGGCTAGCCGTTGGGCGGACGGTTACATAAGGTCTCCAGTTTAGTGTTGATGTGCGTATGTGTGAGGTCAGGGTGTTGGTTTCGATATGGTCACCACGTTTATTAAGATTGCAGGTGTTGCGATTGTTGTTGTTAGTGTTGTGGCTTCGGGTTAATCTATATATTTTCGGCGAAGTACAAAGTAGGTGGGTCTCCCTGTGCACAAAGCGGGCAGGTCCATGTGAGCACATAGTATCGCATTTTATTGAAGTATAACAATAAAGTACTATCTATTTTGAGGATTTATTTGTGCTATGTGTTTATTGAAACCACAAGTAGAACTGGACCAAAACGGTAAGCATTACAACAGTTATATATTTTCAGGAAAAAAAAAGAAGCCACAACTGCATTGCGTTGAGACACTGGCGGTCACACGGCCGCAGCAACACCGCGCAAGCACAACGCACATAACGCCACTTGCCGTGCTGAACCATGATGAACAGACAGTAGTAGGTTGGTACGCAAGCGCAAGCGCGTATCGGAGACACTTTGAAGAGTACCTGGGACGAATCTTGGCACCCCAAGTACGCAGCAGGATGGCAGTTATGATGACCTGCGCCTGCGCGGCAGAGTACAGCAGCGACGAGACGAGAGACCGGCCCGCGCGCGTACGTACGTACGTACGTGTACCCAGCACTGAACAAGCCGGATTCACTGGCTGCGCATTGGGCAGGACCGAGATCAGAACGTATATCGATGGATTCAGATAGATTCGGCGGTAATTGCCGCCCCGCTGCCGCGCCGCAGCGTGCGTCACCCATGACATTTGACACTGACGTTGTTAGCGTAGGCTAGCCCAGCAGTCAACATTCAATAGAAAGCTCATTCCGTCTCAAAATCCTAGATTGCGCAAAGGAAAAAAAAATGAGTACTCCTAGATTGTTTATTTGACCAATAAAATTTAAATTATTTAACATAAATATTATACCAAATTTTCTAATAGTATAATTTTTATATTAAATAATTAATATTTTATTGGTCAAACTAACAACCTAGGTATACGCGTAGGCCCTTTAAACCGGGATAGATGGAGTAAGGACGATAGTATAGCCAGCTGTTAGCTATAAGCCAAGTGCCATGTCATTTATAGCCAACTTAGAGCTAACATGTACTACCTCTGTTTGGGATTATTAGTCCTAAGGGCCAAGTTGCTAATACCAAGACACTCCATAACTCTCTCTAATTAATTTATGCATGCACCAATAGTTTTATATGCATGAGAGAGATGAGAGGAAAAAGAGAACATTCATTGGATGAAAGTGACTAATAAATAAGATAGCCGTTACAATCTCAAACAATATAAAAAAGCTCTTAAGACCTATACAATCCCAAACAGAGGGAGTACTATTACAATAGTAAGCTATAAAAATATACTATTTTAGCACTCTATGACCCACTTTTCACTCCTTCAAAGTGTCTAGGAGCACGTGCTAAAGTTGGCTCTTGCATGAGAGCCCACTTTTCTTCTCTCTCCTCTTCTCTCTTCCAACTAGACAAGGAAATAATATTTTAATCCTTATAGCCAGCTGACTAGGATTTATTGTACTTGCTCCTTAGATTAGACTAGCCCCAAACAGTCTATACCAGTCAACAACAGCCCTAACATCCCATCACCTGACAAATCCCTCAGAAAAATATGACGATGCTGACTCTGATACCAGATGTTGGCGCCCTTAGTCTAGCCCAACAATCGGTCTACGTTTTACACGTTTATGCGTACACAAAGCAACATTCAGCAAAGAGTCATATACTCCCTCCATTATGAGATACTCTACGTTTCAAAGAATCTCAGATAAATTAGCAAAACATTAATTAGTACTACTAGTATACTCCATGCATCACAATAAATAAAGCGTCCTCTCCTCTTTACTATCAAAGAAAGATTAAATGCGGCCATACAAAATTGCATGCACAATTTGGTTACCGGCTGTTTCTTCCAGCTGGGTCGTGCAGATGGGATTGGGTTGACTGCCTTGGTTATGTGTGTGTGATTACTCTCTCTAGGCTATTAATTAGCGAGGTGGGCGCTTATATCCCAGAACGTAGAGTAATTTCGAACAAGAACGTAGAGTATTTCTGAATAGAGGGAGTGTACATGTTTAGTCCTTAATACTCCGTCCATTAGCACCAGGGCTAATTTTAATTCCTATTTCTTAAGAGCATCTTCACTCGGGGTCCTGAAAGCCCCCCAACGGCCTATGAGAGTCGCCGGCGTCAAAAAACGCGTCCAGCCGCGGTCCTCATTTTAGAATTTCCGTCGGCGTGGCCTAATTATTAACCGGCGGCCCCAGGCGAAACCCTATCTACAGGGAGGCAAGCGGGGACGCCGGAGGGGAATAAAATATTGCCCTGTCAAGCCACACGCCCTTCGGCGGCCAAGTGGCGACCGGAAGTGGCCGCTACCGCCTTCCCGCCAGTTCCACCGCTTCCCGTCTCAACTTTCCGCCATTTCCGGCTACATAAGCCACGGTCGCCATTGTCATAGCTCAGATCTACACGCAATGTCATCCTCCAATCTCCCCGCACTAACATACGACGAGACGGAGGCGTTGTGCGCCTCCCACTACCCCTGCCCGCCGGGGTACGGGTGCCCTCTGGGCTGGAGGTTGAGCACCGATGGCGTGTCGGTCCCGCCCGTCCCTCAAGGTGTTGTCCGTCGGTTGGCCATAACCAACCACTACTATGGTGAGCTCATGTCGAAGCAGCGGATGGACACCAATTGGGACCCCGACAATGCCGCCACCTGGAATGCCTCCGGCGTGATGGACCACATAATGGCGGGCGACTATCCCCGCCTCCGGTACCCGCACTTCCAGGACGCACGGAAAAAGGGCGGAGGTCGCGTGGTGTTCTGGGATCCTCTTGCCCCGCGCGCGATGCTACGCCTCGACCGGCTGCTGGAGGAGCCTCAGTCGGAGCCTCGGCTGGAGTGGGTGGTCCCTCCGGAATACGCCGTGGCGGCGTGCCAGCAAAGGCGTCCCGGCGACCCGGATAGAATACTTGCTGAGATAGAAGGGAGTAGGTTTACTGACTCAACTACAAAGTAAGAGAAAGGCCCTTCAAAGAGGGAAGCAGGGATTGCAAGTCTCATAAAGAGCTCCCAAAAATTATGATACTTACTAGCTTTCAGCTCTCATTGCCCCTATCATAGGCATCTTTAGGTGATTAAGGTTAAAGTGACACAACTAAGAGGATATGCTTGAAAAGTTATAAGTTGAAATCTCATGCCCCTTACTTATGAGTATCGGTCCTCATGCTACTCAACTTCAGTCACGAGCAATCTCTTGTCATTGTAAATACATGTGTATCATTGAGAACCACCAATGGGGTACCCCTTGCACATGACACAGGAAATATCCCATAATCAAAATGACAAGGCAAGCAGACAGTGAGCATCTCAGCGATCTTTTTATTTACTATTTGCATAGGTTTTTATTGAGTATGCTTCATAGAATGATCACTATAGTTATGCTGCAAGTTTCCACCATGATTAGGCCTGGCTTAGGCTAGCGGCCCAGGCGTTTCTCTAACACACATATAAACTCCATGATCTTACAAGTTCCACTTTTATTTCACACCACCGGGATCCATAAGCAAAAGAACATGATATCAACTAGGTACAAGTACCAATGAAGTGTTGAAAGCGGTCCCCATGATACATGGTTCGGCTAACTTCAACTCATAAAGCGCAAGCATATACGCAACAAAGAAGGACCCAATGGTTCAAGTTTATTAAATGCAAGAAAGTAAAGTGTGCCATCAAGTTCGTGAGAGCTTTAATCACTAATTTTCACATAACAAGTTTAATTTGGGAGGTAGACAAAACAGGAATTTACTTGGAATAGCAATAATGCTACTAGGTAGGTATGGTGGACACAAATGGCAAAGGTTTTGGTTTAAAGGAGGTGGATGCACGAGAAGAATACCCTCTCAGTATAGGTTTTTGGCTAGCAAGGCTGGGTAGCAAGTATAAGAGTTGAAGGAAACAAACAAACATACAAGTGATAAAGACAAACATGCAATCTTCCTTGGAAGCACAAAAGATCTTAACTAGAGAATACTAGACTTATGAGCAAATCAAGAAAGAAAGATGATGAAATTATTTTTCTTTAGAGTACTTCTATCTTTTTCTTTTCAACTCTCAAAAAGGTGTTGCTACTGACCGAGCCAGGTTTGCCAAAACCAACTAAATTAACTCAATGATCCCAAAGTGATACCAATACTAACAACAAGATCAATAATATAACCACGAATTGAAAACCAATATAAGCTATGCAAAAGGGTGAATGATAGAACTTCTCATTAATATTCCATAATAGAAACTCACACCAAGGGATACAAATCTAACGAGAGAGGGGACACTTCCATAATGCAAACCATACTAAAAAATAACTCCTTTATTCATGATATGACTCTACTAATAAGGTAAAAAGATAGAAGATAGTGATGTGATACCGCGGCACTCCCCCAAGCTTGGAACAAACCAAGGGGATGCCAAACCTGATGACGAATTACTCCTTTGGTGGTGGTGGTATCCTCTCGATGAGCTCTCTGATCAGTTTCCCCAAGTCCTCAATCTTGAAGGTGAGATTACGAATAAGCTGCGAGTTTTGCTCAATGCGGCTCATGATCATGTCGGGTTGAGAATTCCAGCTCTTGCTATTCTTTCCCCACTCTTCCTCCTTGAAGTCTTCTTTTCCTGCATGGCTAGAACGAGGCAAATCCCAATTGGAGGGTAATTTCTCCTTGGGCATATTCTGGTATTGATGCTCATGGATAAGGGTATGGAAAGGATTCCTGGTGCATGGAGGAAGTGACCGTGGAGCCAAACTGTGACGAGGAGCTTTCCCCCCAATCTGCATCCTTAGAGTCCTTCTGATCTTGGCAGGTTTCACCACTCCAATGCTTGCAATGGTGGTTCCGGTATGCGGACGTTGGCCTTGCTCCTCTTCACCTTCACTCTTGATCTCCTTCTCCTTCCCGGGGTCTTGGAGGTCTTCCTCCATGGGCTCCTTCCCTCTATCCTTGGCCGGCACCATTGTGCTTCTAAGCTTTCAAAGAGTATGTCCTGATAGAAACAGATCGAAACAAAAACACGACGAAAACACGATATACGGACCTCGGGGGATCCGGGGGGTTATATATTACGAAGTTTCATATCAAAAGGAAGGTACTGGGAGAAAACGAGTCGAAGGCGGAGTCCTGGGTGGCCTCACCACCTGGTGGCGTGGCCAGGGGTGGGCCCGCGCCATGGGGTGGTGTGGGCCACCCTGGCTCCGTTTCCGTCCCTTTTTCACTTCGTAGCTTTCCTTATTGACTAAAACTGCAAAAATATAATTGTATTGTAATTTTGCGGAACTTTTCTTACCAGAACTATTACTTGTTTAAAAACAGACTCTGAAGGTCTCTGAATTTGGTATCTAGTAGATTCTTTCGGAGTTACCACTTGAATAACATCAATATCTTCATCTTCATACACTTATTACTTGAGTCATAAAACCCTTCTCTTCCTTATTACACCATTGTCTCCACTTGCTGAAATTTCTTTCACACAAAACTTCACACAGTTCTTATTAGTAACATTAGTATAAGTAAAGTGATAGAACCTTTTGAGTCCAACTTCAACTGAAAACCATCAAAACAAAAGCTACTGAAGCAACTCCTTCTGAAAACCCAAAAAGAATTCAAAAAGGAAATCGAATAAAGAAGCAAATGCAAGAGTGACAAAATCTATCAAAACAGACTAGCAGGTAAAGATCATTTTTTTTGAAAATCTTCTGTTGCTCAAATAAAAAAGTGCAAAACTAACGAAAGTTAAATAACAACCTGGGAAAGAAGCACAAACAATTACAGCTCAATCCGACATACAGAGATCTCTCACGGGTTTTTACGGTGAAGCACAAAAATCTGTTTTGGGACAGCAACTTCCCAAAATCTTACTTCTCTCTCATTAGAGGTTGATCTTGACACAAAACCAAACAAAACGGATAAGGAGCGGTTATTACTGAAGTAATAACTTCCAAGACTCAAAGAAACAAAAACAAACTAAAAGCAAAAAACAAATTGGATTGTCTCCCATAAAGCTCTTTCTTTATAGCCATTAAGATGGGCATGATAATTTTGAAGAAGCTCTCATAGGGATATGAATTGAAGTGAAAGAGAGGATTAAGAAGCAAAAACACACACATTTAAGTCTAACCCACTTCCTATGCAAGGGGATTTTGAAAACAAACAAGTTATTGAAACCAAAGGCAACTTGCATAAGAAGGCAAAAGAAGTGCAACATAAAGACTTTCAGCATAAAACGGGGAAACTTGATATTATTAAGATGCATAAGAACACTTTTCCCTCTCTCATAGTAACTTTCAGTATCATACATAAACTTAACAATATAGCTATCACAAGGACTATCATAGCAATGATCATTTATTCTAACAGAAAACACAGGAATACTAGCTCTCATAACACTACTATGTGAAACAATATTAGAGGTATCCTTACAATGGATAGTGTGTCCCTCTTCCTCATACTTAGTGACAAAGTCTTTCACATTTGCTATTATAGGTTCATCAACCATTTGTTTATCAGGTTCAACAGCTTTATTTGTACTTTCATTAACCATACTAGCTATCATGGAATGTTCCTTTACCTTGACTGGGAAAGGCATTTTCTCAATGTAAGGCTCAAGTAAGACATGATTAGTAGTATAAACTTCAGTATTTCTTGCAGGAACACTCTTAACAACATCTTTATAGGGTTCATGATACTTATTCCACTTCTTTTTAGGCACTTCAATGTAAAAAGCAAAAGCCTTAAAATAAGAAGCAATAGCTTGAGAGTCTAGACCATAAGCATTTTTAATATTTTGAAAGTCATCAGTTCCCATAAAAGATTCAATGCATTCATAATCATAATTTATACCTAACTTTCTACCTTTGTCATTCTCCCAGGCTTCATCATTGTCTTGAATATGGTCTAGGAGGTCCCATTTGGCTTCTTCTTCCATGCGAGTGAATGATCTAGCACAAGAAGCATCCAATAAATCTTTATCATGTAGAGGGAGCCTTGCATAAAAGTTATTGATAATAATATTGTTGGGGAGCTCATGAATGGGACATTTGAGCATTAGTAACTTCAATCTCCCCCAAGCTTGAGCTGTACTCTCTCCATCAAGAGGCCAAAAGTTGTATATTTGATTCCGATCTTTATGAATCTCACTAGGAGGATAAAACTTTGAATAAAAGAGAGGCACTATTTCCTCCCATTCCAGAGCTTGACCATTCTTCAGCAGCTTATACCATTCCTCAGCTCTTCCTTTTAGTGATAATGAGAATAACTTCTTCTTAACTCGATCTGTAGTAATACCTGCACACTTGAACAACCCGCATAATTCGTGTATAAAGAGTAAATGATCACCGGGATGGACAGTTCCATCCCCAACATAGTAATTATCCATAACACGATCAATAATTCTTGTAGGTATTTTGAAAACATCTTTCTCAGCAGGTGGTGGCTTATCTACTACCTTAGCAGTGGTAGTAGCATTACCAAATAAGAAACTCAGCGAATTATCCATAACAAAAATAAAGCAACTAGCAGAAGTAAACAATACTCACAGTAGAAGTTTCCTTTACCAGGTCCTCTCTCCAATAGCGCTTCACTCCCTGGCAACGACGCTAGAAAATAGTCTTGATGACCCACAAGTATAGGGGGTGTATCGCAGTATTTTCGAGAAGTAAGAGTGTTGAACCCAACAAGGAGCAGAAGGTGCTGGCTAGTGGTATGGATCAGGAATTCTCTGCAAATACTTAGCAAACAGATTTTTAGGGGTTTTTGATATAGCAAGTAAACAAAGTACGAGTAAATAAAAGACGGTAGGAATAAATGCAGCAAGTGGCCCAATCCTTTATGCAGCAAAGGACAAGCCGGTTCTATTTCTTAAGATGACCAAACGTTCTCGAGGACACATCGGAAGACTGTCAAGTGCTTTCGCTTCATATAGCTGATTAATCTTCTTTAGCTTGCTAAGTGTTGTGTGGGTGAACCTGTGCTAATGTACCGCCCCATCCAAGACTAATACATACTTGTGATTATACCCCTTGCAAACATCCGTAAGTACAAGAAAGTAATTAAGGTAGAAACCTAACCACAGCTTTAAACTCTAAGACCCTTACGTCCCTTGTGTAATGGTTTCCTAACGGGGGTTCATGTTTCTGTCACTCCGGCAACCCCTACGATTAGTAGCCAAATACACAATGCATTCCCCTAGGCCCATATAGGTGAAGTGTCATGCAGTCGACGTTCACATGACACCACTAGAAGAAGTACACCACAACTTAAATAACAATCTATTGAATCTTTCTCAACACAACTCCACTACTAACAACAAGACTTCTCCCATGTCCTCAAGAACAAAACGAACTACTCACAAGACATCATATGGATCATGATCAGAGATGGAATAATGATGTATAACAATCGAACATAAAAAATAATTCAAAGATTCACTCAATAGCATCAACTACAAAGAGTAATCATCACCGAGAAAGTTTCCCCTATGAACTATGCAAGATTCAACGCAATTGTTACAGCAATATGGAGATGGTGATGAGGGTGCTGATGGTGATGATGGTGGTGATGATGATGATGATGATCCCGATGAAGTCTAGCTTGATGGTGGTGTTGATGGCGATGATCTCCCCTCTCCGGGAAGGAATTCCCCCGGCAGAAATCTGTCTGCCGGAGAGATCTTTCTCTCTCGGTGTTTTCCGCCCCGCAGAGGCGGCGGAATCTTTCTGTGGTCGCTCCCCGAGTCTTAGGGTTTCGGGAGGATGATATACGCCAGAGGAGAGAGGCTGGAGTGGGCCAGGGTGGCCACACCACTCCCAGGCGCGGCCTAGGCCTGCCCGCGCCATGGGGTGGTGTGGGCCCCTTGTGGCCCACCTCCACTCCATCTGCTGGCATCCTGAGTCTTCTGGAAAAATAGGATTTTCCGTATATTTTCCCAGATTTTCTGATCTTCGCGAATTTTGCCTCCAAACAACACCTTTTCTATCAGAATCCTGACTGCAGCGGTCCATGCTCTAAAAGTCATCAACCATGCAAAAATAGATGAAATAACATAAGTATCACCTCTCAATACGAAATATATCAATGAATAATAGTGAATTAAGACATAGAATAGTGATGCAAAATGGACGTATCAGCGGCCCGCATACGGGCCAAAAACGAGTCGCCCCGGAGCCCATATGGGGGGTTACGAGTGGACATGCTCTAAGCATATCCAGCATGGGCCAAGCCCAAAAGAAATTTGGCAAGGGCCAAAGGCCACGGTGCCATCTACGCAACTAGTCAGGCAAACGAAAATCGATCGATTGAGGCAGCTAGGCACGTACCTGTTGACTCGGTAGATGGAGTTGTAGTCGACATCAATAGATCTCTATTTAGCTCAGCATCGCCGATCACCGCCGCCGCACAAGATGCCGCATCGACCTGCCGACTGCTGTCGACTACGATCACATCGCCATGCTAAATTCCACTCCCAATCATGCAAAGGTATTCTGTAATCCTCTAAGATCTCTAAGCTCCCTGGTTTTGAAGGCATGTGCTTGCTCGGCTGCTTCTCGCTGACTCTGACTGGGGCCATGCGTCGGTGTGTTACCGATTCGCTGTCAGTGAATTTGGGATTCTGGGGTTACGTCGGTTCAGTCGACCTCTTACCCTTTCACCGCTTTCTCCCGTGAAAACTGGCAGCCTCCAGCAAAGAAAAAAAACCTTTTATACTCCCACTACTAGGAAACAACTCTTCTGCAGCGCATGAAAATACATCTTCTGTGGCGCATATCCTAGTCGCCACTGATATCTTCTTCCTGTGGCGCATATGGATATGCGCCACAGAAGTTCCAGACTTCTGTGGCGCATTTCTTCATATGCGCCACAAGAAGAACTTATGTGGCGCATTTACGTATATACGCCACAGAAATGCCATGCGCCACAGACTATATAATTATATGCGCCACTGATTGCGTAACACATATTCAAAATAAAATACTTTCCTGGTGTATAATCAGGTATTTATACAGGATTTATACAGTATTTATCTAGATGAGTATAAAATACATTGCACAAGTAGTAGATGCATGAAAACCGGCATATATATAATACAAACACTTAGAGCCCGATCGAGATACATATATAGTGTCAAGTGCTAAATTTTTACACAAGCGCCGAATACAAAGTTCATATCATCTCACATTACAAATATGAAGTGGCCATCGCCGCCTACACTAGGATCAAATAGAATATAGCTGTGATAATGGTGATCAGAGCATTAGCCCGACCAATATCTTCATCCGGTTCTTCTTCCACAAGTGGTTCCTCCACTTGGCTATCGCCTCCTCTCTAGTCACGTATCTTTTGTAGATGTTTCCGCTGAACTTATTCACTTGTTTGTGGCAATCCTCCCACTCCTCATAGACTCCTGGAACCCTACCCATGTACACCACATACCACCTCGTCGCCATCTCTATAGACAACAAGGCAAATTAGTAAAAATACACCGAAAAGAATGAATAAAGGGTTCACATCCATATATATATATATGTTTATAGAATATAAAACAAAGGATCCATAAACCTAAAAGTTAGATCATCATAGAAGCAATAAGTTCAACGACAACACGACCACAAGGTAGTTTAAGTCTAACAACAATGACCATTTCGACCACGAGATAGTAAAGTTTATGACACACACACTAATACAGCAGGCGTCCATCAAGAATATACACACACTGGATCATGCTAGAGGCACACATCGATCATGATGAAGACTTCCTCTTCTCGCTCGGCTTCGGGAACGGTAGATATCCCTCTTTCGTCATCCATGTCCTTGTGTCACCCTGCTTACGGAGGCGTTCTTCGATCTCCCTCTTACTCAACCCTCTGGCTTGTTGTAGGGCACCGCCCCTTGTGTTGACATCTTCAATGATGATTTGCGACAACTTCATCTGAATGCGATGGAAGTCTTCTCTAAGATCAGCATCGTCGATTTTCGCCAAAGTTTCGGCCCATCCTCGGAGACTAGATGGCAGCGTTAGGTTCTGGCAATCCCGAACATAGCCTTTAAGGTGATGGAGGACGTAGAAGGCCTCCTTGGCACCAGTAGTCGACTGCTTGACGCAGGGGAAGTCGAGCACGTGCTTGAACACGTGTTTGCCATCCTTGATACATTCCCCCTTATCTACGAAGGTGCATCCCTTCTTGGTGTATCCCTCGAGAGCCTCATTGAGAACACCCCTTATTCTGGTGTAGTCTTTCTTCTTCGTCAAACTCCCCGAGTCGAAATACGTGGCTAGCGAATACCTCGGGGCAAGGACGATGAGTGTGCAGTATTTGTCTCTGCGCAACACAATTGGAACGGAATGTTGGAAAAAGAGCAAAGGAAGAAATCTATAAGAAATGCATAAGTTACGGTGGCGATGAGCGAGTGTGTGTACTTACTCGGGAAAGAAAGGCAAAAGAAGTGTGCCCTTCCTCTTGTTGTCCACCATGAACTTCTCGAGGTACGCCGTCGCCTTGGTCCGTGTCTCTGATCCTTCGACCAACTGGCTGTCCCGCATGTAGTAGGGATCCACTAACGCGATTTCCGGGGTACTTTCTCTCTTGATCGTGAGCGCCAGATTGAGCGCTTATAGGCGGACCAAGTTATAGTCCAGCCGTTTCGTGATAAACAGCTTGAATATGTCCTTGAATGCTATGAAGAATATATCCGCGGTGGGTTCATCGACGAAGCCCAAGTCCAATGGCACCTTGGCCGTGAAAACCGGGTAATTTGGATCTTCGTCTTTAAGAAGGAGGGCCTCTAGTGTCTTGACACCCTCGTGCAAAGTTAACATGGCTCCAACCGCAATGTGGATCATATCCAGAGTCAATATCGGATCACCAGCTACATGCACTCGGGGCAAGCCAAATTGTGTGGATGGTACGACGACGGCGTCCTGACCCCAGATCCTCTTTGGAAGAGGCTGGCTCGCACCCTTCTTATTATTATTATTACTTCTCTTCCTATAGTGCTTCTTCTTCACAACAGTGTTAGCCACTGCCATCTGCTCATCAGTCGCCTTTCGGAGTGTGTTGGGGCTGAAAACCAATCCTGGTTTCTCTTGTCGTGGATCGGCGGCCGAAGGCGTCTCTTGAGAAAGACCATGGAAGACCAGGCGCTGCGTGCATGTATTGGGCCGACCAGCTTGATGGTCGTCGCGAGCTGCGAAGGGTTCTTCATCCACAGAAGGCATATACAATCCTTTGGCGGCGCCGGTGTTGATGAAGTCATCAACGTTGACCAATTCATGATCATCTTCATGGGTGCCATCATGTGGTGGTGGTAGCGGGGGCGACGGCGGTTGCGGCACAACATCTTTGCCATGTGGCGGTGCACACGCTGCCAAGAGTTGATGGTGACGGCTGGTGGTGGCGACAACAGCGGCTACTGGCTTCCGAGGTGGTGGCCGGGCGATGATTGGTCGAGAGGTGGCGCCGGTGCTCCCCCCTGCAAGACAAATCTGGGTCTTCGGCCATGTCAAGGGCCAGTTGTAGCATTCCCCAAGGGTCTTGTGTTCGTCGGCTCCCTGAGGTTGAAAGGGAGGGTCCATGTCGTCGCACCCTGGCAACACCCGAGCCAACCTGACCCTCATCACGTCATCATCCATTGGATTGTTGTGCATCGTGCGGCTCGCCGGTTGTATAAGAGTGCCCTTGGCAACATCCTTCAACTCACCGCCGACATCTTTAAGCAGGAGTACGCAAGAAGTGTCCTGAGGCAAAAACATGTTGTTGGGTGTCATGAGATGGCAACAGTCATGCATCAAAGGCATAAAGGAGATGATGTGCACTAACTAATTAGTTACCTTGGTGATGGCGTGGATCTCGGCTAATGTAGAGACATGGCCGATGTTGGCGGCCGGCCTATCATCATCTGCAATCTCCCGCTCGGGTGCCTCACGAAGCACCACCGCCGTCGGCTGCGCCTTATTGGTATCTTTGGCGGGAGGGGGCGTCAGTGTGACCAAAACGAGGGGCTATGTCTCGACGTTGACGGCCGACGGGGTCACCAGGTCCAGCGACACGGTAACATTGATGCCCGAGTTGCTGCCGCTTAAGTTGGGCAGATGTATCGGCCCCTGTCGACCTCCCACATTCCAAGCAGTAAGCCCCTCGAAAAACTCAAGGGGGATCATCAAGCGGAGCTTCTCTTCCACTAACTTGTCCACCGTTTTCTGGTCCACCGCCTTCTCCTCCAGTGTCTGCACCTTCATCTTCAGCTCTGCAACAGTGGCTTTATCCTGGTTCTTCCTCTCCCTTCTTTTCTTGGCGTCCTCTTTGTAGTACTCCTTGAACTTCATGCTCATACCGAAGCCGGACACATGGCCAGCTGAGGACGGCGGCAACCCCTTGTCCCTCTTCTTGTAAGCATTGCTCGCCCTGTTGAAAACCGTGTCCCACGGCTCCGTCGAATTCTGGGACGACTCTGTGGCAGTAGCGTTCAGTTCATCCTCCTGCAGAGACAAGGAAAGGTGAACCCATTTAGATTCTTGACTTCATTATCTTAATTAGAATGCAATAGACTTGAGATCGGCGATAAAATCCTTACCAGGTTCTTCTCGAATGCCTTCACCTCCGGATCGTCAGTGATGAACTCCCCTGTTTCCTTGTCTAGGTAGTAGCGGGCCCGAACAAATTGCCTAAGCTGCAAGTCCGTGATTTTAAGCCAAGGGTTGTCTTTACCAAGGCGTTCAAGCTCGGCGTCCTCCTTGTCCCAAATGGCATGTTTCTCAGAATCGCCGCTAAGGCGGTGGTTACCTATGTTCTGTTCGCATACTCCTTCCCCATTGAGTCCATTTTATAGCGCCGCCGTAGCTATATCCGCTTTGAATATCCTAAACCTCTTCGTCAAGCATCGGATTTTTCTTACTAATAACCTCCCAGCTTTCACCTTTGTCAATGCTATTCTTCACCGTGGTTTTCCAAATGCTCAATGCTTTCATCTTCGTGAGGGCTAGTTTGTTCACCGGGTTCTTTCTCTCGAGGTTTCTAAACTGCTCTGTAAATCTATATCGCTTGTGAAGCTTCTTAAGGAGGTTATCGACCAAAGCTACATGGTCAGCATGTCTGATGTACTTCGTGTTGATCGACATGCTTTCCCGAACGATGCACCCGAGTTGTAGGCCGTACCCTTTAACAATCGCCTCTGGCGCAATGGGTAGGCCACTTTCTGTGACCTCAGTAAACTCATCGCAGACGGTGGCGAGCACTGGCACCTTCCGCTCCTTCTGTTCCTTCTTCTTCTTCTTCTGAGAAGCGCCAGGGTTACCGCTACCGCCATCCGTGCGCTCGCCGCCATCAGTGGTGTCATCCTCTTCGTCACCGCCTTCACTAGTTCCATCGTAGTCGTCTTCGCCCCCCTCGTAATCAGGATCTCTGCCCTCATTGGCCCCAGCAGCTCTGGCGACGGTCGCCTCCTCCTCCGGTGGTGGTGTCATCCTCATCGCCTCCTCCTCCTCCTGTTGGGACCCTTGCCAGAATGATTGGTTGGCCTGTCTAGCTTGTTCTTCGATGCTAATCATGTACTTAGAAGGGCCAGACTCCTTGTTGCCTGACATGTTTGCACTAGTCTATTTAAAAGAGGCAAAAAGTTAGCACAAATCTCGGCCGAAAAATTCGGCATGACCTTTGCTAATTTTTTGACCTAGGAGTGCCCATTTCTCAACCGAAACGGAAGTGAATCGACACTTCGGGAGAAATGGGCAACTCAAATGAAGAAATATATCCCTGCAAGACAAAAGACCCCATCCCCCATGCATTGACCTCAGTATCCATCATCCATCATCCACAGTACATTTCAACAGCAGTTACCATCATCCCCATACAGCATGTATAACAGATATTAACTAGAATGCCTAGTATTTATCATACAAGACAGAATAGTATGATCATAAACATAATTCTATAGTGTTTTAAATCAAAATCAGAAATATAGAAGTACCGAAGGTCTAAAGTGATTCTAGTCTCAGTTCATAACAAGGACAGGGGACCCCAAGGACAGAATGTTAAGTAGACGGCAACATGAAAGAATGGAACAGAGTTGAGCAGCTCACTCCTAGGCCCTTAGGCATGTACTATTTAGATATTTGTAAGCCTCGGTTAGAAGTAACAATGTCAGTAAAGCAATACTCGTAATACTAGTAAGGTAATAGTGAAGTTGCCATTATGATGTCAAAACATGCATTGTCGTGCATTACTGCAATTTTCAGAGATGAGCTACGAGAACTGCAATTACTTTGCTGAAGTTCATCAGGGTGCTACTTCTAGAAGCTCAAATATAACCAAGTCTTACACTTTTACTGACTGCAAGTACCCATCCAATTTAAAGAGGTAAGACTATATGGCAAGCCAACAGATAGGAACTGTTCCTCACACTCCCACCCAATGTACTCAACCTACCTCACCCTCTATTAAAAATAATGAAGTAGGCACCAACTTGGGTTTCAGGCAGAATGCTGTAATACAACATCCAACAATTGTTTTGGTACAAGTAAACAAACTGAAAATGTATAGCTGCTGCAAAAGCACCATATGATGGTACCAGAATGAACTACCCCCCTAGTAAATTCAACCGCGATACTCGCTCCAACTGAGGGGGAACAAATGGCTGAATCCCTTACTACTAAATTCAATGGCAATATTGGTGGTTAAATGTCTGTTCATGATTAGGTATAACCAGCATGTGCTTGATCATTCATCATCATCCACTTCAGTATTTAAATATAAGTAGCTCTTGATTACAAAAGAAGAGCTGGAAAGACAGGGGGATGCCGGCAACTAACACATTCTCTGAACTGAAGACTATGATCATCAGTACACAAAAGTTGACTGAACTGAATACTGCCATCGTCATCGCATACATGAGGAGCGTAACACCAGGACCTGTGGTTACTTACTCCTTAACAGATCATGCATGTAAAACACATACTCCTTACTAGATTCCCACATCAGCAAGGATTTCACAGAATAGAATCAGAAAGGACTAGGGTCGCAAACAAGAACTTGATATCCCACTGATTGCACTAGCTAGGGTTCAGAGGGGGTGGGGGTGGGGGAAAAGCAGGCAGACAGCAGGCTGCTCCTTGTGATAGCAGACAAGAGGGGGGGACGAACCGTACGTGTGCGCTACTGCTGTGGTGGTCGACGAGGTGCTGCGGTGGTCCGGCGTGGCGGTGGCGGGGCTTCGACGAGGTGTCCCCTTCTCCTCCTCCTGTTGCGGACAGGCTCCGGCGGCTCCTCCTCCACGCTGCAGGGTTCTCCTCCACGTACGGGTTCGTCGAGCGGCGCTAGGGCTCCGGCGCGGCGGTGGCTGTAGGGCTCCAACGATGGGGGCGGCGCTAGAGCTAGGGTTCTGTCGGCAGAACGATAGATTGGGGAAAAGAAAGTGGAACGGGAAAAGGAGAAGGGCGAGCCGTTTTGGCTAAGTGCCAAGGTTCTGTGGCGCATTTCATGCGCCACAGGAGCTAAAACTTTTGTGGCGCATTACACAGAAATGCACCACAGAACCTTGGCACTTAGCCAAATAAATGGCGCGAGGCTGTACTTAGACAGCAAACACACACTAGCCTAGTGGTTATGATGCATATTCACAGACCTGTGTCAGCCAGGTTCGAATCCTGGTTGGGTCAATTTTTTTTCTTTATTTAAAAATGATATGTTACAAATATATTTAAAATCAAGCATATACACATGCATATTTATTCAAAAAACCCTCCTGAATCATATATATATATATATGTGTGTGTTCTTGTCACACATAAATGTGAATTTGTCGAATATCACATTATATGTTTTAGTCTCTAACTAATACCCACACTAATATCACATTATACCCACACGAATTAATACATCAAAAAGTCACATAATTGCTAGTGTCTCTTCACAATCTTCTTGCCCTTTTTCGCCGTGGTTGAATACTTTAGCCCGTGAACTTTGAGATTTCTTCTTGTGAATGGACAACCTTTAGTAGGCTGTATGGTCTTCCTTCTTACTTTAGTAGTAGTAGTAGGCATGTCGAAGTACTTGTCGAATTCCTCTTTGATCTTTGGGTCACCGTTTTTGTCGAAGTTTTGCTCGTTGGCGGCTCCTTCCATTCCGATGAT
Source organism: Avena insularis (assembly GCA_023614405.1). Lineage (NCBI taxonomy): Eukaryota > Viridiplantae > Streptophyta > Magnoliopsida > Poales > Poaceae > Avena > Avena insularis. Next base: position 556,114,468 of record CM042692.1, on the reverse strand, counting down.
GCTCCTCTTGCCCCTCCTAACTACAACACGGTTGGGCTTTGACGGGTCGGTAATAAAAAAACATTGATCAACTTGGCTAGCGAGTACCCAAGGCTCATTTTTTGCGGAGGCGTTCTTTGTTGGTTTGGCATCTGGTATAACCATTGTGGTGAAATAGCGGCCTTCTTTTTCCACGTTCTTGGCCCATCTAACACGGAACATCGGTACGATCTCTCCATAGTAGTCGAGCTCCCATATCTCCTCGATCCTTCCGTAGAATCTTTCCATCACAGTAGTCTCGTCATCAGCAAAGGATAACATAGTTACTCCTGAGTTTTGATATTCACTATTCTTGTCCTTTTCCTCGGTATAGAATCTGTAACCGTTTATGTCGTATGACTGATAGGTCCTTAGATTGTGCCCTGGGCCCTGCGACAAGGAGAATATGAGTTTTTGATCTTCCGTAGAAGGCGTCTGTGGGGGATTGTCCGTTGCCTTTTCTTGAACCAACCCGTGAAGCGGGAGTTGTGCTCTCTGGTTACGTCTCCCTTCTTCCTCGGCCGCCGTCGACGATTCTCTGCTCGATTAAGCTTCTGTGCTCTTCGACCTAAGGGCCGACCACTTCAATGTGTTGTAGCGCGACTCGGTGTGCCCTTTCAAAATTAGTGCGTCGACCATCAATGCCAACATGTAGTGAGCGGCAGCCCTTACGGTGACCATATCCACCGAGCCTGCCGAGGTGCTTCTTTGTGGGTATTCTAACATCCTCGTTCTCGGTGGTTAGATAATTCTGGCAGAAGGAGATGCACTCATAGATCAGAAAGCCCTTGGCTATGCTTCCATCTGGACGAGACCTGTTGCGAACGAAACCTTTGATGACACCGTTTAGCCTTTCAAACGGCATCATGTTGTGCAGGAATGTCGGCCCGAGCTAGATGATGTCGTCCACGACATGTACAAGCAGATGCACCATGATGTCGAAGAATGCGGGCAGGAAGTAAATCTCAAGCTCGCATAGTATCATCACGATCTCTTCCTGTAGCCTGTCGAGCTGCTTCACACCGATCGACTTCCTAGATATGACGTCGAAAAAGTTACAGAGGCCAAACAACGTCTCACGAAGTAAATCTCAAGCTCGCATAGTATCATCACGATCTCTTCCTGTAGCCTGTCGAGCTGCTTCACACCGATCGACTTCCTAGATATGACGTCGAAAAAGTTACAGAGGCCAAACAACGTCTCACGGACATGTTTCGCCCATTATCCCACGGATCGCAACGGAGTATCTGCGTCATCAAAGCGTGATACCGTGAGACTTCATACCGGTGAACCTCTTCTTCGCCACGTCCAGATATCTGCTTATCTTTCCCGAGTAACCGTGAGGAACTTTCACTCCTAAGAGGCACCTGAAAAACTGCTCGAGCTCCTCCAGACGGAGTGAAGCAGGCAGAACGAAGCATCACCTCATTCTTCTTAACTCTTTTGCGGCGACCTTGAGTCCCTTCCTGATGATGATGATGATGATCTATCAGGGTACTAAAGATCTTTCTTTATGCCAAGAAATTTAAGGTCCTTTCTTGCTTTCGGCCCATCCTTGGTCCTCTCCGGCATGTTCAGTAGAGTGCCAAGCAGACTCTCGGTAACGTTCTTCGTGATGTGCATTACATCGAGGCTATGGGGAGTGTGAAGGACCTTCCAATACGGCAGGTCCCAGAAAATAGACCTTGCTTTCCATACACCCAGGGGAGTATCTGCGTCATCAGCACGTGACAGTCGTGAGACTTCATACCGGTGAACCTCTTCTTCGCCACGTCCAGATATCTGCTTATCTTTCCCGAGTAACCGTGAGGAACTTTCACTCCTAAGAGGCACCTGAAAAACTGCTCGAGCTCCTCCAGACGGAGTGAAGCAGGCAGAACGAAGCATCACCTCATTCTTCTTAACTCTTTTGCGGCGACCTTGAGTCCCTTCCTGATGATGATGATGATGATCTATCAGGGTACTAAAGATCTTTCTTTATGCCAAGAAATTTAAGGTCCTTTCTTGCTTTCGGCCCATCCTTGGTCCTCTCCGGCATGTTCGGAGAGTGCCAGCGACTCGGTAACGTTCTTCGTGATGTGCATTACATCGAGGCTATGGGGAGTGTGAAGGACCTTCCAATACGGCAGGTCCCAGAAAACAGACCTTGCTTTCCATACACCCAGCAGCGTCTTTGTCCTCGGTCGTTTTTTTCCAGGCGGAGGGCAACCTACCCAATTATTCAAAATCTCCTCGATTTCTTCGCCGCTCCTCGGACGCGGGGCTCTTTCGAGCTCGTCCTTACCATTGAACAGGTCACCACGTTTTCTCCACGGGTGATCCATGCGGAGCCACTTTCGAGTACCTTGGAACACGGTTTCAAGACCCGGATCCTTGGTAGGTGGAGATGCGGTGTCTCATCCATGCACTTGACGCATGCATTGTGTCCGTGGTTCACCCGGGCGATACATATGCGTAACCAGGATAGTCCCGCATTTCGTGAGCAACGCGGCTCTCAGATGGAAATATTCTTTAGTGTAGGCGTCCCACGTATGGGCCGACGTCTCCCACAAGCTGGCTAACTCCTCTCTCAATAGCCCGAGATATAGATGCATATCGATACCTGGTTGTTTCGGCCCCTGAATAAGAATACTCATGTGTACATACCTTTGCTTCGTGCATAGCCACGGGGGGAGGTTGTATGGCCGTACAAACACGGGCCAGGTGCTATGCGTGTTACTCTGGTTTCCAAAAGGATTGAGTCCATCGGTGCTCATACCCAGCCTGACGTTCCTTGCATCGCCCCTGAACTCTTCGAACTCGATGTCTAATACATTCCACTGGCTAGCGTCTGAAGGGTGTGTCAGAATCTTGCCCTTATCTGGATCATCTTTGGGTTTCTCTCTTTCCACGTGCCATTGCATGAGCTTTGCTTCCTTAGGATCTACGAAATATCGCTGCAGACGAGGGGTGATAGGAAAGTACCATACCACTTTTCGAGGAACTTTCTTGTTCCCTCTCTTGTACCGTCCTTGGCCACACACCGGACATGTGGTTCTATCTGCGTACTCGTTCCGATAAAGTGTGCAATCATTGATGCATGCGTGGTATTTAATGTGTGGTAGGTCGAGAGGGCACACGATTTTCTTGGCCTCCTCGATACTTGTTGGCAATGTGTTCCCCTTAGGAAGTCGGTCGTGCCAGTATTCCATGTTCGCATTGAATCTCACATCGGTCCATTTGTGTTCGGCCTTCATCTCTAGAGCCTTGAGCGTTACACTCAAACGTGTATCCTCGGGGCGACACCCAGGATACAATGGAGTCATCCCGTCTACCTCCATTTGGGCCAGCTTGGCTTTCTCTCTGGCTGCAGCTTTGTCGTTACTCGTCTCCTTGAGGAGCAGTTCTTGAACATGAGGGTCCTGCAAGACCAAAGTTAGCAGCGTCTGTGTGTTCGCGTCTTCTCCTTCTTCATGATCATGATCATGCCCGTCGCCATCTGCTTCTCCATGCTGATCATGCCCGTCGGCATCTCCTTCGTCATGATGATCATGCCCGCTGGCATCTCCTTCGTCATGATGATCATGCCCGGTAGACTCTTCGTCTTCTCGCCCATCGCCTTCGTGACCACCACCATGTCCTGCGGCGCCCATTGAGGTCGCGCATGAAACCGCGCTGGCGGTGACCCTCCAATTGTCCTGATTCAGGGTCGATCCAGCGCTGCAGTTTGCATGTTCGACATGGACATCTTATCATGGTCTTGTTGTTCAGAATCATGTCCTCCTTCGCGCCTTTCTTGTACCTAGCAATTCGACCTTCGCTCATCATGAGGACCATGGTTGCCTGAGCGGTCAAAACAGAGAGTATAGGTGAGAACCACACCATATGAACACACACATGCATGAATGCTAGCCGGAAAAAATTCAGCATGACCTTTCCTAAAATTAGGACATATGGGTAGTGCAAAAATTTGCCGAAATGGAAATGAATCAACATTTCGGCAAACATCCATGCAACCACACCAGTCGAGCCCGACAACAATAAGCAACCAACAAAAAACTTCCTCCCATTGCAAACATTCATGCACCACACAAGCATCGTCTCGCCATGGATCGCACACACACACCGCCCGCGCGACAAGCTTCACCTACATGTTCATGATGGCCAAGTACTCACCTATAGTAGACACAATAATAGCGAGACGAGACCGCGCGATGAGAGAGTGTGGACAAATAGATTTACAATGCAAATTGGCGGAGAGGAAATTAGTAAACAAATAGAGATGTGAGAGAGAAAAGTAAGGAACTTTTAGATCTATAAGTTGGAGCGAAGCTTCCACTTACCAATCTATGGATTAAAGTAGGTTTAGTTACAAGAAAATGGAGAAACTATGGGCAAGATGGGGTGTGAGGCAGGAGGAAGACGAGTTGGGAGGAGGTAGAGATGTGAAATGGTTGGTGGTGGATAGATAGATAAGAAAGCTAGCTCTTGTCACCTTTTTAACATGGATCTGGACGCCCTCATCTGTGGCGCATATGGAGGAAATGCGCCACAGATGCTGAAACTTCTGTGGCGCATAAGTCTATATGCGCCACAGAAGTGAGTGAATAAGATTCCCTATGTGGGGCCCACCTCCAAGTTCTGTGGCTCATGTTGGACTTATGCGGCACAGAAGTGAAACACATCTGTGGCGCATATGCCAACATGCGCCACAGACCTTGGGTGAATTAGATTCCGTGGTGGGGCCCCCTTCCATGTTCTGTGGCGCATGAGGAAATATGCGCCACAGAAGAGGCAACTTCTGTGGCACATATTTCAGAATGCGCCACAGAACTTGGATCAACCCACCCTGGCCAGCGGGTCCCACCAATCTTCTGTGGCGCATGTCCTGGAGAATGTGCCACAGAAGTTCCAATCTTCTGTGGCGCATGCTTTCTGGTGCGCCACTGATGTTTTCCTGTGGCGCATGCTTTCGCATATGCGCTACTGAACATCTTGTCTATCTATAGGTTGTTTCCTAGTAGTGTCCACATGGAACCGTCACAACTCCCACCACCGCTCTCACGGCCACGAGGGCTTGCTGGCGCTGTGCTAGAGGAGTATGGGCGAGCCCACGGTGAGGGCGGACAACGTCATGCTGGATTGGCCCGAGTCGTGGGTGATTCGTGCCAGTGTCGGGGCTCCCGGATCGACGCGGAGGCGTGGCCGTGTGACACCGCGCCGGTGAAGGCGGCCCTCATTGATGCGGAGGCGAAGCCTCATTGGCGTCGGCGTCCCTGATCGTTTTTTGAATTGGAGATGTGTTCGGGCGAGGAAGCGAAGGTGGCATATCCTTTCCCCATGTGGCGACAGCAGGGAATAGACGGCAACATTTGTCCGTCCCAAAGAAGCCGGAGGACCTCCGAAGCGAGGCGAGTATGCGATTTTCTAGCCGCAAACCCTCACAGGAATCCATGGGCAGGTCTTTGTTGTTGACTGTAAACATGGAACTTCGTTGGATGTTTCTCATTCAGATTGATTCAATTGTACTACATAGTTCAGATACCTCTTTTGTTTTCAGATGAGTGAAACTGGTTCTACCATTGATGATGCAGAGGGATATAATCGATGCCTTGACCAATGCTCGTCTCACAGGTAAGCTGTAGTTTAACCAGTCTCAATCTTAGTTATTTCACATTGATCCTTTTTTGGTCTCCTACTTAAATCATAGCAGATCGGTTTGAGTGCTACCAATAACTTCTATATGATGGTGGGTAATCTTGTGAAGCCTAAGTGCTCAGAAACAATGGTTCGTAATATGAAACGATTTTTTTAGCATAAGAGACTGTATCCAGTAATTGTCAGTATTTTTTTTTCTACAAGAGTTTATGCACATTGGTGTTTTCTTGGCGTCTATCTGTAATATTATGATGGCCGTGTTAGAAGGGATAAATGATTTTCCCACATGGGACCTCATGTCTATGGTAAGTTGTCTGCTACAATTTCTATGTATGGGCACTCCCTTCTTACGGGAATCTGGATCATTTGTTCACCTGGTATAGTGTGAACCATCAAATCTAATTAGAAAGCAATGTTTTGTTGAATCTATTCTTAATTTTCATAGTATATACAGAACAATGAAATAAATCAGATCCATAGGTTCAGAAGTCATAACTGAGTACTGCTTATATGAGTTAATTTACACTTGAAGGAAACTAAAAGCACTTATGACCTAACTCTTGGATTCCTGTAGTATTCTGATTTTAGTCGGAAGATTGATAATTTGCAAGGATAAAATTTTCTTATGCATTTAGTTTATCTATGTTAATATTTTTCAGTATTGTCGAAAGATGGAATTAGTCTTATAATGTATTTTTGCAGGTTGACTTACTGAAAAAATAACATGCCTAACTCATAATTGTTGACCTCACCATCTTCACCAGGCAAAGAAAATAAAAGATGACAAATCAAGCAGTGAAGATTATATGTTCGATCTCTTATTTGTGAATGGTAGGTGAGCTTTATCAGATTCTCATTTGTATTTCTATGTTTTCATATACTCAATTGTATTTTTCTAAATAAATAGATCTTCTGAATTTCCTGTCGGTAAAGAGTTGTTGGGGGGATACCCCGGGTAGGGTCACTCCAGGGTATAAAGGCCGAGTTAGCCGAGGTTCGGCAGGGTCAAAGCGGATGCTGGCCGGGTCACCTCAAGGCAGGCCGGATCACGGAGTAACCCGGACCAGGGGGGGTCGCCTAACATTATCTCAGCCGACTTAAGGAGTAAGTCAGAAGTGCTTGTCTAACTTGTATGCAGGAACAGGTATAGCCGGATCTACCATGATCCGGGTCCCATTTAGCTTCTGGGAGAAGGAAGGAATCTCGCTGGTCAAAAAGAAAGCCCGGTACGCACTGCATGAGCGAAGCAGGCAAGGGCAGGACCACCGGGTCATGGCCGACAAGGGTGACGACGACCGTGTCGGCTGACGCGGGCGCCGCAGAGGCTCACGTAGCTAAAGCATGTGTGACGCGAGGGAAAAGCACCCCGGTCGGGTTACCATATTCTTAGGAATATGCCTCCACGTATGCCCTAGGCAGAGACCAAACCACCTCTATATAAGGGGGGCTAGGGTTTCAGTAGAAGGGGGTTGGTTTTTGGGTTTTCTTCTATACTAATTTGGCTAAGGTTTTAGGGGTGAACTGTGGGTGAGAGTAAGAGAGCTCCTTCTTCCTCCTCTCGCCAATACAGCTCTAGGAGCGCTTGTAATCTTGAAAGGAAAGCAATACAAACTTCAGTGTGGAGAATCACTTCACTATCCCTCCCTGGATTCCCCTAGCGTGTATTAGTCCCCACCTTTAGCCTATCCATGGCATCTACCGTGACACCACCACGACAGTTGGCGCCCACCGTGGGGCTAGCGGCGCTAGCAAGGGTCAAAACATCATCGCCACCGGCGAACGCGTCGTCTCCGGGCTTGTTCAGCGCTTTGGAGCGCTGGACTTCGTCAGCGACAACGCAGGCTGCTTCGGCACGCGCCCACTTCCGCGCAACGACCTCTTCGTCAAGCTCGGCGCGCACAAGGTCTACGTTGCTGTGGACGTAACGTGCGCTCATCCGCGCCGCGTCGTCGAAGCAGGGGAACCACCCCTCACTGTGGCTCGCGGGGCGCGTATCGTTCGCTCCCCGGACCATGCAGAGGTGATGATGACCGCGCCTGGTGCGGACGCCAAACAAGGATCCGGCGCCAGATCCGGAGGTAACGCCTAAGGCACCAAGGAAAGCTAGACGTCCTCCACTAGAGAGGCCGGAAAATGTGCTGAGAGAGGCGATGGATAGCTTGGCAAACCCTGTAGTAGCAGCAGTAGATCCGACTCGGGCACAGGCTGAGCTGAAGGAAACTAGGCAAAAGATACTAGAAGGCGCAAATAAAATAGCCGCGGCTCAGCAGTCGTTGAACATGACGCTGCGTGAATATGCAAAAGCAAACAAAGTTGACACGGTAAAAGTAAAAGGGAGAAATCTCATGAGTGAGATGAATAGAGAAGGTGATACTAGGATTGAGGAGTCAGAGAACTGTTTGTCCGTGGGGCTGCCGCAGTATAGTATCCCGGCAAAGAACCTCAGAGCAGCGGATGCGGCTGCATCCGAGTTAGAGGGTCTGACGGGTGAGGCCCGTCAAAGACAACAAGATAGGGTTAACGAGCTAGTTCGGATCGCGAACAGACAGAACGAAGAGCTACTCAGAGCTAACCCGGAGAGAGCTGGAGCTTCCAAAATCGTCCATTCAGCGATGGGTAACCCGGAGAAATCTGCTGGAGCCGCATCGTCTCCTCATGGTGGTCCAATGAGAGAAGAGGTAGTAACCTCGGCCAGACGGAACAAACAGATCGTCCCGTACGACCCGACGCGGGCAGGAAAAGGAAAAGAAGCATAGAAAAATGATGATCGACGAAGTGTGAGCCGAGGTGAAGCTGGCCGAGGTAACCACGACCAAGGCAATGCCGGTCAAGGAATGCTACAACGCAATGCCGACAAAGCAAAACTCGGCAGGAGCGGTGACAACCAAGCAATGGAATATACCAAGGCAAGAGCAAAGTGCCGGCCGAGGTATGCAACAGAGAGGTGCGCCACAAGAGCAAAACCGTTACAACAACGGTGATTCATAGATGGTGAACGCGGGGTACCCAAGACCAGACTATCATGTGATAGGGTCAAGATTGGGAAGCAGGGATTTAATGTCGGATGATGCCAGGTTGAAACTGGATCGCCTGTATAGGTCGGAACAGATCGAATGTCAAGGTCCACCGGGTCCAGCGTGCTTTGGACCCCGGATCATGAAGGAGCCACCGGTACCCAACTTCCAGCTGCCTAGGGGCACGAAGACGTATGACGGCAGTACCAAGCCGGAGAATTGGCTGATAAACTATGCTACAGCTGTGAAAATTGCCACTGGCAACTTGTGATGGGCTGTACGATATGTACCCCAGATGTTGGAAGGTCCGGCCAGAGTATGGTTGAACAATTTACCACCCGGAAGCATCAACTGCTGGATAGATTTTGAGGAAATGTTTATCAGCAATTTCTCAAGTACATATCAGAGGCCAAATAGGCCGCAGACCCTAGCAATGTGCAAGCAAAGGCCTAATGAGACAGACCGTGAATTCTTGACCCGGTGGTGTACCGTGAGAAACTCGTGTGAGGGTGTCATAGAGTCACAGGCTATAGCGTGGTTTGCGCAAGGGTGCAGATATGGCAGCGAGTTGTGGATGAAGTTGCAAAGGAAAATGCCAATTACGTTGGCAGAGATGATCCGGATTGCCGATTCGTATGCTTTGGGTGATCCGACTCAACCTAGGCTCGCATCAAACGAGTCAAACGAGGAATACTATCAGAGGGATGGAGCCGAGTCATCTCGGAGGAATGACTACAGAGGAAAAAGAAGAGATGATAGACCGGATCATCGCTACGGTTTGCAACAAGTTGCGGCTGTGAATCAAGATCAACCCGGAGCAGGGAGCAACCAGCGCCAGAAAACTGGAGGGCAATGGACTCCAAGAAACGATGGCAAGAAAACGTGGACGCCGGAGCAAAAGAGACAGTGGCAAGAAAAGAAAGACCGTCCAAGGTATACCTATGAGTCGATGTTGGACCAGCCGTGTAAGTTTTACACACCAAACCCGAGTAATCTAGCGGGTCGTACGACGAGGCAATGTGAGTGGATGCGCAAGATTGAACAAGGTGGTTCGGGGAATGCTCAGGCACCCCGGAATGATCAGCCTCAGTAGGAGTTACCCCGACAGCAACTGCTCTCCGGAGCGAACACGCAATAGCTAATGTTGCCTCCCCCCCACCGAGATATGATAACATTGAGCGAAGGGATGCGGTGCATCAAGTGGAAAACCAACATCAGCCGGATCAGAGGAACCCCGGAAATGAGGGGATAAATGAGTACAGGGAGCATCATCGGAGCTATTGCGTGTTCACCCGAGGAAATCGATAAAAAGCCTACAGCGTAGGCATATGGAGGTAAATGCAGTGATGCCGGCAGTGACGAGGTACATGCCTTGCTCGGACCAGGAAATCACCTGGAGCATAAAGGATCATCCCAAACTTATGCCAAGCCCTGGCTCGTATGCGTCAGTGCTGGACCCGACATTCATTGGGCCTAACATTAATGTGAGGTTCTCCAAGGTACTGATTGACAATGGTAGTAGCATCAACATTATGTATGCGGATACAATGCGCAAGTTGGGTATCTCGGAGAACATGCTCCAGGCTACGAGGACAACTTTCCATGGTATTGTACCAGGCATTTCTTGTGAGCCCATAGGCAAAGTCCGGGTCGACGTATTGTTCGGCACGACAGATAATTGCCGAACTAAGAATCTGGAGTTCGAGGTGGTGAATTTGGAAAGTGCGTATCATGCATTACTCGGAAGGCCAGCATTGAACAAGTTCATGGCAAGCTGTCACATCAGTTATCTAAAGATGAAGTTGCCTGGGCCAAATGGAGTGATTACCATTGCAGGAGATTTCCGACGTTCCATTGAGTGTGCCTCAACCGGGTCTAACTTAGCCGAATCGCTTGTGATCGTGCAGGAGAAAAGGAAAATTCAAGAGGTGGCAGCTTTGGCTCAGTCCATGCAGCAGTATATGTCGGCGCTGAGTAACCCGCATGGATCTGTCTCCTTCCAAGCCACGAAAGATACCAAGAAGGTTCCAGTTGATGACATGTTCCCAGAGCACACCGTAACAATTGGTGCCGGGTTAACTGATAAATAGGAAAGCGAGCTCGTCAGCTTCTTCCGTGAGAATCGGGACATTTTTGCTTGGTCCACACAGGATTTGCAAGGTGTTCCGAGGGAGTTGGCCGAGCACTCTTTGAACGTAAGACCCGGAGCAAGGACGGTGAAGCAACCTCTCCGCCGCTTCGCCGAGGATAGGAGAAAGGTCATTGGAGACGAGATAGCTCGGTTGCTAGCAGCAGGATTTATCATGGAAGTACTATATCCGGATTGGCTCTCTAATCCTGTGCTGGTATAAAAGAAGAAGGATGATCCGAGCATGGCAGTAGTTTGGTGTATGTGTATTGATTACACGAACCTGAACAAGGCGTGTCCAAAAGATCCATTTCCACTGCCGAGGATAGATCAGGTCATAGATTCAACCGCGGGATGTGAACTGTTGTCATTCATTGATGCATATTCTGGTTTCGACCAGATACCTCTGAATCCGGACAATCAAATAAGACCGCATTTATCACCCCGTACGGGGCTTATTGCTATCGCACTATGTCGTTTGGTTTACGTAATGCAGGTGCAACGTACCAAAGATGTATGCAAAAATGTTTGCATGACCAAATAGGTCAAAATGTACAAGTATATGTGGATGATGTGGTTATCAAGACCAAGGAAAGCAAAACGCTCCTTGACGACATCAGGCAGACATTCGCGAACTTGAGAAGGTTCCGAACGAAGCTTAACCCAGAAAAATGTACCTTCGATGTCCCGGCTGGAAAATTACTCGGATTTCTCGTCTCCAGCCAAGGTATCGAGGTTAATCCAACTTAAATCCGGGCCATTGAACGAATGGAGCTGCCGAAGTGTCTTAACGATGTCCAGAAGTTCACTGGGTGCCTAGCATCGTTGAGTCGGTTTGTATGTCGGTTGGGAGAAAAGGCATTGCCTCTCTACCAACTCATGAAAAAGTCAGATAAGTTCGTTTGGATGCCACAGGCCGATGAAGCCTTTGCCCACCTAAAAAAGATGTTGGCCACTGCACCAGTGTTAGCCTCACCACTATCAAAGGACCCAATGTTGCTCTACATAGCCGCAACCAACCGAGTTGTAAGTGCAGTGATTGTAGTAGAGCGCAATGAAGAGGGTAAGTCGGTGCAGAGGCCAATGTATTACTTGAGCAAGGTATTATCTGCCTCAAAACAGAACTACCCGCACTTTCAAAAGGTGGCATATGGTGTCTATATGGCGGCAAAGAAGTTAAAGCATTACTTTGAGGAGCACCCCATCAAAGTAATATGTGAGGCTCCCATATCCGAGATAATGGGTAACAAGGATGCGAGTGGTCGAATTGCAAAATGGGCAATTGAACTAGCTCCTTATGCACCACAATATGACAGAAGAGAAGCAATCAAGTCTCAGGCCGTGGCGGACTTTTTTGTAGATTGGGCCGAGGTACAATACGAACCACCGCCACCAGATCCGAACTACTGGAGGATGCACTTTGACGGGTCAAAAACAAAAACCAGACTAGGCACCGGAGTTGTGCTTACCTCGCCAAAGAAGGACCAGCTAAAATACGTGTTGCAGATCCATTTCGCGGCATCAAACAATGTTGCAGAGTATGAAGCACTTGTGCATGGGCTCAAAGTGGCAAAAGATATTGGGATACGTCGGATCATATGCTTTGGCAACTCGGATTTGGTGGTGCAGCAAGTGTCCGGAGTATGGGACGCCCTGGATCCAAACATGGCATTGTACAGATTTCATGTGCAGAAGATATCTGGTTACTTTGAGGGATGCGAATTTCACCATGTACCCCGGGTGGAAAACGAGGCTGCTGACATGCTATCAAAGCTCGGATCAACCCGACAGGCAATTCCACCGGGTGTAGCATTGGAACACCTCAGAAAACCATCTATCAGGCCGTCCCCAGGAACCGACTCGATCTATGTCCCGGAAGATACAGAATCCGGAGCTGAGCCCATGGACATTGACATGGGAGGTAGTGCGCGAAACCCGGGGACTGCATCAGCAAACCCGGGACTGCCTTAGCAAACCCGGGGACTACCTCGCTGGACCCGGGGACTGCTCAGCGTGATCCGGCTGAAGTTATGCCGGTGGATCAGATGGAAATTGATGAGGACGTGTTCCCTGCACGAGTAATACCAGCTAGGGCATGACCTATATTCCAATTCCTGAAGGATGGAACGTTACCCACTAAGGAGGTGTTAGCCAGGCAAACTCAGAGGAGAGCAAAAGCGTACACGATTATCAATTCCGAGCTGTACAAACGAAGTGTAACCAATGTCCTCCAGCGATGCGTTGACCCGGAAGAAGGGCTCGACATCCTCCGAGATATACACCAAGGAGAGTGCGGGCATCATGCCTCATCCCGAGCCTTGGTGGCAAAAGCGTTCCGGCCTGGATTCTACTGGCCAAGTGCCTTAGAACAAGCAGAAGATCTGGTGAGAAAATGCAATGGTTGTCAGAGGTACGCTACCAAGACACATATGCCAATGTCGGAACTCAAGACCATACCAATTACGTGGCCATTTGCCGTATGGTGCTTGGATATGGTTGGCCCATTCAAACCAGCAAGGGGAAACACGACTCACATTTTGGTCATGGTGGATAAGTTTACAAAATGGATTGAAGTGAAGCCTATAAGAAAATGTGATGGAGCTACGGCCGTAACATTTCTCAAAGACATTATCTTGAGATACGGTTATCCTCACAGTATCATAACTGATAATGGCACAAATTTTGCGGAAGGATCATTTGCGCCCTTCTGCTGGGACAAGAAGATCCGACTCAACGTAGCCTCGGTAGCTCACCCCGCATCAAACGGACAAGTGGAAAGATCCAACGGATTAGTATTATCCGGGATAAAACCTCGGCTCATTGAGCCGCTGCAAAGATCAGCGGGGTGCTGGATAGAAGAACTACCAGCGGTACTGTGGAGTTTAAGAACAACTCCGAATCGATCAACAGGCTATACGCCGTTTTTACAGTATATGGGGGAAAGCTGTATTACCAGCCGACATAGAGCATGATTCGCCTAGGGTCACCCAATACCACGAAGCGAAGTGCAAGAAGCCCGGCAAAATGATGTTGATCTGCTGGAAGAAGCGAGAGAAGCGCACTCCGGATCCGCCATATATCAGCAAAATCTCCGACGCTACCATAGCTAGAAAGTGTGCCCCGAGTCTTTCGGGAAGGCGATCTGGTGCTCCGGTTGGTACAACGTACTACCGGCATGCATAAATTATCCCCCCCATGGGAAGGGCCATTCATCATGAGCAAAGCATTGCACAATGATTCTTATTATCTTATAGATGCAAAGCCACAGGAAAAGAACAAGGCGGACAGGTCCGGAGAAGAATCTAAGCGACCATGGAATGTAGCACTACTTCGTCCTTTCTACACTTAGCTAAGAAGGGTATGTATCCGAGTCGTCTCATATGTCGGTATGTATGTCGGCAATGAGCTTATCAATGAAATATTAGCACCTCGAGCAGTAACTCGGGGACTGCCTTAATAATTTTTGTTGTTGTCTCTTGTGTGTTAGCTGGAATAAGTTGTTCTACTTAACTCAGATTAGTAATGTGTGAGCACCAAAAACTCAACTCTTCGACTTGTTGTTGTCCAACAAGAATTGGCTTCATGGCAAGCAAGAGAACAAGTTTGGAATTGCGTAGCACATGAAAAGCGACTAAGGAAACGATTTATTCGAGCTAACGTTTGTTTTTCGGACTAACCCTGTATTTATTTTCAAGTTATTATGCAGCTTTATTTTTGAGCTAAGTCTGAAAGTTTCTTAGTATTGTTAAGACAATTTTTGAAGCTCGGATTCGTAAGTCATAAAACCGAATCAAGGTAGACACGATCCGAGCCAAAAGATTGGACAAACAAGAAAAAGAAACTCGGGGACTACGCCCAAGTTAACCCGGCATAAGAACTTAGTAGCAAAATATCACATATACACGGGATACAGTTCCACCCGGCATGCCGGGGATCTGATAAATTTTCAAGTTTTTTAACCTAAGGAGCAGCAGGAGGAGGAAGTTCGGCGTCGTCTTCGCTGTCTTCAATATCTGAGGCATCGCCTTCTTCGTCCTCATCCGACCCGTCTTCAGCGTTCTCAGCGTTCTCATCCCCAGCGGATTCCAGGAAGCTCGGTCCTTCAACCCATTCATGGATAGGAGAATATTCGATGAGGTCAGAAGCAAGCCTGGCGCCGAGCTACCCACTCCGGGTCATTAGTCCATCTCGATCCGGCTTGGCCGCGGTAAGGAGGCTGAGGTCAATCTTCTCATACCATGTGAGTATGTGGTGAAGGATAGTATCAGCTGCGGCACGCCCAGCGGACTCTCTCCAGAGATCGAGCTGGGTCTCAGTCTCCATTAGCTTCTCGACGAGAATCGCGATGGTCTCCGGGCTATCTTCTTCGGGCCAGAACGTGTTGAAGATGCGAACTGCAGCGTCGAGGATATCCTTGCCATAATTCTTGATGAGTTCCATGCGAGACGACAAGCTGACCAACATGTCCTCCATGTCGTAAGGAACCTCCTCACCAGCAGGAGCGGCAGGAGTACCCCTCGCTCGGTGAAAATCTGCAACTGCTGTGCTTGCAATAGTGATGCTCTCAGGAAATTTTCCTGGAAGCAAGACAAGGAAAGAAGGTAAAGAAAAGACATATGAAGCAACCCGGAAAAGTATGTCGGAAGGAACTTACGTGATATATGGCTGAGGATCCGGGTCAACTCCTTGATGCAGTCATCGCATCTCTTGCAAAGTTGCTCAAGCTCAGCATTTGCCGATCCAAGCTGGATGTCGGATTCTTTGAGTAGGCTTGGTCCTTGGAGATCTGGAGAGTAAGGTGCTCGTGCTCTTCTATGAAGTTCTGGCCAACCTTTTGGAGCTCGGTTTGGTGCTAGGCCTTCATCTTCTCCATCTCAGCCTTAAGCCTGGCAATCTCATTGTCCTTGGTCCGGAGGAGAGAGAGTTCATCATCTTTTTTCTTCAGCTCGGCTTGATGCTGCCCTTCTTGTTCGAGAAAATGCAGCATCATATCAGGCACGGGCACACTATCCTCAAGCAATGCTGAAATAGTTTGTTGACCTGGCAGAGCCGAGGAATGAATGTTCGCCGAGCCAAGGAGAAAAAGAAATGGAAAACACTACAAGGTGGGACAAAAAGGACATACCTTTGATTTGCTCCAAGTTCTTCCGCATGATCTTGTTCTCAGCCTCCACCCCAGCTGCAGAAACCGAATGGTGAGATTAGTTCGGCAGAAGAAGATGAAGAAAAACGAAAAAGCCCTAAGGGAGAAACTTACCCATTTTTTCATGTTCCGTGATAAGTGCAACGTGCTTTGCGCGTAGCATCTTGTGGGTATCCAGCAGGCGTTGGAATTCAGCACTCCGGCGATTGGTGGTTACCTGAAAAAAAAAGTACAGAAGCATAAATTAGCTTGGTGCATATTCGAAGTGTACAAGATCCGGGCCAAGTGGAACTTAACCCGGCTCTAGGTGTGTGCATATTCGAAGTGTACAAGATCCGAGCCAAGTGGAACTTAACCCGGCTCTAGGTGTGTGCATATTCGAAGTGTACAAGATCCGGGCCAAGTGGAACTTAACCCGGCTCTAGGTGTGTGCATATTCGAAGTGTACAAGATCTGGGCCAAGTGGAACTTAACCCGGCTCTAGGTGTGTGCATATTCGAAGTGTACAAGATCTGGGCCAAGTGGAACTTAACCCGGCTCTAGGTGTGTGCATATTCGAAGTGTACAAGATCTGGGCCAAGTGGAACTTAACCCGGCTCTAGGTGTGTGCATATTCGAAGTGTACAAGAGCCGGGCCAAGTGGAACTTAACCAGGCTCTAGGTATGTGCATATTCGAAGTGTGCAAGATCCGGGCCAAGTGGAACTTAACCCGGCTCTAGGTGTATGCATATTTGAAGTTCTCATAGAGCTACGTTAGTTTTCTAATGAGCATCCGGCCGAGTAACAAGTTACTCCACCGGAGGCTCGGGGACTAATGGTTATTATCTACAGCATGTAAAGGATAAGCAACATACCTCCATCATCCGCCCCGCGAGGTTTAGCGGTTGTGTTCATTTGGGCGGAAAATTCTGCGGGGCCGAACTTTTCCGGGAGATCATCGTTATGGACGAACTCGGCCTTGTTCCAGTTCATGACGAACTCAATCAGGCTCGGAGGGTACCGCTCACCGGTGGGCATATGGGGTGCCACCAAGCCCTTCGCATGCGCTTCTTTCCTCTCAACCAAGGCAAGGGCTGGGCTAGTATGCAGAACCATTTGCTGCGCATCAGTTGACTCAGCAGGGGCATCCTTCACTGCTGGAGCTTTCTTGGGAAGCATTGACGCTAGGGTTCGCTGCCCAGCCTCGACGAATGGTGACTTGGTAGCATCCGGAGCCTTTTTGCCCTTGGCTTGCTGGGAAGAAGTAACTGCAGCGGATTTCCCCTTAGGAGCTGCTGGGATAGTTCCTCGCCGAGGTTGAGATGACTCGGACGAGGCGGAAGAACTTGGCGCTAGATCTCTTATAGCTGGACTTGGAGCGGTTGTTGATTTTCTTGGCACCGGAACTGCTGCTGGTGCTGGGGCCGGTGCTGGTGTCGAGGTAGTCTCGGTGGCTGCTGGTTGCGGCGATGCCGAAGTTGTGGATGCCGCCGCCTCGGCTGGGCCGGTCTCTCCCGCTCCGAGGTTGCACTCCTCTCGACGAGGTAGTGCGGAACCCAGAGCAGCCGCAGAACCCTCTGGAATAGGGCTCAGCGGACATGACTCGTCATCACGAGGGGGAGAAGGGCTAGATCGGAGCGGTGAAAAGATGCTAGATCCGCTCTGAGGGACCTCCACTAGAGCCCTACAGAAGAGAATAATGTCAGAAGAGAAATTACAACAGTGCAAGGAAAAGGGGGTTACGGAAAGAAAAATGACTTACGCATCCGAGGTTTGGGCCTCCTTGGGTTTCCGAGCCCTTCGTGCCGGGGTTTTGCCTACCGGCTTGGAGGAAGTTTTGTCTTCGGCCTTCTTTCGCCTTTTTGCAGGCTGAGAAGGTCCGGAGGAGGAACTTGGTGCGGCTCCGCGCCTCTTCTTCGGCGCCACCGGAACCGGTTCGCCCGTAGCAAGCGGAGGATCCTCGTGGATATGCCCACCAGGGTTAGCTGATGCCGGAAAGGCAAAAGAAAGGGGGACAGCCTCAACAGGTTCAATCACGTCGACATCCGAGTCATCCTCATCATCAGGCCAGTCTCTAAGAGAAGAGAATTTACCGCTGGGTCATTTTGTAGCGTCGGTCATAGGGAGAAACGTCTCCTGGTCCAGCTCCTCCTTATCCGGGGTTTCTCGGTCCGGCGCCCATTTAAGGGTCGGATCCGTGCCGTCCTCAAGGGTTTGCTGAAGGAATAGCTGAGAAAAGGAATGAAGAACAGAGTCAAAAATACAACAAAAACCGACATATATTTAATCTGAAGTAAGTTTGCCCCGCGAAGCTTACCGCGGGAGGGAGCCTGTCACGACAAAAGTGCTCAATTCCCCACGTCCATTCAGCGGAGAAATCTTTTGAAGGAAATATGCCCTGAGAGGCAATAATAAAGTTGTTATTATGTATTCCTTGTATATGATAGATTTTTATTTTACATGATATAATTGTATTGATAGGAAACATCAATACATGTGTGTTTAATAAACAAAAAGGGTTCCTAGTCATGCCTCTCTTATAGACTAGCTTGTTGATTAACAAGATGATCAAGGTTTCCTGATCATGGACATTGGATGTTGTTAATAACAAGGTCACACCATTGGTGGAATGATGTGATGAACATTCATCCGAAGTATAGCATTACGATCAAGTCATTGTGTTTATATTGCTATAACATCATACGAAGTAATCTTTATCCTTAGACCATGAGATCATGTTAATTGCTAACACCGGAAGAGTATCTTGATAACATCAAGCGTCTGCAAGTAGCTGTGACTATAAAGATGGGTTCAGCTATGAAGGTGTTATGTTGAGGCTCATGGATCAAGAGTGGAATTTGTCAATCCGGATGGTGATAGATATACTCTAGGCCCTCTCGGTGATATCACATTAGGATAGCTTGCAAGCAAGTGATGTGATCACTAGAATGTTATATCACGAACGAGAAAAGAGTGCATGTCGATAGAGATCAAACTAGGTATGGAGATACCGATGATCGAATCTCGGACATGTAATATATCGAGAGACAAAGGGATTTAGTTACAAGCGTTAAAGGTTCTCACGATCACGAGTCATCGTTGAATGTGTAGGAGTCGAGACGGATCTCCAGTCCATTGCTGATTATTGATCGGAGAAGGGTCTCGATCATGTCTGCATTATTCATGAACCATAGGGTGGCACACTTAAGAGTTACGGACACCATTTTGGAGCACATATGTTTGACGAAAAAGAATTGCAAAACGCAGGAATTGTTTCAATAGAAACCGGAAATTGTTTCGGGTGAAATTGCAGAAGGTGGTTCTGCATGTGATATTGAAATATTGCAAGGGGCTATATGTGAATGTTTGTCAATTAAAGTAATTAACAAAATTCTGAATAAATTTAATAAAAGAGTTTTATTAAATGAGAGAGCATTAAATTTGGAGAAACTTAATGCATTTAAAGTGGAGACTTTAAAAGGGAATGTGAAGAGGCATTTTAATGTGGAGGAGTTACCACCACATGAATGGGGGAGGTGAGGGGTCACCCCTCCCCCATGCGCCGGCCATGGAGAGAGGGGGCACCCCCCTCCTCCTATAAAAGGCCACCCATTCCCTCCTTCATCCTCACACCTCCTTGTGAAGGATCTCTCTCCCCCTCTAGAATTATTCCCCCATGGTCTCGGATTAGCGAGTTACATGTTCCCGGTGGCATTTCGGCTGGAAGGAGTTGCTTCTTCCGCTGGATCGCTGGAGCGAGGAGGTGGAGGTTGTCCGATGGCTTGAACGTGTGTGCGAGTGCGGATGCGCTGCTGAGTTGCGGCGCTCGGACTTCCTCACGATCTTGAGATCGGACAGTGTACGACCACATCAACCACGAGTTCCTATTCATTAACAAAGCTCGTTGTCTTCGAGGGTAAGTTCTATATGGATGTATGTCCACCCGTTTGCTTTGTACCTAGTAGATAGATCTTGGCGTGTAGTTCACACCATAGGAAATTTTTTGTTTTCTATGCTGCGGACCCAACAGTGGTATCAGAGCCTGATCTATGCGTAGGTGCTTTGCATGGGTAGTACACATATGTTTATATGTGGGCGATGATGATCATGTTATTGCATCTTCTATGTACTTTGGATATTGGTGGCATAGTGGGATGAAGCGGCCCGGACCAACCTTACATGTCATCTTACATGAGACCGGTTCCACGACTGACATGCAACTTGTTTTGCATAAGTGGATGGCGGGTGTCTGTCTCTCCTACTATAGTCAATATCTGATTTACAACGAGTTGCTAATAACTTGGTTATCCTCGTTGTGGTTCATGTTCGTAGGTTAGACAGGTTCTATCTTCGAAACCCCTAAGCCACGTAAAACTTGCAATTGATAAATTAGAGGCGTCTAGTTTAGATCGTTGCTGGGCTAGTGTTTTGATATGGTATTGTTGTAAGTAGATGTATAATAGATACTCTTACAACTCACTTAACGTGTAAGTTCCATAGACCTTGGCCTTACACACAAAGGAATGATAGAGATCATACCACGATGCAAATGATAGAGATCAAATGCATGGACCATATCACCTCACTTCACACATTAGATGTTAGCATCTTATATTGCTAGTTTGGCGCGTTTGGTAGCATTATAAGATGATCCCTTATTTAGATATCAAGATAAAATGTGTTCTTCCTTAAGTATGCACCGTTTTGTGGATCGTGTTTTGAGGCATCACGTGATGATCGGGTGTTTTCAACTCTACGCTTTCATACAACGGGTGTAAGACAGTTTTACACACACAAATACTAAGGTTCTTACTTGACGAGCCTAGCATGTACAGACATGGCCTCGGAACACGGACCGAAAGGTTAAGCATGAGTCATATAGTTGATATGATGCCCATATAGATGCTCGCCTTTGAAGCTACACCGACTCACGTGATGATCAGACTTGGTGTAGTGGATTTGGTTCATGTAATCACCAAAAGGACACGAGGGATGTCATTTTTGAGTGGGAGTTCATTAGTAATTTGGATTAGTTGAACTCAATCTATCATAAACTTAGTCTAAATATACTTTACAAATTCCGTTGTAGATGGCACCACCTGCTTTTAATTTCAATGTGTTCATGGAGAAAGAGAAACTTGCTGCGAATGGTAGCAACTTCACCAACTGGGCTATGAATTTGAGGATTCTCCTCACTGCTGCACAAAAGCAATATGTGCTAGATGCGCCTCTAGGCCCCCCACCAGCTCCTGATGCCCCTGACAAGGAAAAGAACGTCTATATAACTTGTCAGGAGGACCACAACTTAGTTCATTGCGGCATACTGTATGGGCTAGAGCCAGAACTTCGAAAGCGTTTCGAAAATGGCAATGCTTTTGATACCATGGCAGAATTGAAAATGATTTTCGGCACCCATGCTGCCGTAGAGAGTTATAATGCTACAGAAAAGTTCTTTAGCTGCATGATGGAGGAAAACAGCTCCGTTAGTGAGCACGTACTCAAAATGTCTGGGTGCGCCGATAAGCTTGTGTCCTTGGGAATAACGATTCCCATTGACTTAGGCATACATCGTGTTCTCCAATCTCTGCCACCTAGCTACAAGAGCTTCGTGATGAACTATAATATGCAGGGCATGAAGAAGTCTCTTCCCGAGCTTCACAATGCTTAAGACCGCGAAGTGGAGATTAGGAAAGAACATCAAGTGTTGATGATCAATAGGACCACCGGTTTCAAGAAGGACAAGAAAGGCAAGCACAAGGGAAAGAAGGGTGGCAGTCTGCTACACTTGCCAAAAAGAAACCCCGAGCTGGCCCTAAGTCCGACACCGAGTGCTACTATTGCAAGGATCGCCATTGAAGAATCGCCCAAGTATTTGGCGGACAAGAAGTCCAGCAAGGCAAACAAAGGTATATGTGATATACATGTTATTGATGTGTACTTGACTAATACTCGCAGTAGCACCTGGGTATTTGATACCGGATCGGTTGCTAATATATGTAACTCGGTTCAGGGGCTGCGGAACAAGCGACAACTAGCAAGGGATGAGGTCTCAATGCGGGTCGGCAATGGATCAAGAGTTGATGTGATCACCGTCGGAACGCTGCCTCTCCATATGCCATCGGGATTAGTTATAAACCTAAATAATTGTTATTTGGTGCCTGCACTGAGCATGAACATTGTATCCAGATCGTGTTTGATGCAAAGTGGTTATTCATTTAAGTCTAAAAACAATGGTTTTTCGATTTATATGAATAATATCTTTTATGGTCATGCACCTATGTTGAATGGTTTATTTCTGTTGGATCTCGATAGTAGTATTACGCATATTTATAATGTTGATGCTAAAAGGATTAAACTTGATAATGATATATCTACATATATGTGGCACTGCCGTCTAGGTCATATTGGCGTTAAACGCATGAAGAAACTCCATTCTGATGGACTTTTGGAATCACTTGATTTTGAATCATTTGATACATGTGAGCCATGCCTTATGGGCAAGATGACTAGAACGTCGTTTTCCAATTTACAATGGAGCAGGCGATGATCTATTGGAAATCATACATACTGATGTGTGTGGACCAATGAGTATGTCGGCGCGAGGTGGATATCGTTATTTTGTTACTTTCACGGATGATTTGAGTAGATATGGGTATATCTATTTGATGAAACACAAGTCTGAAACTTTTGAAAAGTTCAAAGAATTTCAGAATGAAGTGGAAAATCATCTTAATAGAAAGATCAAATTTCTGCGGTCCGACCATGGAGGAGAGTATCTTAGTTATGAGTTTAGCACACATATGAAAGACTGTGGAATAGTTTCACAACTCACGCCTGCCGGAACACCACAACGTAATGGTGTGTCAGAACGTCGTAATCGTACTTTATTAGATATGGTTCGATCTATGATGTCTCTGACTGACTTGCCACTGTCATTTTGGGGTTATGCACTGGAAACCGCTACATTCACTTTAAATAGGGCACCATCTAAATCCGTTGAAAAGACACCGTATGAATTATGGTTTGGAAACAAACCTAATCTGTCATTTCTTAAAGTTTGGGGATGCGATGTTTATGTGAAGAAACTTCAACCGGATAAACTCGAACCCAAAGCGGAAAAATGCGTCTTCATAGGATACCCTAAGGAAACGATTGGGTATACCTTCTATCACAGATCCGAGGGCAAGGTCTTTGTTGCCAAGAATGGATCCTTTCTTGAGAAGGAGTTTTTCATGAAAGGTGTGAGTAGTCGGAAGGTAGAACTCGAAGAGGTTATTGAACCCTCTCTTCATGAAATGGTGAGTAGCGCAGCTCCGGAAGTTGTTTCAGAGTTGACTTCACCTAATGAAGAGAGAGCTAATGATATTGATCATGAAACTCTGAAAGAGGACACTACCGAACCTCGCAGGTCAAGCAGGACACGTGCAGCTCCTGAACTGTACGGCAATCCTGTTATGAATTTCATGATTGATGAAATGGATGACCCTGCGACATATGAAGAAGCGATGATGAGCCCGGATTCCAACAAATGGCTAGAAGCCATGAAATCTGAGATGGAATCCATGTACGAGAACCAAGTTTGGAACTTGGTGGACTTACCTCACGCAAAAGGCCGTTGAGAATAAATGGATTTTCAAAAGAAAACTGATGCTTGATGGTAATGTGACCATCTATAAGGCTCGACCGTCGCAAAGGGTTTCGACAAATTCAAGGAGTTGACTACGATGAGACATTCTCTCCTGTAGCGATGCTTAAGTCGGTGAGGATTATGTTAGCAATTGCTGCATATTTTGATTATGAAATATGGCAGATGGATGTCAAAACTGCGTTCCTCAATGGTAAGATTGAAGAAGAGTTGTATATGATACAACCTAAGGGTTTTGTCGATCCTAAGGATGCTAATAAGGTGTGCAAACTTCAGCGATCCATCTATGGACTGAAGCAAGCATCACAGAGTTGGAATCTCTGCTTTGATGAGGTGATCAAAGAGTTTGGATTTGTCCAAACTTATGGAGAGGCTTGTATTTACAAGAAAGTGAGTGGGAGCAATGTGGCATTTCTGATATTATATGTGGATGACATATTATTGATTGGAAATGATTTAGATCTTTTAAACAGTGTTAAAAGTTATCTAAACAGCAAATTTTCGATGAAGGACCTTGGTGAAGCTTCATATATATTAGGCATTAAAATCTATAGAGATAGATCAAGACGCCTAATTGGGCTATCGCAGAGTACATACCTTGATAAGATATTAAAGAAGTTTGATATGGACGGAAGTAAGAAGGGGTTCTTACCTATGTTGCAAGGCAAGACATTGAGTAAGACTCAAAGTCCGACTACGGCGGAAGAAAGAGAGATAATGGGTAAGATCCCATATGCCTTAGCCATAGGCTCTATAATGTATGCCATGCTATGTACAAGACCGGATGTGGTACATGCTATTAGTTTGACTAGTAGGTACCAATATGATCCAGGTTCGGAACACTGGATAGCGGTCAAGAATATCCTTAAGTACTTGAGAAGAACTAATGATATGTTTCTTGTATACGGAGGTGAAGAAGAGCTAGTCGCTAAGTGTTATGCCGATGCTAGCTTTGACACTGATCCGGATGACTCTAAGTCTCAATCCGGATACGTATTTCTCTTGAACGGAGCAGCAGTTATTTGGAGGAGCTCCAAACAACCTGTGGTAGCTGGATCAACAACGGAGGCGGAATATGTTGCTGCTTCAGAAGCGGCGCAGGAAGCAGTTTGGATGAAAAAGTTCATTACGGAACTGGGTCTGGTTCCCAGTGCATTGGACCCGATGGTGATCTATTGTGACAACAATGGAGCCATAGCTAACGCCAAGGAACCAAGGTCTCACAAGAATTCCAAGCATATTAAGCGCCGGTTTCACTCCATCCGCGAACATGTCAAGGATGGAGATATAAAGATTTGTAAAGTGCACACGGACCTAAATGTAGCAGATCCGTTGACTAAAGTACTCCCTAGGGCAAAACATGATCAACACCAGAACTCCATGGGTGTTAGATTTATCACTATGTGAACTATATTATTGTCTCTAGTGCAAGTGGGAGACTGAAGGAAATATGCCCTAAGAGGCAATAATAAAGTTGTTATTATGTATTCCTTATATATGATAGATGTTTATTTTACATGCTATAATTGTATTGATAGGAAACATCAATACATGTGTGTTTAATAAACAAAAAGGGTTCCTAGTCATGCCTCTCTTATAGACTAGCTTGTTGATTAACAAGATGATCAAGGTTTCCTGATCATGGACATTGGATGTTGTTAATAACAAGGTCACACCATTGGTGGAATGATGTGATGAACATTCATCCGAAGTATAGCATTACGATCAAGTCATTGTGTTTATATTTCTATAACATCATACGAAGTAATCTTTATCCTTAGACCATGAGATCATGTTAATTGCTAACACCGGAAGAGTATCTTGATAACATCAAACGTCACACCGTAATAGGTGACTATAAAGATGGGTTCAAGTACGAAGGTGTTATGTTGAGGCTCATGGATCAAGAGTGGAATTTGTCAATCCAGATGACGGATAGATATACTCTAGGCCCTCTCGGTGATATCACATTAGGATAGCTTGCAAGCAAGTGATGTGATCACTAGAATGTTATATCACGGGAACAAGAAAAGAGTGCATGTCGGTAACGAGATCAAACTAGGTATGGAGATACCGATGATCAAATCTCGGACATGTAATATATCGAGAGACAAAGGGATTTAGTTACAAGCGTTAAAGGTTCTCACGATCACAGGAGTCATCGTTGAATGTGTAGGAGTCAGTACGGATCTCCAGGTCCCGCTGCTGATTATTGATCGGAGAAGGGTCTCGATCATGTATGCATTATTTGCGAACCGTACAGTGGCACACTTAAGAGTTACCGGACACCATTTTGGAGCACATATGTTTCAGATGAAAGAATTGCAAAGCGCAGGAATTGTTTCAATAGAAACCGGAAATTGTTTCAGGTGAAATTGCAGAAGGTGGTTCTGCATGTGATATTGAAATATTGCAAGGGGATATATGTGAATGTTTGTTAATTAAAGTAATTAACAAAATTCTGAATAAATTTAATAAAAGAGTTTTATTAAACGAGAGAGCATTAAATTTGGAGAAACTTAATGCATTTAAAGTGGAGACTTTAAAAGGGAATGTGAAGAGGCATTTTAATGTGGAGGAGTTACCACCACATGAATGGGGGAGGTGAGGTCACCCCATGCATGACCATGGAGAGAGGGGCACCCTCCTCCTATAAAAGGCCACCCATTCCTCCTTCATCCTCACACCTCCTTGTGAAGGATCTCTCCCCTCTAGAATTATTCCCCATGGTCTCGGGTTAGCGAGATACATGTTCCAGTGGCATTTCGTCTCGAAGGAGTTGCTGCTTCGCTGGATCATTGGAGCGAGGAGGTGGAGGTTGTTCGGTGGCTTGAACGTGTGTGAAAAGTGATGCGCTGCTGAGTTGCGGCGCTCGGACTTCCTCACGATCTTGAGATCGGCAAGTGTACAACTACATCAACCACGAGTTCCTACTCGTTAACAAAGCTCGTTGTCTTCGAGGGTAAGTTCTATATGGATGTATGTCCACCCGTTTGCTTTGTACCTAGTAGATAGATCTTGGCGTGTAGTTCACACCGTAGGAATTTTTTTGTTTTCTATGCTGCAGACCCAACATCTTTGTGGGTGGTGAAGAGAGCCTTAACCCGGCGAAAAATCTCCGTGTTGCTCAGCTCGAAGGAGGAGGTCCGGTTGGGGTCGCGGCCGAAACTCATGTGGCACACCTTGTGGGTGCGCTTCTGGAGGGGAGAGATTCGGTTGCGTACGAACGTGATCATAGCATCCTCGTTGCGCAATCCGAGTTTCTTCAGTTCCGCGAACCTCTTGTTAACCTAGTTGGCCAAGGCCGTGGGCTTCTTGGAGATCTCCTCCCAAAATTCCGGGTTAGGTGGACCCGGAGTATAGGGGAGCAACCGAATCAAATCTTCAGTGCCCGTATTCCGGACATAGAAGAAGGTCCGGGCCCATCCTTTGCAGGAGTCAAGCCCGGTGACCCGGGGGAAAGTGGAAGTCCTCCGGGGAGAGATGGACGCAGCTCCGAATTGGGTGAGCTGCTTGTCCTCTGACTCAACTTGGATGTTGGGGATGACGTTACGACGGAGGCCGAAAAACCGGATCCACAGCTCCTTCGTGGGCCACAGCCCGGTGTAGCCTTCGATCGTAGAAGCAAAAGCAGAGAGAGAAGTGATAGCGTTGGCTGGAAGGTGGTGCGGCTGCAGCCGGTAGGTGCTAAGCCAATCCCGGAAGAAGTCACTCACCGGCAAGCCGAACCCCCGTTGGAAGTGGGACAAAAACACGACGAACTCACCCGGATTGGGTGAGGGGGCCAGTTCGGCGGAGGGGAGAGGAGCGACGACGCCGGCAGGGATGCGTCTGGTCCGGTAAAGCCAGTCAAGGTCATCTTGACAGACCCGACCCGGACCATGCGCGCCGCGTCACGCGCAAGGCGTCCTCCTCCATTTCTTGCTCGGCGACGACGAGCTCCTCCTCCGTCATCTCGTACTCGCTACCCTCGCTGGCGCTAGCGGCGGCGGGGGTCAGAAGCCTGGATTGGCGAGGACCCGTGGCGAGGGAGCTGCGCAGCGGTGGCCGCGACGCAGTGGCACGGGGAAAAGTGCGGCGGCGGCGCTGCTGCTAGGAGCACTGGCGGCGGCGCGGTCGCGAGGAAGACGAAGAAGAATAGCAACAGGCAGAGGGGCGCGGAAGAGGAAAAAATCCTAAGGGGTGCGCCCTTCCGCTATTTAACCACTCCCTAAAGGGGTGAGTGGGATCGCACCCTGCAAATGAGCCACATGGTGTGGCCGTGTATCACTTGCCTCAGCCAATCAGTGAGGAGCCACACGGAGGACCACAGGGCAGAGGCGATCCCGTGACGCACGATGCGAGGAACGAGGCAGGCGTGACGTGACCCTCGCACGGTGATAACTGACAATTACTGCGGCGATTACTGTGCAGGCCCTTAAAATAAGACAATGTAATGATTGGCATCCACGTGGGTTGGCGTATGAAGGAAGGAATCAAGGCCCGGATCGAACCATGGAAACCTGGACAGCCAGTAAAAACTTAGAATGTGCAGAGGGAAAGTAAAGCCATGAGATCCGAGTCAAAGTGGTAACCCGACCGGCAAGTGAATACTTGGAACGTGCGAAGGGAACGTAAATCCATATAATTCGAGATAAAGAGCAAACCCGGAAATAACGTCCAAGGCTCAAACATAAATGAACCTGATGTGGCCTTAGCGGCCAAGGCAGCTAAGACCGCACCAGCTTCGGGGACTAATGTTGGGGGATACCCCCGGGTAGGATCACTCCGGGGTATAAAGGCCGAGTTAGCCGAGGTTCGACAGGGTCAAAGCGGATGCTGGCCAGGTCACCTCAAGGCAGGCCGGATCACGAAGTAACCCGGACCAGGGGAGGGAGGGTCGCCTAACATTATCGCAGCCGACTTAAGGAGTAAGTTGGAAGTGCTTGTCTAACTTGTATGCAGGAACAGATATAGCCGGATCTACCATGATCCGGGTCCCGTTTAGCTTCTGGGAGAAGGAAGGAATCTCGCTGGTCAAAAAAAAAACCCGGTACGCACTGCATGAGCGAAGCAGGCAAGGGCAGGACCACCGGGTCATGGCCGACAAGGGTGACGACGATCAGGTAATGCTGGCGCCGCAGAGGCTCACGTAGCTAAAGCATGTGTGACGCGGGGGAAAAGCACCCCCGGATTACCACTTTGAGAGGAGGCATATTCTTAGGAATATGCCTCCACGTATGTCCTAGGCAGAGACCAAACCACCTCTATATAAGGGGAGCTAGGGTTTCAGTAGAAGGGGTTGGTTTTTGGATTTTCTTCTATACTGATTTGGCTAAGGTTTTAGGGGTGAACTGTGGGTGAGAATAAGAGAGCTCCTTCTTCCTCCTCTCGTCAATACAGCTCTAGGAGCGCTTGTAATCTTGAAAGGAAAGCAATACAAACTTCAGTGTGGAGAATCACTTCACTATCCCTCCCTGGATTCCCCTAGCGTGTATTAGTCCCCACCTTTAGCCTATCCATGGCATCTGCCGTGACACCACCACGACAAGAGTCGATATTGCAACCATATGACCATATAAGCACCTGCCACCAACTGTCGGTACATTGCTAAAGGCAATTTCTATTGTCTGAAAAAATAGTTTGCAGTGGTGTCATGTTTAACTGCGGGTACATTGCTAAAGGCAATTTCTATTGTCTGAAAAAATAGTTTGCAGTGGTGTCATGTTTAGCTGATTGGGGCAGTAGGTTCCAACTTCCGGTGAAGAACAGAGTTGTACACGAGTTTTGATTTAACGAAACAAAATGTGAGAGTTGCCCTCTGTAATTGGTTGGCTTGATTTGGCCAATAAATAATAGCAGTAGTAATGACAGCAAAACGATGTACATGTCAGATCATGGGGCCATGTACACGAAGCTAAGTAACCATAATAATTAGAACACCAATTACTTGAAATGGAAGCTAACTAATAGAAAAACTGGGGAAACAATATATGTAAAATTCTTGAGTCGGCCTATACCAACACTCATTCTAGAATTTGTATGTGTTTTGTTCACACTACAAGAGCCTATAGCCTCCAAGTAAATAGTATTAAAAATGTAGTTAAAGATCAAGCCTTTCCGGACTCAATTCATGCGTTTGTCTCTGCTCACACCGGGACATATGATTAAATAAGCAGGACAAATGATCAAACAAGCAAAAAATATGATTAAATAAGCAGAGATAGATCAACATCTGCGTCTCCATTTTTGCGTTGGACTTCCTCCTTTTTCTTGTTTGTGTTCTGTACTTAATATCCTCCAAACCACTTTTTATTGCTTTCTATGTTACTATGTATTCCCCTTAGGTTGAATTCTTCCACCAGCAATATGTAATCTTCAAAGAGATCTAGCCTCCCTAGTTTTGAGGGCCTCTGGTTGGTCTTTCCGCTCTTCTCTACGTGGGCCTTTGTCGGTGTGGTCACCGCCTTTGCCCCTCTCGCTCGGTCCAATTGATCCTGTCCCCAATCGGATCCGTTCGACGCCTTCACCAAAATGCGTAGCCTGGCTACCACACTGCCTCCAACCCATAGCCCTGTCCCGCTGCCCGTGGACGTTCTGGGCTCCCTCGCTACCGACTCAGCCCCTCGGCGCCCGCTGCCTCTTGTTCCTCCCGCTACCCCGCTGCAGCGTTCTTCCACCCACGCCTCCCCTACCTCCAACCTCAGCCTCTTGATCCTCATGTTCAGACATTGCCGCTAGCTAGTGATAGGGCCATCGCTCTAGCCCTCCGTTGTTGCTTCCTTGGTCTATTGATGGATGGGCTGTATCAGCTGCTGCAATGGATCGAGTCTTGGTGTCTTGCTCTGCCAGCTCTGTTGCTGCAAAGAGACCGATGTAGCATCTCCTGTTTGGTTGCTCTCTAGGATCTATATACTTATGCATTGCTGGTATTCGACGAAACTCCCAAGTGGTAAAACATTAGATAATTCTCCTTCTTTGCAAGCATAAACATTCAACTATGATTTATTTTAACATGCATGCCTCACATTATTTCTTGCAGGATGTAATTACTTAATCACGATTTGTCTATTGCTGATGCTAAAGCAAAATGAATTTCAGAAAAGATGTAACAGCTGAAGACTGAGATCTAAGGTTCACATTAATGCAATCCTTTATTTTCTTTATATTGTTGATAATATAGAGCCTAAAGTGTTTGCATCGATGTCACACTGAGCATATGTATTTTTTGTCTCTTCCCATGCAAATTCACATCGAGGTGTGATCCTGGCAAAAACCATTGGTATTTAGTATGCTATTCAAGTTGTAGATTGTTCTATTGACCATCATAACATGGTACTCTCTTCACCAATACCATTCATATCTCAGCCATTTTTCTGAAATTTAGACGTGTCAAACTTAAGAGTTCTTGGTAGGGTACATAGATGGCAAGGGCTCAAGTTCCATAGGTGCATGAAGTTTCAGGACTTCCCCCTTTTGTTCCATTATATTCTGAAGTGAATTATTTGTGGCACCACCATTATGAGGAATTTTACACTCTCGAGAGTTAGATATGAGTAGGGCAAGCAATACATCGGTTAATTGTTCATTCTTTGTTATGTTTGTTTTCTATAATAATCATGGAGTGGTCAAATGATCTATTATCTGCTTGTTTATTTCACCTAGAACTGAAGAAGTTTGGCCATTAGTAGCTCCAGTAATTTTTTGTAGATTTACATTCATGTTCTTGCTTTGTTATCGTTTAATCAGGTACGCAGCCTGCCAGAAATACAAAGAGGAAATTAGGCAATCAAAAATGCAACATACCATAGGCTTTTTTTGTCATTAGTTGCTTACTCCACACATTAATGTATTCTACATGGTAGCATGACGTTTCTGTTTACATTCTTTCACATTTCTGCGTATGCGTGCATTTTGGTATATGTTTGGAGCATCGTCTGTTTTCGCCATTTTGGGTCCCCATTTCTGACCTGACGGGGGATGCTTTGTTTTTTGCTGGACTTCATACAAGTTGATTTTCGAATTCCCCAGTCAACAGTTTCTTATTCTGATAAAAGATTGGAGTAGGTAGCAGAGATACCTGAAGGCAATGGACTCCATCTCGGCCCCTCCTTAGCAGATCAGGCCATAGCGGAGCACTAGGTGCCAGTCCGGCGGTTACAACGTGGTTACAAGCTGCGGTACAAAGGGGAACCAACAAGGACACGCTATTTATTCTACATCCGATCGTGCGGTTGTCAGATCAACCGGCATAGCCGAATTTTGTTGCCTCCTATGCTCACATCACCCCTTGCTCGCATTCGGATTCCTGTGAGCTGGTGTTCTCTCTACTCACCGGAGAGAAAGACAGTGCATGTTGCTAAGGGGCCGGGGTCAGAGGCAGGTCTGTTGTGCCGGTGCCTTTGGCTCTCCTACCTCTACAGTCTAGGCATCCTCGGTGGGATTGGAGGCGTTCTTCTTATTGATACCATTCTTACGTTAAGTGGTCGCCCTGTCTTCTCTTTATCTCTCTTGGATATCTAAATTAAGTATCAGGTGACCTGTTATTTTTATTTGGTGGTCATCATATTTTTGCACGCTAATTATCTACTACTTCCAGTCATGGTAAACAAATTATCTGCTACTTTTGTACTTTTTTGACTAGATATATGAGGACAAGCAATGACATATATAGTGATGACCCGTGATTAGAATATTTGCAGAGATCTTTTTTATTAATCTAAATTGACAGGACACATGATGATAATTACAACTTATTATGATTTTCATGATTCTCCATCTCGCTGATGCGAAGGTTCTTAGTGTTAGTCAATTATTTGAAAAAAGATGGTTTAATTGTGTTAGATGGCCATGAGTACGGATGTACCTTTATAAATGACAAGTGGCATGTTCTCTGACTGGTGGTTCTAACTCAAATCTGATGAAACATTGTGCTACTACTTTATAAAAATATACACACATGTTACATGCTTGATTTTTCCATTTGAACCCTGCCACCGGTAAGAACATTGGAAAAAAAATCATCTTTCTAAATTTGATTGTGCAACTGATGACACTTATAGACTATGCAACTCTATCCCGAGCTATACTTTGGTTTCTCCTAACTCTTGGTATCTCAGTTTTGTAATAGTAAGACTGGCAAAAAAATGATATCAACTAAAAGAAAAAATGGTATGGCACTAAGGTGGTATGGCACTAAAGATAACTGTATTTTAGTAATTGCAGTACTGAACTCGATCCTGATAGGTTACATCTTACAAATCTGTGTTTGTGGTTGTCATCGTTCTGTGTTTGTGGTTGTCACCGTTAGTTGATTGAACTTTGTTTATAGAAAATATGATCATAGGTATTGCCCACCTAAATTTCTACTGTTAATTTTTTTATCGTCTTTATATTGTAATCAAGCAGTTCCAAGTTGTGTTTTTTCAAATTTATTCGAAGGTGGATCACTTATCTATTCCATGTCATTTTTTTGGGAAGAGGTAAAACTTAGTTTGTTGTGTATGAAGGCGTTTAGACTACACTATATTTTCATATTCCAGAGACAAGAACTGAAAACCATTATGGCTTATGGGGATCGTTGCTTTCTGCGGTCGAACCTCCATGAGATGTATGTATGGTCCTCATTTCATTTTTGGTAATTCAATTTAATGTCAATTATTTTATTTTAGCTTTTCGAACATATTAAATTTTTTGGGACAAATACAAAGTTAGAAGTGTCCTTGCACATTTCGGTTGGGAAGAATGTGAATAGTGCACAATCTTCTATGTATTAGCACCATATCTTCACACTAAAAAAAATGTACAAAAAATTGCAAATATTCATTGTCTGTTTTGTATTACAAGTAAAGTTTTATTCTTTATACCATATACGAAGTAAGTATTCTATAGATTCCCCTTGATATCAAAGGCCTAAAAATATATAGCATATGTTCAGAACCTTTTAGTGAAAATTGTACAGGTTCACTTATATTCTTTTCAAATTTATAGTAGTTCATGATTAAGGGTAGTTGATTTTATATCATCTATGTTGTGCCTATAGCATCCTACACTATTACGAAACTCCAGCAAGATAGAGAAAGTTAGATCTGTAGGTTGATGTCTTTACATGGCTGCTAAAGTATCGGCTGATGGCTACTATACTTATCTTTTGCATCTTCATTGTCATTCAACACGTTTGGGTGTGAATGACTAGAAGTCAGGTTGCCGGTGATCTTGCTTCTTGCTGTGTTATGATTTTTTATTTGGTGTGAAGTGCTGCTAACTTGGTATGTGGTGTTCCATTCCGTTATCTTGATAATGGAAACAGGAGCAATGCTTCGTTTGGGAAAACGATATGTATCTTTTGTGTTCTCTATTCACTAGAGATGGTAAAACTATGTAAGTTGATTAAAATTTAGCCTGTCACTGTCTGGTCATTTTGAGATTATCTCATTAATCGTATGCATTGTTACAAAATTATACACACATAGATGTGGCTAATGTAGGATCTGACTGAAGAATCTTGCTGGACTTAGAGAACACTGCGTAATAGTGGTGGTTAGCACAATGCATTGGTACAGAGTTGATGAATCTAAGCATGCTTCTAGCTAGGACGAGTCGAGCATAGTGCAATGATGAGGCGGACATGTTTTTTGTTATAAAACTAGACATGTTCTTTGTACGGTTGTATACCTTAAGTGTGAATTATATTTTTAAGATAGAGGGTATATATTTTAGACAATTGATTCTATATTATAATATATTATGTATATGTCGGTGCAGCAAAGCGCGCAAGGTCCTTCTAGTCTCTCCCAATGTCCGCCACACCCACACGCTCAATTTCCTCCATCGGTAGTTATTGCCGTTGCTCATTGGCCATTGACCATTGTTCTTGCTACTTTAATTACTAAAGGCTATGTTCCCTGCTAATTATACTGGTTTATTGTTTATTTTGTTCTTGTAGAGCAGTGTATCATGAAGAGGAAGACACCGCCAATTAATAAATATTTTAAGCCGATTGGTTCGACCTCCAACTCTACAGTTGAAAATTCTAGTCAGCCCGCGGAGATAGAGATTGTGGAGCAGCCTACCGTACATAGTGAGCCCACTCCTGATCCAGTTGATGTGCAAACGTCAGATCAAATTACTGAGTCATCTGTTATGATACCAGAACAAACTAAAGTTGGAAGCATAACATATGAGCGAGATCCTGCAAAGCGCCAACAGGTCTGGTAATTGCCTATTGATAAGCAAGTGGAAGCACATCAATTCAATGTTTCCGAGGGACCATACCAGCCATACATGAGAGAGTATCCATATAATACTGATGAACATCGTCGTCGGTTCCAGTTTAGCTGGTTCAGGCAATTTCCTTGGCTAGAGTATTCACCTTCGGCAAATCGTGCATATTGTTTCCTTGTTTCCTCTTTTCTAGAAAGCCAATTGGGAAGTGTGGCTCGGATACATTTACTATTTTTGGGCTTCGATAAGTGGAAGAAGGTAAATAGTGGAAAAGATTGTGCTTTTCTGACTCATATGGGCAAAGATGCTAGTTTGGCCCATAACTACTCAACTCGATGTCTTGATAATTTTAAAGATAACACAACTCATACTGATTAGGTGATTGAGAAAGCGTCTGCAAAAACAATTTCAGATGCTAGACTAAGGCTCAAAGTTACAATTGATTTTATCAGGTAAGCAATAATTCATTACATCTTCTATCATAGCACATATAATACTATACATGTTGTACCATTTAATAAGTATTTTTGTGACATGATGCAGGTGGTTAACATTCCAGGCTTGTGCTTTCACTGGCCATGATGAATCTCCAGGATCCATAAACCAGGGTAATTTCCTTGAATTGTTAAAGTTCTTGGCTTCTTATAATTCAGAGGTGAAAAATGTCTTAGATAATGCTCCCGGAATGCGAAGTACATTGCTCATTCAGTTCAGCAGGAAATTATTGGTTTACTTTGTCAGAAGGTACATACAACAATTAGAGAAGAAATTGGCAATAGTAAATTTTGTATAATGGTTGATGAAGCCCATGATGAATCTAAAAAGGAGCAAATGGCATTAGTACTTTGATTTGTTAACAGTGAAGGGCTTATAAGGGAGTGTTTCCTTGATGTTGTTCATGTGAATGACACGGCTGCATTGACTCTCAAGGAGTCAGTTTGTGCTATTCTAGCAGATAATAACTTAAGTGTGCAAGACATTAGAGGCTAGGGCTATGACGGAGCAAGTAATATGCGAGGAGAATGGAATGGACTAAAGGCTTTGATTTTGAAGGGGTGCCCTTATGCGTATTATGTTCACTGTATGGCTCATCAACTACAGTTGGCTCTTGTTGCAGCATCAAGGCAGGTACAAGAAGTACATAATTCTTTTCAGCATGCAATTTTCATTATAAATGTTGTTAGTGCATCGCCTAAACGAAATGAACGGTTACTAGCAAATCAAGCTGCAGAAATTGCACGTGAAATTGAATTAGGGGAGCTTGGTACTGGAAAAGGGGCAAATCAGATAGGTTCTTTACAGAGGCCGGGGGACACTAGATGGAGTTCCCATTTTAAGTCAATTCAAAGCTTGAAGAAGATGTTTAATGCTGCAATTGCTGTCTTGCAAAGTATAGCAAATGATCGTTTAGTCTCAAGATATTCTCGATGCGATGCTGGAGGCGCCCTGAAGATGATTATCTCTTTTATTTTTTTGTTCATTCTGCACCTGGTGGAGAAAATCATGAAAAATACTGATGTCTTGTGCCAGACACTCCAGAAGAAATCTTTGGATATTCTAAATGCATTGGATTCAGTTTCGAACACAAAGATACTATTGGATAATCTTAGAGAAGATGTTGGGAACCTCTTTTAGAGGAGGTCAAGGCTTTTTGCGTGAAACATGAAATTGAAATTCCCGATATGAGTCTCAAGTAAGTCCTTTTTTTCTCGATCTCTTGAGTAGAATAATATTTAATCACAATTACTTTCCTCTAACATATATTATCTTTTGTAATATGTAGGTATGTTGATGTGACTAAATCTCGAAACAAACATGATAACACCACAATGAATCATCACTACAAAGCAGCTGTGTTTTATGTGGCGATTGATCAACAATTGGTTGAGCTAAATGAGCGATTTAGTGTTCAAACTACAAAGCTCCTCACACTTTGTGCATCCTTGGATCCGCGACATGAATCATTTGACATGACAAAGATTTACACCCTTGCAGAGAAGTTCTATCCAGCAGTTTTTTCCAGTCAAGAACGGGATCAGTTGGAGTCACAACTTCCACATTTTCAGTTAGATGTTTGCAATCATCTAGAGCTCAATACGTTGCCATCACTTGCTGATTTGACAGTCGTACTAGTTAAAATAGGTAAAGTCTCTATGTATTCAATGATCGATAGACTATTGTGCCTGGTCATCACTCTCCCAGTGTCGACTGCAACCACAGAATGAGCTTTTCAGCAATGAAGATTACCAAGACACGTCTTCGAAATAAAATGGGTGATGACTTTTTCGGCATTATATAGTTGTATACATTGGGAAGAAAATAGCTGACGTTGAAGAGATCATTGATTTGTTTGATAGGCCTGGATCGTAGATCCAAATTCAAACTTATAGAAATGTAGTTTCTTTTACTTAGAAAACATATATTGTTGCGATATGATATATATAGCATACTTATGAGACTTGATATTTTTTTTGTGGCATTACTTTTATGGTCGATGTCTTCTTGGCCTCC
Organism: Avena insularis; assembly: GCA_023614405.1. Taxonomy (NCBI): domain Eukaryota; kingdom Viridiplantae; phylum Streptophyta; class Magnoliopsida; order Poales; family Poaceae; genus Avena; species Avena insularis. Next base: position 556,077,190 of record CM042692.1, on the reverse strand, counting down.
CATGCTCAAATCCTGGATCCGCCCCTGATCCCAAAAGCTTAGACTGATGACGAAGAAATCTCTCTCTTATAAACTTGTGTGACCTCCTTCCATAGACGGGGTGAGATTAAACCCAAGCAACCTCTACATGTGAACATCAACCCTAACAGAAGGATGACAGGCACGTAGAGCAACTCTAACAGATCCCCGTAAATTCATGGCCCTGAAATCCTGTTTACAGTTTGCAAAAAACATATTTTGTAGCTCCGTTTGGGGCGGCGCAGGTTGCATTGAGATCTGCTCGGCAATGCCCAAACTGAATATTTGGTTTTACGGGTTGAGTTTATGGGATATGCTCGGCGCTGCCCTATGCGGAACCGTAAAACAACAGGTTTGCATCTGGAACATTTTTATATGAAAATGTACAAAACATAAACATAGTCAAATATATATATATATATATATATATATGAATATATATATATATATGAATGTTTCAAACATGCGTAACACACAATAATCAGTCAAGTTACAACATTGTTCAGATTAAATTACAAATTAAACAAATAGTAATGAATGGTTTGGAAGGAAAATAAATGTTCTATGGTTGCATTTCTACGGCAAGTGAAATGGCAACAATTCACCTCGCAAGCTCGAACAATCTCAGTGTGAGTACATGTTGAACTCGGTTCAGCCGCCGAGCCCACGTATCTACGGGTTGGGGCAGTATCTACGGGTTGGGGCGTGCCTTTTTACGTCGCCCGTAAAAAAAAAAAGTTTCGGTTCAGCCCTGTTTACCATATCTGCTCGACATCGTTTTCGGCAAGAACTGTAAAACCGCTGTTATTGTACGATTTTCCGGAATTTACAGGATCTGCTAGAGTTGCTCTTGGTATAGTTGCCAAGGGAGAATTCATCGGTAGTCATGTAGGCGAAGAGGACTGGGTCTCGCCGTCCTGGCAATCTGGCATGTGCCGGCGGCACATGCATGCTGCGGGCGCTCGCTGCTCGGGTCTGGTCATACGAAAAACTGAAGCGAGGCGGCTGAGTTTAGGCGGGCGGGGCGAGGCGAGGCGAGGGGGACAATGAACATAGTTTACGTCAGCTGCTGCGTTTTCTTCACCTCCTGCATTGCACGGACGACGGGGCACGATGGTCTGGTCCGGTATCAACCAGTGAACGTCTCTGGCACCGTGTTGTCTCGCCTGGTTAAAGCACATGATCGCGGTGATCGCGGCATATATATAAACCTTATCTGAATCGTGTTGAAAACTATCGCTTTTTGGGTGGAATATATTCTGAAAATCAGCATTTGGTCCTCTTTTTAAGGGGAAAAACAACATTTTTTTCTAGAGCAAAATCAACACTTTTTATATTTTTGTGAGTGGAAGCAAAATAAACTGTTACCCGCAAAAAAAAAAGCAAAAAAAAACTGTTGATCTGCTCCTGGAACGCTGGATCGAATATCAAAGCCCATACGTACGAGGGCCAGTGGGGCACAAAAAAAAGCTCCCACCTGCATAGTCCGGCCTGCTCCAACAGTTTCTCACTTAAACCTAGCCTTCCCGCGTGGGATTCATTGTTGGTGACATCCCGATGGGTTTTCAGAATTTTTTTTTTTGAAACTGGGATATGGTTTTCACTTTTACAGTGCAGCTATCATTCATGTTTGGTAACGCTATGGCCTGTAGAACATACCAATCCATAGGAACATAACTACACGGCAGTCTTGTTCGCAGATAACACGTTGAGCCGAAGAGGACGAGGAAAGATGATCATTTTTTTTTTCGATCAGAGCATGCAGATATTCACAGAAAAGAAACGTGTTCAGATAAATTCTTTTTCAGGACGTTCAGACTTCAGACATTCAGAGGAGAGGAATAGGACGAAGAACTCATGTCCACCATTTGCGCAGAGCCGCCGCACCGTTGTCGTCGGCGAGCTCTGTACGCACGTTTCTCCCAAAGAGAGTCTGACATCAGCGACCCAGCAGTACCCTACACGGTTGTCGCATCGAGTGTTGCCAAGTTTTAAGCAGGGAGAAGCGAGCGAAAAAAAGAAAAATTTATCATACAAACGTTTCTTCTCAAAAAAGGCTGACATCGGGTAGCCAACAGGCTGGCCCGACCCTGGGTAGGTGCAGGAGGTGCAGGCGCACATGGCCTCGTATCGGTAGGGCCCCATCAAAAGTATACACAAGAAAAGCCAGCCCTTAACTGCGGCAGTTTTCACCAAGGCTAAAAATAAGTAAACGCATGCCTCCGTGTCTCCCGTGGCCATGAGTCAAAAAGAAGGACTCCCGTGGCCTTGAGTCAATCATCACCTCTTATCCTAGTTTCCTCCAGGTTCGAGACTCCTCTGCTCTCGCTCGGCAATCACGGCGACCATGGCGCCCCTCTCTCCTCTTACAATTTCTAGCCGTTTGGACGAGATTAATGGTGGAGGAAATTCCGATTTGCAGATTTCCATCATCTTTCTTCTCAATCCCCAACGGTTAGTAGAATCTGTCTTCTATATATTGCTCTAGTTTTGACTGTTTTGTTCATCTGTTCTCCCTCGTCCGTCCGGTCCCGATTCAATCTCAAACACGCAGGCTTGAGACAGGGGATTGGCGTTGCGCAGTTGCTGTGGGCTTCCAAGGGCAGTCTGACGCCCGCAGTACCGGCGGCAAGTAGATTGCGAGCTGTTGTCATAGAGACAACTAGTTAAGCTTCAAGCTAGATCAAGGTGCTTTTGTTCCAACTTTTTATTTCATGTCAAAATTGTGTATTGTTATGTTTTTGTAATTGTGTTTTGATATGTCATCTAGAAAGTGCGGGACAATAAATTCATAGAATCCCAAAAGGAAGCTCTCGACAAATTTGTTAGGACAAATAGAAGTTCGGCTAGTAATTCTGAGGAACTAGATTTGGTAATTTTTGAACTGAAGTTCTATTTTGGTTGACATATCATTTCCTTCGACAAATGTATGTGATTTCTTAATTTAACATTATCACCAATAAGATCATGAGTAGTTCCTCACATGCAATGTCTCCATGTATAATTTAGGGAAATTATGTTAATGTTTGAGCTGCTGAAATATGAAAAATAACCTCTGTTATTTATGTATAGGGGCCCATTTTTTTGTTTTGCACCGGGCCCCTGAATTGTCAGGGCCGGTCCTGCCAACAGACAGAACCTACACGGCTACTGCATCGAGCAATATCGACAAGTTCTAAACAGGGAAGCGCGAGCGAAAAGAGTAAGTCCATCCCGCACACATTTCTTCTAAGTAGAGGCTGATAACGGGGCCCAGTAGTTAGACCCTACATGGCTAATGCATCGAGCAATGTTGTCAAGTTCACCGGGAGACGTGAGCAAAAAGAAGAAGTCCATCATGCACATGTTTTTTCTAGTGAGAGGCAGACATGTGGGACCCAGAAGTTAGACCCTACACGACTAATGCATCAAACAACGTTGGCAAGTTCAAAACAACAGACACAACCGGAAAAAGAAAGTTCATTATGCATATGTTTCTTCTAATGAGAGGTTGACATTGGGACCTAACAGCATGACTAATCGGTTAATACATCGAGCAACATTACCAAGTTCTAAACAGGAAGGCGCGAGCGGAATAAGAAAGTTCATCATGCACACGTTTCTTGTAATGAGGGGCTGACATATAGAACCCAGCAGATTGAATAAACGGATGATGCATCGAGCAAATGTTATCAAATCCAAAACAAGGAGACATGCTCGGAAATATAAACCCCAGCATACACATGTTTCGTTTATAGAGAGGCTAACATCTGGGACCCAGCATCCTAACTAAATGATTGTTGCATCGAGCAATGTTATCAAGTTGAAAATAGGAGGCGCGAGCGCCGAAAAAAAGTCGATCATACACTAGTTTCTTCTCATGAGAAGCTGACATCTTGGACCCAGCATCCTAACTTAAACGGTTGATGCATCGAACAATGTTATCAAGTTTAAAACAAGGAGGTGGGGCTGAAAAAATTGGTCTGAAATTGGTCTGCTAGAGACTCTGACATTGCAGCCCCACGGGCTTTAAAAGATTTGGGTGGCATCGAGTAGACTCAAAATCGCACGAGCAACCAAAAATCTAACATCTATCATGGCCTGACCGAGCTTTTGCCACATTTCTAACGATTCTGTGGGAGTAGAGTGCCTTGAAAATGGAAATAAATATTTCCATCTACCATGGGAAAAATAACGAAATCGTGATAGAAGGTGCACCTTCTACCATCCTCAGCAGACCAAACTATTGCAGATGGCGATTTTTCTTGTAGTCTCATCAAGCCATCGTGGGATGAGTCCAATGATGATAGTGACATTTCCATGGCCACAAATGTGCTTATCCATGAGCACAATGAGGCAGTGTTGCCAGGTTCCTTGGCTTGGTGAAGGGACCGCTGCGCTGGACCATAACCGAGAAGCTTGTTGGGTTCGTAGCATAGAAAATAAAATATAAATCCTACGATACGAACAACTAAGCACTAAGATTTATCTACCTAGATATAATCAACGGGTGTATATGCATCCATAGAGATCTTACCCCAAACACCAAAAAAGCTTTTTAATGAAATCTAATTTCGTGGATGATGTAGTCGTATACTTGCCGATCTCAAGATCATGATGAAGTCCAGCAAGTCCAGCACCAGTAAGTCTAGCACCACAAAGCAACAGTAGATCCGTGACCGCACACACGTCTAGTACCCCGATAACCTCTGAGTCCTCGCTCCAGCAAAGCAACAAAAGTAGCAAATCCTTCCAAAAAAAGCCACCGAAAACATGTACTTCGCTAATCCGAAGCCATGGGGAATATTCTAGAAAAGAAAAGATCCTTCACGAGGAGGTGTAAGAGTGAAAGAGGAGGTAGTGCTCCTTACATAGGGGAGGGGGCAGCCCCTATGCCATGGCCAGCAGCCAAGGTGGGTGCCCCCACCTCTCCCTCATTCATGTGGGTGGAGCTCCCACTCACATAAACACACATCCAGTCACATGTCCACTCACGTGCATCAATTTTCTCCCAAAATTAATGCAATTCTCGTTAAATAAAACTTTTTATTTTTTATTCAGAATTTTTTAATTACTTTAATTAACAAACATTCACATAAAACCCCCTGCAACACTTCAATATCACATGCAGAATCAGTTTCAGCAATTTCACCCGAAACAATTCTGGTGTCCATCGAAACGATTTTAGAGCTTTTATAATATTTCTTTGAAACATATTTGCTCCAAATGGTTTCGGTAACTGATGTCTGCAAGAGCACAAATCATTTGTAGCTAGTTTCTAAGTACATATATCAATCCCACAGGGAGCCCAAAGGTAAATGTTTATGGGTGAAGTCTCTGTCACACCCGAAGTTGTCACAGGTCTTCGATTGAATTGACTGCAAGTGTTGAAATAGGAATGAGGTTTTTATTAAATGAGATGTATTTAAATAGAACTAAAATGTAAACTTTAGAAATATAAAGCATAAAAGTAAAGAATGGCTTGGTTATTTGTTGTTTCCCAATATCGTTAGACTATTGTGCGGCCCCCTGCTAGAACATGGAGCAAGGACGAGTTATGAGAGATGATGACGGCTTGTGTGATCATGCAAAGAGTAGCGTGATGAACACATATATAACCAAGGGTGGGAATTTTAGAGAGAATTGGTTACACTCGAACTAGGTCTGCCAGCTTTGTTCGAGCAACTCTTATAGGTGCATCACGAGATCTATGACCGAGCAACTCAAACCAAGCTCCAAAATGATTTGATTGATCATTTGTGTCCATTTGTGGCATACCAAACGAACCACTAGTCCTCCTCATTAGGTTATCACACTTAATTTGATGTAATTTTATTGTGTAAACTATGTGAGACCTGGTTGTTCTATTTGTTGTGAACTAATGTTTAATTTTGAATTTTGAACTATTTTTATAATATGTACAATTGTGCAATATGTACAAATGATCTAGAATTAAAAATAAACAACGGTCGGACAAATAGGGACACCGTTGGATACACTACACTGGTTAGCTCGGACCTTGTCCGAGCCCCCGACCCACAAACGGATCAAAGCAGTCAAACGGCCTGTTAAATTTGCAGGCCGCTGGTTGGATGACCTTAGTGCATGCAGATTTTTTTAATGATTTGATTAAGTCAGTTGATCCGGCTTCAAGATTAAAAATAGCAGACATGACTGGTTTGTTTAGGGCGTGTTTGGTTGGACCAGTATTCGTTTATCGTACCGGTCGGAAGAAATAAGCCCGTTTGATGTGTCGCGGTGTACTAAGGATTTGGCCCGCATGGGTCTTAAAGAAGCCCTCATCCTGGCTCCAAAGGAACGCCAAAATCGAGCATTTTCACTAGGACAGGCCCTGGCGAGCGCAAGGAAAGGAATGACGTGCGCGGGGAGGCAGCGGGGAGATGGCGGGAGCCAAAAGAATTGCAACATCGTATGGCGTAAAAAGTAGGCTCACCTCCCTCTTATGCTACCACCTCCCTCTTAGAGACAAATCCCTCCCCATTTTCCTCTTGTGCGGCGGCTTTGGCGGCGATGGCTACAGCAATTTAGATCTTCGGCAATAGCTGCTAAGTCGACTCCAGCACCGATTGGTGTGTCTTGTCTGACTCTGTCATCTGCTGCCTCGCAGATCTGTAGGATCGACTCCTCCCTCCCCTTCTTCTCTGCCTGCGGCAGGTCCTCGACATCCACCACCATGAAGGTAAGAACCACGGCCTTGCCTCCTCTCCAACATTTTTACCAAGGTAGTTAGCTTGACATTAGTACCTTACCTAGATTTCTTATGCAATGCCACTCCATTTAGGGCCAACAATTAAAGTTTATCATCGAGGCAGTTGCCCTAGTCGTTGTGATTCAAGCATGGATGTTCCTGATCTACAGAAGAGCGGATGCTAGGACTAACAAGCTGTTAGTGAAATATGGTCCCCTGATGCAGTGCGACAGAGAGAGGATGGCAAATCTGAACTACATCTACAACAATGATGTGGAGGCTATCGCCATTCTCGGGATGAGAAGAGCCCCATTTAACCATCTTATGGAGACCTTCAGGTCAAGGGGTTTGCTTAAAGACAGCATCAACACCTCTATCGAAGAACATGTGGCTATGTTTCTTCATGTTCTAGGTCATAACCAGAGATTCCGAGTGATTCATAGTACATGGAGGAGATCAACCGAGATAATTTCTCGGTATTTCCATCAGGTGTTGTATGATGTTGGAGAACTCAGAGAAGAGATGATCAAGCCACCATCGGTTAAATCCTCGCGAAGATACAAGGTAACGGTCGATGGTTTCCCCTTTTCAAAGTGAGCAACTCTATCATGTTCTTCCTTGGATGATTGTATTAGACAGCCGACTACCATTCTTGTAATGTCAGGATTGTATTGGAGCAATTGATGGTACTCATGTCATGGTAAGTGTGCCCAAAGCTGAACAAGCTGCATATAGGGGAGGAAGCACTACCCCAGCCAGAATGTGCTTGCCGTTGTTGATTTTGACATGAAGTTCACTTATGTGCTTGCTGGGTGGGAAGGATCTGCCCATGATGCCACGATTTTGACTGACAGCCTTAGTAGACCTGGTGGCCTTAAGCTCACTGACGGCAAATTCTACCTAGCAGATATCGAATATGCTTGTGGGCCTAGAATTCTTTCACCCTTTAGATCAACAAGGTATCATCTTAATGAGTTCTCTGCGAGATAAGATCAGTTTTGCTACCAAGAAATAACTTGCTAAAATTGCAGAAAAATATGAACAACCAAAAAAGTGTCAAAGTTAGCCAAGTTAAATTTTTCTCATGCAGCATCCAGCGGACCAAACAGAAAAAACGAAAAATTTAGACATGTGCAACCAAACAGGCCCTTAGTGGACGTCCGCCGTGTGGAAATCCCAGAGTTTTAGAAAGTGCGAATTGAAAAGGAAAGACACGACACAATCGAGTACCATACGGACCACAGCGACCCAAACGAAAAAAAAATGGAAACAAATCCCGTCAACAATCGGAAGCTCGCCCTATCCCATCAAGTCGCCGCCACGTACGCACTGGCGCAACAACTCCCGGCTCCACCACCTCCCCCGAGTCGCCCACACAAAAACGAAACCAATCTGGCGATGCCGCGTCCAGCACGCGCTCCCGATGCCGCTCTCCTGCTTCGCCAGCGGCCGCGAGGACTCCTCCCAGGCGACGGCCTCGTCGGCGACGTCCGTATACTGGACGCACCTCGGCGCGGTCGACCTCACGTGGTCCCGCTCCACGCTTGGCCTCGTCCTGACCGCCGACGTCAGCCTCGCCGGTGCCGCCGCGCCCGCGCGCTTCGTGCTCCTGCCCTGGCTCCCCTGGCGGCGGCGCGGGTCCAAGCGCTTCTCCACGTCGTCCGGCCACTCCGTCGCCTTCTCCTGGGACCTGTCGTGCGCCCGCCTCGCTCCGCGCCGGCCGGAGCCGCTGTCCGGGTACTCCGTACACGTGACGGTCGACGGCGAGCTCGTCCTGGCCGCGGGCGACCTCGCGTCGTGGTCGTCGTCCCCGGCGTCGTCCGCCGGCATCCTACTGTCCCGCCGCGAGAACGCCGTGCCCGCCGGCCGCGGCGGCGCGTACACGACCTCCGTAACCGTCGCGGGCGAGGAGCACGAGGTGTCGATCGGCGTGGAGGGGGCGGCCATGTGGGTCGCGGTGGACGGCGAGAGGGCCCTCCAGGTCCGCCGCCTCCGGTGGAAGTTCCGCGGCAGCGAGAGGCTCGACCTCCCGCGTTCCGGCCGCGCCGTCCGCGTCACGTGGGACCTCCACGGCTGGCTCTTCGCCCCGGACGCCGCCGCCGTCTTCGTCCTCCGTTTCGACGCGGACAGGGCGCATCCCCTACGCCTATGCGACATCGACATGGAAGAAGAAGAAGACGCGGGCATGCACGCGCTGAAGCAGAGTTCTTTCAGGAGCCTCCACGCCGCGGGCGGCGGCGAGAGCGGAGACAGGGGATCGTGGAGGCGGGGCCCGTTCAGGTCGGGCTCGGACTCGTCTCCGACGGTGTCCGTGGCGTCGACCTCCGCGGCGTCCTCCTCGGCAGCGAGCGTGGCGACAGTGGCCGAGTGGGCCATCGCGGAGGATGCCGCGTTGCAGGACGGCGCCGACGGGTTCTCCCTCATAATCTACCTTTGGAAAAAGAAGAAGAGGTCACGGTGATACATCCATGGGGATAGCGCGCTAGCTGCATTACGTTGGATTTTTCGTAGTGCCTGATTGGGAGGAACTCGTGCGTTCTGCGTGCAAGTTAGGCCTTGTTCGGTTTCCTAGGTTTTCAACGGGACTGTCATGGATTAGAGGGGATTTTGTCTTAGATAGGATTGAATTCTAATGAAACCGAACAAGCCCTATGAGGGATTAAATCTCATCCAAGACAAAATCCACTCCAATCGCTCCAAAACCACTCTAATCCAGTAGGGAGGTGTATGAACCGAACAAGGTCTTAGTGTGTTTTTTTCCCTTTGCCGCCATCAGTGGATGGAAAGTTTTGAGAGTTCGATCGTGGCCATGTTCGTAATTAATTTGGCAGTAAGATCTACTCTCCTTCAAAATATAAGATGTTTTAGCTTTATAGTATATCTAGACTTTTTTTAGTGTGTAGATTTATCTTAAATCTAGATAAACCTACACACTAAAAAAAATCTATATTCACTCCTTTCACAAAGCTAAAACATCTGTATTTTAAAACGGATGCGTTCTAGTGCCCGGAAATAATATTCCAAAGCCTTCTCGGGATAGGTGTGAACGCATTCACACAATCCGGGATGAAGCGCTGGAGTAGGCATTAGCAGTTATTTCTCTTCGATCCAAATTAATTGACTTTAGTTTGTCTAAATTCGGATATATCTAGACATGTTTTAGTGTTAGATACATCCGAATCTAGACAAATCCGAATCAATTAATTTGATTCGGAGGGAGTACCTATTAAGATGGTCATGGTGGTAAGTTCTTACGTTCTCTTTGACCAGTGCACAATCTGAGATCAACATGCCAACATGGAGATTGCAGCACAAGTTCCAGAAACGCGGTCATCACCTGGGAAGCTAAAATAACAGTGCAATTCGGGAGAATTTTCTTTCCCCAGCCAGCCAGACAGACAGGCTCGATCACCGAGATTTTCAAGCGAATACGTGAGTGCGACATGGATCGAGAGCGACGCTCGCTCAAACGTGTATGGTCTGACTGACCTTGTGCCGTTTGACCCGACCGCGCAGAGTGAACGCACGACGCGCCCACTTTGGATTCTGGCATACTACTACTCTCCATGCTGCTACTAGTAGTAGTAAGTGCGGTGTCAACGTCGTTGACCAAGTCATCGATAAAATGTAAAAATGGCTTTAGTCATGTACTATTCCCTTAGTCTTGAAATATATATTGAAATTTTTCTAAATTTAGATGTATATAGACATTTAGTATATACAATTAAATTTAAATAAATCTATGACATCTAATTTGAGAAGGAGAGCGTATATGATATTACCATATGATATTATTTTTATAGTGTATTGTATCATGTGATTGTATCATAGTACTGCTCCCTTCGATCCAAATTAGTTTACTCGGATTTGTCTAGATTTGAATGTACCTAGATTTGTTTTTTATTAGATACATCCGAATGTAGATAAAACCAAGTTAACTAATTTAGATCGGAGGAAGTAGTATATTTATTGATTTGTAAAATCTTGATGTAAAATTGTGTACTAGTACAGATTTACTTATCATTTAGGATTTCTAGGTTATGATACACCTATGATATTTTAATCATCTCTTTTTTTACTTCCTCCAATCTAAATTAATGTTTTTATATTTATTTAGATTCGGATGTAGCTATATGTTAGTGCTAGATACATCCGAATCTAAGCAAATTTAATAATAATAATTTGGATCAGAGGAAGTATTAATTGATGTGCCACATCATATTTTTGCCAACACGGCGTGTACTATAGTGCTAGATATGATACTCCCACGATGTTAGCCTTAGGTTGGTGCGTACAGTGAGTCATGGTCGTTGCGTGGCACCGTATTTCTGTTATTCTCCTCGTGCGTGCTGGCAAGGAAATCACTGTATACCGCAGTGCATGCACCTATAGTGCACACGCCCGCTCTAAAGTGAAATTTATTCTGAAAGGAGATACACAAGATATTTTCATGTTGTGGCCAATGGCAAGCATAAGAAAAAAATTATTCACTCTCTGAATCAGGATGAAGGTATTATTGAGGGACATGAGCAACTAAAAATCTTATATTACAAGTTTCTACAAATCCTTGTTTGGGACACCTCTGAAAAACTCTTTTTCATTGAATGAGTCTCACACGGCGGATATTCCTTAGATTTCCGTTGTGGAAAACAACTTCTTATCGACCCCTTACACGGAGAAGGAGGTTAAGAAAGTTGTTTTCAAAATTAAACATAACAAAGCATCGCAAGTAACAAACGAATTTGGACTCGACGTTTAGGGTTCAAACGACATTGAAACCATGGAATGCGTAGGGGTAATCATGGGCATCCCGTTCCCACTAGTGATCATTGATCTGAGAGTAATCTCGATCATGTTTGTGATGTCCCTGAATCACAGGGTAACAAACTTAAGGGTTTTTCGACGCCTAGAGATCATTCTAAAATAGATGGAATCACAAGAAGAAAGTAACACTAGAGGTGTTTGAAGACGTGTGGGTGCACTATTATGTGGTAGGGATTGCAATTTTTCTCGCATTTTCGTTTTTTCACTCAAACTCAAGGGAGAAACTTTGCTTCTTATATTTTTAAAGATGCTGGAGATGAGTGCTCGTCGTATTCCCTCGAGGAAAGAAAAGCCCCTCGCAGAAAGTCCTATTCTTCTACCCTTTCCAGGTAGTCGATGGTTATTCACAGCTAGGATGTTCCGCCGATTCTTCCTCTTCTTTCTCTCATAAAACTAGAGATACTAGGCGGGATCCAGAGTTAAGCCCCCTCCTATTCGAAGTCGGGTGTGGCCTCGCCCTTCATGATAGAACCGGAATCATTTCGGGAAAATCGGAAGGAGATTGGAATGAACCGAAAAGTGTTTCGGATCAAAAGGGTTTAATAGAATATCTATTTTATATTAATTATTGTAATTAATAATAAAATCATATTTAAATTAAACAAAAAGGGGCAACTTCCCTATTGGGCCAAGTTCCTGGAGGGAACAAGGCCCAAGAGGGAAGGCCACATGGGGGTAGTCGTCGCAACCTTGGAGGCGCCCGAGGTGGGGCACACCCGGTCGTAGCCCACCTCGGGCCGTGTGCACACGGCCTACCCTGGTCCTGGTCGGCCGGCCCTCCTCCTCCCCTTGTGCGCCTCATCCTCCCACCTCCTCCTCCCTTTAGTCCTACCCCGGGACTTTAGTAGTTGGGGGTGCCCACTTTTCCCCTATATCTACAGGTCTATATGGGAGGGAGAAGTACACCAATATTTTATACTCCAATTTCCTTAGAGAGTTCTCTCTCTCCCTCTTCTCTTGCAACTATGACCCCAAAGTAAGGGTTGCACGGGCGAGATACAGTTTCGCTACAGCACGCCGTTGTGCTATGGTGATTCTGGCCAGAAGATCTACTTTCGCAATCCCGGCTAGATCAAGGAGAGCGAGATTCACCGTCGAGCACCGGATGTGTGCGATACCTCGGAGGTGCTTCCATTAGGGGCACCGGGATCATCGTGCGAGGACCAAGGGTGACTTGCGAGGAGCTTCGTGACCTTGAGGTAGGATAAGTATGACTATATCATCCATGCTCCACATGTGCGTTAAGCGCTTTCGGTCTACAAGAGTATGTTACCAAAACCTCTTTCCGTTACAACATTACTCATGGATAGATTTGGTAGTTTGGTGTTTCGCTAGCGAGCGGATTTTTTTTCTACTACGAACCCCTTCACAAACATCCAGATGCATTGTCTGAAAGGATAGAGATGTCACCTAGAGGGGGGTGCATAGGAAATTTCAAAACTATTATGGTTTTAGCTTTATAGAATGTGGAATTAAACTAACGTTTAATTTACAAAAGCTACAAGAACAAAACCGAAATACAATAGGCTCAAATAAGGGCACCAACAACAAGTTAAGCTAAGCAAGATAGCACAAGATAAATATACCACAAGTAATAAACAAGATATAAGTACTTCAAACTCGATGACTATCACAAGGAAAGTAAACTCAAGTGTATATATAACCTAGGAAGGCGGAGACAAAGATGTATTCACGTGTTCCTTACAAGTAAGGTACGTCACATTGGAGAGGTGTGGCATTCCACGAAGAATTTTCTAACGCCACGAAGGCTCACCTTCTTCTTCGAGTCTATCCCACGAAGGAGTATGCCCTTTCCTTATGGCTAGCTTCTCCTCCAATACGTAGATGGAAAGCTCCATAACCACTTCACAAACTCCATGAAGGAGAATCTCGGGTCTCTTCACAATCTTCTACGAAGAGGACACCACGACACGAACCACCAATCCAACTAGGAGGTCACCCTCCAAGAGTAACAAGCTCACAGTCTCTCACTCGAATAAATCGTAAAGGAGAGCTCAACACTTATGCAAGAATGCAAAGTAATAACACCAAGGGTGTTCAAATCCCTCACTCTCAAATCCCACCAAAGCAACAAGTGCTAGGGAGGAATTAGAGAGGAAGAACAATGGTGGAAATCAACCAATGACTTCAATATTTAGATCCAATGGGTTCGCCTCACTTAGAGGAGGAATTGATTGGTGGGGATTGTAGAGCTAGATATCCTCTTCCAAAGCCCTCAAAAAGATGCAAGAATCATAGGAGAGAAGGGAGAGGGAGCAAGCTCAGGGGGGGTCAACAAATGGAGGTCAAAAATATGCTCAAGAACCCTAGAACTTTGGGGAATAAGCCCCCTTTTATACCCCTTCAAGGGGGATGACCGTTGGGGTCAAAACGAGTAGTACATGCACGTTTCGGTTGGCAAACCAGTTTCGCCGGACCTAGGGCCGGAATTTCCGGCCAGTCGGAATAGTTCAAGTTTATTGGAACACTATACTAAATAGATTTTCGATGGGAAAACCGGTCCACTAGACCTGGGGCGGGAATCTCTGGCCCCAATTTCGGCTGGGCTGAACCTGACACCTAAACCAAAACAGGGCACACGAAAATGGTGATAACTTTTGCGTCTGGACTCAGATTTTAGAGAACTAGGGCTTTTTGAAAAGATAATAACAATCTCTATATATTAGAGACTAGAAAACCCAAGAAAGAGCAAGAGGTAAAGTATAAAATAAGGAGAGGTATGAAACCTCCCTAAAAAAGAACCGGCAAAACCTCCAATCTCGAAAACACAATAGAAGATGCATACGAATTCCGTTTTCGATAAACTTGGGCTTGTTGAAGAGCTAGGAGCAAGATCAAGATACTCACATAGAGAAACACCTAGAAACAAAAAATAGGGAGAAACAAAGTATGCAAAGGATTGAGCTCCCTAAGACGATGTAATCAAGTTACCAAACCAAAATCCCCTCTTCATAGTGCAACTATCTATCCTATAACCCTGTCTCCCAACAACCACCTTGCGAGCGGCAAAAGGAAAACCTATCAAGGGAATACCTTTTCCTTCTGCATCCCGCTTGATCTTGATGACAGCGCTTCAAGCTCCATTCAAGACCGAATGCTTCATTCGATCATTGTTGCTTCGTGAAGACTCATAATCCCCCATACACCACTATGGGATAGCTTCATTAAGGCACATCTTCACATGTCCATTATCACCGATATGGACAACAAGCTTCAACCATATGATCTTATTGAGATGCTTATATTGAACTTGCACTTGTCAACCTTGATGACTGATGTCTACACACTTCTATTCTTGTAGACAGTTGTTGGGCCTCCAAGTGCAGAGGTTTGTAGAATAGCAGCAAGTTTTCCCTTAAGTGGATCACCCAAGGTTTATCGAACTCAGGGAGGAAGTGGTCAAAGGTATCCCTCTCAAGCAACCCTGCAATCAAGATACAAGAAGTCTCTTGTGTCCCCAACACACCCAATACACTTGTCAGGTGTATAGGTGCACTAGTTTGACGAAGAGATAGTGAAATACAAGTGGTATGGATAATAGACAACGGTGCCAGAAAATAGCTTGATGGTGTGGAAGAGACTAAAGGCAAACTGAAATAAAGATGGCAACAAGCAAACATGTAACAGATCTAGTTGAAAACGGTGCTTCAATGCTTAGAAACAAGGCCTAAGGATCATACTTTCACTAGTGAACACTCTCATATAAATATCTTCTCTTTATGATACTACTGCGAACTACTCTCCGGATGGACACCCTAATCCATCGTAGGGCTATAACAGCACACCTCAAAGTTCGCTTTCTCCATCTAGATAAACCCACACTGTCACCTTGAGCTCTAGATGGTTCCAACAAACACCACAATTTCATAGAAACATCCAACTCCAAATATAACTCATAACAAGTATTTGTAATCTCTAGCCTAAGTGCCACCATGGTGTACACGCTGTCACTTTCACACACATGGGGAGAGCAGAGATCTATTAAAGAACTTGAGTAGCAAAGTAGATCTACTTGATTACAAAGCTCATGATCACAATATGATCATGCATAGAGAGAGATGAACACATAGCTACAGGTAGAACCCTTAGCCTCGAGGAAGAACTACTCCCTCCTCATCATGGGAATCAGAAACGGCGATGGAGATGGTGGTGGAGATCGATGGAGATGGCTCCGGGGGCACTTCCCCGTATCGGCAGAGTGCTGGAACAGAGACTTTCTATCACCCGAATCTCCCCTTAGGTGGCAGTGGCGCTGTAGAACTTTTCATGGCTGGAGGCTTATCCATTTAGGGTTTCTGTATCGGAGGCATCTTATAGGCGAAAGGGGAGGCCGAGGGGGGTGCCCTAGGCGGCCACACCACCCCCTGGCGTGGGCAGGCCAGCCCTTGACCGGTGGTGTGGGTGGCCCCTGCCCTCACATTCTCTAAATCTAGCCGCCTGTCCCCTCGGTGAAATATTGACTTTGGCTTTTGTCCCGTCCAATTCCGAGAATATTCATTTTCTGACTTTCCTGGAACCAAAAAAAGTAGAAAATAGGCAACTGGCACTGTGGCATCTTGTTAATAGGTTAGTCCAAGAAAGTGTATAAAAATACTCCAAAGTGTGGACAAAACATAAGAAAGTAGATATAAAACAAGCATGGAACATAAAAAATTATAGATATGTTTGCAAGGTATCAATGACCATCACCCCTTGATGTCATCCTCTCATGGGCTATATGAAATATTCACTTTTGAAGCATGCAAAGTCACATATATAATGGGTTAGTTCAGGAATCATAATTGACAAGGCTAACCATACCACAAGATCCGTGTGGTACATTATTTATGCTTCATGTGTTGACCAACTTGAATTCACTATTCACTCTTTATATTGGTCAACCATGTACCTTATCATGCTCTATCTCAATATCTTGAGGTGCATAAAGAAATCTTAAATTGATTAAATGCTCTAAATCTTAGTCAAACATAACTCAACTCATGAGGCTATCATGGAACTAACTTAGATCCATAACTTGAATTCTTCTATTGAGATCAAACTCTCAAGATCTTGATTATATTATATTTTTCTCTTCAACTCGATGATCTTGATGCCAATATTCAAGGTATATCTTTATCTTCATGCCATTCATACTCGAATCTAACACATGGACTACAAGCACGACCTATGGAATATCTCTACATATAAAACTCAAATAAAAACATTAGACCATAGGGATTGTTATTAGTTACCAAAACTACACATAGGGACAATTACCCTTAAAGTGTCCCATTGCCATTATAAAAAGGAAGCCCAGACTATGGAGTAAAGGGAGAGAAACTTGGTGAAGGACTAGCTAGATTAGAAGGGAAGGAATCGGTAGATCCTTCACTAGGAACAACACGTGTAACCAGTTCATCATCCACCATATACACCATAGTTGCAGGACATAGGGTTTCATACAATGCAACTTGAACCTGGGTGAAAAATCCGTGTCTCTATGTGATCATGTGTTCTTCCCATTTGCCGATCGAGTTTGCCACGCACTGTGCCCCTAGCCAAACTAAAAAGGGGGTGTACATCCCTAGTGTCAAAATCTAGGACACAACATTTGGCACGCTGATACGTTGCAAACGTATCCATAAATTTTGATGTTTCATGCTTGGTTTTATCTACTTTCTTATGGTTTGTCCACACTTTGGAGTGCTTTTCATATGATTTCTTGGACTAACCTATTAACAAGAGCCACAGTGTCAGCTGCCTATTTTCTGCTGTTTTTGGTTCCAGGAAAGTCAGAAAATGAATATTCTCGGAATTGGACGGGACAAAAGCCAAAGTCAGTTTTTCACCGAGGGGAACCCGGAGCCAGAATACGAGATGGAGAAGGGCCAGAGGGCGGCCACACCACCTGGTCGCGCGGCTAGGCCTGGCCCACGCCAGGGGGTGGTGTGGCCAGCCCAGGCACCCCCTCGGCCTCTCCTTCCGCCTATAAGTTGCCTCTGATACGGAAACCCTAAGTACCTGATCGAAATTCCACAAAAGAGTCTGTAGCCGCTGTCATCTCCATCCCTAGATCGGGAGGGATCTGAAGCTCTTCCACCACCTGCGAGAGAATTCACCACAGGCCTTCTTCATCATCATGCAAGCCTCCGGTGTGATGCGTGAGTAGTTCATCTCTGGACTACGGGTCCATGTAGTAGCTAGATGGCTGGTTCTCCTCCTTTATGCTATCATGTCTACATCTTGTGAGCTCTGTTCATGATCAAGATCACCTATTTGTAATTCTGCATGTTGTGTTTGCGGGGATCCGATGGATATTGAGATGCTATTTCAGATTGATTATTGATTCTATCATGTCTTTGTTATTTGTGATCTTGCATGCTTTCCGTTGTTAATAGCTATCTTGGCCAAGTAGATGCTAGCAACTCCAAGAGTTAGTATTTATACTCGATAGTGGGTTCATGCCTCTGGTAATCTGGGGAAGTGACAGAAATCTCTAAGGTACTAGATGTGCTATTGCTACTAGGGAGAAAACAACAATCCTTTGTTCATAGAACAATCGTATTATTTACTTTACATGATTATAATGAAATTATCCGTTGCTTGCAACTTAATATTGGAGGGGGTTCGGATGATAACCTGAAGGTGGATTATTAGTCATAGATGCAGTTGGATGGCGGTCTATGTATAATGTTGTAATGCCCAATTGAATCTCAAAGGAGTCAAGATGATTAGTATATGCTTGTATGCTTTCTCGATGGTTGTCAATTGCCCCGCTGTAATTTGTTCACCTAGCATGTTATCTATCTTAAGGAGAGCCACCTCTAGTGAACTATGGACCCCGATCCTTTCTTTTACTATCAATCTACAATCAACTGTTTACTGCTTTGTGTTTACTTTCTGCAAACTATTACTTTCTTCCACTCGATACGTTTAATCCTTTGTTTTTAGCAAAACTGGTGAGATTGACAACCTCATCGCAAGTTGGGGACAGAGTTCTGTGGTTGTGTTGTGCAGGTCTCCACGTTGCTGCTGGCACCGGTAGTGCGCCCTGCTAACGTTCAGCTAGCAACACCTTTGGGGTGTTTCCTTGCTCCTACTAGTTCGATTAAACCTTGGTTTCATACTGAGGAAAAACTTGCTGTTGTGCTCATCATACCTTCCTCTTGGGGTTCCCCAACGAGCTCGATATATTTTGGGCTATCAAGCTATTTTTATGGCACCGTTGTCGGGGAACGAAGAAGAAGAAACTCCCACGTCAACACCGCGCCATCAAAAGTATTTTTCTGGCGCCGTTGCCGGGGAGTCAAGGACATCTTCACAAGGAGAGTCCCTCATAACCAATCTCTTTACTTTGTTATTTTTGTTTTGCTTAGTTTACTTTTGCTTTGTTAGTTTGCTTTCTTTACCAAAAACACAAAAAAATGACTACTCTTGAAAACACTAACTTGTGTGACTTCACTAGCACCAACAACAATGATTTTATGAGCACACCTATTGCTCCACCTGTTCCTGAAGCTACTTTCTTTGAGATAAAACCTGCTTTACTCAATCTTGTTATGAGAGAATAATTTTCTGGTATTGGTAATGAAGATGTTGCTGCCCATCTAAATAACTTTGTTGAACTTTGTGAGATGCAAAAGCATAGGGATATAGATGGAGATATCATTAAGCTTAAACTGTTTCCTTTCTCCTTGAGAGGAAAAGCTAAAGAATGGTTAAATTCCCTAACTAGGAATAGTATTGATTCTTGGACTAAATGCAAAGATGCTTTCATTAGAAAATAATATCCTCCTGCTAAGATTATATCTATGAGAAGTGAAATAATGAAGTTTAAACAATCTGATAATGAACATGTTGCTCAAGCTTGGGAAAGAATGAAATCTTTGGTAAAGAATTGTCCCACTCATGGACTAACTGCTTGGATGATTATCCAAACCTTTTATGCAGGATTGAACTATTCTTCAAGAAATCTATTGGATTCTGCTGCTGGAGGTACCTTTATGACCATCACTTTGGGTGTTGCAACAAAGCTTCTGGATAATATGATGGTTAACTACTCTGAATGGCATACTGAAAGAGCTCCACAAGGTAAGAAGGTAAATTCTGTTGAGGAAACCTCCTCCTTGAGTGATAAGATTGATGTTATTATGTCTATGCTTGTTAATGGGAAAGCCCATATTGATCCAAATAATGTTCCATTGGCCTCTTTGGTTGCTCAAGAAGAGCAAGTTGATGTGAACTTGATAAGAAATAACAATTTTAACAACAATGCCTACAGGAACAATTTTGGTAACAACAATTATAAGCCATATCCTCCCAACAATGGTAATGCTTATGGAAATTCCTAAAACAATAATAGGAGTGCATCCTCTGAACTTGAAGTTATGCTTAAGGACTTTATTTGTAAACAAACTGCTTTCAATAAAACTATTGAGGAAAAACTCTCTAATGCTAAAAGAAATATAGCATCACTGGCTGAAGCTCAATCTTCTTTGAATAAAATGGATGCTAAACCTGAAACTATTGATAATACTTTTGCATCCACTAATGCCATACAAGTGAGAATTGATGAAAATGTTAGACTATTAGCTGAATTACATGCTAAGTGGGAAAGAGAAGATGAAATTGCTAGAAACATTAGTGTTTCTACTATCACTACCACTAGTGTTGAGGCTAGTAATAGCTCTACTACCTTAGATGATAATTATGATTTTGATCTTGATGGTTGCAATATCTCTGAAGTTATTAAGTTCCGACAAAAGCTTGCTAAAAGTCCTAATGCTAGTGCTATGAACATGGCCTTTACAAAACACATTACTGATGCTCTCATAAAGATTAAAGAAGAAAAGATGAAACATAAAGCTTATATTCCTATAAAACAAGAAGATGGTTGGGAACCCATCATTTATATGAAAGTGAATGATTTTGATTTCAAAGCTTTATGTGATCTTGATAGTAGTGTTTCTATTATGCCTAGAAGGATTTATGATATGCTTGATTTGCCTCCACTTGAAGATTGTTATTTGAATGTCCCACTTGATGAGAATGCTAAAAAGAAACTCATGGGGAGTATTAATGATGTTCTTATTATGGTTAACAATGCCTATGTCCCCGTTGATTTCTATGTTTTGGATGTTGAATGCAATGATTCTTGTCCTATTACTTTGGGAAGAACTTTTCTTAGAACTGTTGGTGCCATTATTGATATGAAAGAAGGCACCATTAAATATCAACTCCCACTCAAGAAAGGTATAGAATATTTCCATAAGAAGAGAGAGAAGATTTCTTTTGCCTCTTCTATGAAAAAAAATTTGCTCTTAATGCTTCTTCATTTGAGAACACTTGATCCTTTTTTTGTTTCTTATGCCTAACTTAAAGGCGTTAAAGAAAAATGTACTTATTGGGAGATGACCCAAAAGTTTTAGATGAGTCTTGGAAGTTACTAATTCAGTAATAACCGCTCCTTATCCTTTTTATTTGCTTTTTGTGCCAAGAGTAACCTCTAATGAGAGAGAAGTAATGATTGGGAAAGTTGCTGTCCCGAAACAGATTTATGTGCTTCACCGTAAAAATTCGTGTAAAATCTCTGTACGTCCTTTTGAGGCATGCATTTTTGTGCTTATGACCCAGGTTGTTATCTAACTTTAGTTAGCTCAACACTTTTTGATTTGATCAACAGAAGGTCTTCGAAAAAATTCGTCTTTACCTGCTGGTCTGTTTTGACAGATTCCTGCCATTTTCTGCATTTGCTTCTTGTTGGTTCCTTTTTGAGTTCTTTTGGGGAATTGAGCTTTTTGAGGGAAGTGCTACAGTAGTTTGTGATTTAATGGAAGTTTATTGGTGTTAGAACTGAACTTAAAGACATATTATCTTGAGTGCACTAATGTTGCTAATAAAGATTGTGTGAAGTTTTGTATGAAGTAAAAATTTCAGGTGTATGGAAGGAATGAGTAATGAGATGAAAGATGGATTAAAGCTCAAGCTTGGGGATTCCACGCGTGTCACCCCAAGAAATATCTAAGAAGTACAAGCGTCAAAGCTTGGGGATGCCCAAGGCATCCCCTTCTTCATCAATAAAAATCCCAGGTTTCTTCCAAACGCTTCAATTTTATTGTTTCATGCACAGTTGTGTTGTTCTTGGAGCGTCTTCTTTTTAGTTTTCGTTTTGGTTTTTCATTTGCTTAGTTTTCTGAATAAATTGGTTGGACCCCCTCTTTCATACATTGGTTTGCAAATAGTTTAGTTTGGATTGGAAAAGAGTAGGAAAGTTCATGCTTATGTGGTAAAAAGAGCTTATTTTTGACTGTGGCCTATGCTTTGTCATGCCATGCTTGATATTGTTTTGGCTTTATACTTAGTATTATTTGCTGTAGCATGAATTGTTATAAACAATTGATATTGCTTAATGTGCCTTGGAAGGATCATGCGTTGTTTTAGCATATAAAGCATAGTATAGTGGTATTCTCCTTTGATGCTTTATTTGGGTTGACTTGGCGCATGCTCACACCGTGTTATGACTATACCAAGTCACCATAAGCCTTTATGATCCTTTAGTTTTCAACTTGTAGTATCACTTTATGCTTTGATCAATGATGTTTTGTCGCTCTGCATGATTATGGCCATTATTGCTCTCTTAGTTTGTCGCTCCCAGTCTTTTGCTAGCCTCCGCAACCAAGTATGAGTTCCACTCGTGCATCCAACTCCTAAACCAAGTTATTCCAAAGAGTCCACCATACCTACCTACTAGCATATGCTATTCCAAGTATATTCATGTTTTTATCTACCTTCCGAATTAAACTTGTTATGAGAAAACTAGTGATTAAAGATCTCACGAACTTGATGGCACACTTTACTTTTCTTGCCCTTAATAAACTTGAACCATTGTGTCGGCGATGTTGTATATGCTTGGAATTATTTGTTGGGGATTAGCAGAACCATGTTGTCATGGGGAACGCTTTCAACATTACACTGGTACTTTGTACCTAGTTGATATCATGTTCTTTTGTCTATGGATGTCGTCGGTGTGAAATAAAAGGGGAGCTTGTAAGTCCATGGAGTTATGCATGTGTGTTAGAGAAACGCCTGGGCCACTGGTATAATCCATGCTGACATGGTGGAAACCTGTAGCGTAACCATAATGAGCATCTATGAAGCATTCTTCTTATAAAAAAAGAGTCCAATATTGAGAAAAAAGAGAAAAAGAAAAAAGAGATTATGAAAATAGGAAAGAGAGAAAAAAGCACCATATTCCCATGGTAAATAAGAAGATTTCTGAGATGCTCATTGTCTACTTGCCTTGTCATTTTGATATGGGGATTCTTCCGTATCATCGGGCAAGGGGTACCCCGTTGGCGGTTCTCTATGATACACGTATGCTTACGATGACAAGAACTTATCGGTGACTAAACTTGAGTAGCATGAGGAGCGGCCCTCGTATTCAAGGGACATGAGATTCTCAATTTACAACTTGTCAATGCATATCCTCATATTTGATCAATTTAACCTTAATCACCTAAAGATGCCTATGATAGGGGCAATGAGAGCTGAAAGCTATTAAGTACCATAATTTTTGGAATCTCTTTATGAAACTTGAATCTCTACTTCCTTCTATGAAGGCCTTTCTTTTACTTTTATGTTGAGTCTCCACCTTCTATCTTTATGCACCTACTTTGAGAGCATAGTGTCCATTCTTAGTTATATGTGCATTGTCCCAAGACTTGTTGATTGATGCATAGCTTTGATATTGCTTATTTTAAAACTATTTGTATCTAGTCACTCTTATGAACTTTAAAGGTGTCCTATGCATTTATGTTTGCTACTCTATGAGGGACAAGCTGAATGCTACTATGCTATGTTTTATTTATGTGAAACAAACAAACGTTTTGCAAAGCATTGTTATTCATGAATCTTTTGTTTGTGCCTTTTTATGTTGCAACATAGTTTCTGTGTCTTATCGCTAGAACTTTGTCTTTCATGTTATGATTGAAGTACTATGGTTCCAGCTTTGAAATGTTTTACAAATACTTTGATCAAGTTTATGATGGTGCATTTCACCTCAAAAATTATTCTTCCTTTTTATCACTTACCTACTCGAGGACGAGCAGGAGTTAAGCTTGGGGATGTTGATACGTTGCAAACGTATCCATAATTTTTGATGTTCCATGCTTGGTTTTCTCTACTTTTTTATGTTTTGTCCACACTTTGAGTACTTTTCATATGATTTCTTGGACTAACCTATTAATAAGAGCCACAGTGCCAGCTGCCTGTTTTCTGCTGTTTTTGGTTCCAGGAAAGTTAGAAAATGATTATTCTCGGAATTGGACGGGACAAAAGCCAAAGTCAGTTTTTCACCGAGGGATACCCGGAGCTAGAATACGAGACGGAGAAGGGCCAGAGGACGGCCACACCACCTGGCGGCCGCCAGGCCTGCCGCCAGGTGGTGTGGCCCAGCACCCCCCTCCTCTCCTTCGCCTATAAGTTGCCTCGTCCTGGAACCCTAAGTACCTAATCAAAATTTCACGAGAGTCTGTAGCCATCTCCATCCCTAGATCGGAGGAGGATCTGGCTCTTCCGCACCCTATTTGAGAGGGAATTCACCTGAGGCCTTCTTCATCATCATGCAAGCCTCCGGTGTGATGCGTGAGTAGTTCGTTGATATGTCCATTTTGCATCACTATTCTATGTCATAATTCACTGTTATTCATTGATATATTTCATATTAAGAGGTGATACTTATGTTATTTCATCTGTTTTTGCATGGTTGATGACTTTTGGAGCATGGACCGTAGTCGGGATTGATTGAAAAGGTGTTGTTTAGAGGCAAAATTGCGAAGATCGAAAATCCGGAAAAATATGGAAAATC